>CM056997.1:39303716-40011216 GCA_029891345.1 Dryococelus australis
AATGTATAAACAAATAACGAATGAAAAAAATCAAGATGGCAAAATGAGTATTGGTCAGGTGAGTATGGGTTTGGGAGTCAGTCAACTGCTGGGGCTGGAACAAATGTGACTAATTGGTGGTGCTTGGTGACTTCCAGATATATATTTAAATCAATTTTCTTTATACATTTTTTAAACAGTTTGTTAATTTTTTTTTTTTTAATTAATTTTTCAACTATTTTTTTATAATAAATATTTTTATAAGTTTTTAAAATTATTTTAAATAATTTTTAGTAAGAAATATTGTTATACCTTTTTTCATGTTTTTATAATTTTTAATAATAAATTTATTTGTAAAAAAATTAATTATTTTTAAAATAAATTTTTATTATTTTTTGAAAAAATTTTCGTTCATTTTTGTTATGAATTTTTTTTTTTTTTTTTTTTTTTTATATACATATTTTATGATTTTTTTGGGGGTGGGGGGGTCATAGGTCATGGTTTAGGTCAAAGATCAATGGTCACTGGCTTCCAGATGGTGGACAGCTGACATAACAACATGGTAGGAGGACGCTCCGATCTCCGGTGCCCTTGCGCCAGCTCCGCCATATACATACTACTGACTTGAATAGTCGTATATTATGTAATGTTGGTTTGCCAATGAAAGGCAGGGGTGTGATAAAGTATTTGTTGAAAACTTAAACAGTATTACATTAGATGTATTTAAGTCACAAAGGGCTGATTTATGAGAGAAGTTAATAAAGTTAAGTGAAGGGAATGAAAATTTTTACAAGAACACAACTTCATTTCGGAAATTATAATGAATATTCTAAATGTGCTGCAAACTATTGAAACTAGAATACATGTATGTTTAGATAGTTTGATGAGTGAATTTAACATAATGAAGTCTCAATTATAGAAGAGAGTACTGAGGGTGGTTATATTTATTTAATGTGAAATTCTGTAAGATTTTTGAGGAAGTGCATCCCCCTGCGAGGATTAAGCTTTCTAGAAGGAAAATCATTACTCTGGGAATGAACAATTTTTTCAAGGCAGACCTGTATATGAGTTTACTCTCAAAATATGCATGGGTGGTTCCAGGGAAGAATAAAAGTGGAAAACAAGTTGCTGATGCAGTGAAAAGTGTCTTCGAAGAAGGAATATGCCTAGAAACCTCCAAAAAGATCAAGGAACAGAATTCTTTAATTCTCATTTCAGGAAACTGATGACAAGAGTATGGAAACAATCGTTATGTTACATACTCGGAAATAAAATGTGCTGTAGCCGAGAGATTGAACAAGAGTTTAAAACAGGTACTGTATAAACATTTCACTTCTCGTGGTACTTACAACTGTGTAGGAATTTTGCCTAAAGTAAGTTTTACAATTCTCTATACGCCCGAACAATCAAGATGGTGCCTCTCGATGTGAAGCATAATGATTTTTTAAATTAGTATATAATATTCCTAAAGTGTACAATAAAAGAATGCCTAAATTCAAGGTCGGCCAATATGACCGTATCTCCAAAGTCAAAGGCATCTTTGAAAAAAGTACACTGTCAACTGATAATATAAAATATTCGGGGCTGCAGTGGTTAGGGCACTCGCTTACCACCATGGCAATCTGGGTTCCATACGCAGCAGGTTCACTCTCGGATTTTCGCATGTGTGAATCGTGCAGGCCGATGCTGCTTGCTGGCAGGTTTTCTCTGGGTACTCCTGTTTCCCTCGCCCTTACATTGCAGCAGCACTCCATCCTAGGATCTCATTTCATGTCATGTCCGGAAATAATGGGCCACTACGGGTCCCAGCTGGAAAGCCCGTCACTCGGAGAATGTTGCCTCACCCTGGGTTCACTAACCAATCCAGTTTTTTTTTATGTGAAATATTAAAAATTATATCTATCCGAGACTCATATCCCAGAGTTTATTACTTCTATGAACATGAGTTAAAGAAAGTACATTCGCCAAATACATATTTGATTTAAAAATGATATAAAGAGAAATGAATAGTTTACTGGTCAGGTGGGGGAGGTTTTGTCCGTCTCAGGACAGTTGGGTAGCTAACAAGGACATTAACTTGAAAAAAAATTCAAATAGCTTTGTGTGTGGAGAAACAAGACTGGGTGAAAATACCTCCGCTTTCACTACTAGAAACCAATTTCCGATTCGGCAAGGCATAAATAATGAAAATGGTTCTTATGTGAACAAACAACTATTTTGGTGGCCCGTCTCCACTTTTAACTGCTAAAAGCACATTTCTGTGGTTTATCGAATCATAAATAATGTATGTATTTGGTTGATAGACAACTAAGATATAATGATGTGGGCAGCAGCTCCTTTTCACTAAAGAAAGCCTAAATATAACGCTCGTGGTTACCAATCAGTAAAAAAAAAAAAAAACTTTATTGTACGTTAGGAAGATGTATTGTATGTGAAAAGGGCGAACGGCTAAAGAGCTGTCTCTGGAGGAAACTGCTCTGGGATCGTTAGAAAGGAATACACTATGCAATGAGTGAAACCCTGCACCCCACCCCCGATTCGACCTGCGTTTTGCGGATTCCACAGCTGCAACCCTGTCTACACGGGATTCTGCCGCCGCCTCTCCCCCTCCCTCGTTCACTTCTCTTTCATATAATCATATCCCTTCTGACAGCGTGGGGGTTCATCTTCATGCAAGACCAGCACATTCTGACCTCGATTCAGGAGTTAGAGGAAATTTCTGTGTTTTCAAGATCTACGAGTGTAATGGAAATTCATCCATAAATGTTTCTTGTATTTTTAAAATGTAAAGTAATGTAATAAGATGTATATAATTTCTTATGTATGGAAATGTGTTTGTACGTCAAATAAATGTATGTGTAAATATTTTCTTTGTGGTTGATGGTTAATGATGGGTAGTAAACAGTAATTCAATCTGTATGTTTGTTTCATTTATTATATATGTTATCTTCTATAAATATTGTAACAGGTGATACTACCTGCTTGTTTTCATCTGGGTTGAACGAGTATTTAGGTTTGCTCAGAGTGCGCCCATTTTTTACACATTTTATAGGCACAAGCTAGACGCTTTACTTCTAAAAGAACCACATTTATATAGAAAAATGGCAGTTGATGTTCTGACTCTGAGAGGTAAACATATATTTGGAAGTGCGCTGTCGCTATTGCGGAAACGAAGGTCTGCCTTTGACCTCAACTAACATGGAACCACGACCTGTACCATCGCTAACTGGTTGCCTCCAGTGTCGATTCGGCGATCGAGTATTCACCTATGGTCAAAATGCTCGACGACATAAGAGAACGGCCTGTACAAAGAGACCTTTTCGCATGATGAAGCATTACGACAATGGCCACATGCAGCTGTTGTAAGATGATGTACTGCAGGAAAATAGTCAGATCTGCAAGGGTTCGTCTACTGGGAGCCAGCAAGTGATGGCATCAATACCTTCTCGTACATCGATGGGTAACCTTTCCGAAGACGATAATGGCACCACAGTTAATGCTAAAGTCGGAACGAGTGCGGTGCGTACTCTTGCAAGATGTCCACGCGAAGTCGACGAACTTAAAAATAAACTATCATCACCTCTAAATACTGATGAACATACAACTCCTGCTACACAAAAAAGTAAACTTGATGTTGAGGATGCAGCAGGAAGTGAAGACGATCATGAAGATAGAATTGATGATGACTATGGCGACAGTAATTGTGTTGAAGACAATGATTATTCCCTCGACGGTGCTGCACATTTTCCCAACGAGTTTCCTTTGACAAGCGATGTGAAGAAGGCAGAAGACTTCGAGTATAATGACGATATTTTTACCGAAGATCCCAACAAACTTGTAGACAGACTTAAATATTTGCTTGATAGGCAGCAATTTGGGGATTACTCGGCCATGGAAGAGGTGGTTTCGATCATAAGAGAACTTAAGGATCAGGGTTATATCAGATGATGTGATGAGATGGTTTCTTCTGAAAAAAAGCAATTACAAAATAATAACATTATTATAAAAAATGTTTTCCTTAATTATTTTTGTGTGTCGTATCCTTTAATCCCTCACAGCTTTAAAGTGGTGCTATGAGCACTCGCTTATAAACGTCAAGTGTAAATATAAAGATAATAAAGACTAGTATAAAAATGTAGGGATAGTTGATTGAATAAACAAACATTAATTCTGTCGACACGTAAAAATTTTGGAGACAGTAGGTGAATCTTTTTTTCTTAAATGTATGGGTAGAGGCACCCAGCAAGACCATTGATTTCTAGAGACTGAGGAGGATTGGTGGGGATTAAGGAGGATTGGTGAGGATTAAGAAGAATTGGTGAGGGTTGAGGAGGATTTGTGGCAGATTGGTGATGGCTTGGTGTCTGAGAAAAGCATGAATGATTATCGCCCTAACTGCCCTCGTACATTCCAAGTTTCCAGGGACCTGACAGTACAGACATTTATATCGAACACTGATTAAGCCTATAAAAATGCTGATCTATACCATGATTATAACATGCTCGTGCATTTGGATGCTATTAGTATGGCGGGTCTGGTTTATTCACATAAACATACAATGTCAAGGTCACCTGCATCTAATATGGTGGTAGTCGCCTGTAATGTAATATGTTTGCTGGCTTTTATGTACTTTTTCTCGAGATTTTGTTTTCAAGGTCATTCGAGGTCAGGGGGTCAAGGTCATTGTAGTCTTTATTTAATATGGACATCGTAGACTGTAATGTAATATGCTTGTTGACATGCATTTTTTCTCGAGTTTTTATTTTCAATATCATTCAAGGTTATGGGGTCAAGGTTGAGGTAATTTGCATCTAATATGGTGGTGGTACATTAATGTATTATACTTACCGACTTTTATGTATTTTTCTCGAGTTTTTGTTTTCAAGGTCGTGGGTATAAGGTCAAGGTTAGGGGTCATGGGTCATAGGTTAAAGTTCAATTACTAATGCGAAATGGCTTCTAAGATGGCAGACAAGTGATGCATACCAACATGGCTATCACCTACCAAAATGGCGGTCTCCAGTAATGTATAAACAAATAATGAACGAAAAATCAAGATGGCGGGTTAAGTATAAGTGAGGGAAGTGGGTGCGAGGGATTCAGTTGTTTACTGTGGATGGAACGAATGTGATTAATAGTGGTGCTGGGAAATGTAAATTACACAAAATAATTTTTTTATAATTTAATTCTAATAATAAATTGTTTGGGATTTCATGCAATATTTTTTGGTTTAAAAAAACATTTGCATTTTTACATTTCCGAGGTCAAGATTACAGGCCAAAGGTCACGGCCGGGATCAAAGATCATCTGCATACAATATGAATTCAAGATGGCTGATGCTTAGGTCTGAGCCCTTTCCTCTATACCTTGTATTGATTTGGCATAGGGTATGCCTATAAAAACCAACATTGCTGCCACTGCTCTGTAGGTCCAAAGGAAGCCCCCTAAATTAATTAAATTGGCGAAAATGGGATTTCAGGGGCTTGCTTTTGCACGAGGGGGGCTTCTGCCATTTTTTGGAGGCTTCTAAATTTTTTTGAGGGTAAAATGGGAAATTTTTAGGGAAAAAGAGTAATTTTTAAGGAAAAAAGGGAGAAATGGCGGATGGTGACGTAACAAGATGTCTCCCCCCGAATCCGATGCCCGATGTCCTTGTGCAAGACATATATTTGCTACTACTGGAAATATCTGGCATTTGCCGACGACGAAGCATTATTAACACATAACAGAACAGATGCACAAACCATAGTGGAGACATTATACGAAATAGCTAAAATAAATAAATAAATAAACAGGACTGAAAATCTCCTACGAAAAGGCAGAATATATAGAATACAGGCACAACAGGGAAAGATACATGAAAACAGAACATGGAAAAATATAGAGGGTCAATAAATTTAGATATCCAGGAGAATGGGTGGAACCAAATATGCTGGACAACACAACAAACAAAGACATGGTAAGAAAATTGAAATTGGCATTCTGAATAACACAAAACCAATAGAATAAGAAAGCAATATCCATCCAAGCCTTAATTAGACACTATACTACAGTCATCAAACCAGAAACAATACATGGATCAAAATGACTGACGATGAACAAGAAAGGAGAACTGCGAGAACTGGAAGTAAGAGAGAGAAAAGTCCTGAGAAAAAATTCGGGACCACTAAAAAACACAGACAACACCTGGATCAAAAGGAAAAATGACCTATACAGAAATACCGAAAAAATTTTTGGCTCACTGAGAAAAAGGAGACTGAAATTTGATGGACACATAAAAAGATTGAATGAGAATAGACTCACCAAGAAAATATTCAACTACATCGCAAAATTTAAATGCACAATAGGATAGACGATCGAGACCTGGGAAGCTGCAGAAAAAGTTGGGATAACAGAAGAATTGTTCAACAACAGAGAGAACATCAGGCGACTGATCGATAACGCAAGAATTCCGGAGGACCGACCGAAACCAAGACCCAAGAGATTGTGGACTGAAGAACAGAGACGAGCAGTTGGAGAAAATAGGAGGAAGTCCTGGGAAGGAAGAAAGTAGAAGACGAACCAGAAGTCTTGCGTTCATTGCTGTCCATAGATGGCCAAATTCATGTAGAAAAAACTGTATCGTAGGGTAACCAGTATGTTATAAACTGTTTTTGTTAAAAACATCACTATGGACCTAATATATAGGCTTATCACTATGGCTATAAAGGTCTTAAACATACATTCCTGGAGCTAGCAATGATAATTGCAAACTGAATTTCACGAGCCCTCCTCCTAAGAGTTCATAAATTATATTCGCATATGCATGTACATATTCGCATGCTTACGAGCCGACTTTCGAATAAATGTGGTCAACTACATAATTATTTAAAATGCATATATGATTCTGAAAATATCAAATTGTTTTAAATACAAAATTTGCCTTTAAAATTATTTTAAATGGTAAATACGATGCATTTAAACGGAATAAAGATCTCCAATAAATGTGGCCATGAACCATATATACAGTGATTGAAAAAATGTATAGAAAAAAAGTTTAATTCATTAATATAATTGTACAAGGAAATTGCAGCCTCTGTGTTTAATGGCTATTGTACTATCTTAAAGAACACCATACTATAATTGGGTAAGTAGTCCAGTAGTTAGCATGGCCGACTCCTATTCGTGGGTTCGAATCCCTGTCCCTCCAAGAGAATTTTTTCTTTTTTGAAATGTAACCAGCTGTCATGGGAAAGTGTGAAATTTATGTAATTTAAATTTTTTAAACCGATTTTTTTATTAAAAAATATTTTAGAAACATTTTACTGTATTTTTTAAGATTGCGGCATTTTTCAGATAATAAACAAAATTAATTTACATAAACTAATGCTAATTATCTATAAATGCATCGATTCCTAGATGTCTTATTGTTTTGACCACAGCAGCTGATGTGCGATCAAGGTCAGTTCGCGCACACTTGTCTCGGGATAATTTACACTGGGCACCTATTTCTCCCGTGGTACCCTATGGACGTCGGCTGCACTCTTCGCCTGTTATGACAGGTGTGTCTGTCTTATGTGCATGGTTACAAGGCTAAGACAGCTTAATTTTTATTTAAAAAATTAAATCCATTTTTTTGTTCAACAGTAAAAACAAATTACATAAAAAAATATTTAAAAAATCGATTGAATTGATTTAAAAAATGAAGTACTAAAATTATAATATTTTTCACAATGCACTACCTGGAATGCACTATTGCATTACCATTTAAAAGTGTGATCGGAAGGGGGGGGGGGGGGGTCTGGCCTACCATATGTTTGATTTCGTGAAAATTATTTAGATAGGAAGAATTCAAAGTTTTATATACCTTCTCACATATGAAAAATTACATCTTTAAATTCATAAATTAATATACACACTGGTGATTCGCGAACTCTAACAGTGGTCGTGCGAGGGGGGAGGGTGTTCTATTCAAATGGAGGTTTTTGCTAGGAAAATCAATAAAATATGAAGTGTTGAGACACATTTATTTAAATTTTTACTGATTTTTTATAATGTTATTTGGGTTACAGGTTTTTGTGGGGGGTGATCAATACTTCCCGAAATGGCAAGTCGAATTAATTTAATTTTTATTAAAATAGTTTATTTAATTTAATGGTATTATTATTTCTTTAAACACTTGTCCCAGTATCTGCCCGATAGCCAAGTGGTCTACGGCATCTGCATGCCAACCCAAGGCTTGGCAGTTCGATCCTGCCCTCCTCCAAATTATATTTTGGGCTCCGAAATAAAAAACAGCACTCCTATTGGCCAACTCAATAACCAATGCATTCTAACTGCCATCTCCATAAATAAATATGGTGGTTGAACGAAAATGACAAGACAGAAAGAGATGGCACGATAGAGCCAAGATGGAATGAGAGAGACAACCTGGAATAAGAGCATGAAAAAATACAGAATGATATAGCATGAACATACAAGACAGAATGATAGAGCATGAAAAACAACATGGAATGATAAACAATAAAAAACAAAATGGTGACTGGAAACAAGATGGCCGCCTACCGACCGGAAATACAGAGAACGTAGTAGGCCGGCTGGCGCCTCATGCTGTCCTGGATCCCATTTCACTGGAATCAAAGATGGCCACCGGGGACATGTGCCACTGCCGACAACCGTTTGTCCTGAAAGCTACCCGACCCTACTACTATTATTAAAACAGAAAAATTTTCTTGGAAGTTAAGTTTTCGTGTTTTTCCAGGTTTAGGCCATGTGTTAATACTTGGTATTGATTACCTGTGGAAAACTCGTGCCTCATTGCTGGTTGCTGAAAGACTTTTGCATTTTGAATTTTGTAAGGGTGAGTCTGTGTCTCTAGATACATCCAGTATGAAGTATTAGTAAATGAAAACAAAAGTTAACAAATGCACAGGAACTTGAGATTAAAAACTTGATACGTGAATTTCAGGATGCTGTGACTTCAAATTTGAGGTCGTTATACCCAAAATCCGATTAATTTGAAACTTAGAGACCATAAACCTGTAGTATTTGTTCCATATCAAGTGGCTCCCAAAAATCAAAGTGTTTAGATGATTGATTTCTGAACTAAAGAATCAGGATATTATTAAAGAGTCGAATAGCGTATATTCAGATCCTTCCTTTTTGTTAGCAAAAAGAACTCCAGGTCAATTAGACTGATCTGTGATTATTGAGCTGTCAATAAAAAAATATATATTTATGAGTATCCACTTCATACTATTGAGACAGTATTTCAACATGTAGGTAAAGCGAAGTAGTTCACCATCCTAGATTTTAATTCCGCATTCCTTCAATGTGAGCTACATTCTGACTCATGGGAAATTTTAGCTTTTGTAACACCGCGGGGTCATTATCAGTGGAAACGACTGCCAATGGGCGTAAACTGTGGGCCTCAGGCAATGCCATGTATTTTATTTAAGGTTCTAGAAAATATTCAATATGATTTTTTTTTATATATATATTGGTGACGTATGTGTGCACGTTGAGAGTTTTGAACATCATATTCAGCATTTGCATGATATGCTTACTGCTTTACGTGAGGTAGGCTTGACTGTGAACCTGGATAAGATAACATGGACTAAAAGTAATGTCAAATACTTGGGATTTATAATTTCTGATGTAAATTGTTGATGGAACCCGAGAAAATTAGGCCTGTCGTCAATTTATTTATCCCAAAGAATTTAAGAGGAGTAAGGAGATTCCTGGGGATGGTTGGTTTTTATTCAAAGTTTATCCCAGATTTTGCCACCATCGCTGAACCTCTCAATGCTTTGAAACCAAAAGGAGTAGACTTTAATTGGGGAGAGCAACAAGAACAGGCTTTTTGTAAATTAAAATAAATGATTACTTCACCTGAGTATTGCGTTTGCCTGCTTTCGAGAATCAGTTTGTTCTACAGGTTGATGCAAGTTTTATAGCAGTTTTATGTAAGCACGTCGGAAACTCGTTCGCACTAGTTGCATATACTAGTCGGCTGTTAACACCGTCCGAGTAAAAATGTATTGTTCATGAGAAAGAGATCATGGCAGCTCTTTTTGGTATGGATAAGTTAGCAGATTATTTACAAAGTTAAGAATTTATTTTGCGTACTGACAATCAGGCTGTAAGTTGGATTTTTGCCACCAAAAAAACCTGTGGAAGGATAGCAAAATGGTTGGTTAGGTTAACTAGATATAAATATACTGTAAATAATTAAAAAGGGGTTGACAATAGTGGTGCAGATTATCTATCATGGATGCTTTATGCCTACGAGTTTCAAGTTGATAGTAATGAGAATGGTCGAGTTAATTTAGTACAGGTCCATGTACTGCAGCAAGTGGTAGTTTTACAAAGTTTCCCTCGGGCTTATTTTGAATTGCAGAAACATCAAAAGGATGACTCGGAGTGTACGGAAATCCAAAGACAAATTCTTGCCAACACTTAAAAAGTTACGAGCTAAGGAAAGAGTTGGTCGGGTATATTGATCACAAAGGGAAATTTAATATTTTTGTACCAAAAGTATAATTCTTGGTTTTGCCTTCTGACAGGCATCACAATTCGAAATCCACAAATCTACATCATCCCTCATTCTGTGCAAATAAAAAATTTCTTTAATACGAGAAACGAGACAAAGTTTTGTCCTGCCCAAGATGGCACCCAACATAAGAATCATGATACTATTTAAATATCACGTTGCGTAATTCGGGTAATGGGTCAATATTCATCTACAGTTGCCCAATGCCCCTGGCAGCGAATTTATATGGATGTTTTTGATCCTTTACCTCGGACCAAAGAGTATTTCTTATCAATTTTAGTACTTGTAGATAGTTTTAGTAAATTCGTTTTTTTTTTCCTTTATGTAATATGAAGTCAGTTTAAATTTGTGGTATTTTCAGGCATCATTAATTTCCCATATTTGGGTCTCCTGTTACCATAGTCACTGATAATGCTACTTATTTTATTTTTTCTGAGATAGGTTGAGAGATATAAAAAAAATTTAAAAGCAGCTCTGAGAACCTTTCAGACTAGATCTCATCGCGATTTGGATGTGACAGTGAATCAGGTGTCTTTAGCTTTGAATAATGTTGTTAGTGAGGCGACCAGACATGTGCCCTCACATTTGTTTTTGGGGCAAACTATTTTCCATCCTTTGATAAATGCGTGGAGTCTTCGCTCCTTCTGTTGGGATTCGGTGGATGTTGACAAATTGTCTGAGGTATGGGAGGAAGCAAATATATGAACTTGCGGAAGCATCATCAGAAGTTAGCTACTAACTTAATTATAATCAGGACGTAAATCCAATACAGTTTAAAGAAGGTGATACAGATTTGTTGGAGACACATTTCTTAAGTAGTAGAGCAGATAAGTTTATTGCCAAGTTGGCACTAGAATATATCGGGCCTTTTAAAATAAGATTTTTAACACCTGTGACTGTGTTGCTAGAAAATTCTGACAACCCCAACAAAAGGAATAAAGCCCATGTGTCGCAGATGATGAGTTATATAATAGAAGTCTGAGATCCAAAGCACCAAAATGTCATGCTCATTTCTTTTTGTTTTCTCCATTTATATATTAAAGAGGGTTTAATGTTTATGTAATTGGTAACTATTATATATAATGTGATTTTAATTTGATTGTTCGCAAAATAAAATAAATATTCTGGCAAGGGTGGGAGAATCTGGAGTAGGTGTTAGGGAGGTCTGAGGACCAAAGATATCACGTGTATCTTCAGATGTTGGAGATTCCAGATAGAGAAAATTATCTCCATTCTGCGAGGACATCTTGCAGCACAGCACCATGGGTCCTGCGATGGTCACGATGCCTGATGAGACTGCGGGGGCATCTTGCAGCCTTGCACCAGGGATCCTGTGATGATCGCTACTCCTGCTGAAGTTGCTGTCTTGGAATGCTGTGAATATCTGAAGAGCCATCAAAAGAATGTTAATAAGGCAATGGGATGGCTGTTGTGGATGTTATTCTTTTGGAAGCTGTGGAAGAATATAGTTTTTTTTTTTTTCTTTTTTTTTTTTTTCTTTTTTTTTTTTCTTTCAGTGTTGTAGTCTTCACTTCACTTTTTCCCTGCACGTCTGGCCACCTTGGAGAGATCCTAGAGGATGGAGGCTGAGTTTCTTGATGGCACTCGGCTTCAAGGGAGGGAGGATGAGACGATATGTTTTTCGTCTCGTCTCGTGTTCACGAGCTCCAATTCCGTACAAAAAGTACGTCTCGTTATGTATTTTCGCCTGCCCGTTATTAAATTCAGCTGTGAACATTTTTCCTACCTTTGGCGAATAGTTTGGAATAGCTCTGGAAGACTGTTTGAAGACTGAAGATGTTTGCTGACTTGTCTACGGTGAAACATATGTAGCAGTATCGGCGTCTGACGTCAAATGGAACTTCGAGGCAGCTGCAAGTCGACCAGCATAGTGCACGCCTCAGTTTCAGCGATCCAACTACCGAAAGCTCTCGTGATTCCAGTCTGGCCAGACAAAAGACTGACATGCCTCACTACTATTGGCTACGCCTTGGTGACGTTAACGGTGTAGCCAAGAGTTGCGGTTTGAAGAGAGAAAATGCTCACGAAAGAAAATAAAAGACTGTCGCCGTGCCGTGTCCCTCTATTTCAAAATACATGTTTTCTATTGGTTAAAGTAAATGTACCTAATTAAATGCTGAGTACCCCATTGCCAAATCTATTAAATATGAAGTATTGGCGAGGTGTGAGGAAAGAGTTTTCAAATAAATAGACATGCATTCTTGGAGTTGGTGTGCTTGGTTCTCAGACTCTGGAGGTGTTCATAATTGAGATAAGTATTTTAATATTTGGGGTATTTTAAAAATAGTTGTACATATAGAAGAAAGGTAGAAAAATTTTAAGTGTTAGGCCTTGGCCAGTATGTTTTTAAATTGAAGTTTTGTAAAAAGGAAAAATAGCTTAAAGCATGTCAATTTCGGGGATGCTACATTGAAAATATACCAAAGTAATGTAATTCTATGAGATCATAGAAATCATTACAAATATTTTTGTATCGATTTTGATAGCTTTTTAGCTAAATATTATATATATATATATATATATATATATACACACGCACAATACAATACGTCACATATATATATATATATATATATATATATATATATATATATATATATATATATATATATATATATATATATATATATGTGTATATATATATATATATATATATATATATATATATATATAGATTTATTGATTTATATATATATATATATATATATATATATACACACACACGTCACTTTTCGTAAAAAAAAAAATGAAGTATTGTATTGAACGTTTGCTATAAAGGTAGTTTAATGAAAATATTCAAGAAAACTATTTGAAGTTTTGTAATTATGAATTTTTTAAAATTTCCCTTGAGATGTTTCCAGTCGCAACCACGCAAATAATTAAGTTTGAAAGGTTTGAGAAAACATGTCTGGGCACCTTTGTTATAGGACATGGTGCAGACCAAATGATCACCTTTATGCCTTATACTAATGGGGTTTCTTGGGGGATGTTCCCCAAAGTCTCAGCCCACAGAGCGTAGAGGGCGTGTAAACAATATACGTATGCGTAAGAAAACGGAATGAGTAGATGAATCGAAATGCTATGACTAGTGTGAGCCTTCTTTCCTCTACGTGGGAGCAAATAATTTTTAATGAAGTTCTTAAAAGCTTAGACGGTATGCAGGCTGTGATGTCTTGTTAACAGAAATATCATTAGAGATGAAACCAGAAACAAATGAAACATTAGTGAGACAACTACACATGTGTCGTTTTCCCGGAACTCGAATCCAGAGAACCTTGCACCATCAACTACCACGCAATCGACTGCATTACAGAAATAGAATTTGGAGCATTCAATTTTGATGTCATCAGTCTAATGTTTTGAATGATGGAAGTTTACTAACCTGAAATATTTGCAGGGCCGTCGTTTTGAAAATAAGTGTCCGAACCACCTAAAACACGCAAGTTTACATGGCCCACGAAGAGCTACCAGTGTGAAGAATTTGGTGGAAATCGGTTGATTGGTCTCTTAAATATGACACGAGAATGAATATTTTTATTTGGTTATGTCTTACAAAATTTCCAGAAAACTAAATAGATACTGACATAAAAATTTGATTGCCATGTGTTAAATCAATTTCTGACCTCACTTTAATTATGCAAGTTTACATGGCTATCTGTAGCAATAATGGCGTTAAAAATGTGGTGGGAATTAGTTGTGTCGTTCTGGGAATATGGCAAAATGTTCCAATTAACTCACCAGGCACTGTTTTGCAAAAAGGCTGGCGAATTAAGATTTCTGTATGTATAATTAATGCTTATAATTTATACTTTAACACCTTGTTAAAATTTTGTTATAGCCTCCAATCTAAAAATAAACGTTTGGCACACTTAAAACGTATAAATTAGTATGGCCTACCACAATACCACTTTTTCGCCATATGTGATAGGAATAGGTTGAATGTTTCCCGAGATATGACAAAAACTTTATACATTCGTGTGGCGCTATCTGACAAAATGGCGGGAAAAAGAGGCTCGGTGTAGACACATTTTATAGTTGTTATACACATTGCCAGCATACATAATTAAGTGGGGATTGATTACATTGTTTCGACGATATAGCACACTAAGCTAAAACGGGCTACATGAACGCCACATTTGGAAAATATATGTCTGATCCTTATACAACCCACCAGTTTATATCATATGTCGCAGTATTACTTGTCTGCCAAATTTGGTAGGAATCGGTCAACTGTTTCCTGAGATATGACATAAAAACTTTATTTATTCGTTTGTCGCTATCTTACAAAATGCCGGACAAAACTAGCGATTTGCAACCTACAAAAACACCTCTTCTGTGGCAATTTACTGACATAAGGCTTATAACACACGCATTTCATGTATAATATTTTTGAAACGTTTAATACTCCATAATTAATACTGCGGAGTCATGTACGTGTGTTCATTACGGTCCGTTCTACAATGCACGGATACGTAAGTAAACGGACACGGAAACGCAAGCGGAACAAGAAGACGACTCGGGATGAATTTGAACCATTCTACAATACGAAGAAACGTACAGTCTTGCAACTTACGAAATCAAAAATACTAAGCTCTTATGAATGACTGATACAGGTTTCATAATACACACTTCTCATTTTGTATATTTTTACAGCGTTTAAAAATACGTACATACTACTACCGAACCATGTGCACTTATGTATTAAAACAAAATAGATAATCGCCACGGCAAATCGAAGCACTTGTTGCAGTGTATACCACAGTGGCCACGAAAAAGAGTATCAACAAACCAAATACACGATTCCTATTGGCTACACGGATTCACGGCCACGGAAGAGTTGGGAGTTTCCGAGCTTTCTTACGTCTATCCGTACGTTACCCTCGTCCGCATGCGTGCCATAGTAGATTGTGTTACGTGTCCGCTCCCGTGATACGTATCCGCGTGCAATATATCGAAGTGCTACATAAAGGCTATTCGTGGTAAAATTAGCACTTTTGAAAGCCCTCATTACGATCTACTTGTATGCACGTTGTGTATTCCACCGCCTTATGTAAAATTAACATTGACCTGGGCCTCATCACTTCATTCATGCGTTGATCAAGTGAAACCGTGAAATTGTTGAGAACGTAAATACTTTAAATATGTACTAATTCTCAAACTTTGGTGCATTAAAAAAAACAGGAAAGGAAAGAAATAATTTTAAATTATCACAAATGGTTACCTAACACTCGAGTTCCTTAAATCATCGCCCGCACAAACTTGCTTCCAGATTTCTTTACTGAACCACCACGGCTGCTGGGTAAGTGAGGTGTAAGCTGTTGGCGCGGAGCAGGGTGCTAATGGACTGTTTCGACACAAGGGGTGTGTGTGTGCGTGAGCACGCACAAGCGCCTTTAAGTCGACGAGGCATTTCCCGGCCCGAGGCTCTTCGCGAACAAGAGAGTAGCTGGCAGTTCCTAGCCTGTGTATCAAGCAGAGCAATTGTGCTTGTATACCGTGTTTTCACTCTCTCCCTCGCTTGTCCTTACACTAGTGTGGCTCGGTAGCTGCAGATACCATAACTGCTGAAGTGAATAAAGCTCGTCGTCAGACAGTGTGCATTAAGACATTAGGGTAAAGTCAGAGCAATAATCCCCTTTTACCCACATTTGGAATCCAAGACAGGCCTCTATCAGTAGGGCAGGTTGATTTTATTGTGCCAGGTCTGGAAAAGTAGGAGGAAGCAGGAAGTGTACGCAAAATTATGGTACACTGTGGATATTATGGGAGTATGGCACATTTTTGTCGCTCAGTGTGTGCTCAGTCTGTGTGAGGGTGGGGAGGAAAATTTGGTAGATCTTAACGTCTAGTCGACAGCGAGGTCTTCACAGACTGTCAACATCTTCATTGTGCAGCTAAATTGAAAAGGAACGAAAATTCGATTCGTAACTGCTTAAGAGCAAACCAAATTAAAGTCGGATTTATTGGTTCGCGCAACCCATAAATTATGAGGGTATGTGAATCGGTGCCATTGATATCCGCTCAGTTCTCGTTTTGTCTGGTCGGCGTAATTTGCGAAAGTGTGAATTCATCCCCTGTGTATTGATTATAGCTGTCGTCAGAATGCTGCAATATGTGTAGTCATGTCTGTGTGAATGTTTCTCAAAGTACCTAAAAATAATATTTGTATGTTCCAGTTTGAAATAAAGTTTTCATAAATATTTCGCAACTCAGATTTAATAACGGGTCAATTTATCCTAGTACTTAAAGCCGTAGCTGTTACTTTGTATTTCAGGACGGTACTGGACGGCTGAAAGTGATGACTTCACAAAAAAAACGAATTTCACTGAAAAGCTAACCTTTCGATAAATTGTAAACAATGTGATATTACTTGTAATGGACTATAGTATTCTGTGAATTAGTTTCTCAGGGACTACATTTAATGCATTGAAAAGATTTCAACAATTAAAGATTGCGTTTTGTGGCGTTCGAAGGTTTGCAGAATCAGTGCAAAAGTATTTTCAAGCGGATTTGAGTAGCAAAAACTGTGCGTCATATCTCGTACACTTTGTCCTCCTACTTAAATAACTGAAACGGTGAGACCAAAGTAACTTTGAGGTATTTTGGAAAAAAAAAATGTGTCTAAATAATAACGGTGTTATCTCTGCGCCATAGTATTTTTTTTTTTTTTTTCCGTGCTGCCTCTTGGATTTATTGACGAAGATAACACTTGAGACCACGTTACGTATTGTTGATCGTTATGCTGTTGAGCAGATGTGTTCGTCTGTACTGCCTGACCGTATTTTTTGCTCGTGCTGTGTGACCAGTTTAATAGCAGCAGCGTGATACAAGAGAAATAGCTCATGACTTTGGTCCGTGTGTTCGTGTACAAAGAGCAATTGGAGAGCTCACCATCACGATTTATTTTATCTGTAGTCTTATTTTGGACATAATTATTTTGGTCGAATTTTCTTTAATGCTGCGTAATACATCTAAAGAAAAATAATCAAAATCACAATTTATGAAATTACTTTTAATAGTTATAAGAATTGTATCCGGCTTAAAGAACACTCAAAAAGTGTAGTCAAAGTCATAACATACTCGAATATTTTGATATGATTTTACCATTTTTTAACTTCCATCGTGCTTTTCATTGGTGGGGGTATTCATGACGTCAGAGTCAGATGGTGCAGGCCGTGCTGTTTGGCTTCAGAAAACTCTTAGTTGGTCAGCTGCAATTGGACAGCACTGCACCTTTCGACTACATAATCAACATTTAACGGCATGGTAACCATTGCCTAGTCAAATGCTACGTCGCCGACAGCTTGGTCATCTCTATCAGATCGGACAGGCGCATATGTACAGAATATAACAGAACATAACATATTAAAAATGGCTCCAGTACCCAATTGAAGGCCATAACTGGTCTTAGTTACTTAAATTTAAAATAAATTTGGAAAATAGTCGAAATATAAAAATTGTCGCGTTATAAAAATTAAAAACAGGTTACATTTTAAAATTGCAAAGGCCTAAAATTATATTTTTTTACGGTCTAAAAGAAAAAGGTTCCATTATAATTTTAAAATGCCAAAAGTTAAAATTCATCTGCCTCCACCCTTGAACCCTTACCCCGCCATCCTCTCCGGAGACAGAGAGGCCGACGGTTGTAGTCGTTTTGTGAGGTGTCCGTCGTGTATTTGATGTTTGTGTTTGTGATTGGTATCAGTGTAATGTTGTTTGTGTAGGTGTTGTTCCTTTAGTTTATTTGTTCTTGTGTGTATCTGTATTATACAATTGTAATACGTACAGCTACAATGGGCCCTGAAAGGAGATAGCGGCCGTGGCTTTGATTTCACGGCTCATGCAACCTGACTGTCGCATGACGAGCAGGCGCCAGGAGACTTGGTGTTCCTTACTAATAACAGTTAAGAGCGAGTGAGTGAAGAGATTTGGGCGGCGGTTAACATCGAGGTCTTGGGAACCGATGAGGTTGGAGCGAGGTGAGTGTGGAGAGGCACCGGAATGCAAGGGCGGGAGAAACGGGAGATTTCCAAGAAGACCCGCCGACCAACGGCATCGTCCGGCACGATTCCCACTTGCGAAAATCCGGTGACCCGGCGGGGGATTGAGCCCGGTTCGCCTTGGTGGGAGGCCAGAACGCTAGCCACTATGACAACCGCGGTCCCAGGTAGTTAAAATTCCTGGTTGTTCTTCTCCTTGGTTGATGACATTCTTATTGCTAGAAGTAAAACAATGTTCGTGTACTTTTCTTTGTACGTATTCTGTTCTTGTTTTTTTGGTACAGCACTGTCCGAGTTATGACTGATAATACAAATATATTGTGACAGTCTGCATTTATGCGTCTGCCTGTGTTATCTTTTTGCACGAATTCGTTAACAGGATCACGTTTGACATACCTGTACACTGCTTTCTTTATTTCACATTTGTTGCTCGTTACTGTTCATCTTGTTGGTTCTTCTCTAGATGACTATGCTTGTTTTCATTAAAAAGCTACTGACATGTTGGTTACAAGTTATGTTGTATTTATTAATTCAATTTACCTTCTTTGTCTTTCACTTTCGATAATAATCTTATCCAACAATCAGCATAAATATGTTTCCTGTGTTATTTATTTTCCTTGTTGCAGTCCCTTACAAAGTGTAGATGTATTTCGAAATTATGAGGAAATGTTACAAGTGTGAACTTGTCTCTTGCAGCGACCTGTTGAAACATGTTCTGTGTAGATGTACTGGCTTCAGTTGAGTTGTGATTATGTTTTTATGCAGTTCTCAGCAAAACAAAGTGATTTCAATATAACTTAACCTGTCCTAACCTGATCTTATATAACCTAACCATGTAACCTTATCCACTTTATAGTACAGTATGAGTGAAGAGATTTGGGCGGCTCTTAAGATCGAGGTCTTGAAGGCCGATGAGTGTGAAACGAAGTGAATATGTAGCCAATTCCAGAATGCAAGGGTGGGGGAAATGAGAGATCCCCGAAAAAACTCGCCGACCAGCGTAATCGCCCGAGCTTGATTCCCACATGCGAATATCCGGGGGCTATCCCGTCGGGAATCGCGTCGGGTTCGCTGTGGTGGGAGGTGAGTAGTTTAACCACTACACCACCGCGGTCCCCACTATATAGTTCAGTATTTGAATTTTGCTGGCTTTTATCAAAGAGTTGACATGAACTTTCCTATTTCAGCTCACATTGTATATATTTTTTCCCGATATTACGTATCGTTCTAAATGCATGTGCAGAGTTTGGGGTAAAAATATAATTCCCATCTCATATAATCATAATCAATTACGAGCAAGCAATTTCAGACATGAAGAACGGCTTTTTACTTGATTCGCAATTAAACTGCGTGGTTAAAAGTTACAGTACAATGCTGAGTTCCCAACGAATTTACACAGTAGGAATCTATATTAACGAAGGTATAAACACTTCACTATCATATCCGTGTTTGCTTACGTAATAATTCAATAGAGAGAGTTTTGTACGTTCGAATGGGATGTGATTGTAGGTTCACATACATTCGGCATTACATCAGAGAGATTTATCAGAAGTTAAAACATACCTACCTCGGTTTATTGCAGGCGATGTTATTGTCAAGTGGAAACGTCATGGAATCATTGGCCGCAAGTGCCGCTGAATTCTGTTTGAAACGTATTACGCAAACAAGCAATCATGCCCAGTGATGGCAGAATCTTCTGTTGCATGCAGCTCACGTACGCAGACTAGTAATATTCTGTTGCATGCAGTTCAGGTACGCAGGTTAGTAATATTTGTTCCATGCAGCTCACGTACGCAGACTAGTAATATTCTGTTGCATGCAGTTCAGGTACGCAGGCTAGTAATATTTGTTGCATGCAGCTCACGTACGCAGACTAGTAATATTCTGTTGCATGCAGTTCAGGTACGCAGGTTAGTAATATTTGTTCCATGCAGGTCACGTTCGCAGGCTAGTAATATTTGTTCCATGCAGCTCACGTACGCAGACTAGTAATATTCTGTTGCATGCAGTTCAGGTACGCAGGCTAGTAATATTTGTTGCATGCAGCTCAGGTAGGCTTACGAAGGCTAATAATAGTGGTCTCCTCTGGAATGTGAGGATGAGTTAAGCGTCGATTGCCTGCCAGACCCACTCGACCAACAGGCAAATGTCAGATATTCGCCAGTGTTCGGAGCCAGTTGGATTATTGTGCTGGCTACTGTATTCAGTGCTAGATGGCGCGAGTGGACAGCATCAAGTCACATAACCCCATATATTTATACATGTTAGAAGTGTGAACAACCCACTTTTAGATTAAGAAGCAAGGAACGATGTTCTGAACAATCTTGCCACGATAACCCCAAACATTCTAAACACTAAACGAGGCTACAGGCCCTCTAGAATATTCATATGAACGGGTGTAGTAGTGTGTATTGCACGTGAGTGGATCTGGGATTGTGGTGTTGGGCTAGGCATCCGGAGTAGATAACCATAGGCGGAGAGAGCTTGCCACCTCCCTAAGTGTTTTGAATATTTGGGATTATCGCTGCAAGATTGTTCAGGACATTGTCCCTCGTTCCTTAATCCCGAAGTAGGTCGTTCACACTACTCATGTCAGTAATTGGGTGAACTGTTCTACATTATATTTAAAAAGACTGGAAAGTTATTGAATGTATATGTATTTATATAATTTTTTCGATTTATTATTTAACGTTTGGGTCTGCAAAGACTTAGGCTATAGTTTGATAAAATATCGAACTAGTGCGCGAGTCTGTCAGTGTCTTTTATATGTGGGATAGGAACTGAAACATTGAAAATTAATTAATTTGAAACATGAATAAGTCCATAAGGACACAGCGGGCTGTGAATATGTGTCTACGCAAGCAAGGCACAGCTTTAGTGAACGTCTGGCAATCCATGCAGAAAATGTATTTATATGGCGAATAGTGTTTCAAGCGGAGTACAGAGTTCAGATGGCGGAAATGGCTGGCGTCCATCACTAGCCACAACACCAAAGCAGTGCACAACTTGGAGCAGTAAAATTGTCTCGTAATATAGATAAAATAGCTAGTATACTCCACATATAATCTCGTGTCTTTCTCACAAAAGTGTAAAAAATTCCTGGTCTATCACAAGTTTGCTCAAAATGGGTATGGTGTCATCATCATACCAGCAAAGAGAAAACTAGACTTATGGCTTCATTTGAAACCACACAGAGGAATCTATCTTCTTGCCCGAAATTGCTGTAGGTCATGAGATATGATGTTTGTGGCTGGCTTGTTACACCAACAAACCAGACGTTTAAAATAGCAAAATACCTAAAAAAAACAGTATTCTGTTGAGAGAAATGAACAGCTCTTGCTGATAGTTTTTTCATGAGCACGGTTCCCTGCTGCTGGAATCGGTGGGTGTCATTATTACTGTTATTGTCTATATGCGATATCTCCACTTTTAGAATCAACCCTTTGAAAATTCGCCCCATTTATACCGTAATTGGTTGTTTCCTAAATATGTATTTTATCACACGCATATTATCTTTCTTTTAACGTAAAAGTAACTTATTATTTTCAATACAACATTTTAAATGCTTTATATGTAAAATATAATATTCCATTTATAGTTAATATGGATAAAATCAGATAGGAAATAGGTGTGTTGGTAATTCCCAGTAAGAAATAGTACAGTGCCATTGTTAATTTTTGCAATATTTTTGGGGTAATATGTTTTTTTTTTAGTTTTCACCGAATTTGGTATGTTTTGATATTTTGCATAATCAATAGTGTCTGTATTTCGGGTAAGGTTTAGAGCGATATATATTTATTTGCAATTTAAGGTTGTTATAGTAGTTCTAAAAGTTCTTTATTTCAGTCTTGTATGCACGCATCGGAAGCTAGTTCAGTTTAGTTCAGAGGTAACTTGCTTACAAGGTAAGCAGGAGATTTGAAAAGGCACATAGTGTAAAAAGTTTTTGAGGACGATTAAAATATTTTTAGGGCTAATTTCGTTAGCTGCATTTATTTTAGGGAATTTTTAACATAGTGGATTAATGATCATTTGTCTATTTTTTTTTTGTCTCAGCCAATTTCCAGGCGGTACGGCGTGGCTGGGAAGGCGCATTGCACTCGGGCAAGGTTCGGCGCCTCCGCCGCGCTTTTTAACTGATGCGCCGGGCGCTGCCACGACTGTTTCTGTCACGTTTGCGTACAATATTTCAGCCGTCGCTGAGATTGGGAAGCGCTGCTTCCATGCGCAGTATATTCTAGCTGAGTTTACATTTTGTGAGTCACTCTCTGGACAAAAATTCAGACTTTGTACCGTACGAACGAGCTTTAGGACTGTCCAGACGGGCGTTTGCTCGTCTCCGCGCCATCTGTCCGGATGCCAGAACTAATATTTAGTTATTGTCGCCGCCACCGGCGCTAGTGAGCAAGCAGATCTCTGCTCGCTTCGCCGTGTGCATTCCATAGGAAAGATATTAGTTAGTGCATTCGCCTCCAACACGAGCAGACCTGGTTTGATCACTCCTTATAGGTAAGTGCTATACTACGGATTTTTTTAAAACTCATTTTCCTGAGGTTAGGACGGATCATTAATCTGCGTGGATTTTATATTCTTGTTCGCAGAGGGTTCAAAATTTCATAGTATTTTTCGGCTCCCACATTATATTCATTAAAAGTGTGTGAGTGTCTCGGCAGTTTCGTTTCCAGGGACTTTACCTATTCTGGACTTCCGTTATCACGGATGATGGCACTGGCAGTGTGTTGTATCAGCTGGCAGCCCGACTGGCAGTGTGATGTATTGGCTGGTAGCATGACTGGCAGTGTGCTATATTGGCTGGCAGCATGTCTGGCAGTGTAGTGTATAGACCGGCAGCACGATTGCAGTGTGATGTATCGGCTGACACCACGACTCGCAGTCTGCTTTATAGGCTCGCAGCTTGACTGGTAGTGTATTGTATCCGCTGACAGCACGACTGGCAGTGCGCTGTATCGGCTGGCAGCACGACTGGAAGTGTGGTGTATAGGCTGGCAGCACGACTGGCAGTGTGCTGTATCGCCTGCAGCACGACTGGCAGTGTGCTGCAATGGCTGGAAGCACGACTGGCAGTGTGCTGTATAGGCTGGCAACACGCCTGGCAGTGTGCTGTATAGGCTGGCAGCCCGACTGGCAGTGTGCTGCAATGGTTGGCAACACGCCTGGCAGTGTGCTGTATAGGCTGGCAGCACGACTGGCAGTGTGGTGTATCGGCTGAAAGCACGCCTGGCAGTGTGCTGTATAGACTGACAGCATGACTGGCAGTGTGCTGTATCGGCTGGCAGCACGACCGAATGTGGTCCAGATTCATGCAGACAAGGTTTACGCTTTTGCAGATGTAAACTTTCCAGTCACTTTTAAATAATAATTTGTGGATCGCACGGAGAATTTTAAAGCATAACCGTTCATACAAAAATGTATTCAAGAAAGTAATACTTTACTTAAATATTGTTTATGCTGATCTTAAAAATGCATTTATTGCAAGGGGCCCTCTTTGTTTTATTATCAAGTTGTTAGTTACGTATAATTAATTCTTAGTTTTTTAATATAATGTATGTTAACCGTTTCATTATCATTCACAGTAAAATATGGGCATAATACTCATAAATATTTTCATTATATTATGTCCCTACAGTTATTTTGAATTTAATTAAAAAATACAGTGGTCACCAAATTGTTAATACATGGTCTTTTTTATCTAATTAATTTCCTCTGAGTACTCTTTAATATTATTTAAACGATATTTATGTTCATGGTGGTTATTCTAAAACAACCTGTTTCTTGGCATGTTTTGCCAGAACGCTATTTTAATATAAGTTTAGATAACAAATCAATGATAGCAAAGTTTGTTTTAAAGTTATAGCAAGGTTACAGTACTTATGCGAAATATTATTAATCTTAATCCAAGTGAATGCGATGCATTGCCCCTCTAATGTAATATTCCAGACTTAGTTAAGCTTTGTTTACACGAGGTGGAGGAACAGCTTAAAATTAGAAAGTTGGAAGTCACTGTGAATGGACTACGTCGCTGCAATCTGCTGGCTTCATCTTATTTGAACAGGCATCAGGACCATGCATTCGGTGCAGCAGTCTTAAGCCTAGTACAGACGGGCATCTTTCTAGTACAAGAATATGAAAAAAAAAAAAAAGGTGAACAATAAATTGAACCGTAAAGTGCGTACTAGCTAGTATGCACGGTATTGTGCGATCCATACACACGACATAAGCTGGTGAGTAAGAAAGTGGATGGCTGACGTCAACTATGTATGATTTGGAAACAGTTTTTGGAGTTGTGCGTGTAATTTGTGCATTATCAATAGCATCTGCCATGAAAAATAATAAAAAATTTAGTCCAATCAGACATATTTCTAGCAATAAATATATACACATGTAGAATATCTACAATCACTCACAGAAAAAAAAAGACAAACCTCTCTATTTCTTTAACATTCATACACAAAATTATTTACGATAGTGTGACTATTAAACATTTTATCGCATTAAAAACATTAACATATCTGCTTATTGCCAGCATCAACAAAATATATGTTTTGTTTACATTCGACTTGTACAAGAAAGATGGTGATAAATAGGATCGTCTCTATATGGCACTAGCTAGTATACAAGCTCGTGTGTGCTAATAACTAGCATACTCGGTAGCCGTTCACACGATGCAAGTCAGGGTGTACACGAACTGGCTCACTTTCTTGTACAAGAAATATGACCCTGTGTACTAGGCTTTAGAGAATTGTTCTTCATGAAAATGGTAGGCCCCATTTGGCGAAGGTCGCAGCAGAGTCTTGCGGAAGTTCAGAAGGGAGCACTGGAAAATCTACCGCACAGTTCACTTCCGATTTGTTAACATGTGACTTCCATAACTTCGTGCTTAAAAAGTGTTTGAAGGGAGATTGGTTCACCTCCACTCAGGAAGTGAAAGGTACGGTAATCCAGTAGGTCCAGCTGCAACCAGTGAAAAATTTAACACTTCGCAGCTGATATCGAAAGACTGGTACATGCGTGAGATTACTGCCTTAAATATGGAGTGGATTATTTGTAGACATATCTGGCCCCGTGTCATATCCGTACTATCTGTATAAATGTTTGCATACAGTATTTAGCACTAGACATCTGAGTCGATATTTTGTTAGAAGGTAAGCATATTTAACCTCAAGGAACTATGTCCCTTTTTAAAGAATGTATCTACATTTCAATCAAAGATCCATGTTTAGATTTAAGGAACATGTAAATTATTTATTAAATAGCACACTTGTCACTTTATTATAATACACGTCACTGCTTTGTTCAAGTATCAAGATTCTAAGACTGCATTTTTTTTTTTCATGACATGTACACAGAGGCGATACTCTTTACACAACATTTTCCGATCTGTGCAAAAGAAAATATGATCCTCGCTGTATTGTTTTCTCTTCCACAACAACTTTTTTTGAATAAGACGAACTAAAAATATTTCCCCCCCAAAAAAAAATTATGTTAAATTAACCACGTGTACTTTATTTACAAGGATGCCCAGACAGAACACTGCAATATGTCAAGTTTATGTATTTCTTATCAGACTGAAGCTCTGAGGCTCTTGAAAGCATGCCTGCTGCTCAGTGTATTCATTTCTTCAAGAAAATTCTTGAGCAATACACATGATGGTTTTATTTTAAAAGCGAACTTCTGCCATATATAAGGCTGAAATGATTTAAAAGCTAGATCATGGTCTCAGTTGGTTTACATTCACTTATAACTTTTCCCCACAGAATTATATAACTGGTCAATATGTCAGAATACACTGTGAGGAATCGTAAGTTTTAATACTGAGGAAGCCATTTGTGTACGCGTTTTTTAAAGTGCTCGTTTAACTGTACGTTCAAATTTGTAAACCACCCGTCTAACTTGCTGTATTAACCAACTAGCATACTGTATACGCATTAATATAAACAAAATTAATTTATAAAATAACTGTGGTAGCAACTGCAGCTTTGTTAGTTTACATAGTTAGAATGAGCTCATCATAGTGCAAATTTTTTTAAAAAGTATAGGCAAATTGTCATACAAACGTTATTTAAAAAATCACTTTTAACGCAATATTGTAAATAATAGGAAAAACAAATATCCCATTAAATTACTTCATCGATGGTAGGAACTACAGTACCGCACTGGAAAATAAAGTTTTCTTTCAAAAGAAATTATATCCAAGATTGTTTCAGGACACACTCTCACAGTAATGACATGCACTGGGATTGTTGCAAAACGAGCTATTCATAATCACAGCTAAGTATAAAAGACTGTTCATAATGCATCAATTAAAGTAGAAAGCAGCAAGGTATTGTTCCATGCACGTAGATCAATTGTAAAGGCTCGGTAAAAACTGACAGTGTACATTCCAATTTAACATCCAGTAAAATGCATGTCTTAGTAAAGGAGACACAGTTTAGTTTACCTTGTAACTCGTCTACAAAGACCACAGGATTAACTAAGAGGAGAATACCAAACGATCTTAGACCATGTTCACTATTTAAGAATAATTTTGCAAATTTTTTTTTTTTTTTTTTTAGGTAATGAATGCACATGACTATGCAGTAAACGTGAAAACATTTTTTGGATATATTGTGCAGGAAACTTCGAAGTGACTTCTTTTGCTGCTAGCTTTTAATTTTGATATTTACAATTTGTCGAAGGCGATGAAAATTTATACTCCCTATAATATGGCCTGAATTTCCTCATTATGTTGAGAAACTTTATAGAATATTCACCAGTAAGTGAAACCGTAAGTTTCTTTATAATTTTCTACAAAGATGATGGTAAATGGGAAGGCAGTAGGCTGTAATGAGAAAAGTTACTACGAAGAATGCACGTTTCCCTCATGAGACCATGATCTGCGTCTCCCCGAACAGTTTTAGAAAGTTGGTCTTCCAATTACAGGTACCAGCCCCTCCAAGTTGCGTGGCAGCCACAGACAGAGCCAGCCCCGCATCGTTTCGAGGAGGGGAAATGTCGTAGAGCGAAGTGACGATGCTGCGGCCAGAGATGGAACGATGTGGCAGACCCAGGGCTTCGTCGGCCAGTGAGAAGGAACTCTTGTGGTCATACACTGCTCGACCTGCCATCGAGGGCAGGCGGGAAAAGAGGAAAGGGAGATGTCTGTGGTTTTTAGTTCTTGAGGTTCTTGGTGATCCAGGGCAAGAAGTGGGTGACCCTGGTGTACACCCCTGGGTACTGCCCCTTGCCACAGCCAATGCCCCAGCTGACCACGCCCACTTGGGTCCACCTTCCCGAGTTCACCATGAGTGGTCCACCACTGTCTCCCTGAATAAAAAATAAATAAAAGCAGAGGATTAGACTTCGTGTTACAATGTTATGCACAGAAAGGTTAAAGCCATAGGGTTTTGCTCATTTGTAGTTGGTCCTAATCATTTGATACTGACTCGGTGCTCATAAATGGAGTCATTTCAGCAGATTGGACTCAGCCCTTACTGATTCGCTCTAATCGCTACGTGAGTGCAATACTTGAGCAATCACCGTCGCCAACGAATATCTTCCTATGGAAACAAGACAGAAACAGTCACAAAAATGTCTTTGATCAGATGCAGATACTACCGGACCGTTTTACAAGGAATGATACTCATTATTCAATGAGTATACACAGTAATGAAATAGCATCATCACTGAGCCATATCGTGTTTGTATTATTCTAACGTACTTCAGACTTTCCCCTCACATATACAGCATTAAGAAAACGAGAGTTGATCATACAAAACAGACAAACTCGTCGGCATCTGCTCGAAAATGCCTGTATACTTATTCAATAACTCTGTCATAGATTATGTAGTCTGAATGGTAAATAAACATCAGCTTAACTAGTTACTATAACAGCTTGGATTTGCAATGAATGCAGGATATTATTTACAATATGTTTTCAACAGAAGTGATATTTCTTGCACAGTAAATAGTGCTATGAGCAGTTTTATGTATACAAGCATGATCTGATACATTGAAATGTGTGTTATGATTGTAGTGGCAGATTATCTTGTATTTGTACGTGTGTAGTTAACTGAAGCGTATCTTGAACAGCGATTATTTTACGTACATATGCAACTTCACCTCTCTACTATCTATTTAATTCCTTAGACGTGGTTTAAGAATATTATAGTGTGATATTTGATTATATACGTTCTCTCGCAATATTTTATTATGCTAGTTACATGTTAATATTTTAGGGATATTGCGGTAGCAGTTTATTTTAGAATAGAGAGTGGCTCTGGAATTTGCAATTCTTCCTGTTCTGGACCTGCAATTTTTTGCAATTTTTCTTTTCAACCCTGTCCTGGACTCGTATAGTGTGAGAGGAAGAATTTACACCATTTGTACCCATTAGTGACATTAAGAGCCCGAATTTAGAGATACTTGAATATTTATGGTGTTCTTGAAATTATAACTGAAATAAATTCTGCTCTTCGTAATTTCTCTATTACAATATGATGTTTTGGATGCTTTAATGTCCAATTTTTATTGGGCAGTGTTTTTTTCACTACTACTCGTTTGTACGAATGTACAGACACACACACACACACATATATATATATATATATATATATATATATATATATATATATATATATATATATATATATATCGAACGCCCAAACTACGGGAGATAATTCTTTATGAAAAATAATAAAGTCTAAAATATATAGGAAACCATATAACTAAACGGAATATTAAAGGAGATATGAACCTGGGTGTTGAAAACTTATAACGTATTTTTGCCGAACGCCTTGTACTACGCCTACAAAGTCCACAGCAGAAAGGTGACTTATGGTTCCCATGTTGCAAAGACACATACGTAATGCTGGCAGTCTACAGTCCTTGCGCACTGTTCGGCTTGAGGAAGCGTTACGTCAGCAGCACATCGATGACGTGACCTCCAACAGTACACGCTCCATAGCACGCCAAATGGGCGTGTCCCATTCGACTGGGGGGAACTGCCACGATCTCTACCGCTGGAAGAAAGTACAAGGCATTCGGCGAAAATACGATTTTAAAACACAATTTTCACAGGCTCATATCTACTTTAATATTCCGTTTAGGTATATGGTGCATACACATTTGCGACTTTATTTTTTTAAAAAGAATCACCTCCCGTAGTATGGGCGTTTAATTTCCGAATCACTATATATATATATATACGGAGACGGTGAAGTGACTTGTGGTATTGAGATGATCTGGGGATGACTGTCAAAAATGGCGAAGTGACTGAGAATGATGAAGTGACCGCTATAGGCTGTTCACGGTAAAATGAGCACTTTTCAAAGCCCTGCTTAAGATCTACTTGTCTGCACGTCATGTATTCTTCCGCCTATGTAAGATAAACATTGTCATGGGCCTCATCACTATGTTCATGCGTCGGTCAAGTGAAACTGTGAAATGATTAGAAAATTATGAACAAATCTGCTCATTTTTACACAACGTTGCATCAAAAAACACAGAAAGTGAAATAAATTATGAGGGTTATCAGAAATGGTTGCCTAGCACTTTTTATTCGACGTTAAGAAACGGAACTACTTACCCTCCATCGTTACCAACTTAACTGGACGAATATGACTCAGTTCGTCCGTTAAAATATATGCAGGTAGGGACAGTGACTTTTATATAAGGTTGATTTCAAAAGTGCACATTTTACCGTGAATGGCCTTTAGTAATGTGAAGTGGCTCTGCCGGGAAAGGGGGGAGGGGGGTGATTAGCAATGGTGACCGACAGCAGGAAGCTACTCACGCTGCAGGAGTCCCGGCCGGCCTGGCCCGCACACAGGAAGTGCTCCACTATCCCTCCAGGTGCGGCGTTCCCGTACTTGGCTTTGCACTCGGAGTTGGTCCAGACAGGGATGTTGACCTCCTGGAGCACCGCGGGCTGCGGACCGCCTGTCGAGTCACACAGTCGTTACCATACAATAGTTCGCCGTGCAGGGCGCTGCGCTGCCGTGGCCTCTCTAATGCCCGGTTGCACCATCGTGGTTCGAAACTCGATCCCAGATCGGATCTAAGATCGACGCAGAAAACGTTTGCACCATTTGAGTTCAGAGCTGGACTGGAGATCGAGATGAAGTTAATTTCGAACCGCCGAAATTGACGGTTCGAAATCTCAATCCGAGATCAACAGTCATCGTCGACAACAGATAGAACTACGTTCGATTGTTTTCTTGAGAAATTAAAAAAAAAAAAAAAAAAAGTTATAGGCACTTGATTATTATTCAGTAAAATTCGTACAAAAATTCATTTAAAACAGATATAATGAAATATACGCCTACTTCCATGACGTCATATATTACGAACCAATAGCAAAATCTGTGTCATACTTAATCTCGATCTCTCACTTTGGAACCAAGATTGACGAATCGGATATCCAGGATCATGAAATTTCGTTGGTGCAACACTTTTACATTGAAACCAAGATCAAACTGGATCTTGGTTCGGAACTAGGATTATTCGATCTCGTATCGGGGAAGATGTTGGTGCAACCGGGCATAATTACGAGTCACGACGGCAGAGTCGGCTCGACAAGCCGCTCACTGCAGCTGCAGCACCAGCCTAGCTGCGTAGTCGTCGCTAGCGTTATCTTAAACATTTTACTGTAGAATTATCATTTCAGCTGTATCGCTGACGTTTAGTGGACATGTAACTCCCATTTCTTGTGTAAATTAATTTTACACGCATTCAAATTCATAGGTAAGTTTCAACCACATCTTTAATTAAAATATTTAACTATTTACTTTCAGAGAGTGATGTAACTTAATGAAACAGCCGACTCGTTAAGTCGTGGTGTGCAATTACTTTTTTTTCACTGTTAATTAAATGTTGTGTGTGTTCATAAATAGCCACTTAAGGCCACGATCTCCCATTTCAACAGCTTTTGCGAGAATTAATTTTCTGAACACAAACAGGAGCCAATATTGCAAAATTCTCTTACAATTTTGTTACAAATTGTTTTTAATATGTAGTCTAATTTTTCCAACACAAAAACGGTATGATATTAACTTATTATTAAATAAACAAAATTTTCGTTGGTTAATTGGATAAAAGTATGCAGTTTTTTTATTTAAAAAATTAGACAACATAATAAAAACTATTTGTAACAAAATTGTAAGAGGATTTTACAATACCGGCTCCCATTTGGGCTCAAAAGATTAATTCTCACAAAAGCTGTAGAAATGGGAGATCGTGGCCTTAACTAAGTTCAGGTCAAAATCCCGTAATTTATAACTGTATCAAAGAGTAAATATGTAAAATGGTTTTATAATAACTGAGACAATAGTAACCATGGGAATAAAATATTTTGAACAGGAAAGATAACACATTACACCACAATCTGACAAGTACTTACCATTGCTGATTATCTGTAGTTTGATCCGAGTCCCCACTACGCTGAAATTATATATATATATATATATATATATATATATATCCTCTCTACTACACACATCCAGCGCTGTTGAAAAGAATATACATATTGTGAAGGGAATACTTAATGGGGTTTGGAGGTTTTCTCGGAACATTCCCGTTTTTTGTTCGGATGCTTCCCCTCAACCTCCTTATCTCATTTCTTGCACCCTTCACACTGACTAGGTAAGATATGTTTGTTGTTCGAATAGTCACGCAGCCGGCTCCACTACGTTGATCATTCTTAGGGCGTGTTTGTAGACACATATTTTCATTTTTAAGTTAACTGATTTTGTTAAACCTATATTTTGGATTTGACGTACCACAAGTGATTAAAATCTTTATACGACAGCGCTAAGTTAACGGTCAGTTGCTACCCCTAAGGCGAAACTGCGTTGCTAGTATGTCAAGAAATGAATTCGCAAAATTTTCAGGTCTCTAATCGTTAAATCTACTTGCTGTTATAGGGAAGCTGCGATAAGATCCCGTGCCTTATAACACGTCCGTGATGGCAGTAGGAAGTTAATTACGTAATAATATGCAGTACTGAGGAGGCACTTACTCTCACGCAAGCTGCCCCACCCAATGACAGTGGCTGTTTTCCCCGCGTACAGGCTGCTCCCTTGAGGTAGGCATATGGGGTGCACTTGTTTGGTGAAAGTGACAGGCGAGTCCATCGTCAGTATAGCCACATCATTGTACTGAAACAAAAAAACCAGTTATGATTTGTAATTGTGCCATATACATATATATATATATATATATATATATATATATATATATATATACATACATACATACATACACACACACATACCTTTTTGACTCGAATATGGTGGTCCACTTGTATAAATTTTTAAAGTTTGGATCAGGCTTATCTCTTTTAACTTTTAATTTATGATAATTCCTATAATGAAAGTAAACAGGTTTTTTTTTGCAGAATATTTTGTGCATTTTCATTCACTTAGACCTTACGGTTTCATAAAATAAATGGATGAAGTGAACTAGTAAGGAGGGATGAATTTTGTCACGGCATAGCTGAAAGCAATTATTCAAAATTTTGTCGAAGAACCAAAATCATCCCCCGGCAATAATATTACTTGTCCTCGAAATATTACCAGTAAATGGAATCACAACTTCCCATTACTCCTCGCAAAGATAAACGTGATGAGAATTTTATTGTATTTCCGAAAAGACTTTTTTATATTACTAAAATCTTAAAAATCCAAGAAAAAAAATCTTTGTAAAACAAAGATTAGAAAACACGTCTTTACCAGAAGTTTTAACTCATTTTAACGATTTTAACTTTCGTGAAAAATAATTTGTTGTTTCCCTACTTATAAGTCATCGAACACACAGATGAATATTTGTCCATAACCACGGACACCAATAGAATATCAAACAGAATTTTCTTGCAGTTTTGTATAATAACATTTTCATGTAAAGTTTAAGATCAGTTTTAAAACTTTGTTTGTGTAAAATTTAATTTAAAATAAGTAATTCGTTTCAGATTTAAAGTAAAGATTCAGGGCTTATAACAATCCATTGAACATTAATATTATAAATCCGTGCGTTTAGAGAAAAATTTAAAACTGTCTGTATGTAAAGAACTGCGATTATTGTCCCTGCTGTCATTTTTATACGACAGCACTACGAAGCTACTGGGTCAGTTTGCTTGTCTTACAGGAGGATGTCGCTCGAACCAGGCATCGAAGCTGATGTGATGATTTTAACAGTAAACAAAGTTATATTGAAGTCAGCAAGCTCGGTTTAAAGTGTATCCAAGAGACAAAAAAAAACCGTTTCTATATTTTAAGTACTAAACAGTGGAAAATTAAACTTGAAAAACTTATCATGAGAGTTTTCGGAATTTTTTATTTATTCGTATTGTCATACAACTGTCAAAATTTTGCAAAATTAGCGTATTTAACTACATATAGAATGAAATATAGAAGTGATAAGAATAAGACAAATATTGTGATGGGAATGCTTTATGTGATTGGCCCACTATACTTTTATTTTACTATATATATATATATATATATATATATATATATATATATATATAATATATATATATATATATAAAGAAGCTAAACTCCAAACGCAGACGAATAAAGTGCCAGACTTTTAAGAAGTTTCTTCGCAGTGATCCTTTGAGTCCAAAAAACACAGTAGCTGAAATTAACACTGTGTTCGTATAACCTTTAATTTTTTTTTGCAAAATTAAAGGTTTTATTGCACATAATGATGGTAAAATTGTAGCAGCAAATTTACTTTTACCATTATTTGGAATCTTAATCAATATGTAATTGATATTATCTCACAAAACCGTGAAATATCTTCAAATTTGAACAGCTTTGAGGCGCAGGAAAGAAATAAGGAAGCAATAGGGAATATAACTTACCAGCGTCCTGGAGTCGAACCCGCGATGCCGCACCACCCTCTTCACCTTCTTCTCGATGTGGCGCACCTCCGAGTTGGTCTTGATGTTGTGGTCGCCCAGCCTCACCGTCAGCCGCGACACGTCCCACGAGCTCATGCTGCCAACCACCGCATAGTGTTACCAACAACTGCACTCCCTCGTCCCCTAACACTCAAGTTCACAAACACTCCACACATTCTTCTCGTCGGTCTGCCTGCTGTGCGTTAGTTATAGGCTGTTCACGGTAAAATTAGCACTTTAGAAAGCCCTGCTTAAGATCTACCTGTATGCACGTTGTGTATTATTCTACCTTATGTATTCTTCCACCTTATGTAAAATTAATATTTCCATGGGTCTCCTAACTTTATTCATGCGTCGGTCAAGTGAAACTGTGAAATTATCATAGAAGTAAACATTTTATAAATCTGCTAATTCTTACACACTGAGGCATAAAATACAGAAAGCGAGAGATATAATTTAAATGATCACAAATGGTTACCTAGTACTTTTTATTCGACGCTGGCGTATGGAACTACATTCTCTCCCTCGTTACCAACTTAACCGGGCGGATGTCACTCAGCGCGCCCGTTAAAATAGGTGCTGGCAGGGGCAGTGACATTTTTCTAATGTTGATTTAAAAAGTGCTCACTTTATCGTGAACAGCCTTTATTAGACCGTACACAAATTTACCTGACGACAACTAGACTGTCGCACCAACCAGAGCCTCTTAATGTTTAATTAACAAACACCATATATTGAAATGTTGGTACACTCGAAATACCACCGCAGAAGTCACAACTGGGAGGGTTCTTAAATTGGTAGCAGCAACCAAACTTGTATACCATCAACAGAATGTTCTGTTAGTATTCTGCAATTCTGTCTATTGCAGTAACATCCAGTTATCTTCTGCCAAAAAAAAAAAAAAAAAAAAAAAACTATCGTAAGCGGGGGTCACTCTGTGACAAGTTGGATGACTTTGTGACGCTAATTTTTTTCAATATTATTAAAATTTTCTTGCATTTGATACAGGTTGTTTAAAATGTTTAGTGATTACATTGGTACAACTGAATATATGAAATATCCATCTAACATAGAGAAGCATTTAAATACTCTTTTATGTGTCACAAAGTCATCCCACATTTGTGACGAAGTGATCACCGCTTATATTTGTTGTGTAGTAAGAACACACTGCTCTGTTATAGGCACTGTATGTACAGTTACAACAGACATTTCTGTTTCTATCACTATTTACGTTAACAATATTTCGATTGGAGCAGCAACCTCCCACTCTATTGATATTCCTATATTAACAGTCTAGATTTGTTGTGGCTACAGCAATTTAGTCCCTACAGTAATGTTTTTTCTGAATCTGCATATGTAAATAAAAAACTTATTAATATAAATGCTCATGACTTTGACTTCAATTTTTTAATCTCTGCCTTTTATGTTCTAGCATTATTTGGCATTTGCGCACAGATAATGCGAGGGATAATGATACAAAATCTCGTGAAATGACGAATTTGTAGGTAGTAAGCAATAGCTTATATTGTAATAAAATTGCAGTAGTACGGATATGCCGGTTTCCGCACAAGGGCATCAGGCATCGGATTCGGATTCACCCGGCCGCCATCTTTTTACGTCACCCGTCCGACATCTTATTTCCCTTTTTTCCCCTCACTATTTCCCTTTTCCCCTTAAAATCAACCCAAATACCCTAAAAATTCCCCCCTTTCTCTAAAAATGTCCCTTTTTCACAAAAAAAATCCCATTTTTCATGGAGCAGATGAGCGGGATCAGTGACTCCAGGGTCAGGGATAAGCGACTCCGGTCACAGGGATAAGTGATTCCGAGTTAGACAGGATATCGGGATCAGTGACCTAGGGGTCAGGAAAGCATGACCTGTTACCTATGACCTTGACCTTAGACCCAAAAAAATAAAAAAATAAATTAAAAAATTCCGAAAAAAATTCACAAAAATCACCAAAAAAATATAAAAAAAATTATTTTAAAATGTGATAAGTTTAATATTTAAATTTATTTAAAAAGTATTAAAAATAATTATATTTACTAGAGGACCCCCTAGCCCATACTCATTACGCTATCTTGGTGAGCGACCACCATCTTGGTAGGTGACCACCACCTTGGTATACACCGCCCATCTGCGTCACCGGAAGCCAATGATCATGACCTTGACCCCATGATATTAAATGACCTTGAATATAAAAAACTCGAGAAAAATGCACAAAAGTCAGCAAGCATTATATGTTACAGACTACTGCAACCATGTTGCATGCAGACTACCTCAACCTTGATCCTATGACCTTGAACGACATTGAAAACAAAAACCAGAGAAAAATTACACAAAGTCAACAGGCATAATACATTACAGACTACAACCACCATGTTAGATGCAGACTAGATGTTAGATGTGCGACTTGAAATACATGACCGTCGGAGAAAACAATGTTATGAATCGTATGACAAACATGACAAACTGTGTAAAACTCGTGCCCAGGAACCTGTTCATGTTCTAGGCAAACCTAATGCAAATGGATTTCTTCTGAATAAATCTGCATTCAGAAGGCATGTTGAAAGATTACATTGCTCCGAATCTGACAGTTTCATCGAAAGATGTTTGTTCGTTCTTGGCAAGTGTGAAACAAAATTTAATAAACCAACTTACAGAAGAGATTGAAAAACAGGGGCATCTAAAATATAGTATATGGATAGAATGCAATTATACAAAACCGGAACCGATGGACGAAGGTATCAACAAGAGGGCATTCAAGACGTCTAATGTACCGCTCTATAATGTATACGACATAGAAGAGAGTGTAGAAGATAATATACAAAGGGTATATCACGAGGAAGAAGAAATGACGATGAAGGGTTCGGGCTGGACACTCGATTCGGCAAATCATCTGGAGCTAAGAACGAGGGCATATCAACCTCCTACGAAATAATGTGATTACCTCCTCTTGCCATTAAAGAAATCATCGCAAAGAAATGTTGGTATGTAAAATCCTGTTAATAAAAAATATATTTATGAAATACGTTGTATTTTATTTTTTACAGTCCCCCTCCCCCCTTTTACACTTTGTACATAAAACATTCGTTCCAATAAAAATACTTGCATTTAAGGATAAAACAATTAAATGTGGCAGTTTGTGTGTTTTGCAGGGATAGACAATGTTAACATTCTGTACAGGTTGATACCAGGTGGCTTAATCGATACTACATATGTGTTGAGAACAGAATCCAATATGGAGGGAGTCGAACTAAAGCGTGTAAATTATGGAGCGAAAGCGACTAATTACCGCAAACTATACTTTAAACACATACTCAAATATGGCTCTCACCTGGCCATACATAGGTGATGTAAACATATTAAATGTAATATGGTTGTCGCACGAAGGTGAGACACAAACTATAAAATAAATGAGAATAAAAAACACGGAGGACTGCATCTAGCAAGATGGCTGCCTCCCAACATGGAAGCCTCCAGTAACATATATAAACAAATCATGAACGAAAAACAAACAAATATGGCCGCCTCCAGTAACATATACACCTATGACGAACGAAAAGAAAAACAAATATGGCAGTCGAACGAAAGTGAGAGAGACAGTAACATATAAACAAATATGGCTGCTTCCAGTAGACTGTAAACAAATGATGAACCAAAAAGAAAATCAAGATGGTAGGATAAGTATAGGTGGGAGGAGTGGAGGCGAGGAAATCAGTTGTCAGCTGGGGATGGAACGAATGTAACTAATGGAAATGTAAGTTTATAAAAATTAATTTTTAATATTTTTAAAATATCTTTTTTATAAATATTTTGGTTTTAAAGGATTTTTGTAGAATTTTGTGTTTTCAAGGTTATGGGGTCACGGTCGAGGTAGTCTGCATCTAACATAGTGGTTGTAGTCTGTAATGTATTATGCCTGTTGACTTTAGGTATGTATCTCAAGTTTTTTGATCTTCAAGTTCATTAAATGTCATGGGGTAAAGGTTGAGGTAGTCTACATCTAACATGGCGCTAGTAGTCTGTAATGTATTATGCTTGCTGACTTTGATGCATTTTACTCGAGTTTTTATATTCAAGGTCATTCATGGTCATGGGGTCAAGGTCATGGTCATTGGCTTTAGATATGACAGATGGGTGATGTGTAGCAAGATGGTGGTCGCCTACCAAGTTGGCATAATGAGTATGGGCTTGGGTGACCTCTAGTAAAATTAAGTATTTTTTTGAATACTTTAAAATAAATTTTAATAATAAAATTTTGCACATTTTTAATAATTTTAATAATACATTTTTTTTCCGATTTTTTTTGTGATTTTATCTGAATTTTGTGAATATTTTGGATTTTTAGTGTCTAAGGTCTAGGTCAAAGGTAATAGGTCATGCTTTCCTGACCCCTGGGTCACTGATCCCGGTCTCCTCTCTGGCTCGGAGTCACTCATCCCTGTGACCGGAGTCGCTGATCCCTGACCCTGGAGTCACTGATCTGCCTCACTTGCTCCGGGAAAACTGGGAATTTTTTTAAGGTAAAAAAGAGACATTTTAGGGAAGAAGGACAATTTTAGGGTTTTTGGTCGATTTTAAGGGAAAAAAGGGAAATTTTGAGGGAAAGAAGGGGAAAAAGATAGTGGACGGGTGACATAACAAGATGGTGGCCGGGGGAATCCGAATCCGATGCCCGATGCCCTTGTGCCCAAACCGGCATATTCCTACAACTAATTGCCGTCGACACTCTATCCATTATTTCGCGTTTTGCTATGAACATTGTTCAAAAATATTGCAAATTTTCTTCAAGAATTGAAGTTGCTTGATTTTGACATAGCTAGATTCAAGCTCGGAGCGGACTTATCATTGCATGTATGGCTGCTGTAAACTAGCAAAAAAAAACTTGCTGTGTCGAAATTTGTGAGCCTGAATGTGTGTGTAGTAATAGTTTATCTGGTAGAAACATAAAAACATTGTTATACTTTGTTACGAAGTGCAAGCTTGCAAGATAAACTCGCTCTTCTGTACCTGCAACCTGTACCTGTAGGGTGTGTTAACTCTCACAGACACGTCATATGAGACCCATTGAATGTAATTAGTTTCTTATTTATTTATTTATTTATTTCGTGAAAATAATCCTATTCTAAAGTGATACCACATTTTATTGTTAAAAATATAAAATGCATGGGACGGTATTAATTGAAAACGAACCTATTGCCCTAAAAATTATAACTAGAGACAAATATAAATATATTTCTAAAATCTAACAAATAAGCAATTTGAATGATAAACGTAATAAAGGTACTTGGTAACATTAAGTTTTCAAACTTAGTAATATCCACTTTTTCGTGAGACAGTAATTATTTCAAGGTGGGAATCAAACCCAAAGGAAAAGAAAGCGGCAGAGTGGTGAAAGAAGGGGAGTGGTATGGGTGGTGGGAAGCGTGAGAAGAGAGAGAGAGAGAGAGAGAGAGAGAGTGAGTGAAGGCAACGATCGAGTGTGAAGGGGAAGAGAGGGAGAGTGAGAGGCGAGAGAGTTAGAGGAGAGTGAAGGTGGAAAGAGAGGCGTGAAGGAAAGAGAGGGAAAGAGGATGGTTAGGAAGAGAGGGAGAGCGAGGAGGTTTAGGGTGAAAGAGGGACGTAAGGAAGTGATGGGTTATATTAAGAGTGTGGGAAAGAGGGTCAGTGTGAGAGAGGGGAGTGATGGGGTGAGAGATGGGTGTAGCGGGTAGTGAGGGAGCGAAAGTGGGTGCAGCAGATGTGTAGCTCGACGTGGGTAGTACCAGCTCGGAGCGGCCTCGAACAAGGGACAGCTGATTGCGACTGAGTGTAGGATGACTTACTGCGCGATGCAGTGAGCCGCTGTGAGGATGTGCTTCTTGTCGACGAGCGAGCCGCCGCAGAACTGCCGGCCGCCGTTGAACAGCGCCACCTGCAACACCACCGCAGTCTTCCATTATCACATACCAGGATAGACATGTAATTGCATTATTTGTTGTGAAACATACATATATGGTGGGGCAAAGTAAGCATTTCATGTCTATTATCAGGCCATCGTAACTCAAATAGGGAAATCGAAACCTTACCGAAGATACCCGAAGACTGCCCGAAGTCGAGGTTCTACGGTGTTACAACTTCAGCATTTAAAGTAATTATTACTCATTCAAACAAAATGTTTACTACATTAACATAGCATAAATATACAATAAACAATCACGTAGTTTCTCTCTATATATATTGCATAAACTCATTTGTGATTTGCATATTTTAATTTTGATGGTGATAGCACAGACTGTTGTGTGTAAGCGCCATACACGTCTGTTTATTCGTGTCATGTGTGTTTTCATGAATACACGCACACAAATGGTTGTAATGTAGTGTTTTACCTTCACGGTTCAAGCTTATATTTGCTCAAATGTATTTGTGATATTAAAAAACCGTGGATAACTGTAATATTGTCCAGAAAGTATAGGTCAGTCACAATGTAAAAAAAAAAAAAAAACAGCTGGCAAGGTCTCTACAATAACACCAACACAAAAAAGTGAGAACATGTCTTTCACTTTGTGTTCTGAAGTTGGCAGTACCATAGAACCTACTTCGGTTTGCTTCGGCAAACAAATTAATCGGACAAGGATCTCTCGTGATACCCTTAAGTTACAACTCTCTACCTGTATGCTTCCTACTTATTATTGACTGCGGATGGTAAAATCAAATTTTGCAACACTTCTATTGGTTCCTTAACACAATGCTAAAATGGTTACTCAAAATACGAAAGTTTTCTGTTCGTATGTTAGAAATAGTTATATAAGATATGCTTATGGCAATGTAAACAATCGATGTTAGCAAACATTTTGTGCACATAATTAATGAGAGCCAGCACAAAACACCAAAATCATTAAATGGACCAGGAAGTTGTTCAAAAACAAACTCATACATAACTACGCTGCAGCAGGTGGATATACTCTATCCAACTGCCCCACATCAGCTGAGTGAGAGTTTGGTATCATAACATAGCTCAATAAACAATAGACAAAAGTATCTCCATGTGTATGTGCCGTGCACACCATACACACACACACACGTAAAATGAGCTAGATTATTTTTCCTTCTTCTGCACTTTTTCCAACATTTACTCTCGAATTGACAACAGCACTGTCAAAATAACTTGGTCTAACATTAGTGTGACTTTTGTTTCATTTAGTTTTCCAGCACACTTCTGTTTTAATTTAAAAAACGTGAATGTATCTTGTTTAAACTAAAACTCGATCAGAGAAAGTGTTATAAACTTATAACTTTGACTAATTTCCTCCCCAAATCTATTATTATGTGCTACAGTGCAGGTCCGAAGTAGGGACAGAACCTGAATGCATGTAACGTTTTCGGGGTTCTGTTTACCATTAGCCATAGAGGGTAGTTAGCATTAAATAATAAAACGTAATTTGGAAATGATATTAATATGGCAATGCATTTCGAATACGTTGCAACGTGCATTGAATGTACCACCTTCATTGATAACAACTAGAGTATAGAGCCAGGGGAAATAGCGCACCTTAACATGGAGTTCTTTGCAAGTATAAACGACAAGACAAGTGTAGTCCTCAGCAATCGTATGTATTATATATGATTACATAGTACTTGCCTGGTTGTCTCTCGTCTTGCCATTGCTGATTGACGGAGAGATGTGGCATGGTCAGACGACAACCATTTAAGCAGTGATAGCACCATTGTAATAAAAATTACTAAATAGAATTACCCTTTAAACTATTGTCTCTACCTCTCTTGAAAAAATGCATTGTTTAGAATAGCCTAAAAACAATTAGGCATTATGTAACTACATTTGAAGGCATCTGTGAAAAGTAAACATGCTATATGATTGATAAGAAATGTTTAGTTATTACATTGATATGTAAATAACAAATTCCTCATGGAATGCAGCTGGGAACTCACGATCCAGGGCCACTCCCCCAGGTCGGCGTTCTGGCCGCCGACGATGCGCTCTTGGTCCTCGTTGCCGTTCTTGGCGCCGCAGGACGCGTCGCCGAAGAGGGGAGGGGACTCGTCGGGCGGCTCGGGGGTGGTGGTGGTGGTGGGTCTGGTGGGGCGGGTAGGCTTGACAGGGCGTGGCGGCCTGGTGGGGTGGGTGGGCACGATGGGAGGCCAGGGTTGCGCCGGGGGAGGGCGGCTAGTGGTGGGTGGCCAGGGCTGCGGGATGGGAGGGCGGCTAGTGGTGGGTGGCCAGGGGTTGGGCGGCCACGGCCTCATGCTCGTGGTGGACGTCGTGCTCGTCGTCTCGACGGGCAGCCCTGGCCAGCCGGGGGAGGGCGGGTGCGTGGGCAGAGGTGGGATCGTGTGGTCGGGAGGGTGGGTGGGTAATGGGGGAGGCCAGTTGGGCGGGATGGGGTTGGGGTTTAGGTCACCAGTCTCCTCTGACTCCTCTGACTCTTCGGACTCTTCGGGCTCTTCGGGCTCCTCCGGCTCCGAGGGCGGCGTCGGTCGCGGTGGCTGGATCGGCCTCACCGTCGTCGGGTTGGTGCAACACACGCCGAACATCTGGGGACAAAACACACTTGTCGTTACTCTGAAGTTGTGGATCTTTCCAAAAGGAAACAGAGCACTCAACCCCTTAAGACCTGTACAATTCCTTCCATAGAAGAAACAATTAACATTACAGAAGACAACATCAGGACAGTTCATTTCAAAGGGTCTTTCACCTGCGTTTGACTTGAATGCCTACGAATTACAAATGATTCTAAGACTGAGGTTGCGGAAATTAAAAGAAATAATCCTGCGAATGTAGACATGGACAGGTAAATAAAGAGCAGAAAGAAAATTGCCCCACAGCATCAGTAGCATAAATGTTGCAGATGTATAGTGATATAAGCGACTGTTTGGGCGACGAAATCTTTCCAAATCGTGTCAAGAGCGGAGGGTCGAACGAGTTCAGACCTGGCACTCCTAGAAAAAGCTTTACTACCATGAATGCTATATATAAATATAGGATGTTTCAATATTGCGTGTCAATACTTCGGAGACCTTTGTTAATATAACATTTCTTCATCCTCCAGATGCAAGGAATGTTCCCCCGAAGTATTGGCATGCAACATTGCAACATTCTGTATACACACACCAGATATTCTAGAACTTAAAACGAATACTGACTGTAGAGAATCCTAATTTATAGACTTAACGAATGAATGGCAGAGATTGATTACTAAAGAATAAATCGGGAAAGTCTATGGAATAATTGAGCATAATTAATCTGGTATGAATTTGAAGAGTACGGACTGTTAGTGAGTCCAGAATTCATGGAGTGTCATAAACAAAAGGGATGACGGGTATGAGAAAGGCGAAAGATAACTAGTTGGAGAGGCCAACCTTACCTAAGAAAATGCATCGTTCTCGCACCAAAAAAAGTGATTTTTTACCTTTATTACTCTTAAATAACTAGATTTCGACAAAACATGGAGTCACCTGATTCCTTGCATCCAATACTTCTGTATTAATTTATATTACTCAGATACTGACTCGAGATCGTATCAGCTGATACAGTCTTGAGATGGGTTTCCTGTATTGAGACTCGTGCGAATTAATAGACAGTTCTTGACACATACTTAAATTATATTCGTCTTGATCTTCTCAAGGGTTAGTTAAACTCCGAGATATTTCTTTACATCCTTGAAAAGCGCTTTGAGGCAGAAATGACGGTAATGTTTGCCGTCGATGGCTGTTTGTATTCCGCTAATATCGATTGAGTCTTATATTTATTGACTTAACGTAGATCAAGTAAACTGATAATGTGTATACTAAAACTAAGAATAAGAGGTGGGATAAAGTTGCTGTAGACTACAACACTACGCAACTTATTAATGAAAATGTATTTATAAGAGTTGTCTATTTATTAATTATTTTTACGTTTTACTTATAGAAATTGAAACTTTCTGTACTTAGAACAAGATCGATGTGATCTAAATCAAACACTAACTTGTACAGCTGAAGATATATACGAAATAAATAAAATTACTATTTCTGCAAGATTACTTAGTCTGGGTGTAAATGGGAATATTCATATTTTATTAATTTTTTTTCTTAATCGGATTGAGATATTTTCGTTAAGCACAGTAACTTGCAGTCTAGTCTGTCCTTGAATAATAACGCGAAATTCGTAGGTCTCTAGTTATTAGCTAGATGATAAGTCGTCCCCTGGTACGCCTTCAGGCAGATAGATACCTGGGTACAGTGTGTAATGTTGGTACCTGGCGGCCGGTGGAGGTGAAGTAGCTGCAGGTGTCGTAGAGGCCGAGCACCCAGGTCTCCCAGTTGTTGAAGTCGGGCAGCTTGAAGTAGGGGTAGCAAGAGCGGAAGCTGGTGCAGCGGCCTAGCACCCCCTTGTTGGAGAAGCACGGGCCCGGGGGGATGACGCCAGGCCAGCCGCCGAACTGGCGGATCTCCCTCTTCGCCGTCTGGTTCGTCGACACTGACCTCGCCCAGCGCTTGCCGCCAGCCAGCGGCAGAGCTGCCAACACACGCACACTTCTCATCACTACACCGCCACGGCCAGCCACTAAATACTGTCTATGCATGGTTTCTTCACACTTTTTTAATTCAAACCTATGAGAAATCACCCCACTTATAACTTTTTTGGTTTTCTGGAAATTACGTGTGTCACAAGCGTTTTATGCTTTTGTTTACATAAGTGTCTTATATTATTTATTTTCCTTTATTTATAATTTTAATTATATTTTAACTGTAAAAATAATATTTTATTTTTTATTATTACGAGTAAAAAAAGTGAGAATAAAGGTGTGTTGGTAATGGCTAGTATAGGTTAATCACAGTAAAGTGAGCACTTTTGAAAACCCTCTCATTTGGAATTATAGTGAATAAAAAAGTTTTATGTTAGTCTTTGATGTTAATTTGTGAGTACGGTGGAATATACACACTCTGTTTATTATTTCCTTACAAGTATTTATTTTTGAAAGGTTGTTAAAGGATAAAAAATAGCTGAAAGGAAAAAGTAACTAGAGACTCAAAGTGCTCACTTTACCTGAACAGGCTATAAGAAATAGTTCTTATGTAGAATATTATTAGAGTAAGTACGCACGAATTCGGTGCGTTTCCCCTTTGGTGAAATTTTCTAGACTTTGTTAGTTTTGTTTGCATGAGGCGGAGGAATAAGCAGGGCATTAGAAAAGTCGGAAGTTACAGCGAATGGACTATACGTAGGGACCTGCAAAATTCGCGTTATTTTTTGGCGTCAAGCTAAAATCCACACTACTGTTTATAATCAAGCCGGCGTCGTTTCTCCATTGGCTGCCTCCTAGTCACTCTCTTTCAAAGCGAATTGCACGTGATTGGAGCACACTTCTTTGAAGTGTTCATTTAATGACGCAGAGTTACCCGGAGCGTGACAAATAAAGAATGGTCCAATGACAAACGTATTGCAAAGGAAAAGTGTTTTAAGTTAAAAGTGTCCTATAATAATAATGAAAATTTCGCAGGTCTCTAACAATACGTATTATGGAAGAGCGAGCGTTCCATACAGGGACTGTGGGGTAGAGGGCGCATGCCTCCACCGCAGAAACCTGCTTTAGCTCAAGACCTGTGTTGTTATGTCACCCCCATTTAAGGTCAGAAGGTTAAGTTCAGTGGGCGTTGAGAGGTGAACTAGAAATGGAGTAACCGAGACCAGTTAAAGATAATTATAAGAAGTTAATGAGATATACAAATAATATCAATCTATTATAACTGGGGACAGTGGTATTTCGCGAAAATATTTTGAGACTAGATAAGAGTTCAAAGCACTGCGGGGTCCTCCAGTGGCTGACGCATGTTCTGGTTCGTGTTAACTGTTAGCGCACGAATCACGAAGGCACAGTGTCGCAGTTACGGAATCCTGAGTGGCTATGTGAGATGCGGAAACGACACAAGCAGCCAATGGAGTTATGACAACAGCTGAGGTGCGTATATAGTATTGAAGTCTACTATGTGCTCCGATTTATCCGCGAAAAATCAGTGGCTTTAATTATAACATTAGCGGCCTCGATCTACAGAGAGCAATGGATAGGGGGAAGTCCGAGGAAGGATAATAAGGAAAAGGAACTTACCTGAACTTGAACACTCGTGCTCCTCGATCGCCGCCCAGGGAAGGCGGAAGACGTCTAGCCAGCTGGTCTCCCACCGACTGCCTTTATTGTAATAAATTGAGAGGCGGACGCATGTCTGAGTTTGGCCTGGTCCCTTTATTTTTAAATATCCTTCCTCGGACTTTCCCTAGCCCGTTTTCAACGTCATTAAGTTCTTGTAATTATATTTAACTGGTCTCGCTTCTATTCTATTCCTAGTTCAACTTTCAACAGCCTCTTTACCTAGCTTTCTGACGTTAAAAAAGGGGGACATAAGAGTGTGCATAACGCACGAGGAGATTATTCTTGGCCGGAACTACACTTTATCTCCCTTGTGAGTACTGATTCGTAAACCACGGTACTATTCTGGATTGTGAGAGTTCCATACCACTAGCCGAACAAAAAACCTACAGATCACTGGCTGTGGTAACAAATTATTTGAAATACATGAAACCATAAATTAAAGCGGTTCTGAGAGGATTAACGCCTAAACATTGAACTGTTTTTTTTTTTTTTTTTTTTTTTTTTTCCCTAGGACTGCAAATACCTCGTGGTTTCAACTAAAGTCGCCATATTTTACACACAAATACACGTTTTGAAATCCCTGTAATTTGTTCACGGTTAAATGAGCACTTTCGAAATCAGCACGTCCCTGCCCCTACCTGTGGCCATTTTAACGGACACATCGAGTGGTATGCATCAAGTAAGGTTGGCAACGACTGACGGAAAGTAGTTCTATTTCTTAACTTTGAACTAAAGGCACGTATTTGGTAAACACTTGTCAATACTGAAACGATCTATTTTGCTTATGTTCTTTCAGTGCATAAAACTGTAAGAATATTAAAATTTGTAAAACATCTACTTTTCTAATAATTTTACAGATTTTTCTTGGCCTACGTATGCATATTATGAATATAGTAACTAGGTCCATGGTAATGTTGCTTTTACATATGATGGAATAATACGCAATGTCCATACAAGTAGTTCTTGAGCAGGACTTTCAAAAGTGCTCAGTTCGTCGTGAACAACCTATACCTATTTTTAATGTAACTAGGATGTATTCATGCTACGCTAGATTATTTACTTTATAAGAGCATAAGTGTGTTGGAAAAGTAAATGTAAACAAACATCTGCGATACTGTCTGAACACATGATGCTGAGATTTTAAAGTCAATTCCTGAATTATTTTGGGTAATTGCGCATAAGACGAAAATGAGTTTATCTTATCTTGTGTGTCTAGCGCACATAGCGCTCACAATCTTGCTCGCTCTACTGACACAGTTACAGTATAACCAGATCTTAGGCCCGCTACAAATATATTATTTTTTTAATTTTCTTTAATTTTTTAAAATTATTTTATTAGTGACTGCAATGCAGGATTTAAAATGCACTACTGTTTGCATGGACGTATGCCAATTTCCATAAATATTATTTTGCTGAATTAAATACAAAATTATGTCGTTTCTGTATCTGACCGTGGAATAAGTATAGAAAGAGCCTACGCTATAATATATCATACCAAAATGTGTGTTAACGTAAAAATAAAAAACGAAGAATTTGAAGCTTTGTTCTGTATTTGCGTATACATGTCAATGTGCGGTCAGGGAATTTCATCGTTGTGTTAAGAAACGTTAACGTCTTGCATTTTAGTTACAATATCATCAACATTAATAAGTGTTGTCTCAGGTGACGATGTTGATCACATATTTGTTTTGACATGCACCCTCAACTATGAATTTACTCTAAGAAGTTAACACCAACGCAGGACTAGTATTTTGTGTTGCTATACAACGCGTTTAGGAAACATGTGTAGAAACTCAGACATATGATTCGTGACCGTAAAAGAGGAATATTTATATATGACACCCACGGTCCATCTGAAATAATGAGGGCTGTAGAAGCCATTAAAGGTGATAGTATATATTATACTGAAGGAGATTTGAGGTCGATAGTTTAGTTTATATTGAGAGAGATTTCGAGGGCGATAATTTAGTTTATACTACGAGGGATTTTGAGATTTATGTCATAAAAGGGAGATGATGAAAACAAATGCCCAGACATTTGAAAGTTTAATGCATTTTAGTGTGAAACGAATATCAACAGACAGTAGCAGTGTAACTCTTTAAATATCGCTCTCAAATCTTACTGCAGTCACACCTGTTACCGCTGGGTTATTTTTCTAACTCTTGCTTGTGTCGTCACTAGCCTGTCACCATTAGAGGTGCAGAGGCGGAACGAAGACTGGGAAAGAACCACAATAACACGAGAAAGCTCCAACTCTGCACTACGTTATCGAATGAAAATTCCTAGCTGAAAGAATTCACGGCCTGTGTAAGTTTTATAAAACCCAAGATCTCAGCAGCGAGGGATAAACACTGGCTCCTATATGCTATCGTAAAATCTTAGAAATCATTTCCACATGTATACTTCTTAATAAAATAAATGAACAATTTGCTATAAGTTATGAATATCTAATTGCTCATAAACGATACATGCTCAGGAAAATAAACGCAAAGAACACAGCCAATGAGCAAGCGCGTCAATTATTCCAGAATAGGGAGAGCTGACATTAAGTGTCATAGGATCAAAGTGCTTATAAATTCTGTCTTTCAGCGCTGGTCAGTTTGAAGTACGTAGAGATCCAAATTAGCTAATATATCAAGTGATTTGGACCACTTTATATGTTTATTACATAATATGTACCACTTTGGTTACATAATCCAACAAAGTTCGATAAAACCTGTTTTTTTTTTTTTTTGTGAGCAAGCTATAGGGCAGCAATTTTCATTTTATTGAATGTTTTTGCAATATCCAAACAAGTTTCTTAGCTACAATTCACAAATCGTGCTGTCGAGTTGCTCCATAGCTGCAAAATTTTAATCCTTTAGATTTTGGCATACTTCATTTAATAAAACGTTCATAAAACTCGGCGGCATATAAAAAATCAATCATATTACAGAAACTGAACTCAATCCACATTCGTCCACGTGAAAACCTATTTATTAAAAAAATTGCTTTCTATCATGCGAAAAAATGTTCATTAAAAAAGATTACTTAATTACGAGAACATGCTGAATAAAGAACCACCCCATATGTCAGTTTTATTTCTTAGTCTTTAATAGCCACCTTTAACATTGTCAACAACACTTCTTCCTGAAATGCCACTGACCTGAGCAAATAAGTGATTTTTTTTTACAAGTGATCGTTCCAAGACTCTCGTTGACTTGAACAATAACATCACTGGAAATTAGAACACTCAAAAACACTACGCCAAAAATTTTTTCTACTTAATAGTAATAGGCCCTATTCTGTAAAATTTTCGTTTTAAATTATGTAATTTGCTTATGACGATTTTGCAAGAGGTAGACTAGGTTACGTTTTTCAGCTTTGTAGTAATGCCGCCTATTAGGAGTCGTCGGCTTGTTATGTCTTTAAAGCAACGATCTCCCATTTCTACAACTTTTGCGAGAAATTAATTTTTTGAACCCAAATGGGAGCCGATATTGTAAAATCATCTCACAATTTTGTTACAAAATGTTTGTATTTTGTAGTCCAGTTTTTTCAACACAAAACTATACACTTTATCAATTAATTAATTAACTAAATTTTGTTTATTTAATAATTATTTAAATCATACAGTTTTTGTGTTAAAAAAATTAGACTACATAATAAACACAATTAGTGAGGATTTTACAATATTGACTTCCGTTTGGGTTAAAAAAAATCAATTCTCGCAAGAGCTGTAGAAATCGGCGATCGTGGCCTTAAGCTAGGCCAGTATGTAGTGCCACTGTTATAAAATACCAAGGAGTGGGAATTCACGGCCCTACAAATCTTCTTTATTTCCAAGGCTTTCAATCTACAATCTTAAATAAGATACATTGTAATAGTATAATCCTCGCATATATAATTATAGCAGTAAACCCGTTTATCACCATTCTTTCTTTTATTTCATCCTCGCCGTATTCGTGGGGTTTATATCTGTGTTGTATCTCTCATATTCTGAGCAGTAAATGTCAGCGCCTTAGCCCATTTGAGATACAACTCGCACAATTGATTTGGTAAGCGGGTTGCGGCAAGGCGTGTCGACAGGCGCGGCCCGCGTGTTTAGCGCCCACATCACATGGCGTCATCGCACACCGCGACATACAGGAGGCTTCACAAGTCCATTGTATGGCTTTACTCTGTAGTGCACTGACGTACTAGCCCTCTGTGGTTGGTTATCGCTAGTTTGACCAAGCTAGTCTATAGTTCACATCACAGCATGTGCACGGCCACTGGGATCCAACAGTCGAATTTTAGTGTATTCACCGGAAGGCCAAGTTTACAACTGACATGGAGTTTGAACGTGTCCCGGTGGGAATGTCAGGGAATTTGGTTCTGTAAAAGCTTTCACAACTAGTTCTTAGTGCATTGTGATGGCATAACGTATCGTGACGTGGTGTTACGTTTGTGAATTTTTACTTCTGCATGGAAATTTTCAACCCCATTCAAAATGCAATCCTTTACAGAAACTACTATTATCAAACATGACTATATTATAAAAAAAAGATTGTGACTCGAATTTTAGAGTTGCGTGGTCATTTCTTTTATTATATTTGTTTCTCACGTTTTCATTCACACATTTAATATGGAACTTTGAACTGAGAATTAAAATAGTCAACATATGAACAAACAAATTCCCATGGGTACAAACATGTTATCCCTGATTTAGGTACTTCAGCCTGAATGGCTAATGAAAGTTTTTTAACATTTGCTTCAACGCCGATTGCAGGCAGCATACTTTCTTGTGGTACTTTACGCTGATCTTATCAACTTATTTTATTGCTATATTAACTGCAGACGCGGCCTAAATTACCAAACATAACCAAGCAAAATTTAACATACACAACGTTTGTGAAAAATGCAACACAATGAAGGATAAATGTGGTTGGAATGAATTTTATACTACAGATTAGATACATGGCAATATATAACTGAATAGGATTACAGAACTTTACATGATCTCTGTCCTTGATAATTCCGTATGGTGTGAAGCCCCCACGTGCTGCAATCAGAGCCCCTAAACGTCGTGGCATGGAATCAAAGAGGACCTGGATATGTTCCTGCGGAATCTCCATTTAGACGGCTTGTATGCAAGTCCACAAAGCATCAACAGTGATTGTTGAAGGACCGTGACGAACAAGTCGCCGACCAACCATATCCCAGATATGTTCGATGGGCGACATGCCAGGCGAACATGCAGGCCAGGAAAGCCGTGTTACCCGCCATTCATTGACGCAGGCTTGCACATTCCTCGCCACAGATGGCCAGGCATTGTCCTGCTGAAATGTGGCACGTGGAGTTGCCTGAAGGAGGGGCAGTACCTCGCGCTCTAAAACCTCCCTGATGATGCGGTAGCTGTTCAGATTGCCCTCAATATGTAGGAGGTGAGATCGCATGTTGTATCCAATGGCGCCCCAAACAGTCACACTCGGCGTTTGTCCGCTATGCCGCTCCACAGTGCAGGCTGCCAGATTGCGGTCACCACGGTAGCGTTTAGCACGTATGCGGCCATAACTGTAGGACAGGTTGAAGCGGGACTCGTCCGAAAACACTAAATTTTACAACTGAACTCACCAGCGACTGCTTTCACGTGCCCATTACAGTCTGAGGCGTCTGTGTTTCTGGTCTGCCACCGGTCCAGCCCGCAGCAGACGGCGTCGAACGGTTAATGCGTTGCAAATGTCCCAGTGTCGAGCCAACACTATGGACGAGGCTGTACGTTCCGTTGCGGCCATGCGGACAAGATAGCAGTCATCCCATGCTGTGGTCACATTGCGAGGTGCAGTACCCGCTTGTCACTGCATACGACCCTCTTCTATCTACTGGTTCCACACACGCATCACTGTTGTAGCAGCATGCCCTGTACGAGCCGAAATGTTACAGTACGGCAAACCCGTTTCCCGGAGATTCTGCCTCGTTTTCACATGCTGATATTGCGTCTTTTGACATCGACGAGGTATATTGGCACTTGCTTTCACCTCGTTTGACGGCTCTTCACTGACTGAGCTTGGCGTAACACTGACCGTTCGGGTCAGGCAAGAGAGGGCGCTGCTGGGCGCTACGTGTACGCCATCTCTCTGCAAGCGTAATCACTTATTGCTGGTACATTGTTCTACACAACCTCCGAGTTTGGATTTATTCGGGCCATTCTTTCCAAGTGTTGCAATTTTCACAAACAATAGTGTAGAATGTTAGTTAAACCACAGTTGTCCAGCACAAACCTAGGATTTTTGGATGACTCACAGGAGTGCAGGGTAAGCGGTAAGACGTAGACTGTGGTCAATCTTCACCCTCATCTCAGTAATAAATAATAAAATGTTCAATCACAGCACAGCCTCGTTTAGAAGAACATCGCACAGTGAAATCTGTCCTGATTTTAGGGGCTGCCGTATTGGCCATGTATGTTTCTAGGCGCAAACAACTCCCCGCTATAGAGATATTATGTTTAGGGAAGTGGAGGCGCATATTTAAAGAAACTTAATTTCTTTCACCTGCATCGTTATGAAAAATAATGTGATCAAGCCGACGGCCTTTGTAAGACAATTCATGCATGCATGCACTACAATAGCTGCCATGCTGAGAATGGAAGTAAGTGGAGGCTTCATACATGCCACATTAAGCATATTTCTCAGAAAAGAATGTTTATAAATTTTAAAATTCCTCATCTTGGCGGTTTTTATTATTCAAACCTTTCGTTCAAAGGAAAATGCAATTTCATTAATAGTTTTCTTGAAACCTAACTGAAGAATTTTCTGAATTTAATAAAGTCTAATCCTTTGTGCATATTAATATCGTATAATTGAGCAAATAGTAGCCCAGTAGAGCACATATAAGTAATTCCTACTTGATAAAAGTCCTAGTAGTAAAATTATTAATACTTTTAGTTTTACATTCCGAAACTCCTTCGCTAATAAGAAACTCTGTCAGTTGTATTTTCATATTTCCCAACATTTCCCAACAGAACGGAAAATTCTTTCGTTCCCTGCTCCACTCAAATAGTTTTCTCATGCCATTTGCACGACTGACTTATATTCTGAGGACCCCGACGTTTTTAAGTTGCCCATCTGCCTGGTGCATGAACTGGGCTGCAGTTTGTTAGTTTGTTTGTAATGTAAGTTTTAGAACAAAACTATTTTACAGGTACACTGTCTGTTCCCACTCGGAAAGAAATAGAACTTCAAACTACGGTGGAATGAAACTCTCAACCTACCACACTTATTACAAACACTAATTTGAAGCGCTTCAACATAGCCAAAAACGATATTACCATACTCGGTGAATAAATACGAGACAAGTACAAGGTCCTGCATTCAAATCTGCTACAGACATTATAACCAATAGAATTACAGTGTCGACGCTAAAGGCCCCATAGTTCATTTTATACGGCGGAAAGTATTCACGCCATTTCTGAGCTTTGCGCGTAGCGGCGAAGAAGCACTTGATACGCGAGCGCGAGTCGCCCTTATTGCCTCCTTGACTTCGTGCCTTAAAAGTGGGAAATATCTTAAAATAGATAGACGTCTAAGTGTGATGGAATTACTTTCTTGCAGTTTTCCATTCTTATTCAAGGGGAACTCTAGTGAAGTCCCTTAACATACGAGTTCTTTGTTATTGGCTGTTCACGATAAAGTGAGCACTTTTTAAGGCCCTCCCAACAGGCATTAACAATTAATAAATATATATTATCGAAGTCTTAGGTGATAAATTTTGTGAATGTTGAAATGTATACACTGTGTTTATTTGTCACGTTGCAAGGTGCATATTAAAAAGCAGCAGGAAGTAGGAAATTGGGAGAAAGGAAACATTTAGAAGGGCCTTAAAAAGTGCTCACTTTACTGTGAACAGCTTATACCCACTTCCGTATGTTCAAAATACCAATTTTACAAAGCTGCTTTGTAGCTGGATGACATCCTTGTTGCCATAATCAGCTTGAATCAAACTTGAATCAAGCTTGTTATGACAAGCCAGTGAGCTTGCATCAAGCTTTCTGTTCAAATAAACCAGTCTGAATCAAAATTGAATGTAACTAACTAGTCTCCAGAGGCCAAGCTTGTAGTAAGCTTGCATTGGTAAGCTGCAAGAATAATTCAAGAAATCTGCAAGCTTCCCATTAGCAAGTATGTGCCAGTCGAGATAAATTTATCTTGAATCAATCCTGAATCCCACATGCAGGCTTGCTCACCAAGAAAAATCCGAGCAAAATGTCGCAAGCTTGCTGCAAGCTTACATGCTGTCTGTGATTACGTTGTAAAATTAAGTTTTCCTTAATTGTTTTTTTCTAATGTTTTCATATTTTATTATTTTTTGTTAACATGGTAAATATTTAGATAATAAACTTTGCCTATGTTGTTCTTAACACGGGACAAAGACATGCACGAATATACCGGAATTCGATCCCAGCACTCTTCTCATAGTTCACGGGCGAGCAACTAACCACGCTGAGGAGACAGGGCTCGCTGTAACAAATGAGAGAAAGAGCTTTTGGAACTGCCGGTGCGGCGGCCTGGCGACACGGGGCAGAACAATGGCGACCGACCCGCGACAGGGACAAAAGCGCTGGCGTGATTAACTGTACCGCGGCCCGTGGCCTGCGTAATGAGGCGAGCTGATGCTTCCGGATAGTTTGGCCTGGTGCTTTCTGCTCCCGACCAGGGGCTAGTCACCAGTTTCCCATTTCCGATTCGAGAAACAGTTTTTTCTTAACTCCCGTACTGTGCACGCATAGTGCTGCTATCTAGTATTTATTTCTACAAACGGGAGCGACTAGCGATGAATCGAATTGGCAAGCGAGTTTAGTTACCTTGCCGCGTTCCTTCGGCAGGGTAAGCAGTCGTTCTGCTTGCGTCCACCAGTACTCGTTCCCTTGGAAAGTGGATGAAGGTGTTTATGGAAAATGGAAGTTTTTTTTATAATTTTTAATATGCCCTCTAAATAATATTCAGTTTAATTATTTTTGCGTTCATTTCGTTTTCATTTTTATAACTAATGTTAGGTATTATAAAACGGTAAATATATGTTGAGGGTTGCGTTTGTTAGTAGGAAATGAAAATGGAACCACAGCCCGGCACAAGCAAATGTTATATATAACACTAAAATATGTGGGGCTATTATATTGCTTATCTTGAAAAAAAAAATTCACTACACGCCATTACTAGTCACTATATAGGGCTTTCGTTGCTCTTATCGAGCACTAACAATTCCGTTTGTACCAACATCGAAAAGTCATTTAATTCGAAATAATGTATTCATCGGATTGGCGTTCAAGCAGAGTTATCACAGCCCTGCACAAAAAAAATAGAGAAATACAAACCAATTGAATTAGAAATTACATCAGTTTGGTAATTATTAAGGTGAAAAAATCCTTACCATGTCCTCTAAAATTATATTTGATAAATTTTAATGTTATAAAATAGCCACGACAAATTAACGAAATGTTTTTATTGTTGGTCAAAAGAGAAGCGTCTGCGGCCCGATCGTAGAGAGGTAATAAGCAAATATGTTCAGCCTGGCAGTGAAATCTCTTTTTCTCTTCTATACTCTCTGCTCCATACAGAAGCTATGCGCGTCCATAAGTAATCCGGCGCGTGTGCCTCGTTGAGAGCAGCCGCGTGTTCTCTGGACGTTGTCTCTGACCAAACAATTGCATCTCTTGTGTAAAGGCTGTTCAACGATAAAGTGAGCACTTTTGAAATCAACCTTAGAAAAATGTCACTGCCCATGCATGTGTATATTTTAACTGGCGCACTGATTGGCATTCGCCCAGTAAAGTTGGTAACGACGGACGGAAAGTAGTTCCATACGTTATCGTCGAATAAAAAGTGTCAGGTAAACACGTGTGATAATTTAAATTATTTCTTACGTATTCTGCTTCTTAACGCCTCATTGTGTAAAAATTTGCAGATTATTTCAATGTTTACTTTTCTAAAATTTCACAGTTTCACATGACCGACGCATGGATAAAGCGACGAGGCCCATGGCATAAGGTGAAATGATTCACAACGTGCATACAAGTAGATCTGAAGCAGGGCTTTCATAAGTGCTAATTTACCGTGATAATCCTATACCAATCAACCACTTACACTGAAAGGAGTCCGCGGTGGGGCAGCGGACAGAGAGCTCGCCTCCCACCAAGGCGAATCGGGGTCGATTCCCGGCGTGGTAGCTAGCTCCGCACGTGGGAATTGCATCGGACGATGACGCTTGTAAGCGGGTTTTCTCGGGGTTCTTCAGTTTGCCCCACCCTAGCGTTCCAACGCTACTCTATGATCACCTCGCTTCACCCTCATCGGTACTCTAGACCCCGATGTTAAGGGCTGCCCAAACCTCCCCACTCCACTTACGCTCATGGCCAGTTGAATTGGAGGCACTTGCCGTGTTGGCGAAATGATTCTGTGGCCGCCCCGTCAGGTATAAAAGCAGTGTCGAGCCACGTATAGCTAGGATGCCGTATGATTAACAGTCGAGCACAGAATGGGGGAGAAGCAAGATTTCAACGCATTTGGTCGTGGCGAGACCGTTGGGGCCAGACGTATGGAGTCCTCCGTCTCTGGAGTCATGCAAGCGCTGCGGTTTCTACGGGCCACCGTCGTGAGTTTATGTATTCGGACAAAACTACCGCCGCTAGGGACAACTGCCGTGGAGTACGACGTATCAACGACAGGGGCATGTAATTCTCTGCACCATGTGCTGGTATTATTCCATCCTGCGTCTTATCCCGTTGGGTATTGCAGCAGGATGTAGGCTATTCACGCTAAAGTGAGTCCTTTTTGAAGCACTCTCATTTGCAAAAAATAGTCTATAAATATATTTTATTGTAGCTTTAGACGTAAATTTCGAGTCCGGTGAAATACATAGCCTGAGCTGTGTTTATTACTTACATGGAAATATTTATTTACAAAAATGGAGTGTGGCTGTGTTGGGGACACAGCCGTTTATTTTGCGTTAATACGTCTACATTGACGCGCTCGGACTCCTTGATGTATTTTTTTTTGTTCCCGGCACCGCTTCACTCGATCATATGGGGTTTTATGGGCATCACTGGATTGCTTTTGAGATGCCCTTTCCAACCATATACGAGTTTGTATTTCGACTTGGCTGTTTGACGAGTATAAGCCGACATTGTGTTAAGTATTCTTAATTTTTTAACATTAAACGCATACAATTTCACCATAACTACGCCACACAAATGTTTTTATACACGCGATCGATAGATCTTGACGAGAGCTATCGAGTGAAACTTACGCGACCGTCGTAGTTTCTCCTAGTCAAAAGTTATACAACGCGTAATTTATGAGACGTCATACATTGGGTGATTATCCAATCTTTTGATTCAAAAAGTGCGAATAAACCGCGAATAGACTCTATATAATCAATTTCGAATTTTACGGTTTAGCAAGTTTCACTATGAAATAAATAGCGAGTGCGGTTATATCCACAGTATGGTTTTCATTAACTAGACACATATTCAGCGACTATACGATTTAGGCCAATACTTTGAGGTTCGCATTGTGAACTGCATTCGTTTTGTGAAGTGCGAATTTGTTATCGCCGAACGACACGACTAAGAATATAAATAATCCAAAAACTGTTTGTGCTGGCCGAAGCACATATGTTTCCCACATGCGCGCGAGCTGAGAGAGCATGGGTCAGCGATCGTGTGCGCGAGTCTCATATTATTACTACTTATTATGCGTGTGTCTGAATACAAGGGAGTGGACTCGCGTGCGGGCAGCGCCAGCCTACATACCTAGCTACTGAGCCTCCGCGGCCTCACTGAAAAAAAATCGCTCTAGCCACTGTGCCTCCGCGGCCCCACTGAAAAAAAAAAGTCACTCTAGCTAATGAGGTGGCTAGTGCGATTTGTTATTTTTTTCAGTGGAACCGCGGAGTCTCAGTGGCAAGAGCGATATATTTCAGTGGGGCCGCGGAGGTTCAGTGGCTAGAGTGAATTTATTTACAGTGGTGCCGTGGAGGCTCAGTGACTAGAGCGATTTTTTTTTCAGTTGGGCCGTGGGGGGCTCAGTGGCTAGAGCGAATTTTTTTTTTTCTGTGGGATCGCTGAGGCGCAGTGGCTAGAGCGATTTTTTTTTTTGTCATTTGAGCTGCTGTTTCTCAGTGGGTAGAGTGATTTTTTCTCTTGGGCCACGGAGGCTCAGCTACTAGAACGATTTTTTTTCAGTGTGGCCGTGGAGGCTGTGTTTAGAGCCATTTTTTGTCAATGGGGCCGCGGAGGCTAATCGACTAGAGCGATTTTTTCTAGTGGGGCCGCGGAGGCTCAGTGACTAGAGCACCCTGAAGTGGGGCCACAGTGGCTCAGTGGGTAGAGCACCTAAAAATTGGGACGCAGTGGCTCAGTGGGTAGAGCATCCTTCAAATGGGGCCTCAGTGTCTCAGTGGGTAGAACACCCAAAAGTGGGGCCACAGTGACAGAGTGGCTAGAACACACAAAAAAGCTACAGTAGCTCAGTGGCTAGAGCACCCAAAGTTGAGGCTGCAGTGGTTCAGTGGCTAGAGCACCCAATAGTGGGGCCGCAGTGTCTCAGTGGCTAGAGCACCCATATTTGAGGCTGCAGTGGCTCAGAGGCTGGAGCACCCTTCAAGTGGGGCCGCAGTGGCTCAATGGCTGGGTAGCTTGGTATAATTAACTTCAAGAGCTTTTTTAGGCCTATGGTTAACTATATACTCCAGTAGTTAACACAAACACTCCATCTTAAATTTAAAATAGGCTTACTGTAAATTATTCTAGTTCATATAATTTAAGATTTCAGTGTGAAGCACATAGTAACAGAAGTTCATGTAGCCAGTCTGTTTACAGAGTGCTACTTTGATACGATCTATTAAAACTGGAAACTCTAAGTTGAGACAGATTACATCACTGTATTTGCTAGTTATTTTTTAAATAATCCTCTTTGGCTTAATGTGAGTAGACGAAATGTTTTGTCCTCGATCAATTTATGAAACACTGGAGAATGACTGCCTGTTACTTTCTCTATAAATAATTCCCAATAAATTCCACGGTTATAGACTACATCGCCGACCTCCCGTGTCGCAGTCGGTTGATGCGCCGTCGGTCTGTGGTGCGGGAGGGTCTGGGTTTGACCCAGGCTACTTTGTTAGCCGTCCCCTGATAAGCCTTCAGGCATAACACTGGGGGACGTTAATAAGTACAAACCAATATACCATATCATCTTGTTTAATTTATCGTTAGTTTTAACGCATGTATCAAAGTGTAGAATTCAAGTAGGTACACCAATAAAATTTTACTGATTACATTTTCGTAGTTGCAATATGTCCATGTTTGGCCGTTTCTGATTGTTTCCCATTAGATAAAATCATGTTGGCTTGTAGCGAGATGTCCGTTTTTAAATAATTGTATTCTGGTAGCTCACCAATAAGTCCTGTATGATACAGTACAGATATGTGAGTAGAATGCCGAATCTGTCATGTCTTAGTATCAAATGTACTGTACTAACAAAATAAATCACATAGGCTTATGTCCTAAATATTATGCTATGCAAACTTAATATACAATAGCCAAAATTAGTTCGTTTCAGTATTGTTAATAAGACAACTTTTTTTTTCAGGAGTGAACTGAATGAGAGATTTCACCTGTGTGTATAAATTAGAAACTGTCTGCCAAAACTAAATATAGAGTATAGTTGAATGATGAAAAAGTGATTTCATGCCAAGAAAAAATGTTGTTGAGAAGACTTTGACATTTTTTCAGTCAATAAATCCATTATTTGCATCACTGTTTTATATAGTGCAAAATATCGATAACGTGATTGTTGTTTCTGTTCGGGAATATTTATAATAAGATTATGAATAACTTTTGTGTTACAAAAAAATATGGTCAATTACAAACGGCCAAAAATCAAGTTTTTATCGCTGAGAAAAAATTCCTGTAATTTATATAGCTATATTATCTTGATATTACATAACATTTTCCATAGTAAATTAGTACACGTACTAATATATTTCAGAACAAATATCAAATAATTTGAAAACCGTTTTAAACTATTCCCGTTAATTCGTAACTTGAGACTGCCAAACGTGAAAACTGTAGCAGAAAACGGGACCCGGGCACATCTCTTTAGCGTTCTCAGGTATAGGGGAACAGAGGAGACAAGCTGATGTTTACAGCGACAAGATGAAACCTTGCCTCCCATAACCCGCGCTGGTGCTACACTTATCCTCAACAGCCGGCGTGCAAAACGGGCATAACAACCACGATGTACCGCGTATCTTTCCGGTGAGAAAATCACGTATTTCGGGTCAACTCCTCCGACTCTTAAATTTTTCTAAAAAATATTTAGATGAGATTTACTTGTACGGAGAATAAGTAAAAGATTAACAATTTAAATATGTTCAAAACGGAAATAACTATGTTTACCAGTTTACTATTTATTTGATTCGCGACATCAAACATATTTTGTACCTTATATATATATTTTTTTATGCTATGCACTGGTTTGGAGAAAAATAATAAAATATATTTCAAGGAAACATTGTTTTGCTGTCGTGGAGGTTTAGTTCTCATACAACCTGTTAAATAAAAGTGTAGTGGTTAGACTACTCGCTTCCCACATAGGCAAACCGGACTCCATTCCCGGCGGAGTCGCTACCAGATTTTCGCATGTGGGAATCTTGCCGGACGATGCCGTTAGTCGGCGGGTTTTCTCGCGTATCTCTCCGTTGGCTCCCTCCCTTCATTCCGGCGCTGCTCCATATCCACGTCACTTCACGCTCATCGGCTATCAAGACCTCGCTGTTAAGAGTTACGGCCATTAATGAGTTAGTTAGTTGCGTGAGTAATGGAGTTGCATCAGTAACATAATAAAAGAGGCAGAAGGCAACTCCCCGTTACAGTAGGATGGACTGAAACATTTTCTGTGAAATAGTAATTAGCGCGAATACCCGTATCTCGATAAATATATCTTCTACGAATACATTTTTCTCAGAAAATATAAAAACCAATAAAATAAGCCTTTCTTTACTTCTGTCATATTAAGTGTATTCTTGGAGAAAAAAAACCGTGAAAATGGTCAATTATCGCATTTCTTAAAGCCTGTGTATGCAGTTTTCTTAAGCGACAAGATAAAAGTACAAAGATACGGGCGTAGTTTAATCTGCGGTCTTTCATCGCGTGTAATAAAACCACACTGTTACAGAGCTAATTTGCCAGTATAGCGGTACGACGGAAACTCTGCACGCCTTGCGCGTAGGAGTGATGAGGCACTAGAAGTGAGTGCTAGTGTCGCCCGTATCGTTCCCTCGCTTCTTTTGACCTTGGACGCGGGGGTCCAACTCACTCTTAAGGTTGAAGTAAAGCAACAGCATATGGAGCACTGCACTTGATTGTACAATGGGAAGAACTCATAAAAAATTATTACAGACACTATAAAAAAAGAGTTATTTATGCTGTACGTGAAAGAAGAATGTATACTTTCGCAACATAAAATATTTTACTAAAATATATTTTTGAATGAAAAAAAATTAATCAATCCGTAGAATCCTCATTTTTAACAATATTTAAGCGCATTTCCGTTGTGGACGTTTCGGAAAGCAGAATTTACTAAACAAATCTTCTTCAAGAAAGATCGTCATATTATTTACTGTGATCACGTGTAATAAAATTGTAGTAATAATGTATCATATAGATTTTATAATTAACTTCATTTACTTCAGTTTCAGCAGTAAATGTTTGTGACAAATGGGGAATCAATTATAAAAATTATTTCCTACATTATTGCTACAATTTTCTTACACACAATCATTGTAAACATTATGACGATATTCCATGACGAAGATTTTCTTGGAAATTCTGCTTTCTGAAGCATCCAGAATGGAAATATGCTTAAATTTTGTTAAAATACTTACTATTTAAATCAATTATTAGTTTTAATTTAAAAGTATATTTTAGTAAAATATTTTATAATTTTTCAAAAAATAAAAACCCCTTTTTATCACATACAGCACAAATCGCACTTTTCTGCCAATTTTATGGCGTCTATAATAATTTGTTTATGAGTTCTTCACGTTGAATAGTCGGGTGCAGTGCTCCGCAGGCAGTTGCTTTTCTTCAACGTTAAGGGCCGCCCAAATCTCTTCACTCACTCACCAACGTGACTATCAGCGAGGTTTGCCCCTGCGGATATAGGCAAAGCACCAAGCATTCCTGATGTGGGAGTGCCTAGCTGCGCATATGCCGCCCCGCGTAGGTGTTCTTGTGTAAGGGGCGCGCCGAAGTAGGCGATGCAGGCTCAGTTGATTCATGTGTGGTTAATGTGGAGTAACAGTCGAGCGGCTCTGCCCGCAAATTAGCTGTGTAGTTATCACTCCAGTCAGTCTGTGCCTCTTATAAAGTTCAGGTTGCAGAGTATAATGAAGAGAGAAATACGATCCATACCTTCTGCTTAATTCTGCAGTAAATTGCACTTAATCTGAAGACACATAGTCGAGTTAATACATCTTAACTCATACCAATGCAACGCCATGGAATACCTTGGGGAAAAATAACAAATTTTGTCATAAGTTCCAAGGAATTCGCATTATGCAAATGTACATCCAGATTATTAACATACCGCAGTAATACATTAAAATAATGCACACGACCGAGAGACTAACGAGCAAGAAGACTATGGGATTATAAATTCTGATCAAGCTTTAAACTTTTTTAATATTCAACACAGTTTTATTACTCTGAAGTGCATGACACCGACAAATCTTTTTAAAGCAAACAAAAATATCTTTAGATTTTATCTTGTGTTTCTTTGCCACATTTTATGATCTTCCTTGCGAGAGATAAAGCTTCATTTGCTTTCTTATGAGGACCCATGGCCAGCATCCAGCTAACCACTTATCAAAAGAAATTACTACCATATAAACTTTCATAATAAACGTGATAATAAATAATTTAATTGTATGAAAAGTTAAATAAATTAATAAAATAAATTGTAAAATCTATCTCGCGAACCGAGTGAGGTGGCGCATTCTGGAGGATTTGGGTTAAAATCCCAGTCGGGCCATCCTGATTACGGGTTTCCATTGTTTCCCGAAATCACTCTAGGAGAAGGAGGGAGGGTTGGGGGGAGGGGTTCCTTTCTAAAGATCATGGCCGATCCCTTCCCCTTTATCGCTTCTCTAAGCATCTTGCTCCGTCTTCAATGAGATGAGACGTCAAGACTTACATATATACCTACATATTAGGCGGACCACCTGTGCCACTATTTGAAAACCACCGGTTTAAGGATCCTGTTAGGGTGGGCTAAAAAAAAAAATGGGGTGTGACTGTGTTGGGGACAAGGCCGTTTGTTTTGCGTGAATACGTCTACGTTGACGCACCGCTTCACTCGATCATATGGGGTTTTATGGGTATCACGGGATTGCTTTTGAGATGCTCTTTCCAACCGTATACGATTTCTGTATTTCGACTTGGCTTTTTGACGAGTATAGGCCGAAATTGTGTTAAGTTTTATTAATTTTTTACATTAAACTCGTACAATTTCACCATAACCACGTCACGCAATCGATTGATCTTGACGAGGGGCTGTCGATTGAAACTTAAACAAGCGTCGTAGCTTCTCCTAGTCAAAAGTTATACTACGCGGAAGTTACGTGACGCGGCGAAACGAATTCGTTCTACACATTCTGGGAGCAGAATAAATTGAACAAGGATTTCGAAAAGTGTTCAGTTAAATATGAGCTATATTCCTGTTCCTTCCCTGTCTTTGCTCCACGGTATGGTTAGTCTGCCTCTAATACACCACTTCCATTCTCTCACTAACCACGAACTACAGAGATGTACCCCTCCTCCTCTCCTCCCGCATACACCATCTTCTCGGTAGGCTATGCACCTCCGCTTGGAGCCGGTTCTTCTCACCTCAGTCGACTCAAAGTTGTCAAGGGAAGCATTCCTGATTTAAGTGGTCTCCCTCTGACTTTCGGCTAGACTTTCATTCCTGATTTAAGTGGTCTCCCTCTGACTTTCGGCTAGACTATCTTTCCTGTATTTCGCTGTTTTCTTTATGAGTTTATTTCCGTCGGTTTATCGCGACGATTATACATTTTACCTCCCAAACCTAGCTGCTTTCCCAAGTACTGCACTTAAAACGCCATTTTAACTAGCGCTCTAATGCAGCTAAGTAGGTTCGCAGAATTATTTTGTAAAGCAATTGTTGAACTTTTTTCCATTATGCTTCCTGACGCCCCATTGCTTAAACCTTCAAGACAAACCGGGTGTTGCTAACTTTATTAGGGAACGTTTTCAACACAACTTCAAAGATTATTTCACACTCTTTATAGGAAACATGCTCGCTGAATATGTAATGAGACTCGTATAGTAACTTGTACAGATATTTACTGTATAATCGACTGTATATTTGCAACCAATCTAGTAATACACACACCCACACACATTAAAGGGCCATTATTGCAATGTGCAAGACTAGGAGACTACGCGCTAGTTCAGTTTCTTGCATGGTGATGCAGTGCGGCTTCTAATTTGTAGCACAGATTTGTGTATATAAAGACAGGAATATTATTTTTAGTCAATGCTGTACACTTCAAGGTCCATTGACCAATGACCCGCCTTGCAGATATCCTATTCGTAAATCCTACCCCTTTTAGAGCGCACATATTATATTTTCTTTTTAGTAGTTAGCCAAGGCTGTTCACGCTTTATCACGCCCACACATGTGAGTTTTCAGGGTAACGCAGAGATATAAGTGGTTCCCTTTCATTTAACTTTGAGTTCGCTTGTCATTTTAGGCCGTTGGCTTGCTGCGGGGGCCAAGCAAATTTTCCATTTTATTTCTCTTTGCCTAGTTACAGGCAGTCGCCTTTTACTTCTTATTTATCTATGAGTATGCTTCACTATTACGTCCTTGAAGGATTTACTTACCTTCTTCCCTTTATCAATTTTAATTTTATTAATTGTTTCTAATACTACATCCAGACAGTCTAGAGTAGTGGCTTGGTGCAGTTGACCTGCTGTTTACTCAGTTCCTCACATTTCCTGGCGCTTGTAACTATTTCTATCCTTCTATCCAGCGAAGAGTGGAACATATGGACCTCTTTCAATCCCTCTTATGACCTCGATGTTAAGAGCCGCCCAAATCTCTCTCCTTTTCGATCCTCCTCCCCCTCCAGTCGCTCTTTGATCACGAACCTTATCAAATGGTCCATATTCCTTGTTATTAGCCTTAGTCTGCGTCATACAGTCTCAATTGCCTTGTTCTAGCTTTGATCATCGATACTCCATCCATCGTGTTCCATAGTCATTGCCTTGTCTTCGTTATTCCTTTATCATTCACTTCCAAGTGGGGTAAAAATCCCCCAACTCATCAACTTCCTACTGATGGCGCCTTTAAAAGTTTCCTTTTTGCATTGGTTAATGCTCCCCGGCTCGTGGTTGTGTAGTGGGTCCGCTCCCACTACAATGTTTGCATGGACGGTTCTGCGGTCTAGTTATGTCTGGGGAGAGTGACCGCTACCACTTTCGGTTTTCTATAAAGGTTTTATTATTTTCATTTTAAGGGGGGTTTGTATTCATTACACAGTGAAGAGTGAAGAAATTTGGGCGGCTCTTAACAGCGAAGTCTTGAGAGCCGACGAGGGTGATTAAGGTGTGCATGGAGCAGCGCCGGAATGAAAGGGCGGGGGAAACGGGAGACACTCGAGAAAACCCACCGACGAGTGGCATAATCCGGCACGATTCCCACAGACGAAAATTCGGGAGTGACCCGGCCGGGGATTGGACTCCGGTTCGCCTTTGTGGGAAGCGAGCAGTCTAACCGCTCAGTCACCGCGGTCCCTTCATTACAGAGGATCTTATTATTCTTCTTAAAGATTTTCTTAAAGCCAAATATCCAGCCCCTGTGATATTGTAATAAACGTTATTGCAAATGCTGCTATTACTTTTGCAGTTATTTCATTCATCACAGCTCTTGTGGTATCTTATTCTTCTACATCTACTTGCAATCCTCTAAATGTCTTAATCCTTGTGTCTTCTATCTTCGGACACTCCTGAGTCACGTGCATTCATTTAAATCCAAACAGTTTGGCTTTAAAATTCCCACGCAATGAGTAGAGACAGAAAACTGTGGTGGTTCTTTTGATGCGAACGTACACGCTCTCCTCCTGGCTGCGCGAAGCTCTCGGACCCGGTGATTGGATACTGCATGTAGCAAAGTGTTCCCCATTGGCTAGGTTGCAGGCTGGCGAGTAGATCACCAGGCTCTCACTGGCGAACGGCGTTCAGACATGTTGATGGCCACAGACGCCATTTCGCTGAAGTGTGCGGATGCAGTTCTAGGTTGTTGATGTTTCGTGTTTCTGTAGTCGGGCAAAACTCATTATCGCTGATAACAAGCGTTGTGTCGTCATAAGCACAGCACGCAGCATATAAGTTATTATTTGCAACACTTGAATTGAAACCATCTATTAAATTTTTCCCTAAAGTTTTAAATACGCAAAATATCCTAAACTAGGCGGGCTGTTTTAAAACACCAAACGCAGGACAATAACACTAAAACAACGACAACAAATACAACAGCAACAACAACAACAGTTTCTGAGTATTCCAATCCCTAGTCGGTTGACCATCACAGGAGTTGCGACGTACTCTAGATTCTAAGTTATATACTTGAGAGCATCGGTAGCCGAATCTGTGATGTAATGCCGTAATGATAGTATTGGAATACATCCAGTCAAGTTATTGGACTTCGGGGCTCCATGTCCGCATGCGCCGTGCATGCGAGTGACCTAACTCGCTTTACTTCCAGACACTTGCGCCCCCGACACTTCTACTCCACTGGGCATATGTCTTTAAGATACGTGACTCTTCTATCCCACTGGATATACGTCTTTAATAATATCAGCTTATCTCTACTACTTCCCCCCATATTGTATTGCATATTAGTCTTGTGCTTAAAGGCTATTCACGATAAAGAGAGCACTTTTGAAATGAACCTTAGAAAATAGTCACTGCCCCTGCCCGCACATATTTTAACTGGCGCACTGCGTGACATTTGGCCAATAAAGTTGGTAACGATGGATAAAAAGTAGTCCCATATCGTAACATCGTAAATAAATAGTTAGGAAACCATTTGTGATAACTTAAATTATTTCTTTCATTTGTTTTTTTTTTTAATGCATCTAAGTGTAAAAATGAGCAGATATTTAAAATATTCACTTTTCTAATAATTTCACAGTTTCATTTGACCGACGCATGAATAAAGTGATGAGGCCCATGGCAATGTTAATTTTACCTAAGGCGGATGAATACACAGGAGATCTTTAGCGGGGCTTTCAAAAGTGCTCAGTTTACCTAAGGCGGAGGAATACAAGGAGATCTTTAGCGGGGCTTTCAAAAGTGCTCAGTTTACCGTGAACAGCCTATACAATAGCTATCACCGTAGTATTTAATTAATGGGCCCCGACTGTCTAGCGGCGATTGGGGCTCCACAGCCGGGTGCGGTTTTCAACACACTGCAAGCACTAGGCGCAGAACAAAGTTCCCGGTGGAACCTGCGCATGCCTCTCCATAACCTCCCCTCCAGGTGGCCGATACTTATTAAAAGGCCATGCCTAGAGCACTTATTTCTAACATTTACATTTAACTCCCGCAAAACAAAAAGCTAAATCGCTTTTTTTTTTTATCGACAGGGTACACCAGAATATTTTCAATTTTGAAACCGTCATGCTGTCCGAAAGGGTTCAAAACTACACTAAGCTACACACACATAAACTAATTACCGCGTCTGCGCTTTGCCTTCTTTCACGTTTAAAAATAAGCATGGCGGTATCCCCATGATCTACTTTCGCGGCCCAGTGCATTCGGGTACTAGGCGCAGAACAGTAATGAACACTGCAGTTCGCACTTGTTTGGTTTGCCTATCTCTTTCCCCTCGCCTGCAATTTTAATTTATTCCTTTTTCCCCTGCCACTTGGCGGCTATTGTTTGGATGCAGCGCAGCGAAGACGCGGTCGTACTGACCGGTCTGCAGGCTGCTAGGACCGGCTTCCTCTTGGGCCGGGGTTAAGGCCCGGTGGATTGGCCGTGCGCAGCATCGCGCGCGCAGCTGTGACGTCACCGTGGCGTGGCCGCGGCTTGCTTGTGGAGCCGTGCGGGTCGTCGGCCTCTCAGGGGAGCGTCACACCCCCCACACCCCCTACAATGAACGTCAAGAACGCTGCTAAGTTTAAGGGGTCTGCCTACGTGGACCTATTTTCCGGGGTTCGGGGCCGAGAAGCACAGGAGCTATAAGGACTACTATGCCACGCTCATCTAGTGCGCCATCGACACTAAGTGCAAATCTCTGAACAGGAGTGCAGTATTGTATTTACCTGTGTGACGTTACGGGGTGGCCCTAATATCTTATTGCTGGAAAGTTTTCGACAAACTTCAAGTATTTGTGTATGCATCTAACACATATGTTTTGAGATGGAGTTTTAAATGCCGTTTTTAGCTGTGTCGAAGTACTGTGGAATGGCGTTTTTAATGAGAGCGATGTCTCGAAACCACTGAAAAGGTCATGTCTGAAGAGTGTGTTCTTTTCATAGATCAGTATATTGGACGAAAATTTAATAGTAATTTTAATAATTTTATAGTAATTTTAATAGTTTCGTGGGAAAATGTGTATTTAAAACACACTGAAACGCAGTTCAAGGTGACAGATGGCCATGGTAATGTAAGATTTCTGTGAATATTTAAATTTATTGTTTATACTGTTTCAGAATATATATTGAGTCTTTATTCTTATTGTTTTGTGACCTTTGGTGGCATTATTTCCATTGTCTGTATTGAGTTTCGTTGCTACAGTTTTGAGTTCCTCTGTGGTATTGTGTCAATTATCTGTAATGAGTTCCGTTGTTATCTTGTGTATTCTGGTGGTCTTTCTTCCATTATCTGGATTGATTTTTCTTTGATTTTTGTCTTGTTCTGTCGCCTGAGATTGGTTTTGCAGTTCCTCGTTTCCCTGTGTTTTTCTATTATTCACTTATTTTTGTTTATATTAATAAATATTGGCATGAAAATGCATTTTCCACATTCATGTTCTTTGTGGCTGTGAATTATTAAATAATTTTTGTTCTGAGTTTTCTTTTCTATAGTCTCATTACGTCTTCTGATATGTTTTGTTCGATTCAGTATTGCATAGGAAAGTGAGTTATGTGTTGATTTCCATGTGGTTCGTATCCCACTGCAATCAAGAGATCCATAGCCATGTATGTACCTAACGGATGAAAGATCATCGCAGCGAGCGGCGATACAGGATTTTCGGGGGGGGGGGGGTAAGCTCCACCACGACCGAATCGCGGGTGATCTGAGTGAAAGAATATTCAGTGAATCAGAGGCGGCTGTGATTTCTTCTGATAGAGGAGGCGACGATCGACCTCCGTCGACAAGTATTTCTGACACACGGGCAATGAGGCCGATGACATGAATCCAGATTATACTGCTAGAGATAACACAATTGATCAATTAAATCACCCTTGAATTTCGAACCTTCTTTAATTAAAGGGAAAATAATTTATTGCGTATAATAAAAGCTTCTAATAAAAATTAGGCTATTTTCATTTGTAATATAAGTTTCGCGTAGTAAAAATTGTTTGTTATTTTTGGTAAAAAATAAATAAATTTTTTAGCTGAGAAAAAAATATGGAAATCTTAGTATTTTTTAAGGAAATTTTGTAATTGTATGAAATATTGATTAAAAATAATTTAGGTTAAGACTGAACAGGCTAACCTAATCACGCCTAATCCAACAAAACCAAACTTAACCTAAACTAATCTAATTTTATAGAATCGAAATTTACTTAACGCAGCCTAGTTAATTAAAGCAGTTTTGTTATTTAAGAGAAGGGCAAAATATAATATTGTGCTGGTTTGTTTTGTTTGTTCGAGATCAGCATACCTGCTGTTATTATACTAACTAGTGTTGTTTGTCGAGGAAGCATGGTGAGATGAGTCGGGACACCATGCATGCCGATCAGTATCATGTTGGACTATGCGTCAGGTTAGGTACGTAAGGTAGATAGGTACGTGGGCTTAACGTCTCGTCGACAGCGAGGTCATTAGAGATGGTGCAAGTTGCACAGGGAAGAGGGAATGGGGAAGGATTAGGAAGGGATAAGGTCATAGCCGTTGTTTGGTACCCATCCCAGCATTCGCCTGGAGTGATTTCGGAAAACCATTGAAAACCGAAATCAGGATGGCCCGACCGGGAATCGAACCCGGATCCTCCCGAGCACGAGACCGGTCCATCTCGCTCGGTGCGTCAGGTTAGAACATTTGGAGGATCTAATGGGGGTTGAAGTGCAGCTAGAATTTACGGCTGAGACTTCGTTAAACTACTAACACTAGTTACGTTATAGTTATGTATGCGTTTAGCATTACGACAAAATCCAAACAAAATGAAGTTATACTCTTTGACAATGCTGTATACAGGTATAGAAACAAATTTAATAGCATTAATGAGAATATAAGTCTAACTTGTCAAGACCTAACATTTGTCAGTTTTTCTCGTTTACTGATTACGTGATCTAAGAAGTCACTGGTTGACAACCTAAGATAAACTGTGTCAAATGTAATACATATACGCCATTCTTTGCAACAACTCTAAGGTTTGAGTTGTCCAGCCATCTATTTGGTCGGAAATATTTGGAAGGGAAACTTTAACAGGTAAAGTACGAAACTGCTGTAAACCGAACAGTGAGTGTGTGGCAAGACTAATAATGACAGCCATCTAATTGCCACGGAGGTGAATTAAAATTGATAATTCTAAAAATTTCTAGGTGTTTAAAGTAGAACAAATTGTTCTACGACATTGTGAATGCTGGAGCGAACCATAAGTTAGGGTGGCACAAACCTAACTGACTTCACTTCCAAGATTAGACCCCTAGGTGTTTATCTCTTCTAACCGCAAGACACGAACAATACTCTAGGAATAAAAGCGACGAAATAGAACTATAAGACAAAAGGAAGTACCACGAGAAAATTTGTCGACTATCGGCAAAGACCACCAACTTTTCACATATGAAAAAATTTCCACTCGGTCCTCCGGGAACAGAAATGAGATCGCCACAGCGGGAGGTAGACGTTTATTTTATATGTAAATAATCTACAGGATATGTTCTACTTATTTACAGAGCGCCCATATTTCGAAACAGCGCGTGTCGGAACCTTTTAATGTGGCTCTTTCCTCGGCGACATATTTAGGTAAGTAACCCCGGAATTAGGGGAACAAATTGGCGCTAATTGCCACCCCTAGTCGGATGGTTCTCCATTATCGTTTTAGAGGAAACGGCGCTCGGACAAACGACATTTGAATACATTAGCGGTGGCACGTAACAGGGCAGCAACTGTCATTTTCCCGGACGTAATTGCTGTGCTTGCGAGCTAAACACTGTGTTTACGGCGCGGAGTGTCCTCGCTGTACGCTGCTCGCGACGGCGACGTCGTGGTATCGCCCGGGCTCGCACATCAACTGTACTCCATTCACGACTACTCCCAGCTCCTTCTGAAGCCTTGCTGAAGTTATATTTCCAGAATATTAATCCGCCTCGTGCAAACAAAGCTTAACTGATGTCGGCGTAGAAGAGCGAAGATGCAGTAGGTGCCATGACTGAGCTGCCCGGATTTCTTGCGCCCTCAGCTGGAAGTTTGAGGACCCTGTCTGAAGTCACTGCTGTTGATATTGCTGTGCGGGTAGTTAGGCTGCCCGTGCAGGAACATGGATGGCAGTTCCACCTCAAGGGCGCATGTGCCTTTAACGTGCTGGCCCAAAGCCCCGCCACCTCTCTACTAGATTGTTCACGCCAATATTAAACAGAATGGACTCCACGCCTGCTATCTCCTTTAGCAATTTCACTAGTGCTCCCACGAGTTTAACTCATTTTATGTCGGTATGGGTTTTACCTTGTCTATGTGGGTTTTACCATACCCCTTCTTAATGTAGCTTTAACTACGCTACACTTAGGAAGGTAGGCATGGCCCCAAAGTGATGGCCGTGCCTACCCATTCCCTCTCGCCTGCGATGCCCACCTCCTTTGTATTCAATTCCCTCCCCTTTAGGCGTAAGGGGCTCAGCCCTGAAATGCAATTAGAACCCGACCCTACCTGCGGACTTTCACTTAACACTTAGAATAAGGTAGTTTAGGGAAAAAAGGTATTCAAACAAGGTCGGGCCCGTACGTATATAAGCTACGAGCGATGGTAGCTCGCAGTCATCTTGTTCCGTCACCGCCGGAGGCTCTGCCCGAGACGCTGCTGTTAGGAGGACCTCCTATCCTCGCGGTGCTGGGTCGACGTCTGACAACGCCGCTGTCGAGAGAGCTTCCACGCTGCCGTCTACGTACCTCAGGGTAAATATAATTCCCGTTTGGGCGAAGTAGGTTGCGTGAGGCGACAGGATAATCGAAGGCTGACATACGTGCTCCTTAAGAGCTAGAGCATTCTATAAATTATCCAACTTATTCCTTGATCTGGTATTTCAGAGTATCTGCATTCTAATTGAATTATTGCTTTGATTAAGACGCACTTCATGCGTCAGAGTCTGTAATGCCTGAATAAAGTTGTGTTTTGCACGGAAGTGCTTGTTTTTTCTAAACTACGTTATTCTAAGTGTTATGTGACGTTAAGGCCCGAAGGTAGGGCGGAATTTTATTGCGTTTCAGGTGCTAACCTCTTACTCCTACTAGGAAAATCATGCAAGGAGACATGCATCGCGGCAAAGAGGGATTGGGCAGCCATGGCCTGCACTTTGGGGCCATGACTACCTCCCTAAGTGTACTTACAGCTAGTCTTAACTATGAAGAACAAAGGAAAAACCGTGAAGAGAGACGTACGTAAAAACCCTTGCGACAGAGAAGTAAAAATTTCAAAAATTATTGCATGCATTAAATGGAAATAAATTAAATAGAATGCTACAGGAGACAGAGTGTTTGGAAAACATGCTATTAATTAATATAATTGGAAAAGTATGAAAGTGTTCTACCCTTCTTTGTCTACGCATAACCCCTATTTGAATGCGTCGCCTCTTCACACGAGGAGCCACAGCAATATGAAGTACCACCCTAAAAAAGTTTAATAATTTGTTTATATTAACCGAAAGGAATATGTACGTATGCGAAAATGAAATAAAACATAAATTTGGGGGCTTACTTATTGTCCGATAGAAACACATGCCTGCAACGATGTCTGTTCAAATGCCTTTTCAATTGAAACGCACATCGAATCCTCTCTGCTTTGTTTGTGACGTCATACATCCCAAAACGGCAAGGTTGCCTTCTGATTGGCCACTTTGCTCTGTAAACGACGAACGGGGTGAGTAGTAGGTCATTCTGCAGCACACGCGACACCAGCGATATGGGCTGTTCACGGTAAACTGAGCACTTTTGAAAGCCCTGCTTAACATTTACTTGTATGCATGTTGTGTATTTTTCCGCCTCATGTAAAATTAACATTCCCATGAGCCTCATTAATTTATTCATGTGATGGTCAGATGGAACTGTGAAATGATTGGGAAATATTTTTTTAACCTGGACATTTTGATACTTCTATGCACTAAAAAAAGATAAAGCGATAAAAATAGTTTAAGTTATCGCGAATGGTTACCTAACACTTTTTATTCGACGTTAAGATCTGGAACTACTTCCCATCTATCGTTACCAACTTTACTGGGCTCATGCCTCTCATTCCGTTCTTTTAAATGTGTGCATGCAGGAGTAGTGACTTTTTTCTAAGGTTGATTTTAAAAAAGTGATCACTTTAACGCGAATAGCCTTTACCTGGCCAAACGTTCGGCATCGAGCTTCGCAACATGAGTGTAATTAATGTCGACAGATCGTATAGAGCGTCGCCGACCTGGCTCGGGTCGCCATGGCAACGTAGGCAGGCACATCACCAGGGGCTTCCTCGAGCTAATGTAGCCGCTGAATAAACAACAGAGGCGGGTCGGCGAGCGTCGTGTGTGTTCCCGCCCCCACACGGGCCAGGCCGGGGCGATGTCTCCGCGCTAAACGGTCGCCCTGAGTTGGCAACGCGCAATTAATTTCCCGTTTCTTCTTCCCTTCGGCCGCCCCGCCTCGCCGCGGCAACTTGCGCCAGATATTTAACACTCTCAAGCGCTGTAATTGCCGCGCTGACAGTTTCTTGGCCGCGCTCGCGAGCTCGTGGGTGTAGCTTCTTGTGTCGGTATACAAATAAAACGCGGCGTGAAAAAAACTGGGTTTGGCTGTGCTGGGGACACGGTCGTTTGTTTTGCGTGAATATACGTCTACGTCGACACGCTCGGACGCCTTGATGATTTTTACGTTCCCGGCACAGCTTCACTAGATCATATGGGGTTTTATGGATATCACTGGATTCATTTTGAGATGCTCTTTCCAACCGTATACGATTTCTGTATTTTAACTTGGCTTTTTGACGAGTTTAGTCCGACATTGTATTAAGTTTTCTTAATTGTTTACATTAAACTCATACAATCTCCCCATAACCACGCCACACAAATGTTTTATAAGCGCAATCGATTTATCTTAACGAGAGATGTCGATTGAAATTTAAACGAGCGTCGTAGCTTTTTCTAGTCAAAAGTTATACTACGCGGAAGTTATAACTCAAAATTGCCACCCCCCCCCCCCCCCCAAAAAAAATTCCGTACGCGATGCTTTCCAGTCCTCACTCAACGTAATATATTCTTTGATCCTATGGCAATCGAGTGGTATAATTGAATTTTGAATGTAGGCGATAGATTCAGAGCTGCAATGCCAAACTATATCCCCCGATTTGGTTATCATCTAATTTTCTAGAATGCCTCCCACTATGGCTGCAAATGTAAAGACGTATTCACGTCAAAATGGAACTCAAAAGCTCCACTAATGATGAAATTTGATATAGTCTACTCCCGGCTTCTTCCAAGTTTTTGAATCAAACCTTTGAAAAAACATACCATGAATGACGTGTTTAGTTTGATCTTAGGACGAATAGTACATTGGGGGTTAATAACTAGATGGAGATGATTGGACATTCCCCATTGCGATGCAGATGTCATGTTTTTCCATGACAGGCATCTGCATCGCAATGGCTAATGTCCAAAAATCTCCACCTTGACGTGTTTTGTTGTTTCCTGAATATGCCATGTATCACAAGAGTTTTATGCTTCTGTTAACATTTAAGTATCTTATTACTTTTAGTTAAACCGGAAATTTATTTATATTTTAAATATAAATGATAAAACTTCATTTATAATTATAATTAATATAAATAAAACATAGAATTTAGGTGCGTTGGTAATGCCTAGTAAGAAATAGTTATTATGCAAAATACCCTTACACTGAGTGCGCACAGATGCGGTGCGTTGGCCCTCTGTGTAATTTTCTAAACTTTGTTTGCATGAGGCGGAGGAATTTCCTGGAAGTAGAACTTTAGCAGGGCTTCAAAAAAGTTGGAAGTAATGGTAAATTGAGTACAGCGTCTTTATCTAAGACCGATCTTACAACCTGTATGTATGATGCCAAGTTAGAAGTAATTGCTGCAGAATACGGAAGGGAGAAAGAGGCGGCTCTCTAACGCCCCTGTCACACTGTCAAAATTTTACCTTCAACTTAATTTGACAATAACATTTGAGGACAAAATACGGCCATTATATTTTTCGTTCCAACAAATTTTATCAAATAATGTTGAATGTGTTTGGAAATGTGTCACACTGTCAATTTTTTTTTGGGAGAATCTAATTTCAAATATTATAAAAAAATATTTTCACATTGATATGTTGCTTTTGTTTTTCCACGCGGTCCATTACAGTAAGAAATGTAAGTAATATTGTAACTTCTGACTATCGAACACGTGCTATTTGCATTTCAACACATTTTAAGTTAGCATGCAAATTTATGATACTAGTACTCGCACGTTTATTTTGTAAACAAATATTATGAATGTCATAGGTTTCACATGTAATATTGTTATATCATTATTTTATTTTCTTAATTCTACGTAATACTAATGTACACGCAGCAGCTGTCATGTTAATTTTCCACATGTGAATTGTAATTTTATTTTGTTTTATCAGGTTTCAAGTAACTTGTTTATTGGGTGCAATTTGGCAACATTTAGGCGCACCTTTTTGAATCGTCACGGTATTGGAAAGCACCCTGGGTTAAGCTCTATGTACTCTATATTAATTTGAATATTGAACCGCTGCCGATAACGGATGGTGACGGAATGTGCCATACTCCATCTTGAATTAAGTGGGTCACAACGGGAGCAGGCCAGTGAGACATTAGTTCTATGTTAAAAGTACAAATTAAATGTTTTAAGGTTAATTAGACCCAAAAAGTGTATTACAATTTGAGTGGTAAGGCAATGGTACACGGTACTACCGTCAGAACAGGTCTACATATAAAATAAGTATGAGAAACTGTACAATTATATAAGGTATGATCCCATCTTAATGTACAGTGACCGTTACACGTACTTGAGAGTGTTTAATAAACTTTTAAAGTAAGCAGCATCATTTCCCGACACTTTCCAGTGGTCACAAAGTGCCTGAGATTTAAATAAGTATCTGATTGCTCTACCACCATAAACTGTGCTACCCAGGAGCATTTTAAATATGTAATAATACAGACACGTAATTTATTGTAACAGCCAAGTGTGAGAACATTAGCGACTTTTATTTTGAACTGAATTAAATCTACTCTGAAAACTATAAGTGTGTGCAGCATTCAAGTTGTTTAGGTAATTTTTTTTTTTTTACTTTCAAATACTCTATTCACTTAATTGCTATGCGTAGCAGGCATAATGAGAGGTATCCTTATAGACCTAGTCCAGCTTCTGCGTGCATATCCCTTGCATTTTTAACACTACCAAGGAATGAAACTTTCAGGCAGTTTGCTTCTATGATATTTTCCCCATTAAATTATTGCTTAAAATATTGGAAGCCTTTCATTGCTTTAAATAAATACATAGTTGGTTCCTATGTCTTCCGGTGTGTTTGTAGTGTTGTGTAGCTATGCAGAGGGATGCACAGAACCTGATTGTGAGCAGGGCTATCCAGGTAATTGGAATTCTGTTGGTGTGGAATGCCAGCAACTTCGACGATGGTTTTCGGTATGCAAAATAACTGCCAGTTGGCTAATGTTCGATGTTAATTTTATTACTATGGATTTCTCCCAGGTCATTGCATTTTAACTATGCAATTCTGCCTGTATACATTACATTTGACTAGAAAACCATAGCAGGGTTCACCCGTTTTCATACAGGGGCTAATGCATGAGGCATGCGTAAACTAGATTTCTCTCCAAGTTCCCCCTAACACAGTATTCCTTACAATATTGTAAATTATTTTCGTTGCTTTGCTAAATTAATGTTTTTTTATATGTATTTTCTGCACAATTAAATTTAATGCCTCTGAGTTCATAATATTGTATGCAATATTAACTTAAAATAACATTCATGCCCAGACAGCTTCTACATAAATGAAGTATTTTCATAACTTACTTCGTTTCCAGCAATAGTTCGTTATTTTAAGTTTCTTGACGTCCAGTTTTGTCGTGCACGATTCTGATTGGCTGAGACCTCAAACATCAAATAAATTTTAGAACCGGTCCAATTTTCAAATGTTTGATGGAAACTGAAGCCATCCAATTCTTTTTAGACAAATATGGTGACGTTTATGACGTTTCAATGAGGTCATAACTGTCCGACTTTATTTGACAAAACTTATTGGAAGCAGTTTGACGGAAAAATTTGACAGCGTGACAGGGGCTTTAGGTTACGTTTTTATTTGCAATGGAGTCTGGGTGAGTCGGGGTTGGAGAGGAAGTAAATATCGCACTATCATATTACCAGCCACACCACCCCATTAAAAAAAAAAAAAACTAATCCTCAGCATCTTACATTTCTGTTGTGTCGTATTTTACATGAAGCACGCGCCCACCAACGTAAATAAGCAATACGTAATATCTACTAATATCAACCAGTTATGGCACCAAATACAACCGTAAATAAGCAATAAAGCGAAAAATCAAATGTGAATATGAACACAGTTGGTTAAAATACGGATAACTATTAAAAGTGACATTATTTAGATGAATAATTATTGAAATTTAATTCATATAACAATTTTAAAAGTTTGGTAGAATTATGTTCTTTTTTTGTGGGCCTAGATATATAATAAGTACGGTACTTCAATAACGCCAATGTAGGGCATGTACAGTATTGCCCCTCCATCTCCCCCCCCCCCCTTTTTTTCGGGTCCTGGTATTTGTTTTTCCTGTTGTTGAACGTTTTCGTAATATACAAAGATATGGCAAGGAATTTATGGCTAATAAAACCTGAAAAACGGTCACGTTTTGTCGATATATGCACATATCATCAAACCTCTGTAATTTTTTAGAATAAACTTCTTCAAATATAATGGAAGCTTTTAACTTATACGTACGTAGTCGGGAAATTTTACCACATAGGCCCTACGTCAAGCTACAAATATAGGAATGCTATTATAAAAAGATGGCAACTTCGCTAATCATCGAACAATTTTCTGAACAAGTGTAACAAATTTACCATCGATGTAAATAAAAAACTTTAGCACACATGCTTTCTTAGCATGTGTACATGGTGATGTGGTAAATTTTCGATAAATTATAAGAGGGGGGGGGGTAATTCACGTCATTTGACATGTTTACGTGATACATCCTTTTATTACGGCTTCTGGTGGGCTGCGTAAGCTGAAAATTTTCCGGGATTATGAATTCGAATACGAAATCCCCCTGTCTTCAGCATGAAATTATTAAACTGGTTTTGATTTCGTAATCGTCGTGATTAATTTACAATACGTATGTTCGTTCACTGCCGTCGCGTAATTTATCCAGTACTTCTGTCTTATTGTTTATCTGACTCGTGGAAGTTACTCAGTTTCAATAAAAGCTGTTTTCATTTTTGGATTTAATGACGGGTGATCTCACCAGTTAGTCTGCAGAACATATAGGTATGGGCTGTTCACGGTAAAATTAGCACTTTTGAAAGTCCTGCTTAAGATCTACTTGAATGTAAGTTGTGTCTCCTTCCTCCTTATGTAAGATTAACATTGTCATGGCCTCATCAATTTATTCATGCGTCGGTCAAGCGAAACTGCGAAATTATTATAAAAGTAAACATTTTACAAATCTACTCGTTTTTATATGTCGATGCATATAAAGACAGAACACGAAATATTTTACGGTATAACAAATAGTTACCACGCACTTTTTATTCGACGTTAATATATGGAACTATTTTCACTAATCGTTACCAACTTTACTGGGCTTATGTCACTCAGTGTGACCGTTAAAATATATGCAGGTAGGGGCAGTGACTGTTTCCTAAGATTGATTTCAAAAGTGTTCACTATATCATGAACAGCCTTTACTAACAATATTCTTTCAAAAACTATAATGGAAACTGTGTGCATATTCTTACATGACGTATTCCTCTTGTTGTCGCAGATGTAGCTATTGTGAATTGTTAACTTCACACAGGTGAAACGCAACTCCATGTGAAAAAAGTATTCATGATATGGATCCAAATCTGTCAAATCACTGTCATCACTTAGATGAAAGTCGCCAGAGCCACGAAACACTTCCTACTCTCTCCGCCATCTTGGAGTGCAATAGTTGTTTGTCAAAGACTGGAATTATTTTGGCTTTCACTTATTTTACAATCATATTTTTTTTTAATGGCGTGCCCAAACGTTACAGTTATTTCAATTATACCACGATTGGTGTAACAACGGCACCGAAGACAAACAATTGTTAAAATCATCCCAAGTGTAACGTTCCAAATTGGCGGCTGCTGAAAATTGTTAATTTTTGTTATATTCACAAATGAGTGTAACTGTCATAATAGTCATATTTACTGCTTACGACGTCAATGCTATGTTTGTCTTCACATGCAGCAATGCTCGCATGATGTCCAAGCAAGGCAGGCAAGACTGTGCTTAAAGCGCACATGTGAGATTTGACCGCGAAATACTGTACATGTTATCAATCAAGTGCTCGGGATAACAACAATTCCTGCATACGTACGCAATGTACAGCGTGGGTAGATAGTCGGTAGCTGACTGCCAGAAATGTTGAGCAGTCAAAAAATTTAAGAAACTGTTTGATTCAAAACGATGTAGTTGGAGGATACTAGTCCAGCGAGACTATACTGTATCTTTTCATATGAAGAAAATTGCTTAAATTTGTGACATTTACCACACTAGGTTCAGCATTTTGCTATGATATATATATATATATATATATATATATATATATATATATATATATATATATATATATATATAACTCAGAGGGAATGATGGATGGTATAATTAATATAAACGAAAACGACGCGTCCAGTTGCCAAGTGGCGTGTAAACAAGAAATGAATTTCATAAACTGTATACTTCTTTAAATACAGTCAATCTACTTTAAAATTTCCTTTAAAACTATTGTCCTTGCCCTGTCAGAACCAGGAAGAAGACCCAAAGATAATACAAGTACAGAAGACTTAAAATATTACGACTGATTTCTAGTTGCAAGTCAAAAATTTACCGAAACAGGCCCAGATTTTTGGCTATTAATAAAACAAAGAGTTATCCTTAATGTGTGTTTATATATTTATTTATTTATACACATATACAAAATGCTCGGAAATTCCCCTCACAGACTTCTCAGACTTGTAGAGGGGGTTGAGTAGGCGATCTTTTGAATAGGAACCCATGTCCGGAAACGTACTGTTTCCGTGCTAAAACCATTTCATATCAAAGGGGCTCGTCGGTGCAGCGGTGCAGGAACCACGTGCAGAAGTTAACACGTGGTGCGAAATCGGCTGGACGCAAAGACTGTACCCTTTGGAGGTGGTAAGAATGTAGTTGTTGCTCATGCAGAACCTCCCAGACGATGCTGGGAGAAACACCCATTGCACGCGCAAATGGTCGCGTACTCGTTGACGGGCTCTGTTCAACGTGATGCAGTGCAGCCTCTTCCAATTCAGCAGTGCGTTTCCGGACATGGATTCTAATTCAAATGATCGTCTACTGATTCCCCACTACAAGTCCTAGAAGTTTGTAAGGGGAATTTCCGAGCACCCTGTGTGTGTGCGCGCGTGTGTGTGTGTGTACACATATACATACTTTTTTTTCCCCGCGTTGTGTTCAAAATGGCATGCACACACGCATGGCGAATGAACAGTTCGCGTGTACCCGACTACACGCCACGCGCGGGCAGGACCTGGTTTGGCGACTTCTCAGCCCTAACTCGACGGCTAATGGCTGCCCCGGTTGAAAGTAAGAGTGGACGTGCCTCGTCAAGGGGCAAGGCCGGCCCCATGTAAGGACAGCGACCCAGCTGGTTATCCGCCATTCCTGCAGACGCCATTACTCTTGTCGGCTTAGCCTAGGTGGCTGCCGTTCGCCTAACGAGCTAGTCTCTAGTCATGGCTGCTCCTCGCTTGACATCTGCAAGTCCACTAAATAAGACGCTCACAAGCAATCCATCTTCACGGTAGATCTACAAATATCTGCACCTGAAGCGCCCACGGATCTAATCTCCTCGTTTGAGACCGAGCAGTGTGGGAGCGATAAGATCTACTGTGTTAAGTGCATCAATTACGCCATCGCCACTAAGCGCAAGGCTCTGGAATGGCGTGCAGTGTTGTCATAGTGCTGCGTGTAGATACGGGACCTCCAGTGGTGACACTGTTATTTTATTGCTGGAAAGTCTGTGGTAAGGTTCAAAGCAGGGCGCTTTATAATATTCGTATTGTTACGATCGTATATAAGAGCCCTAACTGGGAATCCACACATAAACCCGCCAGCACAACTTTCAGTAAATCAGGACGCCAGGAATTGCGACAACTCATTGCAGCAACCACCGGGCGAGGCCGCTTGCGGAAACCCCCTCCACTAACCAGCGATTGGGGACATGGACGCCTAAACGACGCACCGATATAGGCTACTGTAAAGCAGAGCATGACGCCTTTCCAAATCCGTCCAGCTTCAGGGAAGGACAGAAGAATGGGCGTGTCCGGTAGTTGCTAACCGATCTATTAGATGACACAGCCTCCGGTATCAAGATTAAGACGGGGAGAGTTCATAGAAGATAATAAGTAAAAGGTGTAAATTAGCAATAATAGTAATGTAGTTTAAATAATTTGCTCCCCGTTACAATTAATATTACAATGTTGTATTGTCTGTGTCACATAGCATGATTAAAACCCCTCATTTACAGCAAACTCTACCATCTATCATTTAAATACAAGCTACGTCTCCTAAAACCCATTCATTTATGAATATGGCCGCAAGGCATAATTATAACAGTATGCACCTGTTTGAAGCGTATATCGTCGGATACAGCATTTTGAAAAAGTCTTTTATAGCTATACGTTGGAGAACTCTGGGCTGGTGTTTCTAATGTGAGCTGCGTCTTGAAACCTCGTCTGAAGAGTGCTCTTTTTGTAGATCAGCACATAGGACTAACGTTTAACAGTTTCATGGAAAAACGTGTATTTCAAACACCAGCACCGTATAGTCGACGTCGCTCTCTCGTGATCGTCCAGTCAACCACAGCTTCTTCGAACGGCCATTCATTCCGTACCTGATGTTCCAAATTAATGTTTACACTCTATGTACGTTAAATGTGAAGAAATGACGGTGGGTCAGGAGGAGAATGCCAGTTGACGAAGGAATTACGGGGGCTGTGTTTCACACATTCACACGTTCCCCTGGCACAGTCGAAGTCCGTACAAGCTGCGCGAGAGTCAGATGCGAATAAATATGTCTACTACGTTTTAAAGCAAGAAAAGTGGAGGCCCTGCATTCCCACTTTACTTCACGACATTATTGGAGACGACCCAGGTAGGTATGTTGTCTTTTTCGAGTGGGTTGTGAACATGTGCAACAACGAACATATGATGTGATTGTTCGGTCCGATGAGGCAGCCTTTAGATAGAATGGAACTGTGGACCGCCACAAGTGTGTGTACTGGGCCGATGAAAGTCACCACATTTTAGCAGATATAGGAGTTAACCTTCCTGCGTTAACATAGGGGTGCGGTATGTCTGCCAGGGGATTCGTGTGGCTTGATAGCGTCAATTACAGCATTCCTATTAGATTTTCTTTAGTATTTTCTCTCGTATTTACGTTCAAAGATTACAAACATTAATTAGGGGACACCTGGTATTTGTGACGTGTCCAAGTTGTTTTGTGTAAGTGTTCCTCTGCAGTAATTTCAACACGCGTTTCTCCAGAAAAACCAGTTTTGTACCTCTAAAAGCGAAAATGGATATTAAAATATGGCTGCACATGGACATTAATCCCAATTTTGTCGTGCCTTTATATCAATATATATCTCTCTTAAAATTATTAGTTAATCCTAAGTGTCTCTGTGTTGCAAAGAATTTGACCGCGTCGCACTTAATCGATGTCCTTCCGTGAAATTCTTGCATAAGCGACAGGTTATTCCCAAATATTGAACTATAAGCTCTGTAAGTGTTGTTTTCAAGTGTTGCTGTATCTTAATATTCTGTTAGTTATATTTTATCTAAATGCTAGAGTAAAGTGTTCTGATTGAAATGTGAGAAGTACTGTAGCATTGAAAAGTCATCCCGAAGTGTTACTGTGTTGCAGCAGCTATCGTCAGTGCGTACTTCATCAGTGTCCTGCGTCGCAAGGTTGCGCTGTCTAAATAATGTCAAATTGTTGCTGTATCCAAATCTTTTTTCTAGTTGTATTATACCTGAATGTTACGTGAAAGTATTTTTGTTCCACATGTTTATTGTTACTATATAACAGTCTTGCTGGGTCGGGAAGTCACTATAGGCTGTTCACGGCAAGTGAGCACTTTTGAGGCCCTATTTACTTCTTCTTTCAGCCATATTTAATCTTTTAATCGTCTTTTAAAATAAATATTGCCATGTAAGTAATAAACACAATATGTATATAGCACCGCACTCGGAAGTTAACGTCTAGAAATAAGACAAAATATGCTTATTGACTATTATTCTAAATGAGAGGGCTTTCAAAAGTGCTCACTTTATCGCGAATAACATATAAGAAGTGTTGCTGTGTCGGGAAGTCATTAAACAGTATTGCTATGTCGGGAAGTCTTAAAAAGCATTGCTCTGTCGTGGAGCATAAAAAGCATTGGTGTGTCGGGAAGTCATTAATTAGTGTTGCTGTGTCGGGAAGTCATTAAACAGTATTGCTATGTCGGGAAGTCTTAAAAAGCATTGCTCTGTCGTGGAGCATAAAAAGCATTGGTGTGTCGGGAAGTCATTAATTAGTGTTGCTGTGTCGGGAAGTCATAAAAAGCATTGCTGTGTCGGGAAGTCATTAAGTAGTGTTGCTGTGTCGGAAGTCATTAAGTAGTGTTGCTGTGTCGGGAAGTCATTAATTAGCGTTGCTGTGTCGGGAAGTCATAAAAAGCATTGCTGTGTCGGGATGTCATTAAAGGCTTCGCCTAATTGGGGCTTGAATTGCGTTGCAGTGTGTTTGAAATACACGTTTTCCTACGAAACTATTAAACATACATTAACTGAGCTGATTTACGAAAAGAACATATTCATCACACAAAATCTACTGAGTGCCTTCAAGACGTCACACACATTGAAAACACATTTTCTGAGCTCTTCAAAATAATAAAAATAAAAAATAAAACATTTTTTTTTTCAAAGTGCTTTATACAAAACTTCTCAAGGGCCCTACATTGAATCTTCTGCAGACTTATCACCAATAAAATAATAGGGTCACCGCTGTAGGTCCCATAGGTACACGTAGCACAATAACACTGCACGCCATTTAAGAGCCTCGCGCTTAGTGGCGATGGCGTAGTTGATGTGCGCGACAGTGTAGCCCTTATCGATCCCACGCTTGTCTGCCTCAAACGCGAAAAGTTAACAGTAAAAAACATTTTAACACCAAGTTTTGATTTATAAATTAACTAAAAAGATAAAAATAATTGTAGGAGTAATTACAGAATTTGTAGAACTTGTAAGACGTGGTCGAACAGTCAGAATAAACTTCACTACAAATTGATATTTTGTATCAATTTATATTTAGTATATAGAAGCTTGGCGCAATATAGAACGTATACTTAATTTTCATAAGCTTAGTAAGGATATATGCTGCGCAAGGCTCTTAACTTTTATAGACTATATTAAATATAAGTTGATGCGAAAAGATTGATTTCGACCACGCATTACAAGTTCTACAAATTCTGTAAGTACTCCTATAATAATTTTCATCTTCCTGTTTCATTTATAAATAAAAGCTTGGTTTTAAAAAGTTTTTTAAAAGTTAATTTAATTTGTATTTTTTCTCACCTATTTTTATTTGTTATGTAATTAGAATATTTATACGTTTATAGACTCGTCCGCCATAGATATCGCTTGCGATCAGGCGAGTTTCATGGCATTCTTTTCGCGGAAAGTTGAACCGGCATGCTGAATATTCATTATTCATCTTACACGCGTGTGTCGATGTATTTGACCTTTCAGTACGAGCTCACGCAGATCGGAATCTTCACATGGTATTTCACATACGCACAAGCGGTCGATCATTTGAATTCCTTCTTGTGTTTCGAAGTTTGGTTGGTAATTTTACCCTCACAACCATGTGTAAATGACTTCCTCGGTATCGAAACTCTGCACGCCACCAATAATCGACAACTTGTCCACCGAACACATCGTGATTGCTAGAGTGATTCGGCGGGTGCCGGGCAGACACCCCACAGACACCTACCGTACATACAAACAGGTGAAGTTAAATAAAAGCTTTAAAAAAAAATCTCCAGGTAGGCCTCATGCAGTGCTGGTGTGTCGGGAAGGTAGAAGTGTTGCAAATTTCGGTAAGTGACAATATAGTGCAGCAGTGTCGGTAAGTAACAATAAAGTGCAGGAGTGTCGGAAGTGACAATAAAGTGTAGCAGCGTCGGGAAGTGACAAAAAATGCTAGCAGTGTCGGGAAGTGACAAAGTGTAGCAGGAAGTGACAAAAAATTCGAGCATTGTCGGGAAGTGACAATGAAGTGACGAAAAATTGCAGCAGTGTCGGGAAGTGACAAAATGTAGCAGTGTCTAGAGGTGACAAAAAATTCAAATGGTGTCGGGAAGTGACAATAAAGTGTAGCAGGAAGTGCCAAAAAATTCTAGCATTGTCGGGAAGTGACAAAGTGCATCAGTGTCGGAAGGCATTGAGAAGTGTTGCCGTAGCTGTGGGGCCGGCGGTTGTGCACTGTGGCCTTGCCGCGCGCAACTGAGATCACGGGCAGGTCGGCGACCGGCGCAGTAACTGCCCCTGGCACGGCGCGCAGTTTATTACCCCCTGCACCCCACCTCCTACCCCCCTCCCTCCTCACGCACATGGCAAGTGGAGCGGAGCCACCACAGGTGACTTGCTGGCAGCGCCGCGGGCCAGGACTCCTACCTTACTCGCGTCAACTAGGGGGTGGATTACCGACAACTCCTTGATCTACCTCTCTCCCTCTCTCCACGCACGCTGCTTTCACACTATAGTATGCTCACCGTGAACTCAACACTTTTGAAAGACATGCTTAAGCCCATATTTCATAGTATTTTATTTCATTATCTGAAAGCGATTTATATAAGGAACACATATATGTAAATATTTGTAGTCAAATTATTATAGTTTCAAAATATAGTCCCGAAAAGTCGAAAATTTTGGAATACGGGAGCCTAAGTTTCTGTGATACTAATTGACTTTGCCGGGTAAATCACATTTCGTGTGATGTATATCATATACACAACGTATTAATTATCAGGTATATTGGACAATCGGTACTCGGGTACTGACATCCTTAATCTATTTTAAAATAAATACTGATATTTTTGCCAACACATTTTTATTCGTTCGAAAGAAAAAAAAAATTTGCTTGGAGGACCATACTACTGAATATTGATAGTTAGCTTTTTTATAGATCAGTACATTTTAAAAAACCGTAGCTCTGCTGATATAAAATCGCACCACAAAGGCGACTACAAACAAAACAGTCCTGTTAGTATTATCATACTTTAACAATTTTAAATGCCACCGGCGAAATATATTTGAATTATATTGGGTACGGGAATTCAGTTCCTACAGTCATATTTTATATAAAATACCAGGATAGCAGTAAACTTTTCTACAGACGTTTCATTAATAAAATAACAGCACGACCTACGAATGAACGCTGCAGGACGGCAAAGTTATGCTTCCGGTATACTTAACTCTTTTGTAGTCATTAATGTGTGGTAATAATAATGATAACAAACCTCAATACCAAATGAAAAAAAATCTAAAATAATTGTAACAATGTTAAAAAAATAAAACCAAAATATTCCGACCAATATAGATTTATTTATTACTTCCGAAATAGCCAAATTTGATCCCCAATCTCAAACTTAATCTTCTTGCGAGAAAACAACAGGGGATAACAGTACATATTAATTACAACATTCTGATTTACATCACCTCCATGAATAGGCGCAACACCTCCATGAATAGGCGCATCACCTCCATGAATAGGCGCATCACCTCCATGAATAGGCGCAACACCTCCATGAATAGGCGCAACACCTCCATGAATAGGCGCAACACCTCCATGAACAGGCGCAACACCTCCACGAATAGGCGCAACACCTCCATGAATAGGCGCAACACCTCCATGAATAGGCGTAACACCTCCATGAATAGGCGCATTACCTCCATGAATAGGCGCAACACCTCCATGAATAGGTGCAACACCTTCATGAATAGGAATAGTCTAAAGCTGGCAGAGGATTGTCGAGATTCTGTTTCTTCAGGAAAGATTTCAATGCGAAAGATCCTACAGCTAAGGATTTGTCTGAAGTTGATCCACGAAATATAATTTTCTGGAAGACTAATCCTATTAATGAAGGTGTTGCAAATCAGACTGCTGTAATTAAAATGTACTCTACTCCCAAGCTGTTCTCTCAGAAGAAGATGAAGTTTGAGACTTCTTCGCAAGAGCTCGTAAAATCTTCCAGCAGGCGGTCATGCAAGTGTGAGAGCTTTACTGTCGCGTCTGCCATCACGCGATTGTCAGTCAGCCAGAATGTGGCTGTGGGAGCAAGGAGAGGCGAACCAAAAGACGCAAATCAGCGAGGAAGGGGGTGTGGTGGCGAAGGAGGGGAGAGGGAAGGTTTTTTCGGCCCGTCGACTGCTGCTGGGCGAGGCCCAGCCTCTCAATGCCAGCCAGCCACCGGCCGGGGTCGTAGTCCCGCCGCAAGGCCAGCGCCGGTTCGTGGTTCGAGACTTGCTCGCCGCCCCGAGGCGCGTCTGCCCTGGTTGCCCCGCAGATGCTGCGATATATCGACCACCGCGCGATACATCGACAATAGAGCAACACATCGACCTTATAATGATACATCAAGGACGCTGCGGTACCCTGACCGCAGCGCAATATCACAGAATTGACTAGAGCGATATATATCGACCGCGGCACTATACTTCGACGACAGCGCAACACATCGATAAAATGATATATCAAGGTCGTTGCGATTAATCAACTGCAGCGCAATACAACAATATAAAATATGGGCTACCAAGTGATATATATCGACAGTGGTGCGATACATCTATCACAGCTTAACACATCAAACAACAGAACGATACATCAAAGACGTTGCGATACACTGACCGCAGCAAAATATCATAGTGTGGAATATGGATTACTAAGCGATATATATCGACAGTGGCATGATACATCGACCACAGTGCAACGGACGATACATTGGAGACGTTGCGATACACCGACCGCAGCGCGATATCATAGTACGGAATATAGACTACAAGTGATATATTTCGAGCGCGGTGCGATATATCGACCGTAGTGCAACATATTGACCACGTAACGATATGTCATGTACGTTGCGGTACGCCGACAGCAGCGTGATATCAAAGACTACCGGACTACTGGCCTGTATATTTATACAGTGATTATATATTCCTGGGTATCGGTTGTGACAAATCATAAAACCAAAAAACACTTTTAAATTGCGCGGAAAGAAGGTAAATATCTAGCAAACAGTATGCACTATATGCGAAATCTATATCATGCTCGATGTTCGGTGTGTTTTGTGGTCTTGGCGACCTGGGGCCGCGGTGGCTGATCGATTAGAAGTGCTCGTTTTCCACCAAGGCGAACCGGGTTCAACAACCCCCTGCCGGTTCACTCCGGATATTCGCAAATGGGAATCGTGCCGAACGATGCCGCTGGTCGGAGGGTTTCCTCGGAGATCTCACGTTTCCCCCATCTTTTCATTCCGGCACTGCTCCATACTCATCTCACTTCACCCTCATCGTCTCTCAAGACCTCTCTGTTAAGAGCCGCCTAAATCCCTTCGCTCGCTCTTAGAGATCTGCCTATTTTATAAATGCGACGGAATGGCGAGCAGATTGACGAGCCGAACAGCTCGGAACACACACCAGTTTTCCGCAGGAAGAGGCTCTCTGAAATGCTAAATTCACATGTCTATTTCAATACGCAGAAATAGATGACTTTGTAGGTAGTTCCCAAGAGTTCCACAATTTCATATTCATTATGCAATTTCTGTTTATAATTAATTGTTCGAGATAGGCATTTTAATGGATTTTAATAAAACGTACAAGTCGTACAACGGTTTTATCCTTTATACCATACGTGCATGCAGTTATTTTTCAATACGCCAATCGTAAGCACTGAACTACGAGTAACTTATATGTTTCGGAGATAGAAAACTTTCGAACTACATCTTAAAAGTGCACCAGAAAATGTTTCACCAGGATATATTTACAGCATCCACTTTACATGGGTTGTTATTCAGCAATCACCTGGCATCATGAACGGAACTATATTGCGGTATAAATGGTGATTTATGCAGAACAGCAGAATTAGTAGCTTATGGCGGATGCCAAAATTCTGCTCACATGTGAACAGCAGTAGGTATTGTCCGTTTGGAGATTGGCGTGCACGTTTATATCGGATTTAAGGATTTGTGGGAGATATCAGCAAAAAAAGACTGACGAACGAACATGATTGCCAACTGGTCCGGCTGGATCTCTAACTTGGAATGTTCTCTCGGCCTTCTTGTCTTATTCTGGCCAGTGTTTCTTTAGCAATGCAAATGGAAGCGTAAGATGAATGCGCAGTCAGAGTTCTGTAACAAATCGACAGTCCCCTTATCTTTCTAGACAAACTATCACGACATTTCTATTAACATTAATAGGTGCTGCACCAGTAGAAAATAGTAGTTTTTATAAACAAGCAAATTGAAAAAAAATCCCCCTTTCTCCTCTTGTATTAAAACAGATAATTTTATTAAATGGTTAATAACTTTTGTAAAGACATACTTCGAATACAAAAAATATTATATTATGTTGCCCAAGTCAATGTCGAACAACATTCTCAGCACCATTTAAAAAAAAGAAAATAATTTCAAGTACCATTGGCCAACTTTCTCGTCTTTTACAGCGTTATGAGAATACCATTTATACAAAATGCAATAAAGTATCTACAACAGCCAAACGCACTTTCGCGTTTCCTGCCAAGTTCCAAACGTTACAGTTTTGCAATCGCATTCACCAGTGTCTGCGATGTTGGTGTGTTTGTATGCTACGTTACTGCTATGCTACGTACGCAAAACATAAGTCATGCCCAAGGCAGCAAGCGACTACAAACGATGCTTCGCCATTAGATGTATTACACGTCAGTTTCAATAATGAGTTAAAACTTCTAAATACTACCCCAAAAAGTGCAACCAAAAAGAGAAATGGGTGAGAAATTGTGGGAGGTAGAAGGGAATCGGTAATAAGTAAGCAAATAACTGGTCTCTTTACATGGGAAGAGCATTTCAGTGACTCGTGTAGTTCCATCAGATATAGTCAAGTGACTTATACTAAGGTTAACTATACTTAGGTTCGGAACAAAACAAGTTTACTTATGGGAGAGATTGGCTAGGGAAAATTTCCACCACTAGGTGCGCACTGTTTCAAAGAGGCCACTTTTGAATGACATTTTAATCTACGTGAATTATAATAAAAGAGAAATATTTTACTTAGTTACGAAGTTTTTTACATTTGATTCATGCTTATTGCAATTACAGTGTTTTTAAAGTATAAAATACAGACAAATACGGTCCACATACAACACTAGCGCTTACCTAGTGGTGGAAATGTTTAGTTGCCAAAGATTTTAACATTGATCTTCTAAACCTGAGTAGAAGTACGCTGTAAAGATTTATGGTAAGCTTCCTAAACTGTAATGGCATTTTCTAACCTATACAATGTATGGTAATAATACCACACATCAAACTGCAGATACAGGAATGTTTAGCTTCGCTACTATACAAAGTTAGGAACTATTTCCCCAGCAACTGTAGGAACGCTACAATGCATGCATAGGGAAAAACATTACAATTCCTGCTTTCTCACTAAGCGTATGCACTGGTATGGTAAATTTCCGAATAATTTCTTACAGTGTAACCTTACTTATACTCATCAGTATAAATTCTTGACAGACACAGTTAAACTCTTTCGTATGTATTTTTTAGGCAAAACAAAAAAAATACTGCACAGCACTTGTGGGAAGAAGGGTCTATGAACTGTGGGGGGGGGGGGAGAGGCGCAAAAAAATGCATAACACGATAAAACAGATTCAGATCAATATTTGGTGACAGCAGATTCGTCACGCAAAATTAGGCTGTAAATATTTTGGTGTAAAGTTTTTCCTAAGGTGTTTTATTCTTCAAATTTGAAGACAAGCCACTAGCATTTGCGGCTTATGCAGAATAAGACGAGATCTATGGCCACTGTAAAATCTGTCGTTTTAATCGGCACAGTTCGCTTAAGTAATTAAGTTTACAGTCCTGATTTTGTTTAATACTTCATAACGCGAAAGCATTATATATTTTCTCTCGACCGACTATTTATCAGCATGCTAAAATAAACTAAAAAAGTCTTATAGTTTTACTTTCCTGAACATGAGTAATTTCTAGAATTTCGCGTAACTAAGGAAAGCACGGAACGCCTGCAGAAAGGCAACACTCAACACTTTCGAGGTCATATAGTAGCGGACTCGCAAAGGAAACTTAAATGTTAAGCACGTTATCCATTTAGCCATTTAGCGTAAATTCATGGGAAACGTTGAGGTTTAGTTAAATATTACAACTAATTTTGTTTTATATTTTAATCAAAAATCCGCCGTATAGTCCAGTCGTAAATTGGATTTACGAAACTAAATGCAAAATAAATGCGGCAGCATTACTTATTTCTATGAAATAATACGGTGAAAGGGACTTTTTTTTGCAGTAATTTTATATTTCCGATCTACTACGTACTATTAAGACAATTATTGGTCCATATCAAAAACTATTTGCAGTAAATATATTATATTGTGTTTTCACTTTACCTTTCAAGGCAATGACCGCCCCCGTGGTATCACTTTAGACGTTAAGTTGTATTTTCAATTTATATTTTGAGATGAGATTGCAGCCATGCAGCCTAGATAAAAATGTTATTCGCTTGAGCTCTAGATATAAATCAAACACATATAATGTGTATTTCTTCAATAGCAGAGCTTAAAATTTTAGCACACTGGAAAATAAAAAGTAATTATTTAGGAGTACGCGGGAATACTTTTTCATGTTTATGTGGGATATGTCTTGTACATAGAGTTTTTGAGATTTTTTTTTACAAACCTTTGTTTTCTGATGCTTCTACAACTGTTGCTTTTTACTTTCAAGTGAAAAATAAACACAGGTCGAAAGATTCATGCATGATATCGGGGTTTAAATTCAATTCTTACATACACATGTCTCAAGTACGCCTTAATATGCGCATTGTAAAGGGTATGAGGCTAATTTTTCTTTTTTAATCCACAATACAACTATTAAAAAAAAGTTTTTTTATGCAATCAGTTTATTTTTATTTTTATTTGTTCTATAATACAATGTATCTTTTCAACATGGATATTGCAAACAACTCTTACTTAATCGCGAGAATGACGGAATTGGCAATATACACTCTCGCATAAATATTTCGACTATTCGAATGAAGCTATGCAGTATTGTGGCATGACCACGAGACGAAGAAATATATTAAAAACATAGATATTCACAGATTGTTTTAATTGATACATATTTCTAAATGACGTGCTCAGTATTTCTCCGCAGATGAAAGAAGCAGCTTATTGGTGCCTGATTTGGTTACAGGCCTACTCGTACAAAACACAAAGTTCCAGTTGACCTGTTGATAATCGCTTGTTTACCCCGAAGGTGCTAGCTGGTGAGCAAACTTGCAGTATGCATAAAATGTACTGTCATGGAAGTTCAACGGGACTATTAAATATAACATTTATTTAAACAAAAAAATACACATGTATATGGTGCTTTTTTTGTACGTTTACATTTAAATTGACCACATTCTGTAACTTGTCATTGGAGTTAAATTCATGCACATAGTTATTTACATACGAATATATTTATTAAATTATACGCATTCATAAAATATTATATATACGTACACATATAATATGAAGCCAGGTCTACAGTTCTCTTTTCCGCATCAGATTAAAAATTAGTGTATCGGTGGTTTGGGATTTGGTAAATAAGAATTTAGTAAGTTTTGTTATATACTGAACACTAAACACTTAACTATCAAATACGTCATTATTTTAAAAATCCAAATCGGGTCACTTAACTATTCAGTAAACTTAATCCTAGTACACAGGGGCACCTTTCGTGTACAATAAAGTGAGCACGTTCTTGTACGCCCTGACTTGCATCGTGTGAACGGCCACCGAGTATGCTAGTTATTAGCACACAAGAGCTTGTATACTAGCTAGTGCCATATAGAGACGATCCTATTTATCACCATCTTTCTTGTACAAGTCGATGATGCTGGCAATAAGCAGATCTGTAAACGTTTTTAACACGATCAAATAATTAATAGATCCACTATCGTAAATAATTTTGTGTATGAATTTTTAAAAATAGAAAATTTTGTCTTTTTTTCTGTGAGTGATTGTAGATATTCTACATGTGTATATATTTATTGCTAAAAATATGTCTGATTAGAGTAAATATTTGATTATTTTTTATGACAGATGTTATTGATAATGCACAAATTACCCCCCCCCCCCCCCCCAAAAAAAACTGCTTCCAAATCATACGTAGTTGACATCAACCATCCACTTTCTTGCTAACCAGCTAGTGTCATGTGTACGGATCATACACAATTCCGTGCATACCAGTTAGTAGGCACTTAGGTGTTCAATTGCTTGTTCACCATTATTTCGACTTCCTTGTACAAGAAAGATGCCCGTGTGTACTGTGCTTAAAACTAGCAATCGGAACACGGCCATAGTTTCGTGACAGTCGCAGCGCCGTAGGCAATCTGCCAGCAGGCTATCTCTGTCCTCAGCCTTGCTTCAGCCTTGCGGCTGTCCACCACACGGGCACGTGGTGGTGCGTGGCATTCTGGGAGAAGGAAGTTGTTGAAGAAAGGAGGGGGGGGGGGTTGGTTAGAAGGAGGAGGGGACGCTGACCCACTGACCCGCGCACGCACCCGACTAACGGCCTTGAACTTGGCGGACCGACAGCCTTCTGCTTCCTTCTCTCGGCTGCACTTGAAGTTGACTCGCGTTTTTAACTGAAAACTTGTGATATAGGCTATTCACGGTAAAATGAGCAAATTTTGAAAGCCTGCTTGGCGTCTACTTGTATGCACGATGTGTATTCTTCCGCCTTATGTAAGATTAACATTTTCATGGGCTTCATCCCTTAATTCATGAGTCGGTCAAGTGAAACTGAGAAATAATTAAAAAATAAAAGATCCTACTAATACTGTTTGCTCTTTTTTATACTTCGATGCGTTAAAAAAATAGCGAAAAAAATAATTTAAATTATTAGAAATGATTACCTAACACTTTTCATTCGACGTAAAGATACGGAACTACTTCCTACCCATCGTTACCAACTTTACTGGGTGCATGTCATTCCGGGCACCCATTAAAATATATGTAGGTAGGGACAGTGACTTAAGGGTTGATTTCAAAAGTGCTCACTTTATCGTGAACAGCCTTTAGTCCTGCCTAGATAGTTCTTTCTGTACACTGCATATGTTTCCGCTCAAGTAAACATGAACTATGTCATGGAACTTAAGGCAGAAGAAGATTGGCTGCAATGTATAACTCGACTGTATAATATGCAGAACTCATTAAAAAGTGATAGACTACCAAAATTGATAGAAAAGTAATACTGGTGTGTATGAAAGAAGAATGCGTGTATTTTGTAACGTTGTGGAATATAGACAAGCAGCCAGAAGAATCTATTTTTTTTAAATTAAAAATTAAAGGGTATCTCTATTCAAGAAGGATGCAAACGAAATTATTAAATGTATTCACAAAGAGCAGTGTAAATGTTTTCTTATATGCCGCCATAATATAACGTATTCTTGGTTTCTGTGTACTTTTCGAATCAAACCTTTGAAAAAGATCACCCCATCTATGAAGTGTTTGGTTATTTCCTGAACATGGAATGTATCACACTCTAATAAACGGATGCGGTGCGCTGTCCCTTTCATGAAGTTTTATAGATGATGAGCTTAACGAATGTTTTCTAGAAAAATGTGCTTTCTGAAGCATCCAAAGATGAACTTAACTGAAAGTTCTATTTGCATAAGTAAAACAGTACTAATAGATTTTTACAAAATTAAAAAAAAAATACTTTCTAATAAAACATTTCCCAGAGATACGAAGTAGAGTTTTTTCATATACGACATAAATCATATTTTTCTGGTAATTTTTTTATGCCTGTACAACGAATTATGCATATCGTGCAGCCGGGTATAGTGCAGGAAGAAAAGTTACTCTACTTCAAACAAACTAGGTCTTGAATTATCTCAGCTCAACCCCAGACGTAATTGTTCGTAGCAAAGTGAGAACTAAACGATAGTGATGCTCGTACGCACACGGCGGGAAGAGGAAAGACGCACAGGAGTAGCTGCCCACAGAGGCACACAGAAGAGAGGCAGCAAAAACTGATCGAAATAGCCACGTACACCCCCGTGTCACAACGTCAGACAAACGCCCGCCAAAGTGCTTGAAGTAAAGTTTGACACAGAAAGTTGGAAGGACGTGACGTCACTGGAGCAGCACTAGCACAACACACGTTTGCCCGAAAATGTTCGGGGGCTTCACGTTCCGTAACACGTCGTGCGTTCCAAAAAAAAAAAAAAAAAAAAAAAAAAAAAAAGGTCGTTTAGGACACCTCCAAACACAAAAATGTAAACACCACTTGGAAGCGATATAAGGTTACAGACATTAAGGTAATTAATTTGTACGAAATCTGCGCTGGCACATCTATTGCGTATAAATTCAATTTGGTTTAATCGGAAATATTATTCCTTCCTTTTTGTGTTGAATGGGGAATATCGCTTGGAAAGTAAAGTTCGAATTACAAAAACCTGCCCGGGACAGTTAAAATCTTTGGCAACGCGATAGATTTACAAACACACGCTGAAACTTATTTGTGCGACTCTGATGGGGGAGAACAATTTTGCAACCGTATTTCATCAGGAAAAGCTTTTATAATCTTACTGTGAATTATATTTGAGTGCGGAAATTCGACGAAGCGATAGGGACTAAATGCAAGCAGCAGGCATGCAAACTCCGTGATCAAGAACGCTTGGCAAGTCAAAAAAACAGGGGTGGTTTTAGTTGAGACATATGATTATTTCTGCGAGGACCCTACTCTTAGAAACTGTCAGAGAAAGTTCGATAACATGGTCAGATATATAAATAAATTCTACCCGGCGAATTTTCGTTAGTTGTATAAATGTTTCCAACATGGATAGTAGGAACACCAGTCTCAGCCTGTGTGGTATATTAATGAACCTTGAAATAAGCTGTGCTAGGGTGTGTTCCGTACTTGTTGTGCAAGTCACGTCCGGCTATTGCACGACGTCACAACACTGTCTTTTACAAACACGCTTACATTCGCAGATTTTTAACGCGCTAAACCGTTGCTCCTTTTCCTTTGCGGCATGCCAAACAAAAATAATCATCGTTTCGACTAAATGACAGCAAGCTTTCGACATTTGGGTTTTACGTCGTACGGTCATGCACACAAAGGATAAAGACGACAGAAACTCCTAGGATTGCAGCGGACTTGGAACAACTCGGTAACTTCATAAACTGAGTTCTTCTGCCCGAGGCTGTGGCCTACCAACATCAAATATTGGCCTCATGGCAGCTGCCAACAACAACAAATTATTTGCTAACAGAGAAATTGCGAATATATATATATATATATATATATATATATATATATATGAAATCAACAAGATCTAAAAAAAAAAAAAAGTACTATACAGCAGGATTTTAAATAATAATGCACTGTCGAAAGTAACGCACTGTACGTAGAAAGTTCCGTTCCTCGCGTATTCGAGATTTAAAGTCACTTGTTCCAAGATCTAGGAAAAGCTGCTATGAGGTTGAAAATTAACAAATTCTATTTCTGAAAATGGTCGTTTGAGAATTTTTTTTTTTTAACTAAGAGATTATTTGAATAAGTCATTTAGAAGGTGATACACGATATTAACTGCAGTCCTAAGCTGCGAGACTTCCGACTTCACCAAGCATACTTGGCGTGGTTTCAGTAATTCTTACGTGTGTCCATTGCATATAGACTGTTCACGGTAAAGTGAGCACTTTTAAGGCCCTACTTACTTTTCCTTTCAGCCATTTCTTATCCTTTAACAGCATTTTTTTTATATGTATTATCATATATGTAACAAACACGATGTGTATATTACACCACACTCGGAAGTCAAGGTCTAAGGCTAAAAAAAAATGTATTTAAGTTATTGACTATTATTCTAAACGAGAGGGATTTCAAAAGAGTTAACTTTACTGTGAGTAGCCTATACTGAAATATGTGCTGTAAACGCCTTGAGTAAATTTCGAATGCACCCTCTTCATTCCGTGCAAGCAAAAACCGGCAGACCGCTTGTGTGAGCTGCGCGGTAGTCTCTCACCGTGTTCCATTGAGATGCTTGTACGTAATTTTATACACTTTCGCTCACACATAAATTTCTGAGTTCAAGAGTAGCAATGACATTTTTTTTTTGTGTACGCTGTACTTGGGTTCAGCATATTTTCCACGACCGTCGAACAACGTGTTGCGCTCCATGTTATATCGACACTAACCATTGACGTCAAAGAGGTACGGGAAAACTCTACAAATCAGATCGGCCACGAAGAATACCCTCAACGTACCGGGTCGCAGGCAGATACCTTGGCGTGCGCAGCGCTGCTCGTAACCTTCATTCACGCGCAACGTTTCACCGTTCGTGGACACTGCGTCCGAACGGGATTGCTTCAACAACGGAATCAAGACGTCCAGTGTGATGATGATGATGATTTATGGCAGCTGGCTCTTGCGTGGGACCGGTTGCCGCGCGATACCTAAACAAACCCACTGCCGCGACTCTGCGTTGTGCTGGGCTGCCGCCCTTCATGCATAGTCATGAGACGAGGGCAAGGCACATGCGCGTAGGTAGAACTATCCTCCGCGACGGTCCCGGCGAAAGAGAGAGAGAGAGAGAGAGGTGTGGCGACTGATGGGCTGGAGAGAGGCGGAGAGAGGGACAGCTGTCGCCTCACGTCTGGGGCAGGTTCTTGTCCTTCTGCCACAAGGGTGCTCAAAAGGTGGAAATTATGTTCTCTCAATTTTTAGCATGCTAAGTTTTTGTACAAAATAACAGTCCGAAAAAATAATTGCAACGGTGGAACATTATTCTTAGAAAACTAATGAATGGTAAAAAAACGCACACACACACACACACACACACACACACACACACACACACACACACACATATATATATATATATATATATATATATATATATATATATATATATATATATATATATATATATATATATATCGAAGCTGGTAAAAGCAAATACGGCAAGATACTACAGCTTTAAAACGACTGTTCATGCCATCAGAATTTCATGAAGAATATCTTCTTGGGAAACTGTTGCGTGGGTTCGCCCGTATTTCACTTTAAGTAAAAATTTTTAATAGGTAAAAGTCAAACCCTTATCCCAGGTGAACAAAATGTGTCGGATTAAAAAAAAAAAAAAAAAAAAAAAAAAAAGAGCCATTTTTTTAAAATGTTTTTGCGTTTTTCAAATTATCATTGCTATCATGTCACAAAATTATAAAATATCCTCAAAACCTAGAAGAAAAAATTGGCTCTTTAACTACCTTAATGATGACCAGTACTCTCCATTTGGGAATTTTTGTATTTATCGCTAAATCTGGCAATACACATCGGGTAATTACTAATACTTGAGCACATGCCATAAGGCTTTGCTTAGTAGTGCTTTATCTGAAGTCAGTATTGCTTGACTGCTACTGCCATTATCAAATGCGCAGTTGCTGCCACAAAATACGCACCTATTTCTTATCGGCAGTAACATGTCGGTAAATAACCAAGGCAATAAATGAGTAACGACAATTTTAAAAATCGGGAGCTATTATAAATACATTATAAGACTACAAATGTCGTCACGTCTTATAAAATAGAAGTTGTGGCAATGAAATCCAAAATGCTAGGAAACAGTCTCCTTAACTCTGCCGTATTAGAATCACAAATTGGCGAATTTAAGTTTGTAGGAACCCCAACGTTTTACAGTAGGTCCCTACGTATGAAGCATAATTTTTTTTTGTGATTCGACAGGACATAACACACTGATTAGAACATTTCTCGAATTCGAGATGTACGGAGTGTGCTGGGTCTTGCGGCAGCATAAATTTTTTTTTGCATTCGGAAGGTTGCGAGTTCTATCCCGGCCAGCCAGCACAAGGTTTGTTTTTCGAAGCATTTTTTGAGGACAACGTCGGGTGCAGTTCCTTAACGCGCACCTTCCGGATTCGGCGACCTCCATGGCTGACATCTCCAAGGAGTCGCGCTAGACCCACAAGGTTCCGAGTTCCAGTTCCGGGCAAACCGTGGATGTGTGCACCCTCGTTACATGTCAACGAAGCTAGTTTTGCATGCAAGCCGCTCTCCAGTTAGCCTTCCTAACAAAAGCGAGCGAGCGCGCCAACAAACCAAATAAAACCAGCGTCCCTAATTTCCCGCCTTTGAAACTATATTCCCGTTACTCTATACGCAGGAAATTAAATATAGGAGATGACTGCAGTGGAAGTTGTTTGTCGAGTACCTGCACTTATTGCCGTAAAAACTGCCGTACCCGGATGAAAACGTCAAAATCGAATTACACTCGACACATTACAATCGGAACGATGAAGCAAATAGCTGATCACGACGTCGAGACGAACGAGACGTTTATTCAGGCAAAATTGTACGGCTTGAAAACACCTTCGTTAGGTCTACATTGTTTCACCAGACCTGTCGTTTACGCATGCGGCGATACGATCCTGCGTAGAGTCGTAAATACGTCTAATTCTATCCTGTGGAAAAAAAACCCATATTTTTGGCCAGTCGCTACATCTGGCACCTGGGCAGCAGAACCGTTGATTGATGAAGCTGTCATCCTAACTGGCTCCATTCCTGTTCTATGAGCAGGTCTGGATATCGGGCTGGGAAAGGAAAGGTTTTGGCAGCAAAAACGTAGTCCTGGGAAACAAGTGCTGTACACGGGCGGGATTTGTCCTGTTGGAAAATTGCTTGTTGGAGCCAAGGCACGAAGGTAAGTTCATGAGGTCGTAGAATTTCCTGGATGCACCGCTGTGCCGACAGCGTTCTCTAATAACTACAAGGAAAGACTGAGAATCACAGGAGGCTGCTCCCAACACCACGACATTGCTATTTCTGGCGGGGCATCCCTCAACAACGAAGACAATAAAGATCACTACTCTTCTTTACTCGAGTACGATTGTCGTTGTCGGAGTGTTGATGGAAGACAACATGAGGGATGTCGATAACGCAAGTCTTCTACTGCAAGTTGCCTCACGATGTGGGCGGAAACAAAAGTTCTCGTGCGCGTGGTCTGTGCCTTTTACAACGTCTACAACCAACCGGCAACTTCGTGTCTTGGTTACCGGAAGCAGTGTTGTGGTTGCTGCAACCCGAGCGTTTCACTGGAAGATTTATCTACAACCTTTGCACCTGAGTACTACACATTCTACACCACCTTGACAAGGTAGAGTAAAAGACTTACAAGGTGTAAAATAAATGTGGATAGCCGGTGAAGTAGATTCTTAACTTCAGATAAGTTTAATATGTACTTCGGAGGTGATCATTATTCCGATCATGATTGACAGGATTACGAATTGTGAAAAATCAAATAAAATTCTTAATGGGAGTAGATGTCGTGGCGTGTTTTGATTATAATTAAATCATTCGAAAATAAGGAATATTAAAATCATTTTGATAAACATACTTTAAAACAGTTCACGTACTTAAATAAATATTAGAAGTTCATTTAAGTACAGAAAATTTTGCAAAAATAGTTTTTTCAATTAAGCTTTTAGGTATTCGGGTGGCTACTTTCACACATTCAACACTCGCCAGAACATCATTATGTATCTAGCTACACCCTGCTCACATTTGGGTGCTCAAATTGTAGAAAGTACATCTCACGCTCAATGCCACAGATCATTAGTGATGCTGCTGCATGTCTGTGGATAGCGGAAAGATACTCCTTTGATCGAGTTCGTGCCTGCCGGATAATGAAACGTTCCTCTTTTTTAGAGGCAATTCCGGTTCATCCAAAATACTTCGCGGTGCATATTTTTGTGTTCCCTTATGCTTATTCATAGAGGCTTAGTAACGAAACTGAACATACACTTACATCGAAAAAGTTACCCACGTCAACGATTCGATCGTGATTTGAACTCGGGACCTCGTGATTCTATGATAACTCCCAATATGCACAAGGAATTTATTCGGCTCTATTGATACGCAGTAATTAATATTCTTCGCAGAAAAAAAAACTCTTTAGTGATAACCACATAATGTATTGTGAATATTGACTCCACCAAAATATTTTGTAACTAGCACAAAATATTTTGTAGTTATCACAAAAATGTAATAGAGTCAGCAAAACATATCTTGTAGTCAGTGATAAAGTTTAGTAGACTCAGCAAAACATATTTCGTAGACACCACAAAAGTGTAGTAGTGTCAGAAAAACATATTTTGTAGTCAGCGAAAATGTTTAATAGTCAGTAAAACATATTTTGTTGTCAGCACAAAAATTTCATAGAGTCAGCAAAACATTTTTTAGTCACCACAAAAGTTTAGTGGAGTCAGTAAATCATATTTTGTAGTCATTATAAAGGCGTAGTAGTGAGTAAATCATATTTTGTAGCAAAAATTTTTGCGTTTACCACGGAATATTTTCGTGAGGTCAATATTCACAAAATATGTTGCGGCTACCACTAAACTGTTTTTTTTTTTTTTTTACAGTGTGTAGTTATAAACCTTCGCAGTGTTGTAGAACTCAAGAATATAAAAGTTTGTGTTTCAAGTTTCTTGAAGGATTGGCTTGTAGGCTAACGTACCTCACTGGAAAAAAAATTGTAGCTGCCACAAAGTGTTTTATTAGTTACCTTGTGGTGAACACGACATATTTTAATTGTCACCATATAAATTTTGTGGCCACTAAAATGTATTTTGTAATGGGTAAAAATTTGTTGTGTTCACCACAAAAAGTCTGGCATGGTGAACACCAACAAAACACTTCACGATAGCCAAAAAAAAATATTTTTTTTCTGTGCCATAACCGAACGAGTGCTGGACAGAATGTAAAAATGTTAAACAAATTATAGAATTGTGCTTGTGCTGTGCTGTTACGTTCTGTGTTCCTAAGCTCATTCATTTATCGCGCGGGATGCGACCTTTCAGATGATAGCAGCAATAAATTCTGAACCTCTAAAAGATCTGAGCAAGATTTACAGTTGATTCGTGATCAGTTCAGTGCTTTTGAAAGCTGTGTTTAGTGTCATCGTTTTGCCTATCGTGTGACTCTCACCCACATGGAAAAGAAAATGCCATAGGTAGATCAGGTGACGCAGTGATATTGTTATAATCGCGAATCTGTACTCAATATGTTTTAAAGATAAAGTTTTTAGTTACCAAAAGTTTGACTTTTACTCTATACATAAAGCAATAAAACGTAGGACCACCTTTTGTTATTCAGTGTCAACATTGCAGCGTATCTGCAGTAAGCATGCCACGTCTCATTCGGAAGTATACTCACTTCAAATTCTGGAGGTCCTCAGCTCGATCACGGCCAGATTGCTGTTCTGGAAATAGTTTCAACCACATGGCTTCCTATCTTCATTTCAAGAAAATGCCAGTGAAGCTCCTTAAAATGTATCTCCCAGTCATCTCTAATTCCACCAAGTACCTGCTTGAGTTTGTGCAAGAACGAAAATAGAGATCATTGTTTAAAATACCACAGTCATATTTGTTAAGTGATAGCTGACCACTCGGCTGAGAAAATCTTATGCAAATGCTGCTTAAAGCAAATTAATGCAGAAATGGTTTCAAAACAAAATTTTTGAAATGGCAGTGATTAAAAATGATTTTTTTTTTTTAACATTTTCAAACTAATAGTTAAAGCTTTCTAAAGAGTGTTAAATTATTTGGTTTTTTTTTGGCCAGGCGACTTGAATGTTCGGATAAGAAAGGAACTTCATACCATTATGGTGAGATGCGTGAACCAGTCTGCGCAACTGAAGTGTTATCGAAGATAACTTGTTACCAAGTAATACTGCTCTTCAGGTATATATTTTTAATTAGTATGTAGAAATTAAGAATCAAAACAATTGAATAGTCTTTGAGAAATGTAAATTGTTTGTGTGTTAGGGGTTAATTTTATGTGCTAGTGTATTCGTCGTACGTGTACGTCATGCATGTTATTAATTTCATTAAATATTTTAATGTACGTGTAGATAAATAGTAATTGCATGTCTAATGTTTAATTCTGTGTTACTGTTTTATGTGAAATATATACCCAAGTTCCGGCCTTTGTATAGCCACAAGCTATTGGTCAGTATTAAATAATTTCAATAAATGAAATAAAACAAATGCATATTAATATATGTGTAAGCCAGTTAGTATGTTTATGTTAAAATATATCCAGTTGTGGGCAGGGATATTATTACGGTTCATTTCAAGGGTGTACTTGCAACAAACAGTTTGCTAGATTGCATATTGGTGAAGGGGAAATGAAATTTTGCTAGAAGATGGAAGAAAAAAAAAACAGAAAAGATGATATCTACAAACGTTATGTTTAGAAGATGAATCTTAATATAGGTATTTGTGTATAGAAAAATTAAAGTAGGCGAAATAGAGGAGGTAAATAAATCAAAATCTGGAAAATATAGCAGGAAATGAATGTGAATGCGAGAAGCTGAAGAATGCAGCGAACTAAAAATAAAGACGTATGACGAGGAGACCAGGGGGGGGGGGGTGTGTTGGCAAGTTCCATGGCTTCTAGATTAATTAACGAACTGGATCTGCGCAGGTACAGAACACCAGAGAAGAAATAAATGTCGTGAAATTTGCACCTTATCCCCATCATTTACAAGAGTATTTAACTTTCATTATGAAACTGTCTTCGTGCCCGAACTGCCTTGATTAACGTCCCGATCGTCCCTCGCTCGCCCAGCGCGCGCAGTTGTTAATTGCTTGTGAGCGCCACGCCTTTTTCTGCCCGCATAACTAACGCAGAAATTCACGCGTGCCCATTTCCTCCTCTCGCGGACGGCGAAACTTTATTGCACAACTTCGTTACTTGGGGGATCTCGTTTATACGGCTTCCCCTCCTACTCGCTGGTGGACCGCCGAGGTTGTTTTATGGCGTCGAGACCACGCTCGCCGAAAATGCTTTCCGGACGGCTCCATGATAGTGTTTCGGAACACCGTGAGAGTAATGCTCAGGATTTCAGTCATACACGAATGGCCTTTAGTGCTGGCTCTTACGGCTTAAAAGAGCCTGTTTTTTTCATTACACTTCAAAGTGTTTCGAAATTGTGAAATTTATATTTTAACTGCAGGTCATTTGGCGGGGATTCAACGAGATCCCCATTTCGTATCTAGAGAAAAAAAAATGCATCTACAGTGCTTAGTGACTGGTTAGAGTCAATCTTTTATCTTTCAGGAGACTTAAATTTTGTGTTATTACGTTTGGTCTCAAAACAAGTCTTAACACTGCTACAGAAATAAGCACCCAACATGGTGACTCGTTTGTACATGGTGGCTAGATTTCTGCTGTCTTTATTAACGGATGTAAAACCTTCTTGCACAACCCCCCCCCCCCCAGAAAACCGCAGTTTGTCAGTTGTTTTACTTATATTTACGGAAATATTAAAATAATACTTCTAGAACGCTTTTCAGAGTAAGCAACGAGAACTGAAGTTTGAACTCTTGGAACACGATGGCCAGGATTGCAATTGCTAACGAACGCCCAAATCCCTAATATTGTTTCCACGACATGCAATGATTAACAAAGTAAAAAATATCATTCGTGAAATTAAATACACATAAAATATCTCCATTATGCAGGCATTAAATATGAATTTTTTGGTGACTAATATTTGACTGCCCATAACACTGTTAACTATTATTGGTCGGGAATATCTAAGTCAAAAGATGTTTTTGAAGGAGTTGCTGACTCCGGCGAAAACTAACTTATTTTCCGATTGTTTTAGTTTCAAGGCCCTACAGTGGTTGGATATCGACAACCACGGTTTGACCCCAGACGGCATGAACCAGGGAATGTTATATTTTTTTTTTTTCAGTCAAGGATTTCCATGGCCGAAAATACTATAGTTAGCATTGATGTCCTCCAGGTGTTCCATTTTACTGCACCGCGTTTAATCCACTATTTCTCCATCCCGATGTCTACAGGTTCGGACATTTCGCGAATTCATTCCAGGACATGTTAGGCTTCAACCACATGCTCATTCGAGTTTCTTCTACTATTGGAACACAGTTTGTTGGACACGGCCCAGGCGACTTCGAGCCAATAGCGCGCCTGCAAGGGGAGAAATGAGCGAATACCACTCAACTTGGAGGGGGCCGTAGTGGCTGAGCGGTTAGACTGCTCACCTCCCCCCAAGGCGAGCCGGGCTCAATCCCCGGCCGGGTCGTTTCAGGATTTTCGTAAGTCGAAGTCGTGCCAGACGATGCCAATGGTTGGCGGGTTTTCTTGGGGATCTCTCGTTTCTCCCTTCCTTTTATTCCGGCGCTACACCATTCTCACCTCATTTCACACTGATCGGCTCTCAAGACCTCGTTATAAAGAGCCCCTTAAATCTTTCAGCTCAGCCCATGCTACTGGGCCTGGTGTTAAAATTGAAGCAATAGCATATGAACTACTAACTGATGCTCGAGTGCACAAAGGATCGTGTATTTTGGCTTGTCGTCAAATCAATCGCCGAATTTTCTGGCCCTCTCCGTTATCTCAAGATATGCGTTTTCCAGGCTTACCACTAACCGCTGAGACAGTAAATGGAAGTAGGCTTTCTCACTGCGACTACATCCAAACTGGTCTTGCCTTAAGAGGAAAAATATTACGATTTTCACTTCAATTTCACTTCGAAATAATCTGAACTAATTAAAAACTTGAAAAAGCCGCTTAAAGGTGAGGAACATGTGCGGTGCCTGGCCATTTGCAAATGAAGGGCACGCTGACATTACTAGTTTCACTCGGAAATCTGCAATGCAGATACAAGAAATTACATATTTACATACCAAGCGCTACACTGTAACAAGGTCATTTGTTGACTTCAAAAAGTCTTAAGGTCGTGTCGGAATTCTCGTCAAGCATGTATACACATATCCGTACTTGGACCCGCCTATGACGTCACCATGCGTATACCAGCGCTATTCGGATTTCCCTGCAGGTACACAGAAGCTTTAACCTTGGCAAGTACACGAAGCTGTTCACTTGCTGGCTGTGTTTGCGTACTGGCTGCGGTAGCCATATTTGTTTCGTTTTGTGAAGGTCATGTAGAACTCAAACTCCAGAGTGAAAAATTAATAAGTATTTATGAAATATCATTCAGTTGTACGAAAACAGCTTTAGGTCATTAATACCTCTTTGCCTCCCGCGAATAGCTTGCATACATGCTTGAGGCTATAGCCCGTTCAACGGTTACTTCAATCTTTTCTGAAGCCTTGTTCATGTTCTACTTCCAGGATATTTCTCCGCCTCGTGCAAACAAAGTCAAACCGAGTATAGAAAATTACACCAACGCACCGCATTCGTGCGCACTCATACTCTTTAATAAGATTCTGCATAAAAACTTTATATTACTAGGCATTACCAACATACCTGTATTCTCACTGTTTTTATTTATGTTGATTGTAAATTAAATATTATAATCTACAGATAAAATGTAAATAAATATTCAATTGCATAAAAAAAATTATATACTTTTATATTAACAGTAGTATAAAACCACTGTGATACACGGAATATTTAGCAAACAACCAAACATTCATGCATGGAATAATTTTCAATGTTTTGATTCAAAAAGTGTGAAGAAACCACGAATAGACTTTAGTCATAATCCTTCTAGTTGTTCTATAATCCTGAAAGCGTAAATAATAGGCCTCTATAACAGTGACTGATAAACGCAGAATTCGAAATGTACAGAAATGTCAGCTAAGAATCGAAACACACTCGTACCTCCAAGCAGCACATTTTGCTATGTTTTCTCGGTATTTCTGCTATTGCCGCTATAACGTGTGAAAATCATATTATGGAGAGACGATGGCCCGTCCGGAGAGTCTGGACAAGTACATATCATGGCTAGTAAGCATGTTTATATCCATACAATTATGATACGGCCTAAATTCGTCGTGGTTGAAGTACAGGCCAGGGTTACATCTAACTCGGCGTCAATTTATTTTTTTCAACGATCGGTTCAGTTGCTCGTCCTGTGGTAAGCTCCGAAGAATAAATAAAAATCCCACTGTAAAGCTGGAAAAGAACACACGTCGGCAGACGTGAAATTCGCCAAATTCGATTACGGTGGCGGTATAAGCTTCGAGCAGAAAATAAGATGGAGAACGAGTACCAGACGCGTGTGACTTGTTCGAAGCTAGCGTCGCAAACTTGATGCCAAAATAACCTGTTTATTTCCTTGTTTATAAAAAATATTCGGTTTCTCCGTCAGTTTGCCCGGACAGCCTGTTCCTTTATTTCTGCCGCCACAAGTTTAGTCCTCTAAAGGCTGTTCACGATAAAGTGAGCACTTTTGAAATCAACATTAGAAAAAATTCACTGCCTCTGCCTGCATATATCTTGACGGGCGCACTGAGTGACGTGCGCCCAGTAAAGTTGGTAACGAGGGCTGGAAAGTTGTTCCATATCTTAACGTGGAGTAAAAAGTGTTGTTAGGTAACCATTTGTGATAACTTAAGAGTATTTCATTCCCTTTCTGTCTTTTTTTAATGCTTCGAAGTGAAAAATAAGCAAATTTGTAAAGCACTTACTTTTAAAAAAAATAATTCCACAGTTTCGCTTGACCAACGCTTGAATAAAGCAATGAGGCCCATGTCGATGCTAATTTACATAAAGTGGAAGAATACACAACATGCACACAAGTAGGTCTTTAGCAGGGCTTTCAGAAGCGCGCATTTTACCGTGAACAGCCTATACCTCTCTATCTTTCCCTTGCGAATATCTCCATCTATCTTGCAAAAGCAGAAATACCTTCCGGCGTTTATGAAAATTCATAGACCCCGCGCTCGGCCGAACCACAGTAATCGAGTTCCTGTCGGTGAACTTTGGAACGCGAAGTAATTGCGGAGATGGCGTCAAACTCGCCCCCTGGTAATCGATCAGAGCCTAATCGGGGCGGTTTACAGCCTCGAGCCCATTGCTAAGCACAGATGCCGACAGGCTCCGTAATGCCTGGTTCACGTGTATGACAATCACACCGGACAGACAGCGCGGAGAGCAGGAACAGCCAATCAGAAACCACCCTCGTTTTCCGCACGAGCCACGCAGTAAAGCTGAGCTCACACCAAACTTCCTGTTCATTGAAAGAGCAGACTTCAGCGATATTTACCAGAGCTTAGTTGATTCACGTCTTTTATACCACTGATTTCTTGAATGATCAAGGCGTGTTGATGCAGCAGTATAGAATAATTCAACGTACGTACTTATACTGAAACACGTGAACATAAACGATAATTTTATAGAACACTTGTATACATTATTGTTGCTTGGAAATGACCCGATAAAGGCTGTTCATGATAAAGTGAGCACTTTTAAAATCAACCTCAGAAAACAGTTACTGCCCCTGTATGCATAAATATTTTTAATGGGCGCACCGAGTGCGACGAATGGAAATTAATTCCACATCTTAACGTCGAATAAAAAGTGTTAGGTAACAATTTGTGATAACTTAAATTATTTCTTTCCCTATCTATTTTTTTTTTAATTACATCAAAGTGTTTAATACTTTTATAATAATTTCACAGTTTCACTTGACACATGAATAAAGTGATGAGGCCCATGGCAATATTAATTATACATAATGCGGGAAGTCTGCTTATAGGCTATTCCCGTTAAAGTGAGCACTTTTTAAGGCCCAGTAAAATTTTTCCTCTGAATCGATTTTTGTCTTTCTGCAACGTTTTCATATAAACATTATCATGTCCAGGGCTGCAACAAAACATATTAATTAGTGATTAATGCCTTTTGGGAAGGCCTTAAAAAGCGATCACGTTACCGTGAACAGCATATACACGTAAATAACCATACATTGTGTTCGCCGTGTGTGTGCGGCGACCAGCGTGTAGTTTATTGGCGGTTTCTTCAAACTTTTTAAATCAAACCTTTGAAAAATTATCCCCTGTATTACGCGTTTGGTACTTCATTTCTAATTAAATTGAACTTTTACTTATAGTCTATCTACTATTCATTCTTAATTAAAACGAATAAAAACAGAATAATACCTAGTAAGAAATAGTTCTTATGAAAATGAATATTTTGCTGAGTGCGCACGAATTCCGTGCGTTGTTCCTATGGTGTAGTTTTCTATATTCAGTTAAACTTTGTTTTCGTGAGGCGGAGGAATATCCTGGAAGTAGAACTTGAGGAGGGCTTCAGAAAAGTAGAAAGTAACCGTGAACGGCAGAAGCACAGGTTGTGCCCGCCGCACCTGCGTGAACGTTACAAGCGCACAGGCCGTTCACGGTAAAATGAGCACTTTTGAAGCCCTAGTTACTTTTTTTCTTTCAACCAATTCGAATACTTCCGCCACTTGTTAATGTAAACCCTGCCATGTGAGTAATAAACACAGTGTATAAATTCACCATAGCCAAACCCAAAATGTCCGATGCCACGATGAAGGGTATTTAGGTTGTTATATCTGATGAAACAGCTTCAAAAAGTGCCCACTTTAACGTGAACGGCCTATACCAGCTCAGCCCGGCAGGGGGGGGGGGGGAAGGCGACGACGCGGGAATGCCTGGTTGCCGAAGAAGAAGAAAAAAGAGGGGGGGGGGCAGGCCACGCCCTGTTCTCGCCCGCGATCGTTCACCTTCCGAAGGTCACCGTTGAAGTCTGCCACTCAGATCGTTCGGGGAGGGGGGAAACGTCGTACTTTCCGAAGAGCAGGCGGTGTTTTGGCCCACTAATCCCGAGGAAGGGCCTTAATCTGCTTCGCGCCCAGCACTCCAGTTTCCTACCACACCCCTTCTTCCCACTCTCTCTCTCTCTTTTTTTCAACCTTCCTTACAGGTTGGGTTTTTGTTTACAAATCCCCCACCTCCCCTCCAAAATCTATCGCCTACGATTCCCGTAACTCTGCGAGGTTATTCCCCTCGAAGCCTGGTATTGGTGGCGTATTCCTTTACCCGCCGGAGTAAAGGTCAGTGATCCCCTGACGTATAAAAAGAATGGAGTCAGTATTTAAATTGGCCATTTTTTTCAGCGATGTTGCTGCTTCCGTCATGTGAGCATCCTGGAAGATTATCGTGGATGCGGTTTACCCGGGAATATACCCGAGCTATGATTTAAGTTTATAGGCGGCTGAGTATCCAGAAATGTTTTGTTCGTCCTGGGGATACATACATAATTTTTTAAATCCAACAATTGACAGCGTCGTCGTATGACTCCATAGAACTAAGATCTGTACATTCTCTTCAGCCTTAACTATCCCTGTTTCACTTAGTTATTCTTTTTTCTTTCTATTAATCTGTTGGAGTTTTCAATTATAGTGGTGAATATTCTCAAGGGCTGGCTCACAACGACCACCTCTGGCAGAATTTATGTTGGCATGGCCAACTTCTGGCAAAACAAAATAACGGAAAATGTTGTGCCTAAATTTCTATTTTTAGCGTGAAACAGGATAACGTTTTAGAGTCCCCAGCAAAAAAATTTTGTCTGCTGGCGAACACTATTTTGCGCTTGTTTGCCTCAGTACTAATAACAAAATTAAACAAATTTTAAGTCACGTTTAAATTACGGTTTTGTTAAACAGGCAGAAAAGATAAACACATGTGGTACACACCTTGTGGGGCAGAAATATTGACTATCACTATTCGTGAGAGAATTGCCTGTGTCCAAATATTCTTAAAGATATTCTACATGCCTTTCAACTATTTAATGAAGAATTACGCCAAACCTCGTTAGTATAGTAGTTCGTTATCCCAGTATGAATCGTTTTGTCAGTATTTGAGCCAGTTTAAAAATTGTTTTCAGTACCTGCGATTGCAAATACGTAAAACATTCATTCCGAAAAAAAAAAAAAAATTGAAAAATACTGTTATTGTTACAATAAATAAAGGTATCAACAACCCAGTGGTTTGTAGTGAAGTGTTGCGAGGTAAGCTGGTGCTTGCTCAGTGCTGTACGCACTCGGCGCACGCAGCAGGAACCAGTAACCAGAGTGGGGCCGGAAGAAACTGAATGTATTGCGGCCACTCACGAGAGAGCGGCGAGGCACCCGTCACACCCGCGCTGTGACGTCGACTGCACTGCTACGTTTAGGTGGCCGATGTGTTAACTAACAAACGATCAGGTACATCACAGGGAAAAACACAGCTTACCTTGCAACAGTTCACCACACGCCACTGCAACTACCCGCGACCCCTTCCTACACATATCAGCCATTAACGAATCAGTATTTAAATTTGATTTCCGAGACTTAATATTGTGCTTTTTGAAAGTTATAGGGCATACAATTAAAACCCTCACTGGTGCAACATTTTAAAATTGCAGCAATGCCTTCCATTATGCAAAAATTGTAAAAAAAAAAAAAAATTACATTAGTGTGTTATTTTTTAGCAACCTGATACCACGCTATAAAATATACAATATATTCTGAATATAAACATTTTTTCGGTACGTTTACAACTTTCGTGAAAGGAAGCGTTTGGTGGGAGGGGGAGGGGGGACGTGTACACTGAGGTAGGCGAAAGACGCCACCAAAATATAACGCGTAAATCCGTAATTATGTAATGGTGACGAATTTTTATTACCGGACATGACGTCAATTACACTGGTAATAGGGGTTCATAAAATACTAAATCTATAAACCAAAATACACAAATAACTTTCATACTTGAATATTTTTTTGTCATGACATGGCAACGGCGAAAATGGCAACACTGTTGTCTCGTTTACACGCCCAGTGCGTCAACTCTGGTACAAGCCAGTTTTAGATACCTGTCTGATTACAGTGTTTTTAAATAAATACACTATTGCTGAAGTTAATGTTTTAAGCCAAACACCTACACGATTTGATTCCAAAAGCGGCATTTGGCAGGTTAAGTATTCGATGTTTATGGTGTCACGACAGGGATGGCAGGCTTCGTCGTTTCCCATGCACAGCCATAGACAAGGCCACCCGTCGATATAGATGTTCGCGGTAAACGGAACACTTTTGAATCAACCGTTGAAAAATGTCACTGCATTTTCGTACACGTATTTCAACGAGAACACTGAGTGTCATGCGCCGAGTAAAGTTGGTAACGACGGCGTCGAATTAAAATATTCAGGTAAACATTTTAAGAACAGTTAAATTTATTTTATTTTACATTCTGTATTTTCATGCACATAATTGTGGTAATTAGCAAATGTGGCGAAAGATTTAATTTTTCTAATAATTTCACAGTTTCACTTGACCGACGCATGAATAAAGTGACGGAGCCCATGGCAGTATATAGTGGAAGAATAAACGATGTGCATGCAAGTGCTCAGTTTGCCGTGAACGAAATGCACGGCTAATTTTTTTATTTATTTTTTTCCCCTTTGGCGAGGTGGCTGTGCGGCACGATCAAAACTTGTTGTCGAGGGGCGGCGTCGAAGTGCGCAGCTAATTCGCGGTGTGCGGGGTCCCGTTACTCGCGTTTAGCGCGCAGTTGAAGAAAGAAGTGTAGTGTGGGGGGGGGGGGGGGGGGAGGGAGGGAGAGGAGGAGAAGCGGTCGAAGTGGGCTCGCGACTCTTGACATTCCCCGCGGGTCCCGCGGCGGGAGGGTCATTAGCTCGTCGCGGCGCTGGTCAGTGGCGCCGCGGCAGGGAGGCGCGAGTGTTGCGCTGGCAGTCCCATCGCTGACCCGGTTACCGCGCCAGTCCCACCGCCCAGATATAAAGGTCACGGTAGCCGAACGCCAGCGCGCGCGCGCTCGCAGGCCCTCGGAACTCGAACAGGGTAAACGAATCCTTACCGAACACACCCGAAGTAGAGGCTCTACGGTCTTACGGTTTCGGCAATTATAAACATTTATCACATATTCAAATAAAGTATATACTATAGTCCATTCACGGTTTCTTCGACTTTTTTGAATCAAACCTTTGAAAAATCTCCCCATGTATGACGTGTTTAGTTATTTCCTAAATACGCCATATATCACAAACGTTCTATACTTGTGTTCATATAAGTTACTTTTTTCCTGTTAAACTGAAATGTTATTCATATTTTTTCCCATAAATTATAATGCTTAATTTATAAATAATTAGAATAAAAACAGGGAGAAAATAAGTATGTTGGTAACGCCTAGTAAGAAATAGTCCTTATACAAAATACTGTAATTCTCCAGGCTTAGTTAAGCTTGGTTTGCACTAGGCGGAGGAATATCCTGGAAGTAGAACTTTAGCAGGGCTTCAGAAAAGACTGCCGTAACCGTGAATGGAGTATATATTCACATAGCACAAATATACATTAACCAAATCGTATCGTTTCTCTCTGTAGATATTGCCTAAATTCATGTTTTATTTGTATATTTTAATTTTGATCGTGGTAACACAGTCTATTTTTATGTAAGAACCATTCACGTCTGTTTATTTGTTTCATGTGTATTTTGAATGAAATAAGCATAAAACTGGTTGTAAAATAGTCTCTCGCCTTCACGGTCACAGTTTATATTTACTGGAATATATTTGTGAAACGAAATAAATGAGGATAAGAGACGCGTCTATAATATCGCCCTGAAAACTAAGGTCAGTCACAATATTAAAAATAAATAAATAAATAAATATAAACAGCTGGCGAGGTCTTTACAACACCGCCAACATAAAGTGAGAATGTGTCTTGCTTCGGCATACAAATAAGATAGTAATCTCTCGTTATGCCTTTGAGTTACAGCTCTCTAGTTCTATGCTCCCTGAATGTGATCGTCCACGTGATCGCAGAAATACTTGCTGTAAAGCCAGACCCCCTGGGCGAACTCCACCAGGTATCAAGACAGTCATGTATATGCTGTTCACGGTAAACTGAGCACTTTTGAAAACCCTGCTTAAGATCTACTTGTATGCACCTTGTGTATTCATTCGCCTTATGTAAAATTAACATTGCCATGGGCCTCATCACTTTAATCATGCGTCGCTCAAGTGAAACTGTGAAATTATTGGAAAAGCAAATATTCTAGAAATCTTGCACATTTTTGCACATCGATGTATTAAAAAAAAAACCGAAAGCAAGAGAAGTAATTTAGTTTATCACAAGTGGTTACCTAACACTTTTTATTCGACGTTAAGATATGGAAATAATTTTCGTCCATCGTTACCAACTTTACTGGGCCCGTGTCACTGTGCACCCGTTAAAATATATGCCGGTAGGAGCAGTGACTTTTTTTTTTAGGTTGATTTCAAAAGTGCTCAATTTATCGTGAGCAGGCTTTAAGAGACAAATCAGCCATATGCCAACCCGACCGACTGCGCAGAGCAAGTCAGATCCATTTTCGTGACAGGATGGCTTTAACTGTCCGTGAATCACCGACGTTCGGCACCAGAGTACCGTAATTCCGACTGGCCCAATCAAAAACCACTATGTCTCCCCACAAGGACAAGAGGCCGATAACCAAAGGAAAACCGCATGTCTACACCGTGGAGGTCTGTGGAGTGGAAGCCGAGACACGAAAGTGAAGCCGATAATGAAAGACAAGGACAGGGCTAGTAGTGGCAAAAAGGTGCATGTTTTACATTGCTTACTATGTAGCTTTTGCCGCTCATAATATGGCTGCTGACGTAAACAATCGGTCTGCGCATGCGCAGTTGAAAGAAATCAGGCAAGGCATAGACGTCACTTGATAAACGTGGAGAGGATAGACTGTTGCCACTCCATTATATATTACCTCCATGGTCTACACGTAGAATATTGACGTCTAGTCTGCGTGGAACTATTTTCGGACAAATCAGAGGTGCCTGTTACAAGGATATAAGCACGCTCTGGTGAAAACTAGATAAGGATGTTGATTTTCCTTTACCAGGTGAACTTAAATTGTCGCTATAATCGTAACTATCATCGCGCCTTTCATCACTTATAGAGAAACTGTACGTATCATACGAAATCTTCAGCTAAATTTTTTTATTTATCAAGCTCTCCGAAAAACTTATAGTCGTGATGGGTGGTAGATGATGTTTGTTTGGGTCTTCTCGCGTCTCATAGATGTGCATTGACGGGGTAAAGGCAACTGGAGCGCCTGTTGTATACATATAAAACATTTTTGGCCCCAAATCTATTAGAAAAAGTATTGTATGCATACAACAGGAGCTCCCGTTGCCTCTACCCTGTCAATCATCGATTTTAGGTGCCAAGAGTTCACGATTAGAATAGCTTGTAGACCCCCAGCCTGGTTCGTCTAATAACGAGATTTCTTGAATTCGATAGTTCGCACACTCGTGATATTTTGTTGCTAAAACATTCGTTACGAGAAAGGAGCAGGTACGTCGTAGCCCGTATAGGATGGAATTGGGGAAAAATAAAGCGATTTATGGAAATAAGTTATTGCTGTTGGAGTTTATTTATGGCTTCGATATTCTCAATTTCTTGCTGGGGTCGAGTTTACTACTGCAGCGTACCCGAACTCGATTCCCGGCGGGGTCACGCGTGGGTAGCGTGCCACACAATGTCGCTGGTCGGCCGAGTTCTCTCCCGTACTTACATTCCAGCGCTGCTCCATAATCACCTCGCTTTACCCTCGCCGGCTCTCAAGGCCACAACGTCAAGAGCAGCTCAAAGTTCTTCCCTCCACTCCATTTTTTGCTTACCTGCTGGATGGCTACATTTAAACCAAACACCAAATTATGCTTACAGGCTGTTCACGGTTTCGAGGCCCTAGTTACTTTTCACTTTCGGCCATTTTTTATCCTTTAAATAAATATTGCCATGTAAGTAATATACACAGAGTATATATTCCACTGTACTCGGAAGTTAACGTCTAAGGTTAAAATAAAATACACGTGTTGACTAATATTCCAAATGGGGATTTTTCAAAAGTGCTCACTTTACCGTGAATAGCCTATATTTGTTATGATTTCTAACCCAGGGTCAGTCGTACTACAAGAATGAGTGAGGAGATTTCGACGGCTCTTAACATCGAGGTCTTGAGAGCCGATGAGGGTGACCGAGGTAATTATGGAACAGCCCCGGAATGATTCCTACATGCGAAAATCCGGAGTGAGCCGGCTGGGGATTGTATCCGGACCGCCTAGGTGGGAGGCGAGCAGGCTAACCGCTCAGCCACCGTGGTTCCCGGACTACGAAAGGAGTGCAGCTAACTACACCACGAAGGACGGATTTAAGTTTAAATGAGTACGCAGAACTAAGGTGGTGCAGAATGCTTCTCGTTGTATTTACAGTTGATTAATATACAGTTCAGCTTGCTTCACCACTGATGGGAGCAGGACAACGCTCAACGTCTACGGAGGAAAAAGTACTTAGAAGAAGACTGACCTTGGAGAAATGAAAGGGCGGTCGGAGTGCCGCTGCATCTGGAAGAATAACGAACAAATGCGAACAAAAGAAAGCAGAGAGAAGATGGATCGTCGAGAATTACAATTGCGCCCAGTTTCTTACCGGCCAGAGCAGCTTCGAGGCGAAGTCCCGCTGTTTGAAATCAGTGGTCTCGCCTGGCTTCTCGAATGCAGCAAGACCGAAAACATTTGTGTATTTCAACTTCAGGAAATCATCCTTTTAATTCTCGCTCAGAGACGCTATGACGGATTCTGAGGTAGATATAATACGGAAACGCTTTACCACAAGAATTCATAAAACATTGTTGGGAGAATCTGGTAAATGCGCGCTTAAGCTGGAGTCACGAATCCGACACATCCCCGACGCGACGAAATTTGAGTAGCAGCCAATTAAAAGCAAGGTCACTGTTACGTCAGCCCGACAAAAGTGCGGCTCCGACAGCCCAAAAGTAGTTGGTTCTTTTTTTACTTTTGTGCATATTTCCCTACTGTAGCAAATAATAAATTAACTTGCCGCCAAAATAATATTCTGGTTTGTTATTAAAAACATTTTTTCTCTTATATAAATTAAAATATTGTAAAATGCAAAATAATTATTCGCTTTATCGCGAGTTTTAAAAATTAAATATTTTATATTATTAGGATAACTTGCCATTTTTGGATTTTCCAACAGCCAACTGGCACACTTGTCGGGCAAATTTCGTCGTGACATTGTAAACACTGAATAAAATATAACGTGAAATTCCGTCTAGCTGTGATGTCGTGTCGGTGTGTCGTATCGTGTTCGTCGGGTTATTGTGACTCCAGTTTTAAATAATGCAGAGTGACTCTGGTGACACGCGAAACGGAGTTGAGTTAAAGGCGAGGACGCCGATCGCGACTCCGTAGGTACGGCGGGTCGGCCAGTTTTCAAATTTGAAAACTGGCAGAAAGCCACGAATAAACAGAGGGCGGGGCCTCAACGAGAAGAGAAATACCACCCGCCGAATTGACAAAGCGGAAAGATGGGAGCGGGGGAGGGAATGGCCAGGTGAAACTTGCCGCGCCTTTGGAGACGTCCAGCCAATAACGCCGTTTTCCCAATAGAGCGTCGCGTCCGACGCACAGACCGTGCTGCCATCTGTTACAGACTGTCCACGGTAAAATGAGCACTTTTGAAAGCCCTGCTTAAGATCAACTTGTACACACGTTGTGTACTCCTCCACCTTACGAAAATTAACATTGCTATGGGACTCATCACTTTATTCATGCGTCGGCCAAATGGCGCTATGAAATCGTTAAGCAAGTAAATAGTTTAAAAACCTACTAATGTTTACACTTTGATGCATTAAACAATTATAAAGTGAAGTAATTAATTTTAAGTTATCACAAATAGTTACCTTACACTTTTTATTTGACTTCAAGATATGGGACTACTTTCTCTCCGTCGTTACCAACTTTGCTGGGCGAATGTCACTTAGTGCGCCCGTTAAAATATATGCACGCAGGGGCAGTGCCTTTTTTAAAGGTTAATTTCTAAAGTGCTCACTTGATCGTGAACAGCCTTTATCCTGCAAGGAAGCTCGCAATGAAATGTTAAGAACGAGCGAAATACAGAGAATTTTTTTGCCATTTAGTTAGTAAAATTGTTATTTTTTAGTAGTAGGCCCTATACACTTTCCTCTAGTAAAAATATATTAAAATTCGAAATTATCTTTTAAAACATGAACGACTCTTCACGCAGCGGGGAACATTGTCCTTTTGTTTTCCATGTAAGAAATATCTATATAAATTTTATAGATTTAGACTCCAATTAATATACCTGCGAACCATTTATTATGTACATCTTCATTTTTTATTTATGTCAGCTTTTGGCCAGTTTATTTATTACGAAATACACAGATGTTATTCTTCTTATTCTCCGTCGCCGGCAACGAGCGTCAATTCCAATGTCGGTCGCTCGTGCAATGTTCCCGACGCTCGACACTAGCGTCAACGCTCTGATTGGCTGATGTTCGACGCGACGCATCGCAAAGTTCTATTGTAAATACCGCTTAACGAATTAGGTGACAAGCGCTTTCTGCACGTCGCTGGAAATAAGAATTTTGACTAACGGGTACGCATCAACCAACGAAACAAATGTTTTCGCAGCGGTATATAAACAAGTACAACATCTAGCTTGTTTCGCAGAGTAATGGCTGTTCACGATGAAGTGAACACTTTTGAAATCAACCTTAGAAAAAAGTTACTACCCCTACCTGTATGTGTTTTAAAGGGCGCACTGAGTGACATGAGTCCAGTAAAGTTGGTCACGATGGATGGTAAGTAGTTCCATATATTAACGTCAAAAAAAAAGCGTTAGATAACCATTTGGGATAACAAGTTATTAATTTTGCTTCTTGTTTTTTTAATGTGCCTAACTGTAAAAATATGCAGATCCGTAAAATATTTACTTTTTTTTTTTTATATAATTTCACTGTTTCACTTGACTAACGCGTGAATAAAGTTATGAGGCCCACGACAATGTTAATTTTACATAAGGCGGTAAAACACACAAGTATGCAAGTAGATCTTAAGCAGGGCTTTCAAAAGTACTCATTTTACAGCGAACAGCCTATAACAAGTTTGCGGAGTCTGAACGTGTTAATTAAAGTTTGCAATCCCGAGTGCCACAAGGCATTAAGCAAAAGCCGCTAATAAACGACGAAAAAAAAAAAAAATAAATATAAGAAGAAAATGATTTTTAAATGCAAATCTCCCGTAGCGACTAGCTAATAAGTCACTGACTTCCTTTACGTGGTCACGCCCTTGCGGTGGAAGAACCTTCTGTTCTCGTGTGCAGAGCCGGCCCCGAGTACAGGTGCTCATGGGCGGACGTCGTTCTGGAGGCGAACTGCACGGGCGGTTAACTCCGGCTCAGTTTGTGCATCGGGCAATCTAATAGAGACTCGAGAACAGTCGGCTAAACGGGCGACTCCCTCTGCGACTCACGAAGAGACCACGAGGTAATTGTAACTAGCAGAATCGCCCTCCGGGCGGTGCGAATCCGAAGATGCCATCATCTGAGGCACGCGTTAATATGCGCCGTCTGATCGAGCAACAAACGTAATTTCATTTTTTAATATGATAAATTGGAGACAGTTTTAGTGCTTTAGCTATAACAAAGAGAGGAAATATTGATACTTTATGTCTCGTGTATTAAGGCATAGATCTTGCACGTACTAAATGTAAAAAGATTAGGTTGCCAGCAAAGGAGTTTAATTAAGTTCCCTTCAGTAATGACTGGAACCTACGCTATCCGACGTTTTGCAAGGTAAAAAAAAAATAAAAATAAAAAATAAACTCCTCCGGAGCAACGGTGTCCCTCTCGCAATCATGGCGTTAGAAATAGTCAAGGGATGGTTTGTCGTGTCACAGCTGAAGTTATATACTCTCAAGACCTCGTTGTTAAGATCAGCCCAAATCTATCAACTCAACAGCTGAAGTTATATGCTCTCAAGACCTCGTTGTTAAGATCAGCCCAAATCTATTAACTCACCAGCTTAAGTTACTGTTGGTGATCATTGTCATGTTGTGACGCCCAGAACTTTGACAATATAGTTACTTGTTTTTATACTAAAAACTTTTCATTCGCGAACGTTTTTCAATCAAGGAACGTCTACCACAGTTAAAATTGTAATAATAACATCCACATCCACACGCGCTAAGCATAATATTTGTATCGTAATGTCGACCGATTACATCCAAGTGTTCCAAGCGTCTCTATATAACGACGTCTACGACGTAGGTCTCATCACTTTGCCATATAACAACAGGCAAGGAAGGCAGCTCCCCTGCTTGCAATGACGGTACTGTGGCTAACACTAATGGGGAGAAAAGTCTTTTGCATGCTCAACGGGGACACGTTTTGCAGTACATTTGTTCTGCAGCCTTTCTAAAATTTACAAGTGAAACGTGCCGACCTCCCGTGGCGCGCAGTCGGTTGGCGCGCCACCGACCTAGGGTGCGGGACGCTCTGGGTTCGAATCTCGGGCAAGGCATGGGTGTTAATTTAAGTAGCTAGGTTATAAATTAGTCTGTAAGCCGTCCCCTGCTAAGCCCTCAAGCAAAAAACTGGAGGGACGTAGAAAGGCCCTTTAAGTGCCTAAATTGAATCATTTAGTTTAAAGGAACCAGTTGAGCGGAATTGATGAGGAGAAGAAAGTTGGTTACAAGACGTGGCGCACTAACATGAATACGAGTAGTTAGATAATGTATGTTCTGGGACAGGGGCTGGGCACACGGCCGCCATCTTGGATTATGTCACCTCCTGCTCTATCATTCCGGCCGGCCATCTTGGATGTTCTTGACCTTGTCACTTGGCCGCCATTTTCGATTGCGTCCCACTTTCCACCATTCGTACTCATTTGTACTCTCATCTGTCATCCTGCAATGATTTGATATAATTTTACGTAAGGAAAGTGTGTGTAGATATTTTCATTTCCCAGCAGTGCAAATTCGAACTAAACGGATATTCTTGTTCTACAGTATACAATCTGTGTTTGACCTACACTGCACCCCAGATAACTTCCCTAGGGGAGCTTTGTTTCTGTAATGAAATCTACTATAGGCTGTTCAAGCTGACTAAACACTTTTGAAAGCCCGGATTAAGATAAAATTGCATCCACAATGTGTATTATTCCACCATTTTTAAATTAAGATTGTCATGGTCTTGATCACTTAATTTATGCTTCATTCAAGTGAAGCAGTGAAATTTCTAGAAAAGGAAATGTTTTAAAAATTTGCTCATTCTTACACTAAGAAGCTATAAAAAAAGTGAAATAAATCATATTCACAAAGTTATAAATAATACTTTGTGTAATTCAGTGTTAAGACATGGAACTACCTTCTCTTTTTCTTTACTGACTTTACTACTCGATGCATGCCAATCAATAAGCATGTTAATATATATATGTAAGTAACGGCAGTGACTTTTTCGAAAGGCTGATTTCAAAAGTGCTCAGATACCCGGTAACAGCCGATATCACAAAACACTTGTACTGGTATGTACGTGTATAGGTCGTTCACCATTAACTGAACACTTTTGAAATCAACCTATGAAAAATGCCACTGCCCCTACCTGCGTATATTTTAACGCGCACGTTGGCTGGCATGCGCCCAGTTAAGTTGGTAACGACAGGGGGAGATTAGTAAATGCTGTTCACGATGAAGTGAGCACTTTTCAAATCAACTTAAAAAAAAAAACTCACTGCCTCTACACGCATATGTTATAACGGGTGCACTGAGTGACATACGCCCAGTAAAGTTGGTAACGATGGATGGAAAGTAGTTCCGTAAACGCCGAATAAAAAGTTTAAGGCAACCATTTCTGATAACTTAAATTATTTATTTCGTTTCCTGTGCTTTTCTAATGCACCGAAGTGTGAAAATGGGCAGATTTGTTAAATATATACTTTTCTAATAATTTCACAGTTTCACTTGACCGACGCATGAATAAGTGCTTGGCCCATGGCAATGTTAGTTTCACATACTATGGCGGAAGAATACACAATCTGCATTCAAGTAGATCCTAAGTAGGTCTTTCAAAAGTGCTCAGTTTACCGTTAACAGCCTCTAACTATAAGTTTTTCACGGTTAAGTGAGTACTTTTGAGGCCCTGGTAAGTTTTTATTTTCAAGCATTTTTTACCCTTTAACCACCTTTTTTTTAAAATACATATTGCCATGCAAGTAATAAACACAGTGTGTATATTCCACCGCACTCGGAAGTTAACGTTTACTGCTAAAATAAAATATATGCATTGACTATTATTCTAAATGAGAGAGCTCACTTTACCATGAATAGCCTATAGTTGTGTGCAGACGGGTGACAGTCAGCTGCAGTGATTGATCTCCAGCAACTACAGTTGTGTGTGTGCGGTGGGCGGAGAGAGAAACTTTTCCTAACCCATCGCAGTTACAAATGAGGCAACTGATGCGTGGTTAAGGGCCTGGACTACCCCCGCTCTGAGCCTCGGCAGTTATCGGGAAGGCGCGGGTGCAAGTCGCTGCAGACCAGCAGAAGGACGAATCGCCCCCGGTGTCGCAGTGCAGCTCCAGACGGGCGACGACGAGCGGCGGACCACCACGGCAGACCACGACGAGAGACCAGGAGGAATGCAGCGCGCCTCGGACCGGTCTGTCTGGCGCAGCAGCCAAGGGCAGTGCCTGCCCCTGTAGCGGTAAACTAGACTGACCTTGGAACGAGACGACCCCCTCCCCAAGGGATAAAGGGGGCGGGGCACACCTCGCCCGCTGCTGTCCGGGGTTCGACACCTGGGCTCGAGTCCCTCTAACTCCACCCTTCCCCTCTCCGAGGCTCTGACCAATAGCACCTGCCGCCTGGTTTTTTTGAACGGTCCCGCCCACACGCGCGCAAGGACCAGTTTTTTTTTCTTTCGCTGTTGCTAATTTCTTGACGAAGTGCTTTGACCTCACGCGGCGCTCCTGGGGATATTCTCTCCCGCGGGGAAATACCTCACCAACTGCGCACTACGGCCTCTTCGATGGCAACCGACGTTTGATGGGTGTCATTACCAGTTTAAAACCTTCTTTATACTGGTTTGGAAACAACATTTACATTGTGGTGGCTGTAAAAAAGCTGCTAAGTAGAGTTAGTGAAGAGATTTAGGTGGCTTTCAACATCGAGGTATTGAGAGCCGATGAGGGTAGGAGTATGGAGCAGCGCCGGAATGGTGCGAGGGAAACGGGAGATCCCCGGCATCGCCTGGCACTATTCCCACGTGCGAAAATCCGGGGGCGATCCCGCAGGGAACCGAACTCGGTTCGCCTAGGCGGAAGGTGAGAAGTCTAACCACTACACAACCGCGACCCCTGCTAAGTATAAAATCACACCAGTTTTGTCTGTATTTTATAAAGGGCCCGGTATAAAATGCGATGTAACGATGAAATATTAAAAAGGTTAACAATTGACAGTTGGCTCCGATTTCCATGACAACAGTGGTCCAGAACGCGTGCCCATGAAGTTATTAACTTCTGCAGTAAAACAGAGTCTACCGAGTGTAATTCGCTGATAACTGTTTTCGGTATCTGTAGAAAATGAGGGACAGTGTTGACGTCAAAGGTGAATCTCGGACGGGGTGTAAAAGAGCCAGAAAAAAGTCACGCATTAAGGTAATCGCCCTCGAGAACAGCTACTGAAACCGCTAGTAATTGCAGACACAGTGGTACGTTGGTTTGGTGATGTGTCTGCTGTTTTGTCTTCCGAATCAGATGAAATAAACACATGTCTTAGATACAAGTGGATCAATCAGTTATAAAACTATGTGGAAAAATAATTAATGTCCACTCTAATCTTAATAATATTACAAATGCTTATGTTTGTATGTTTGTTACTCAGTCACGTCTTAACGGCTCGACGGATTTGGATGAAATTTGGTACAGGGGTAGATTATATTCTCTATTAGCCCATAGGGTACTTTTCATCCCGGAAAAAGGAACAATTTCTTGGGGAATATATAAAATACGCCACTAACCATTTGGGTAGGCGCTGGTTGGTGGTCGGTTATATTTTGCACGTCTATAATTCCAACCTTTTAATCAAAACTACTGTTCAGGAAATAGTTCGTTATATTTAAATTGTTGACACACGCATTTTAAATGTGTTTATTAAAACTATTAATTATCAGGCTAGTTTAAGATTCAGGAATTATAGTTTGCGGTCAGTGAGAATAGTTTAAAAGCTGAAATAGCCAGTTTTCGGACAGTGTGTTTCAACCATCGTTCGTTCACTCATAATTACGTATCATAAATGAATCATGAACGTAATGTCGCATCATCCTTGGCGGTTGCTGAATCCGCGTAAGTATAAATGGACAAAGACATGGCATCCATGTTAACGCCAAACGTTTAACAACAGTCAGTATTAAATAGGTTACTTCGACCCTACTTCTAACTGCAGTTCCACATCGGAAGACATTCCGTAACGGAAAAAAAAAAAGTTGAACAAACATATGCTTAGGCAAGGGGCAAGGGCATTTGAGAACCTTGTTAGGTAGTTGTGCTGGTACAGAAGACGACGTTGTGAATAGTAGCAGTGCTTTTATCCCTGCTGGTTTCATTTTGAAGACGTGACTGACGCATAGACTAAATATGAGGTAGACCGATCTCGCTGGCTGCGCACAAACAATCTCCGTGTCCCAACATTGAACGGCTTTTCTGCCAGCACGTCTAGCGAAAACGGCGTCGTTTGGATTTTAGGTTGGAAAACTGATTTTTTAAACGAATGCTTTGAGATGTTTGTATACTTCCTCTAAGTAATTTTTAATGCTGTTTGATCAAATTGAAATTGATAAAAGTATTTCATTCGTACAACAGTGCTTGTAATTTAAAAGTTAAGATATAGAGAAACACTTTGTGACGGTACAACCTCATGAAGACCCCGCAATGTAACGAGTATTGAGTAATGATTATTTGATAAGTGTGCTTCATGAAATGGTTATTTGATGCGCGACTAGCTTAAAGTTCGTGAATGATAATGACAGAGTATGAATGATAGATTTGGGAACCAATATTAGAAGTGATTTTGTATTTATATAATTTTTTTAGCTACTTGAATTGCGAAATACGCTTTACCGAAATTAGCCACCAAAACAAATTTAGATCACTCACAGGTTTTCTGAGACGGCTTCTTGTGTTTAATATACATAGCAGCTTTTAACCATAATTCTTGATATAATAAAATAGACAAAAGCTATAACTGCTTCAGTATTAATAAATATAAATAAAATTCAACAGACCAACTCATACAATTGACCACGTATATGGGAACTTTTGTTACACCGAAAACAATCACGGGCGGTCCATGTCCATCGGATATCGTCTTCTGGCAAGGTCACCAGATGTCGTCCCGCACACAGGGCTGCACAAGGCGACCCGGCGCCCAGTATCAGAAACGTCAGTGTGTCACAACTTTCATCACGGCTGACCATGTAACTTTGACAATTGTGTACGATTGTGGTAGGCCAATGTTGGTTACACGAGCAGAAGTAGAACAAGCTGTCTACCTCATCTCTAGTCTACGGACTGATGACACACGCCGCAGGGTCTCACGTCCCACAACTGCGCAGAGGACGACCCGTGTCGATGGCATCTCCGATCAGAGTGGCACATCGACTCGGTGCTCGCGATGCCGAGAGTGGTTCTCGAATCGTTATCGATCTGACCTCCTCCCCACACGATCGTGCGTCTCAGCCACACAGAGTCCCCATACGATTATGTCCATAAATGCAAGCTGTAACTCTTCTTTAGTATATTCACGATGACTTCATACTTTTTGAGTAAAACCTTTGGAAAATCTTGCCATAGATGCTCCCGCGTTTGCTTGTTTCCCAAATATGTTGTGTTTCACGAGCCTTTTACACTTCTGTTAACATGAAAGTATTATATTTTTGGTTAACTTGATATTTTATTTATACTTAATTTATAATATTTCGTTTATAATTGCGATGAATAGAACCAGAAGGAAAATAGGTCTGTTGGTAATGCCTGGCAAGAAATAGCTTTCGTGGTTATACTGATTGCGCACGAATGCAGTGTCGCTTTGGCGTAATTTTCTATACATTGTTAAGCTTTGTTTGCATGAGGTGGAGTAATATATTGAAAGTAGAATTTCAGCAGGGGCTTCTGGAATGTCGGAAGTAACTGTGAATTGACTATACCAGCGTACATACAGTAGTTCCGCATCCAGACACTAAACATGAGCTTGACTTATGTTCCTCTTCTGCGGATGTCTCAAACACTGGCTCACGACTTGCCATATGAGCTGTCGAAATAACATGATCAAACTGTGACGTGAATGTTTGTGTGCTTACGGTTTTCCAACAGAACTGTACTATTCCGCAAAAAAAAAAAATAATAATTTTGAGCGACTTTTGTATATCCTAATTCGATTAAACGAGGACAGGTGAAAGTGTACAAACATTTCAAAACACATATTGGTGTAAAATTCCGTTGTGCAGACTGCATGGCTTTTACAGTTTAACGAGGGGAGACTAGAAGGGAGAAAGCATTTCAACGTTGGGTCTCGCATATTATTTAGTGCGCAACTGGCATGCGCACATTATCATGTATGTATTCGTTCTATACACCTATAACGCCATGTCTCTCATGCATGGAATAAATCGCGAAGGCAAAATAAAGACTTATAAAGTTTCCTGTATTCTTACGCGTTATTACAGAGGGTTTCTGTGCCAAGTGGGTGAGAAAAGGTGTCCTGCACTTAACTGCTTTTTTTTAATAACACAAACAATTGTTGGGGGTGCACGCGGGAAAAAATACCTCATTGTTTTCCGTCTTATTTAAACTACAGACTGACGGTGAAGTAGACTTATAGGCATTCATCTTGCGATCTTGTCCTTAGCATTGACTCATACATATCGCTAACAGCACTGCAAAAATCACTCGGTCCCCAGTGATAAACAAGTTTGTATACGTTGCTTTTTTTAAAATAAGAATTGCTATTTTATAAGAATAAATTATATTGATTAACGTGGATGTTTCGTAATTACCTAGACGATGTATCACGAAAAAATAAGGTGGAAATTCACATTCGACATATTGTCTTAAAGTGTGTCACAAGGACCCTTTGAAGTTGCAGCAGAAAGACAACATTTACACTTGTAACAACCCTATGTACAGATGAACCATGAACTTCTGGATAATATGTGAACGGGCGAAGATCTGTAACTACTGTATCGCATGCCTACGTCATCAATTTAATTCGTACCCGAGCAAGGATATTTAGTGGTTGTGGACTTTATGCACGGATTTCTCGAAAACGGCTGGGTTTAGAAAATGACACAAGAGACAATTTTCATTTAACGGAACGTGTCTATTCATAATCTGTCATGTGAAAATCAACAAACCTTTGATAACACGAACTTTTCTGCAAAATCCGGATTGCTATCCTTATTTTTTCCATTAGTTGATTTGATAATAGAGCCAGACATTACACTGGGCGCAGATCCTTGTCTATTCTTCACGGGAGCTCACGATGAAATTGTGGATTCATTTTGAAAAAAAATTTGCAGTTACATCGTTTTTCAGGTGATCCAATGTGCAAGAAGGTGTATTGCATTTTGGACGTACTTTAGACAATAAATGTACATGTATTTTCATGTTTTTTTCTTCTTTCGTGTCGAATACGCGGGCAGGGTTTATTCATGCAATTTCTAAAGCAACGTGTATTTTAGTTGCATCAGAACTAGGCCAGAGTGAGTGGAAACAAATTTAAAATCATTTAAATTTATAAATGGGTTTCTAACTCCAAATTCCGCCCTCGTTTGTTTCGTTGGCAATATACAAAAGCAGTTCAGTTCAACATTGGGACACGGGCAGCAGCTACTACGCATGTGGCATGTGCAGTCTACCATATGCAGCCATGCCAGCTGTGTCACGAGCACACAGAAGCGATCGCAGTGCTGTTTTGTGGCATGCGAGGAAACACACTGTTACGGTGTGGGGGAGCCCTGCGCCTGAACACACCAGCACACATCTAAAGAGAGCGAGGCCACAGGAGCGAAGCGTCGCCTCCACAACCAGGACACGAGCCGCGGGAGCAGTTTGCAAACAGAGTGATCTGTAAACTAACAAGTATAAAAGGAAGCGAGGCAGTTGAAGTCGGGTCTTGAGACGTCAGGCCTAATCCACAATAAATAGCTCGTCCGCAGTTGAATGGTCCGCGGGACCTGCCTCGTCCGCGGACGTATGTCCCAACGTGCGTGTCTACAATAGCGACGCCAGAAACTGAGCTTTCCAACACTGGCGCCAGAGTGCGCCAAATTCGACGCCATCTGAAGCTAATCTTTCGGACACTGCAACTAGAGTGCACCCTGATCGGCGCGTCAATAAATTGTATACGATTGCTCGTAAATATTGATTTTTCTAACTTATTTTATTTTGTTTTCTAATCTGAGTTATGCAAATGAGCACGTTTTGATTTTGCTTGAATTTAACTTCATTTGGACATTGTTTTTGTTTTCTCTAGTCAGTGCATTTTTGTATTTTTACTTATTATAGTTATGTTTTTGCGATTACGAGATTGATAGTCATTGCTTCTAACAAATATCGAGTTTTAACAATATTAGCTCACACACTCGCAATATATTTTTACCGTTTGCGCGCGATAAAATGTAAACAAAAACAATTATTTGGAAAACGTCCACGGACCACGGTCCGCTGACGAGACTTGAAGTTGGCGAATGATCTTGGGACATGCGACCTCGAGACGATGAGCTATGACGTCAGAGGGTCACGTGCACCAATCAGCAGTTACTCGTCCGCGGAGCAGTTATTGTGGACTAGGTCCCAAGCAGACGACGGGACAGGATGGGCCACCAGATGGCGCTTCGTCCGCCCTAGTCGAGATATCAATCAGCCTTCGGCAACGTTGAGGTAATGCCATTCCAGCAGAGGACAGATGAACTCTTAGCTAGGTACGTGGCAATAGCTTGTTAGATAATGTATCGATAAATGCAGGATTAGAGTAACACAACGTAACCCGCTCCCCCGGCACAATTTAAGGTATTCGAGTAAAAATGTAAAGTGTTTTATAATTTATAATGTAACAAGATAACTCTTAACGGTTTTAATTAAGTGACGGAGTGAATTAATATTGTGTTCTCCATCAGAGTTTTGTTTACCCTCATTAGTTTATGTGTAAGCCCATACGGCCCGAGCACAACAACACGCCTAAAATGTTAACAGAATTTTCAATGGCTTCACCGTTTCTGTAATGATATTTAGAGTCTGTGAAAGAGCAGGCATCTTCAACTGCTATCCCAGTAAATGGTGCTGTGTCAGCCTGGTTCTCGTTTGCAACCCATTACAAGCTCGTATGGAAGTCGCTGAGTTTACTTCCAACCTATAATGTCGGTTGTCGTTATGAAGAACCAGAATTATATCTTCTCACGTGATCCCTTGGTGAACATAAGTATTTAATTTCTAAAGGTATTATTTCATCGTTTCATTTGTTGAGTATGGCACGCCTGATTATTTTAAACACTGTACGTCACGGAAAACTGAAGTTAAGTTCCACCAGCCTTGCTAAATCTCTTTCGCGAATTTCAGAGTCGGATGGACCCCTGCGTTTTTTTGTGAAATAGTTGTTTGCGCGAATACGCGTATCTCGGTAAATAAATGTTCTTCAAATATAATTTTTTGTAAGAAAAGATTTTAAAAAAATCATCTACACCCCAATTTTTTTACTTTTGTCATATTAAATGATGGAGAAACAAATTCGTGATAATGGTCAAATATCGCATTTTTAAAGCTTGCCTCTGTAGTTACCTTAAGCGGCAAGAGAAAAGTACAAAGATACGCGCATAGTTTAACCTGTGTTCTTTCATCGCGTGTAATAAAATCTGACTGTTACAGATCTAATTTGCACAGTACGGCGTCACGACGGAAACACTGCACGCCTTGCGCGTAGGAGCGATCAGGCACTAGGCGTGCATGTAAGTGTCGCCGTATCGCTCCCTCGCTTCTTGATCTCGAACGCGGGGAAATAACTGCTTCACGCCATCACAGGCCGCAGTAGTTAACTGCACGTAATGACGGAGCACGCACGGGAACAGAGAGCATGCAGGTATGAAAACACTTTCCCTCGCGATGGGAAACACCTGCTAGGGGGAGGGTTAATAAGCGGGGGTTAACGGCGGGTCAGGGGCCACGCAGCGTAGAAATACGTAGCCGGGTAAATTGTTTCTGTGCTTTTGGGGGAGGGGGGAGGGTCTGCGTTGTGCGCCGTTTAGCGGCGGATTGGAAGCCGGCCCGGCCCGCGCGATTACTGTAATCTCGCGAGATTACCCGCGCCAGTTCCATTACCAAGGGGCGGGGACTTAGGGGTAGGCCCCAGTGACGTCAGTACCAAACGAGACTTCAGCAGCTGCAGCAGGTACGGCAGCCTATTGGCTGACAACTCTGTATGAACATCATAATGACACAATAATAATAATTTGCTTTCACGCACAAATAAATCTATAATCCATCCACAGTTACTTCCCACTTTTCTGAAACCCTGCTGAAGTTCTACTTCCAAGTTCTACTTCTCCACCTCGTGCTATCTAAGTTTAACTAAGTCTGGAAAATTACACCAAAGGACAATGCACCGCATTCATGTGCGCTTAGTTGTAATAATATTTTGCTTGAGAACTATTTATTACTAGGCGTTACCAACACACGTTTTATCAATGTTTTAAACTCATATTAATAATAAATGAAATATTATAATTTATAGATAAAATATAAATAACATTTCAATATAACCTAAGAAAGTTACTTTTATGAACACAAGTATAAAACACTAGTGATGCATGGCGTAATTAGGAAATAACTAAACACGTCATATATGGGGCGAATTTTCAAAGGTTTAATTAAAAAAAGGATGAATAAACTGCGAATAGATTATACCTACACGGATTCATAATCTACGGGCAAAAAATGGGAAGGCATACATTAACCATTTTGCTCACTGTCTTCAACGCTGGGAACATGTTACACAGAAAGCGGATTTATATTTTGTACAGTACTGAACAGGAAACCATCCTCTGATGAAGCCGACCTCCGGTGGCGCAGTCGGTCGGTGCGCCGCCGGACTGGGGTGCGAGAGGTTCTGGGTTCGAATCTCAGGCAAGGCATGGATGTTAGTTTAAGTTAGTTTGTAAGTCATCTCCCGATAAGCCTTCAGGCATAACATCGGGGGACGTTAAAAAGCCCTTTCCAATCAATCGTTCTATGAAGTAAGTCCCTTGCTTATGGAGAAATCAATTTGTCAGAGTTGGACACTATTCTGCTAATGGGTGGTACATTTCCAAAGACCAAAAAGCCAAAACCTTGCGTAATTTAATACTCACTGTAGCCAGGCTTACACAGTTGCATCTGCGGTATAAAGAAACCAACAAAGAAAATTAGGAATATCGCGAGCCTCATTCTACTTATCAAGGGTTTGGAAATTGTACGTCACTGGGGAGAACATTAGTGTGCTCTAACACTTTCCTGACGGGTGGTCCTTTGCATACCCAAAACACTTCTTGGTCACGCCTGGGCTAAGAATATTAGGTTCGTTGACATACAGAGTATCTTATGTTGTTTATTGATTTCGAGGCTCGAACAAACGTTATTCCAATATAAGTACAATTACTCGTAGGAAGTAAGTTATTTTCAGCCCCTGAAACTAATCACTGAATTGTAATTAAAAATGTTTAGGTACTGCAACACCTTCTACCAGGACTAGAAAATAACCTAGCAGCAAATGTGTCACTAAGTTACTTACATTTCTACTGATATTTTTGATCCACGTTTTCATTTTTTGAGTGTGTTGGAGTCGTTAAATTTCTGGTCACTTCTCCGAAAAATCTTGCCAGAGAGAACAGAAAGTTTACCTCCGTATTCACTGTTTACACATAAAAACCTTCAAGTCAATGGAAAGCAATATTTCACGTGTGCCGTATGGTCCGTATGGCGAAAGGATGGACAGCGGGAATAGAGGAAGTGAGCAAAGCTCTCAGAAGTGTTCAGTGGATCACGAGTAAAACAGCCATCTGGACGACCGAATCGGCTGGATGCGTTCTTCACAATACACACGAGATAGACAGACTAGCACTCATGCTCCAGTGATGCCACACATCACATTCGCGCTTTTATAAATCATATTTTGCTTGACTTGCACTCTTAAATCACTGAGAATTTCACTGTTTAGTTCAGTTAACAGAGTCTGACTTATTGAACAGTCTCTTCGTTTAATTCAACTGACGAATTAGTGAAAAGATGCCAGTTTTTCTTCACTTATTGATTTAGTGTGATACTACCATTTCATTTACTGTTTTTTTCAGTGATTTGTTTTTTGACTGATGTGTTAGTTACACAAGATGTAGCAAATAAAACAACAACAACACATATAAGTTAGGTGCTAATAAAAAACCCATTAAATTTTACTTTCTAAAATGTGGGTTTCGTGTTTTATAATATACCATTTGACGTAACATGAATACTCGATCTTTCATTTAGTTTTCACGTATTTGCGAAAACGCTCGGTTTGGAGGTTTAAACTGCATTAAATATGAAGTGAATGCATTCATACGTACAAGTTGTATTATCGATCACATTTTTAGCAATTTAACTAAAAACGAAAGGAAATTGCATACAATTTAAAACTGCATATTTCCCATTAATTTTATTTAATATAAACAGGTTTTCTAAAACATAGGGACAAACTTCGGCAGTGTACTCCTGCCGAAAATATAAGACAAAAATGTAAGCACCGCTTTTCTCGTCAAGGGATCATTACAGGAATTGTGCGCCTCTGAAAAATCCCCATTTAAATTTACTTACTCTGCATTTGTCTCATTTGCCTAACTGGTATGCAACACACGGTCTGTTTTAAACGTTTGACATGAATTATCTCGCAAGCTGTTCACCTGAGAGTGTTCGGACACGGGACAAGGTGTCCTTTTTTTGGTTAATATACATGTGCTGATTGACAGGTTGTCTTAAAAAATTTATTAGAACGTAGTGTTACAAGTTTGATGCAGATAAGGGTGCCAACAACCGTTTACAAAAGGAAGGGGGATGATATTAACGACCGCAAAACACCATTCACTGTTTTATTGCTTAATCAGGCGTGGTTTCTGATATTTTCGACTAGACGCATTTTAAAACTCAAATTTTGGGGGCGCATAGCTACCATAGTTACTTAAGGGAATAAATTATAGTACATACATGTTCGTGTTATATTTTTGTAAGGAATTGCCTGCTGAAGTTTGTCCTCGTGTTTTAGAAACACGTGGTATATACTTTTTCCCCTTTACGTGCAACGTTGACTTGTTAGCTCAGTTGGGCCCTGCCCTCATAGCTCAGGGGTAGGGTGGCCGACTTGTCGGAGGGTCGCGGGCTCGCGCCCCGGTGCCTCCGACCTGGCAGATGCTCAGCTCGATTGTCGCACTGGGAATTCGTCAACAAGTCGGTCTCACTCGAGCTTCGTCAACGTCAAAAATGTCATAACAACGTCAAATGAAGGGTAGAAAAAAAAAAGTTGGTAACGAGGTGATGTAGAAGCTGGTGTACCGTGGGTTCTAATCCTGGATATCACAATTTCTTTTCTTTTTTTACTTTTTTAAAAATTACTTTAGATTGCAAACAGCAACTATCGGAATCACTTATTCAATCAGCGAAATTTTTTTCACTTAAATAACCGGGGGTTTTCCAGTAATTAAACTGGAGTCATTTTCAGTAATTAGAGTAGTTTAATTTGACTGCGAATCAGTGGTTTCCACTGATTCGAATTAAGAGTGTAATGTAATCCTAGTTGCATTTGAACTCGATCGAAGAAAGTGGACAACACTTCAGAGACCGTATTTGCACAGAGGTCTAGACCGAATCTAAATCACGTTGTTTTGATAATGGAAATAAAAGAAGTCCAGGTAGGTTTATGTACGATGCAACTGGCCTTCGCACTCTACCAGACATTCCCAGCATGCAGGCGCCACCCCCGGACGGCTACACGCGTGACGATGCTGCGACCGGACCCTGGCCCGCTGCCAACATGACGGCTAGCTAGCGCTTTTACCTGCTTGTCCGAGCGAATGCATACATCTGCTCGCTTGCGTTACGTTTTATTTTTGTTTCCCGTTCGTCTCGACTGCCCGCAAATGAATGTGCTGCTGGAGAAGGCTCGTGGAACCATTCCTTCTGCAAGGAAGATGGCCGCCCCGACAAGTTTAAAAATTATTTTCAAATTTTTTTTCTTTTACTGAAAGTCTTCGCAATCGCAGACAAATGAAATTAATCGTAAACCAACCGCAGTCTTGGGTGGAGATGGCCGTAGGTGGAGTCAGTCCTTGGCTAGTATGGTTAGTCCTTATGGGTCCTTGTTGTGACCAACTGGTAATGGTCGACTGTATGGACTGCGATTTTTCTCGATTTTTCAGTTATATGTAATTGTGGTCAAGGGAAAGGTCGACAACAACCGACATGGTGGCTAAATCAACAGCTCCTATGGCGGTGAAATCCATCATTAATACACTAGCGTCACCTAGGTGATGAAAACGTAAACAAATAGCAAGGGAAAAAACTAATATGGTGGGTGGAGTGAATTCGACAGAATGAGAAAAGATGAGGGTGTGAAGGCCTGTCGACTAATTAACCGATGAGAAACATTGGTGGCGGGTCGAACGAGTGTCAGTAATCGACCAAATATACACTTTTGGGGGTGAAGAGAACACAAGTACTCAACCAATGATAACCATTGGTGGAGGGATTGGAGGGGAACTAACTAATTAACCAATGAGAAATTCTGCTGGTGGTCAGTCGTGTGCTTGAGGTGGTGCTGAAGAAACCTCTGGAAACGTAAGTTTTTTTAAATATAAATGTTAATAATAATGTTTTATAATTTTTTATAAATCATTGGAAGTAACTAATTTTTAGTTATTATACATTTTAATTTTTTATAATTTTTTTTACGAATTTTTAAATTTTTTTAGGTTTTTTTGAGTCATGGGTCTTGAGTCCAGGATCTTGGGTCAAGGGTCAAAATTCCAAAAAAAATGCAGAAAAATTATAAAATCTCAAAATTTTACAAAACACTTCAAAAATTTAAAAATAGTTAAAAAAAATAATAATTTAAAGTGTTTAACTTTGAGATTTTATAATTTTTCTGCATTTTTTTTAATTTTTTGGACTCAAGGTCACCCAAGGTCATGGGCACGGAGTAAAGGTCAGTCAGATAAAAGATAGCAGTTGGGTTACGTCACAACATGGCGACCGGCCGGCACCGCGGTGCCAGGTGCCAGTGCGCCCGACTTGTCTATATTATTCTACCAAAGGGTTAAAATGAAAGTACTTGATTTTTGGTTAAATTGAACTTTTACTTATATTTGATTCATAAATGACAATATTTTATTTATAAGTAATATGAATAAATGCAGAGAGAAAATATGTATGTTGGTAAGACTTGTAAAGTTGTTATACAAAATATTACACTGAGTGAACACGAATGCGGTGAGTTGGTCCTCTGGTGTAATTTATTCTAAGCTTTGTTTGCACGAGGCGGAGAAATGTAGAACTTTAGCAGAGATTCAGAAACGTTGGAACTAACCTTGCATAGAGTAGCCTATAACAAATTTTGGTTCCTAAAATTTCCATGATTTTACTAGACTGACTCATGAATAAAACCACGAGGCCCACAGCAATGTAATTTATACGCATGGCGCATGAATACAAAATGAGGAGAAAAGTGTATCTTAAGCAGAGTTTTCAATAATGATTTTTTTCTAAACTACCTTATTCTAAGTATTATGTGAAGTTAAGGCCCGAAGGTAGGGCGGGATTTTATTGCGTCCCAGGGCTAACCCCTTACGCCTACTAGGAAAATCATGCAAGGAGACATGCATCGCGGCAAAGAGGGATTGGGCAGCCATGACCTGCACTTTGGGGCCATGACTACCTCCCTAAGTGTACTTACAGCTAGTCTTAACCATGAAGAGCAAGGAAAAAACCGTCAAGAGAGACGTAAACATCCTTGCGACAGAGAAGTAAAAATTCAAAAATTATTGCATACATTAAATTAAATAGAATGCTACAGGAGACAGAGTGTTTGGAAAACATGCTCTTAGTTAATAAAGTTAGAAAGACTAATAGTGAGGGGGGCGGGAGCTTTGTTTATTCTTAACTTGTTGCCGGCAGTAACCAGAGAGGTGCCTGGGCGCCTCCCTGGTAGGAGAAGTGACGCTATTGGGCCTCCCCCCCCCCCTCGATATCTTCTGTTTCAATAATGCTCATTTTACCGTTAGCAGCCTATAACTGGATACCTGATACTCTATATATGCAGCATGACGAAGCTTGGAAGACATTTTACGTTTTGTCACCAATGAGAGGTTACGATAATAATAACTGTATCTGTCATCTCCGTACACAGATGCTGTTCGTGTTCTTAATATGATTTGCAAGGGAATTAATTTTTTTCGTATTAAAAACTGCTCTAGCATTAGTATGAAATGGGATTTTAAACCACTACGGAAAACGCTGTACACCCTATGAGTGAGTCATGTATCTCACGCATTGTACATAACACGTTGTGTGATAACTGTTGTGTATTCACAGAAGTAGTTTGAAGGCACAAAAAATAAAGTTTAACCTATCACCAAATAAAACCAACAAGAAGTCTTTAATTCCTTGAAACAGTCGAACACCAAAATGTCTGCGACTTCCATTGGCAACAGACGATGTTACATAAAAAGTTTCGTGTTTTTTTTTTTTTTTTTGTGATTGTGCCACAGCAGTTCATTTGATTAGCCGGAACTATCCTCAGCTGATAATGAACAACCGTCAACAGAGTGGACGAAGCGTACGTAATCCTGTTGCAAGAGAAACTTTCTTTTAAGAAATGCAGCAGCAGCAGCAGCAGCAGCCGAAATTTGGTTCAAGTTATGCGACTTGAGAATTTCGCCTACTCTCGTAAGGGACAGAGTTTTCTTAGTCCCTGGTATAGGCTGTTCACGGTAAAGTGAGCACTTTCTAAGGCCCTCCCAACAGGCATCAACCCTAATAGACATCAACTTTTGAGAGTGAAGGGACGTATACACTGTGTTTATTAGTCATATTCCAATGTTTACATTAAAAAGTGGCGGAAAAGTATAAACTAATAGAAAGGAATAATTTAGCAGGGCCTTAAAAAGTGCTCACTTCACGGTGAATAGCCTATAGTCGGGTGTCTGTGTGTGAAGCTCTTAACGAAACATTTAGAAGCACATAACAAGAATGTAAATATTCACTAGTGGAACATACAAACTATCGATAAGGGCCATGGTGGTCATGTGGGTAGCGCATAACACCTCACCAAGGCGATCCTGTTTCGATTCCCGACTGGGTCAAATTCAGATCTTCTCATGAGGAAGACATGGTGGATTCCGCCGTAGTTGGCCATTGGATTTTTCTGTATTGGGGTACTTCCGTAATTCCGTCTATCTCACTTCAGCCCTCATGGTGCTGAAGATCTCGTTGTTAAACGTCCTCCGAATCTCTCAGCTCTCAACAAATAATAATTGATGTTTTACAAAGACGTCTCCGATACAAAAACACGAGGACGTCTGACTGAGACCATATCTGTCGCCGCTGAAGGGCTAATGACGAGCCGTTAGCTACTTCCCCTCTCGTCGTGAAGTGTCCTGTTTGGGATCACATCAATTGGTAGCCGAAAATACATTTAACAAATCCGGCAAAGGCATAAACCGTAAAGTGTCATTTATTCACTTTTAACTAGCGCTACACATGCGCGTCGCGTTTGAGAGGGGAGGGAGGGGCAAGGGGCACGGACGGAAATTCATCGACGTCTGTGGCAACATGTGTCCGTGGTCGGGACAAACGTAGTGAACTCGTGTTCACTTACGGGGTACAGTTAGTAAAAATAATGAACAAGTAGAGAGAAAGTTCAAGTGGAACATTTTGGCAGTTTACCTTCCCAAAATGGAATTTCCCGCTACCTGCCTCCAATGAAATCAACTATATTCGGAGAGATTATTCGTGATAGCAAATCGTTATCTCAAGGAAGAGTCCTCTACTGGTATGAAAACCAGTTATCGTATCTTGGTTTAAATCAGGGATAAAAATAACGAAATCGTGTGTTCTGGACATTTTTCAAAACATGTCGCAGAGCGCCAAGATGTTTTTATATACCGAGACTAAAGATTTGACCTCGCCTGGGTGCAATAAAAATACCAAATATTCTCGTTAATTCGACTTTCACGTTTGACAAATGATTTAAAAGCATGATTTCGAGACTGTGACTGGAGACAGATTTATTGCACCTGCAAGCCATGGAGGGTAAAAGCAACCAATGTCTGTGATGCGGGTTAGCGAGGAAGGTAACTTATGATGCTACAAATATCAAGGGTTTCCAAACTGTGCATTTTTTATTGGCAGTCACTAGAAAACTGAGTCTTGAAGTTGCCATAATAATTGTTTATTAAGCACAACTCCATTACGCTACCAAGTTTCCTTATTTTGGAGTGAATACGTCTTTAAATTTGCAACCACAGTGAGAGGAAATCCAGAAAATCCGATGATAACAAAATCCGGGGAAAAAGTTTGGCATTGCAGCTCCGAATATATCGTCTACATTCCAAATTGAATTACACCATTCGATTGCCGAAAGATCAAGATCAAAGAATATGTTACGTTGAGTGAGGCCTGCGAAGTATCGCGCTCTCGGGCCGGGGGGGGGGGGGGGGGGGGCGCAATATTGAGTTCGTTTTGCCACGTCTCATAACTTCTGCGTAGCATAACTTTCGAATAGGAGAAGGTACAGCACTCGTTTAGGTTTCAATCGACAGCTCTAGTCAAGGTCAATGGATTGCTTGTATAAAAACGTTTGTGTGGCGTCGTTATGGTGAAATTATATTAGTTAAATGTAAAGAAATTAAGAAAACTTAACACAATGTCGGCCTATACTCCTCAAAAAGCCAAGTCGAAATAGAGAAATCGTATACGGCTGGAAAGAGCATCTCAAAAGCAATCCAGCGGTACCCATAAAACCCGATATGATGGAGCGAAGGTGTGCCGGGAACGTAAAAGAAAAATATCAAGGCATCCGAGCGCGTCAACGTAGACGTATTCACACAAAACAAACGGCCGTGTCCCCAACACAGCCTCACCCCATTTTCGTCATTACTTGGTAGAGGAATCGCCCATCGGAATGAAATTGTTTTGTATCAGATTCTACTTGCAGCGATACTTCTTTCGGATATGTTTATTCCACTCGCGACGAGTCTACTTTTCCCCTCTCACGACCACAGTTGTACGTAGTTTTTAATATACCTGGTGGAGGACCCTTATTACAGAAATCATCAAATAACATATTTTGTATTTCACACGTAACCGCGAATTCTCTTACGTACTCATACAATAGGGCTTCAGGGGGCCACGGTGGCTAAGCGGTTAGCCTGCTCGCCTCCCACCAAGGCGATCCAGGTTCAATCTCCGGCCGGGTCACTCCGGATTTTCGCACGTGTCGGACGATGCCATTGGTCGGCGGGTTTTCTCGGGATCTCCCGTTTCCCCCACCCTTTCATTTCGGTGCTGCTCCACACTCACCTCAATCGCCCTCATCGGCTCTCAATATCTCGATCTTAAGAGCCGTCCAAATCTCTTCAATTTACCGCGAATAGCCTATATTTGATGCATCACCAAGCATATCGCAGTTTCCTAGCTCACGTCACAATGTGTATAGAAAATTTGCTTCGCTGCCTGCCCGAGAATGGCCGCAGTATACTTTCGGTAGCTGAAAAATTCACGGTGGTTGCTGATCCATTCGGCGCGCACCCACAGTGTGTACGACGTTGGCAGGCGAGAGCACGACCCACAGTATTTCAGGGCCCAGGTGACAGGCGAATGCCCACGCACCACGTGAAATTCTGAGCAGGCGATACCTCGCTCTCTACCTTCCCACGTGTCCTCGACGGCCCTCCTCGTTGAAGGCGTCGCGCTCGTGCATGTTGCGAGGACGTTGAAGAAAGCTCCTGTCACTCTCTACTAAAGGCTGTTCACAATAAGTGAGCATTCTAGAAATGAACCTTAGAAAAAAGTCACTGCTCCTGCATTCATATATTTTAATGGCCGCACTGAGTGACCCAGTAAAGTTGGTAACGATGGATGGAAAGTAGTTCTATATTTTAAAGTTGAAAAATAACTGTTAGGTAACCATTTGTGATAACTTAAAAATTATTTCTTTCACTTTGTGGTTTTTTTTTTTAAATGCATAGAAGAGTAAAAATTAGTAAATTTGTAAAGTATTTCTTTTCAAAATAATTTTACAGCTTCACTTGACCGACACACGAGTAAAGTGATGAGGCCCATGGCAATGTTTTTTTTTTTTTACATAAAGCGGAGAAATACACGTCGTGCATACAAGTAGATCTTAAGCAGGGCTTTCAAAAGTTCTCATTTTACCGTGAACCGCCTATATTCTTTCATCCCTACTAATAAAGAAACGTTTTCAACCTTCTGTCTCCTGTAACATTTCTATTTAGTGCATGCAATAATTTTGAATTCTGTCCTGTAGGCTGGGTTTTTACGTTGCCTATGACAGTTTTTCCCAGTCTCTTCTTAGATATAGCTTAGCTATAGGTGCACTTAGCAAGGTAGTCATGGCCCCAATTGCCGGCCATGACTGCTCAATCCCTCTGCCGCGATGCATGTCTCCTTGCATGATTTCCTTCCCTTGTATGCGTATGGGGTTCGCCGAGACGCTATTAGCTCCTGTCTTACCTTCGGGCTTCCACATAACTTTTAGAATTAAGGTAGAGTAGAAAAAATATGAGGTTGAATCTACGTACAATGTTTTTCTTTCACTGACTCCTGACGTAACTCAGGATTCGTAAACTTCGTGGAGTTCAGAGATCACAATAAGAGGGACGTTACATACAGGAGCGTTGTAACCATTCTCGGTTAAGGGGGTGGGACAAGTTCTTGTAGAGAATTTGGAGCCCCTGGTGATGCAAAATACTCCCTCCCCCAAATATTGGCTTTGAATTTAATTTGGCTATATTAACGCACACGCACATAGCTTCCTATTCACATGTACTTACAAAAAATATTTATAACAGTATAAACGTTGCTATTTAATTATATTATTAATCTACATTTTTAAAAACTGTACGTAAAGTATGCATTTTAATCTAGGCTGCTTTTTGTGGAGCTCCCTCATGAAGTCACTGACGCCCCTTAGTGGACTGGGAAGGGGTGGTGGTGTGGGGGTGTTTCAAATGCCCCCCTTTCCCTTTCCGACGTCCCTGTTTTCTGGGCTTGATGTGTTGTAACCGCGCGACAAAAAAAAGACAACCTCTCGCTTAGGTTTCTATTGTGTACCGCCTCGAACCACGAGGCAGCCTGCGCGTCGAACAGGATGCAGATGCGATCGTACTTGTTTTTCTGCGAGAAGACGGAGAAGTTAAGCTAGCGATCTGCAGCCGCCAGCAGGGCCTTCACGGATCATCGCTTCTCTCCTCGAGCAGGGACGTGTCCCGGGTTGCCAAGAGGCGTGCAGAAGCCCCTGCCGTCGAGTGACCGAGGTCGGTCGTCGAACTCCCCGTCGTCCCGGCTGTCCCCAGGCCGCCGTGCCGCAGTCACGACGATGACACTGTAGGACGTCAACAGCGCGGCGACCTCCGGTGCTGACGTAGGATCCGTCATGTCGACCACCACCCGAGTGGCTCTATAGGAGCGGCCGGGCGGTGATAGCCATCGCCTGCACCTCGCTCACTTGGGAGTGGTTACTAGAATTATTTTCCTTATTGAAGTGTAATCACTAATCAAAGTAATAACTACCAATCTAATAATTGTTATTAGTATAATTTCCGAAACTAAATTAATAAATGTTCCTCTTCAGCCCTCACTAACAATACATCACATATCATTATAAACAATAACATAATCTCGTATATTGATGTCGTTCGACTCACAAAAACATCAATATTACAGATACACACAAGAACAAATAAACTAAAGGAATAACACCCACACTGTTCAACACCATACACAAACAACATTACACTGATACCAATCACAACACAAACACAAACATCAAACACATGACGGACACCTCACAAAACGACAACAACCGTCGGCCTCTCTGTCTCCGGAGAGGATGGTGGGGTGAGGGTTCAAGGGTGGAGGCAGAGAAATATTAATTTTGACATTTTAAAACTATAACGTAACCTTTTTTTGAAGATGACTATACAATATAAATTTAAGCCTCTGTAATTTTAAAATTTAACTTGTTTTTAATTTTTACAACCCAACCAATTTTATATTTCGACAATTTTCCAAATGTATTTCAAATTCTAGTAACTAAGACCAGTTATGGCCTTCAGCTGGATACTGGTGCCATTTTAATATGTCCTGTTCTGTTCTGCACCTCGCTCCCCTACTGAGGTAAACCCACTGGCTATTCGGGAGCACCCAGGTTCGATTCCCGGTCCGGCCATTCTGATTTCGGTTTGTCCGGCGTTATCCCGAATCACTCCAGACGAATGCCAGCATGATTCCTTAACAGATGACGATGCCTTCCCATTCCTGGATACGCAGCGTTCCCCTACTAAGACATTGTCGCAGTTCGAGGCACTCAGGACTCCTGATAAATGAAAATATTAGTTTGTTCACGGTAAAATGAGCACTTTTGAAAGTCCTTCTTAAGATCTACTTGTATACATATTGGGTATTCTTCCACCTCATGTACAATTACCGTTACCATGGGCCTGATCACTTTATCCCTGCGTCGGTCAGAGGAAACTATAATTTTTTTTAGAAAAGCAAATATTTTACAAAGATTTTTGTTCTTATACTTATATGCGTTAAAAAGCAAAAGATAAAATAAAATATTTCAGTACTGACTAATTTTTGCTTAACACTTGTAATTAAAGTTAACACGTGGAACTATTTTTTCTCTGTCGTTGCCAACTGTACTGGGCACGTGGCAGTCAGTGTGAACCCGTTAAACCATACGCAGGTAGGGGGAATGATATTTTTCAAAGGTTGATTTCAAAAGTGCTCACTTTACCGTGAACAGCCTTTAAATAAAATAACTACAAAGCATTTCCAGTAAAATCGGAACACCCTGCAATGTTAGAGTCACTCAGCTCCGACGTGCAGGTCGCTCCCGGATTTTAGCACGTGGGAATGTGCCGGACGATGACGCTGGTAAGCGGGTTTTCTCGGATATCTCCCATTTCTTCTGCCCTTGCGTTCCGGCGATGCTTCATACTTACCTCACTTCAGCCTCATCGGCTCTCAAGACATCGACGTGAAGAGCCGCCCAAATCTCTCCAGTCCGAAGAAAACGGAAACTAAGATGACGAAAGCATACTCGACATGACTGCTTGAATTTACAGCACGATATTTTACACGAAGGTTGGAATTTTTTGGAATCATTTAGAAGGCGCTTAGGGAATGAATTTGTTTCAAAGGCTGTAGATATAAGTGGGAATGCGGAGCACATGATACTGACGAAGAAAGTAGATATTGCATTAAAGTACATACTCTCTGTCTCATGTAACTTGGCAAGATTTTGACAGTTCGACGAAAGTAGCGCCATCTGTTTACTTCTAGTTTATGTATCATTTCGCCACCAGCTGGTGCCTGAAGTGGAGGCTGTATGCTTTATCAACACGCTGTCAGCTAATTCACTTGTCATTGAACTGTAATGCTAAACAAATTTTAACATATTAACAGACTGACATCTGTCTTAAAAAATCGTGGGCTATAAAAGCATAATTATAAAACCTTGCAGAAAATTAAATACGTGCTAACTATTTTTTAATTTATCCGAGACAGCGAATTTTGGTTAATATTTGTGAGACGGTAATTGTAGTTCTTATCACACTTTGTACCTTAATATGTTAAAACTGGAAATAAAAGTAATTCGTGTAATTTGCTTGGCAACACACTTCCATTCGCCAGCAACTCACCGACAATTGCAAATCAGTAATTCTGCTATTAAAGATACTAAACAGTTTGAGCTGGAAATATGTGGCGTAGATTAACGTAAGAATTGCTTAAATACTACACACGCGCGATTTATTAATACAGTATAGAAACAACATTAAAACAAGGAAATGGGTTTGCGGGAAAACAACATGGTAAGTAATGGAAGCGGACGTATAGATTACCGGCCCAATATAAATTACTACTACCAAAATCGCTGTACACAGAAATACATGTCACTTTAAAAATTTTACAGAACTCGCAGGAAAATAAAATTGTTAGTATATGTTCCTAAATGTCTTATTTTACACAAGAAATCTATTTTTTTTCTGGCTGGTAGTGCTTCGGGAGACAGATGACAGATGGCGTGGCATGGTGTGTTGTGAGCCGAGCGTGTTACTCAACAGGAATACGCTGTTCACGGTAAAATGAGCACTTTTGAAAGCTCTGCTTAAGATCTACCTGTATGCACGTTGTGTATTCTTCCGCCTTAGGTAAAATTAACATTGTCATGGGCCCCGTCATTTTATTCATACGTCGGTCAAGTGAAACTGTGCAATTATTAGAAAAGTAAATCTTTTAAAAACTACTCATTTTTACACTTTGATGCATAAACAAAAACAGAAAGAAAAAGAAATAATCTAAGTTATCACAAATGGTTTCTTAACACTTTTTATTCGACGTTAAGATATGGAACTACTTTCCCTCCATCGTTACCAATTTTACTAGGCCCATGCCACACTAGTGCGCCCGTTAAAATATATGCCACGCAGGAGTAGTGACATTTTTCTAAGGTTCATTTCAAAAGTGCTCACTTTACCGTGAACAGCCTATACTTAACAGGCCTATCAAAATATATACACACTGATGAATGATATATATATATATATATATATATATATATATATATATATATATATATATATATATATACTGCACTTCCCTATCTTTAACTATTGCAGAAATTGCAACTGCTAAAAATCGGTTACCTTAGGCAAATGTTTATTTTGCCTAGAGCTATAAGTACGGCCCTGGTCGGGAAATGAGCTGGTGATTTCGAAAGAGGAAGACTTGTATCGAAGCATTCATTCAGTCGTTTATACGCATGCTCTTGTGGGAAGGCTGAAAATGATAAAAACTTACTTGCTAGGAACACACCCCAGTCGCCCAAACTACGAAGAACGAAATATGTTCAGGTAACTGCCCTGTAATTTGATCTACACAAAAAAAAAAAAAAAAAAAAAAAGCTTCTTGTAGACGTGTTTGTAATCTTCGTTAATGTTCTGCCCTGAAATTTGCCATGGCAGCAAGCCAATCCCAATTTGCTCTTCTCCTTACAGCGAGCGGAGCGGAATGAAGCCTAGAACTATAATTATGTGGTTACGGTTGTTGAATCTCGGCGTGTCAGCACCGCCTGTCTCCCTGCGACGAAAATTTTTTTAAAATCATTTTTCTCCAACTACAGCATGTGCTGTTTGGTGGAATTTTGGTTTTGAAAGACTAGTCCAGATGCCCAGGTATGCAACTTCTTACTCGCGTATAAAAGGTTCCGTGCTGCCTCTAGGTTCATTACTCCATTCCGTGTAACAGTTTTAAGGTGGGTTTACGATTAAAGACTGAAGAACCAAGAATTGAATCGAATGACTCGATAAGCACACGGAAAATGAACAATAAGAAGATTTGAAGTTTATGATTGAACTAGCAACTGTTAGCTCTAGCCAACCGAATCGTAGGAGTCTTAAGCAACCGAAATAACCTGGAAAAAATGGATAGTTTACATATATTTAAATATATGTGATTACTGCTTGTGTAATCGTAGAAAAAAAACTCTTGAAATCATATAGAAGGGGAAGCCGATACCAACATTAGGCATTTATAGCAATACATCTGAAAAGGTTAATTAAAGCGAATTCAATAACCTCTTCCACGAAAGAAAACCTGACCATGAACTATTCTTTAGATTAAGAGGACACTGCCTCTCGATTAAAATAATTACTTTCATACGATTTCACAATACGACAGAACCTAAATACAAGTTGTAAATACACTTTCCCGCCAACAACAACTGTCGCTGTGCTCTTATTGGCTAATTCGTCTTGACTTGTACTTAAGATATAACCATCTCTTAAGTCACGCCAAAAACTCACACGACCCGTCAAGAACCGCTCACGACAGTCATAAACTAATACCTTTGAACACATTGATTCATATTTTAAGCACACGGCACACTTATTCTGTTAAGTCAATAGAAAACCCACCTTTAGTCCGAACTGAACATGGACTCCACTAAATAATATATCCGAAATTTATCGCAAACACACTTAAACTGACAAGACTGATCTAATATAAACCAGTTCACGTGAAATTGTACTGAAATTTGTAGCCCGGATTGAAAGTTCGTTCATAAGCTGCTGCATGTTAGCCCTTTTCCGTTTCGCAATTTAAACAGGACGCTTTGAAAACAGTCATAGGCTGTACACTGGCCCACAACAATATCAAATTTTACAATTATACTCTTCGTATAAGGAGTATGGAATAGCACGGACACATCTACGCAGTAATCAATTTCCGAGACCCAACAGCTGGGAATATCAATTACATTGGGTATACGACTTCAAAATCATATTCAAAATCCAAGTCCAATGGGAGAAGGTTTGTTATGCCCGAACTAGTGAGTAGGATGGTGATCTACCTGCCCATGCCGTTCGGGGCCCAAACAAACTTTCACTTTGAAGTAATTCGGAAGTGTCACTGGAGGAGGCCTCTGCGGCATAACGGAGGAGACGGCGAAAGAAGTGCGATGGTTCGCTTGGGTGATTATGGAATGACCGGGACTTGGATTCTGTTGTGGTTCCTCCATTTGACCCTAGAGTCTGAGCTCCTGCGGGCTACAAGTCCAAGTCAAATGGGTTTGAGTCATGGGGCACTGTTTGAATATTCCCAATTAATGGCAACACAGACGCTGAAGCATCGTGTTAGGGTAAACAACAATTAAGACAAATGAGGAAAAAACAGTGAATAAGTCTAGGTTCACAGCAGCTGAGAAATGCCAGTGCACCTTGTATTTGAGATTCTGCAGCTCCTACAGGAAGAACTTGCACTGCACCCATGAGGTACAGTTCCCACAAGCGTGGAAGTAAACTTTTCCTGTGTGAAAATCACTCACCAGCATTCGTACTTGCACATCTGGAAAAATCGCTGTAATTCATGACGTATCGTGTCTAGAATATACACATTCGCGTTAGGAAATATTTTAAAATGACGAAACTGTAAACTTTTCATTGGATGCAAGCATTTCATTTGTTCTTATTTATCCCCTGTATACATGACATCTTATAGAAGAAACTTTACTGAATAAAAACGATGAACTGTTGGGAAGGATGCTTGGGTGGTAGGGGCGGCAAAGTACATTGCAAACATTATCCAGGAATGAGGGTGGAAACACATTTGGGGACATACCAACCGCAGAGTAGTTGATTAGGACTGAATCTGCGAAATTATCCAATGATACGAATAAGGCATGCTATCTGACAATAAACATACTCGGTCAATAACTAAATGCATAAAATTATTCATACAATTTTCCAGATATTTTTGCACAAACGTTAAGCTGTTTCAAACTAATTAATATGGATAGAAATGTTCATAGCATACAGAATGCAGTAGTGCCAATATACGCATGTTCTAAGAATATATACCATAGTTATTTTTTGTGTTACTTCTTTTTAATGAAACTCGGAAGTAGTGACTGAAGTGTGTAAAGATATCCAAAGGACTTTTATTCAATATTAATTTGAAATAAAAAATTACTTTCTTTTTTAAATAACACTCTTGATATGAAAATCACAGCATGAAAAACATTACAACTAAATAATAAAGGGAGGGAGAAGATTCTTACTTCATTTTCTTTGTAAGAGCATATGCTCATCTCGAAAATTATAAACATATTATCTAAATCGCTCTAATTTTCTGTTGTCATTTTCAGCAGTCAGGTGAAGTTTATATTCAATTTATGGTACTGTGCATTGCTCGAGTAGTAATGTCATTAATAAATAATTTCACTACGAAGAGTTAATAAGATAGATTCGTATATACAAATAACATATGACAGGAGAAACAAATCTTCATCATTAAAAAAAATATCTTTATGTAAGTGTTATACGTCTCATAAGAATAGTCATATTTAAGCAGATTAGTAAAGGAATAAATTAAATCTGAATTAGCTGATAAACAAACGGTAAGGACGTAGAGTATACGAATTTGGTTATATTTTATACCTATTAGCTTAATACAGATCAGAGGTGGTATAAGTATTTATTTACTTTTGATACCGAAAACGGGTTTATTAGTACATCGAACAACCACGTGTGTATGATATTGAACGCATTTTTTTAATGAACTTAACTTACCTATAGTAAATATTACGCTTAGTATAACTCACCCCTCTTAGCAAATCCACGATGTAAAGTAGGCACACCTCGCACTTTGATTCTCTGCATTCATCGGCTTTCATAGTTTTCAAGGTCAACAATACGATTAGTTTGTGCCTGCGCCAATAAATGTCATCGTACAAACCGTAAAAGTGACAACTTAAAAGCAGAATAAAAATAGAATGGGTTTATTATTTTACAATGCAAAAACTCTTTTATGGCATACGATTGTGAGCCCGAAGCAAATCCAAGTTCACAGTTGGTCCTACAAAAGTCAAGGCTATGGTTTAACCGGTTTCCAAGTATGGTGACTTGAACGCGCAGTGTCACGCATAAATTTCACTGGGTGACTTCAACAGCCGACTAGACGACAAACCTGTATATTAAGTCGCTATGGCGATGATTTTCTTGTTTTCTGGGAGGACTGCTGTCCGTGAAACGACATCAAGATAAAGTAAAGGAAAGCTGAAGACAGCTTATGCGCACTTATTTCAGTTTATTAACATTTAAAATATTTGTAAACACTACCAAATGTTTGATTACATGCAACTACAGTAGATTAATTATTATGATTGTCTAGCTTATTGAAGTTTTGTTTGCAGAATATGCTTTGTAAATCATCCGTAATAAAACACGCTCTCATTATTTCATTAAAAAAAAATTAAATTGTAGCAAAATGTTTGACAGTGTTAACAAGATTAACGCATTCTCCTTTCGTATGCAATATATGCCGTATTTTTAGACACTTTTGGTAGTGTGTACAATTTTTTTTTAAAATGATTTCTGTGGGTTAACTACAATAGTGCGCAGCGTTCCACTTGAAATCACTATCCTTCTGCCATGAATTTGTCGCGGAAGAAAATAAAGCGCTTTCAGAGGGCGTGGGACATACATTTGCTCGAAATACGTCAGTTAAAATCCACCAGTTTTTAGGAACCAGAGTTGAATAACTAGAAATGGGCAGTTCTAGACGAAGGCTTTTGCCAAAATCGTGCGCAACTATTTTCCCCTCGATGGTGCATTTATTTTTCACAATCTCCTGTGACGCAAAGACGCATACATTTAGACGGAAATACATCACTCTGGTAAAATATTTGTTCAGAAGGTTAGTAAAAATACTTTCTTTGTTTCTCTAAATTGGCTTCCATAAATTAGCAGATTACGATTAACGTATTTGGCGGAAATTTATGTCACGCTAAATACTTAATAGCGAATAATGCGGGAATCACATGGCCCCGACAAGGACGACACAACACCCCCGACAAGAACGACACAACAACCCCGACACGACACTTAAAACTAAACAGCCAATGAAATGCAAGATAAATATGACGCAAGCCCGACAAATTCTGTCGTCCGACCAGCAATTGTGGAATAGAAATGAAATTTGAAAAATGAAATTGTATGGTAAGCTTTCCATACAATGGCAAATGCTTAGCTTAAAAGATAAAATATTTTGAAAATAACGGTTTTTAACTCTTAAAAATAATAATTTTACCTTTGTATGCATGAGCTATAACACCTTGTCAACATAATGTATTCCAAATTTCCCGTCTGCCTGCCGCCTTTGAAACTAGCGTAGTTAATAAGCGCCTTCTAAATTGTTCCGAAAAATAATTCTACTCTTCGTGTCGGGCTGTAAATTCGAGCAGTCACATTGAAAATATTAACGTTGTGTCGTTGTTACGGTATCTGTCGTGTCGTGGTGTGTTTGTCGGAGCTATGTGATTCCCACATAAATCTGGATTTACAACAAGCTGACAGTCCGACAAAAAGGCCCCGACACAGGCTAACATTTTTTCATCAGCCAATCAGGGGCGAGGTCACCCTGACAAACGCAACCCTGACAAAAGTAGATTATATTTATACTTTCGTCGGGCGTCGGACGGATCGGCCTTGGTTGGCAGTAGAAAAAATAACAGAAACATAACTTTACAAAACAAAATGTTGTGCGGATTTCACTACTGTGGTAAATTTCCTATTATACATATGTTTTTTAACGTGTACGTCCTGATTTTCTTGTAACAGAAGTAAATGAACTTACGAAAATAAATGTTCGTGAAAAAATAACTGCTCGAAAATACAAAAAAAATACTTCGTATACAAAATTACCAAAACAAAATTGTATACAATGATTTGTGATTTTTCTTTACATCCCATAGCAAGTTACTGGCCATTACAGGATTTTTCGGAGGGCCACGCAACACTCGTCGGAAGGAAACTGCCAGGTATTTGTAAACTTCGAACTAATTTCGGCGGTGGAAGTGTTTGGGCTGTAACGTCGTGCCTGACTGTCGGGAAGTCCTCGTCCAGCATACAGCGACAGGCGGTGACCGTGGTCCCGGAATCAGCTGTTCTCCTCGCAGCGCGACGCGGCACGGCGCTGGAGGGCAGGCGACGCGAACGGCCGTGTGCAGCATTGTGTCGCTAGTGTGCGCGCGGCGGAGCTAACTGTAGCGCGGCGGCTCGACGCCTGCTGTCTGTCGCCCGCAGTGGAATGCCGAGCTTGGCAGCGCGCGACGCATTCCTAGCTGTCCGCCGCGCGGAAACTACCCTCCCCACGCACGAAGATGAGAGACCAATGTCCGAGCTGGCGGATTTTCTTACCAAAAAATAACACCTACAGGTAGAGCCACTAGTATTTCGCTAGTCTGGACAGACTCGAGACATTATCGTTCGGTTATTGGTTGCTGTGATCAAGTGAGGCCTCTGTACAGGTTTCACTCACGCTACTGCTTCCTGCTTATTACTGGCTCGCAGTTAAAACGGGGCGTGTCTAAAGAACTGTCGTGCAATCGCAACAGTAGGACAGAAGAACAAGTGCTTGGAGTCTACCTCACCTCCGAATGAATTCGCGAAATACTCGTGGCTCTACCTATAGGTAAATTGAGCACTTTTGAAAGCCATCTAATTTGGAATAATAGTCAATACATATATTTTATTTGGTCACCAGACGTCAACTTCCGAATTCGGTGGAATATACGTACTGTGCTCATACATTACGTCACAATATTTATTCAAATAGGTGGTTAAAGGTAAAAGAATGACTGAAACGAAAAAAATAACTAGGACGTCAAAAGTGCTCACTTTACCGTGAACAGCCTACAGGACATTTGTAACTTTTCTTACAGTTAGAGCAATATATTAAAATTATTAATGCTGGGCTTATAATTTTTTAATAAAGTAACATCCAGCTCGTTACTAAATTATATAAAATAAAACACGTTTATTTTTAACTCTAACTTTTCCTTAAAATATGTTCTGGAGAAAAAAAAAAAATCTGATTACTTGTAAATATTGTTACTATTGAAAGATATACTGAATCGCAACATTACTAACTAACGAAATGTTCAATTTGACTGCGGCCCGAAATGATTGAGCCAGCACTGGCCACGGCTCCACATTCCGCGTTTAGCGAACCGGTCTAAAGTATCACCGTTTAAGTGCACACGTCGTCCTTCGAAATGCCAGGCTCATTCATTATACCCCGCTACCGTGCAACACTGCTAATGGATTTCTTGTTATTTGATAACGACGTGGCGATGACATATGATCATAGCATTCTATCTACAGTAGTACCTTCTCATAAATATTGTTTCACAGTAACTGGTGGATATTTCTCCACGCAGAAGCGCAACACCAACGAGTTATTGCGAATACTGTTGCCCAATAGTCATCGGAGCTAATTTTAACTGTGAATTGACTAAATGCATTTAAAAATCAAATGTTTACAAGGAATAGTTATGTTCATAGTTAAAAATTGGTTCAGTGAAAACGAGAACGACTCGAATAACGAAGAAGCAATTACAACTGCAATTAATTGTTCGTAATTTTTTAGTGAGTAAGTGCTGTAGATTTGTTTTAAAAGTATTTCTAGCATTTACATTTTAAAATGACATCTTCCAAAATTATTGTAAAATTAATTATTTCGCGAAAAATTATTTTTTTTTTTAGAGAAGTTTATTATTACTTACGGATTCAATCTAAATGCTCTACAAAGTGCTTTTATACAAGGAAGAGGTATGCATGCGTTATTTATCACTACAGTTTTACAAATGAAACGTTACGTAACACTTTCATAGTAATACCTGCTTTCATAGCTATGAATTACTTATTTACAGGAGACAACTGCCATGCCCATAATATATTCTTATCTTTGTTATGAGTGACTTACTTCTTAAACATTCAATAGAAAGTAAGTTCTTTAGAGTCGGCGTGGGAATGGAAAGAATCCGACCCCAAATGTTTGGTCCACATATTAGGAAATGCCGTAGGCTACTACAAAATTAGAACATTCTTGCATGTTGTTCTTTTTTAGAGGACTAATTTAAGTTCTTTGTAGACAAAGATGAGCACACACTTAATTCCAAACCAAAAATATTTGACAAGTCATTTTGCAAACAAAAATTAAGGAACTTATTCATTTAGAAATAACTGTGATCTGCAGAATATCTAAGTTGTTAGTGAAAGTACACCTGACAAATTAATATTTGGAGTTTCGCGACCAATTTACAGTCCTACAATTTCTTAAATAAGTGGACATGCATAGATTCCATGCGTCGTTCAATTATTGAATTTTCATCCAGCGATTACACAGAAGTCACTGAAAATGACTCGCCGGATAATTTTTTTTTTTTCGCGTCGGTCGTCTGAAAAAGAGTTTCAAAGTGTTTCTAAGTATGAGCTGTTCACATTGAAGAAAGCACTTTTGAAATAAACTTTTGAAAAAAATCTATACCCGTTAATAGCACATACGCTACCGTATGTGCATGCAGGTTCCCAGGTAAGGAAAATATTTCTAAATTTTGACTTTGTATTACGAATGTAATATTTAGATAATTAACAAATTAAGTTAATGATATTTTTATCCTCTGCATTAAACATACTAGTTATACATTTAGGTCCTTTACAAATTCGCGAATTTCCCAGTTTCACTTCACTGACACACAAATGAAGTTGCTATGTCCCCGGCAGTTAAATGTAACATATGGCAGAATGGTTTTAAAAAAAGCTGAGGAGAAAAGTATATCTTAAGGAGGGTTTCCAAAAGTGCTCTATTACTGGTGAATAACTTGAGTGTACCACCACAGTCGGTAAACTCGTGGACTTACTGGCGCTCCGAGTGTATGCAACCACGCACCACGATGCCCCGGTATTTGCCGAGTGTGCCTACTAAGTAATTCTAATGCGATATGTTTGGAGAAACAATTTGGACGAGGAGTGTGGTTCAGCGACGTCCTTCCTCGACGGGCGAGCGGCACAGGTAGGAAGGACGCGAGGTTGTGGTAAGTGGTACGCACCTTCGACGACGACGGCGTCGTCCGTCTCGTAGCGGAGGTCCGGGTAGGCGCGCTCCCGGAGCGAGGGTGGCTCCTGCTGGGCGCCGGCGACCAGCGTCGCCGCAGCAGCGACGATCACGCACCACGACGCACTCTGCATGTCGGCGCACAATGCCCGCGCGCCCGCCGCCACCTCGCGCTTTTACCAGGCGGGAGGGTCACCGAGGGGAGGGGGAACCCACCAACACGTGGACGCCGCCATCCCTCTCCCAACGCCGAAGAAGTTGCGGCCCGCAAGGTTCAATACACTTCTCGCCGATACACGGGTTGGGTTGGCGGGGGGGAGGGAGGGACGAAGGCGGGAGGAGGCGGGGAAAGAGAAGGAAAACAGGCCTGGAAGAGTTGATGCAGGTCTTGCCCGCGTCGCTATTTCGCAGATCAGGTTCGAGAGCAGGCTCCCCGACCCCTCGCCGGGCAACAACGAACCAAGCCCCGCCGACGCGGGCGGACGATGGACAATCTGTTGCTGTAAGAAAACGCTTCAACTTTCTGTTTGCAGAATGATTCTGATTATTCCCCGGATGATCCTCTGGGGTCACGCGAAACTTCAACTCCCTACTTGCACCTGGATCCCACGCAAACGCAGAGCAAACTAGAGCGTGACTGGCACGGCAGGTATTCCGGACTTCGTTCTTATCAAGGTCGAGTTGTGAGATTTGGGCGGCTCTTAACAACGACGCCTCGAGAGCCGAAGAGGGCGAGAAGAGGTGAGAATGCAAGGAGCTGGGGAAACGGTTCGCCTTGGTGCGAGGCGAGCAGTCTAACCGCTCAGCCATCGCGGCCCCTACTCTTATCAAGGTCACTTTCGTCATTTCCTCTAGTGTGAATGCGACATGTTTTTCATGATAACGAAGTATGGGCCAAAATAAAGATTCAGGACGATGTCCCTGCACCGCAGTGCGAAAACATCATAAACAGTATCCAACCATAGCTGTCAAATGCCAAGTCGGACACCTTAGACGTATGGTTCGTGACCGCTGTTTAAACTGACTGCTTGGCCGACTTCAGCAGGTGACCGTGTCAGAGGTCGTGTATACTAATGGCGATTAATCGTTTGACAATCTTCTCGCTTTAGTAACAGACTGTGAAAATAAACTAGAACTAACGGCGAACAAGAGTTATTTGGTGCCCGCGGTTATATTAGTTCGGTGTGCAACTATACCGCTTCAGGTTAGCTATTTGGTTTATTATAATGCTATTAGATCAGCACGGTATCAGATTTTGCTAATCGCAAGAGATAAAAATTCCACGCGTTACATAAACAAAAAAAAAAATCTAGTAATCATGAAGTTGGACGGTTTCCGACACAAAAGCGGCAAAATAAGCAACAGTAAATGAGAAGTCAGCAAACTCAGTTATCATTTCCACCTTTAGTAAATAGTGACCAAATTTTACTGACAGACGATTTTTAGGGCCATTGAAACCATTCTGGAAAACGCATTGAGTGGAGTGGAATTTTCACACTGTATTTACAATATACAAGCTAATATTTATTTTAAAAATGTGGTCAAATGTTAAAAAAATGGCCGAAAGAAAAAAGTAACTAGGATCTCAAAAGTGCTCACTTTACCGTAAACAGCCTATACGTAAGGTAACCTCGTATATGCTAGACTTGACAAATGAGATTGAATAAAAAGGGTAAAGGGTTCAGGAGTATATAAATGTAGGGAAATCAGATAAGCTTTGTGGTCCAGCAGTATGGTATCTGCAACTAAGATCCAGGTGTTTTGTTAAGGTCGTCCAATGTGCTGTTCTGACCTTTAGAAAATCACCACTCGCTGCCACCTCGGATTAGTTATCCTCTGCCAGGCATCAAATAAACCTATTAACTAAACAACTGTACATGAAAAAAAAATTATTAGTAGATTTCTTACAGCAGTGAGAATAATTGCTACGCTGCAGGCAGTTTTAGCTGAATGTTACAAAAGTTATAACTTAAAATTTTCTTCGTTAATGGTGTCCCCTTGGATGTGTAACATTGCATAATGCTCTTTATTGTTCTATGCACGTATGCAAAGTAGGTCTACCGGAACAATCCAAACTTAACATGATGATTAATTATATCACATAAGTTTGAAGCTGCATTCTAAAATTGTGAATATTTTTGAGCATAATGTAATAAATCTTCATTAACTTTTCGCCGACTCCTGTAGTTAAATGCACATTTGATGCAGGTACAGTTTAAAAATATTATCTGTCGTTTATTACAACTGTGCTAGTAAAGATACGAAAATATCAGATTTTCTAAGATCAATAATTACGGACGAACTAAAGTTAAATGTTTACTATGCGTTATCAAATATTTATTTATTTCGAGGGCGTCTTCATTTAACTTAAAAAACACATGAATGTAAAAAAAATCTTATTATGTGTGCGTGCGTGTTTGTATTACATGCACATATAATGAGGCCGTGTTTGAATTTGTATAAAACTAAATGGTTTCATACGTTTATTAATAATTTTACTGCAGCATGCTGGCGCTATAAATTTTATTTTGCAATATAAGACATCCGCGTATCTCAAAAATAAGGTAAATAAGTTACGTTCATTTCTAAGCATAACATTTCCTTAAACATATTTTAATTTTATAGATAACGTCGAATACGTTTTTACAAATGCTAAAGAAATAACTACTGACAGAAACCGAACTGAAACCTACAATATAATTAATTACTAAATAAATAAATAGAACATTTCGAAAACCTAAGAATTTTTAAAATCTGGTAACTTTTAAATTAGTTGCGTCCGTCATGTTTTCTTGTAATTTGTACAAAAACTATCACAAATGTTTAAGCTGATACTATAATGAAAGGTTCTGGGTCTAGTTCATGGCGCAAATTATAGTTAAAACCATTAACGTATTAAAAAAACTATGCAAAATATCGTGGCTGTACTTAAATTTTCAGATTTTGCAAACCAGTTTTTTTATGTTTGGTGTTTATTAAGTCTATTAAAATAATATTTCGTACACTAAATGAACACTGGCACTATTTTAACTTAAACATGTGAGGCGTTGAAAGCCAAAGTGGTGTAAGTCACTTTTTCGCCTGTTTTGCTGTAAGTCAAGAAACAGAATCTATACATCGAAATATGTTGGCTGGAACAATGGTGTAAGTAATAACTCCACAATTAGCCGCATAGATGGCAGCACTAATTTGACATGCTAATGAAAATATTGTTTTGTTGGTAAAAGAAGTAGGATTTGGAGAAATCTGAGGCAAGGGAATGGGGAGTAGGAACGTAGTAACCGTCCGGCCGCCATGTTGTGATGTTGCCCAGTGGCCATCTTGGATGCTCGTGACCTTCAACTTGACTTCGACCTTGACCACGGTGACTTTTGACATAAAAATCTAAAAAAATATAAAAAAAATTAAAATCCCAAAAAGTTTTCTATTTGGCTATATTAAAAAACTAAAAAATGATTATAAAGTTATAAAAAATTTATTTGAAATAATCATTATTTGGATGACCTTGAAAACAAAAACTCGAGGAAAAATTCAATAAATTTATAAAAGCCAACTAGCATATTATGTTAATCAATACTACCGCCACCTTGGATCCACATGACCTTGACCTTGACATCGTAACCTTAAATTAACTTGAACCAAACATTTTTTTTTGCAAAATCCAAAAAATCCTTAAAAATACAAAAATTTGAAAAACAGATTAATACATTTATTAAAAAAATTATAAAATTAAAAATGTTAGAAATTGACGAGAGACTGGAACGGGCCAGCCACCATGTTATGACATCACCCAACCACCATGTTGGACCCAAGTGACCCTGATATTGTCGCACGACATTGACACTATAACCGTAACCTTGGATAGCCTTGCAAACAAAAACTTAAGAAAAATGGTAAAAATTGATTAAATTCATATTATATTACTGACTATTATCGCCATATTGTATTCAGGTGACCTTGACCTTTGACATTGAGCACTACAATCTTCATAAATCAGCACCACAATCAGTACTGTAATCAGGACCACACGCACCACAATCCTCACCAATCAGCACTACAATCATCACAATAAGCACTTCCCAAATGATGCTGACTTTGGATCCATAGAAACCTACTCCAGAGACAAAACAATATATATGCAGGATGAATGGTACTCGGTAATTGTACAGTCTCGTAAGAAACACAAATTCCGCTTAACAAAGATATGGCTAGGCAAGATTTCAAGAGCTCAAAACTTCTCGAGGACGTCATTACGAGACAAAAGAAAACACCATACAAGAACCAGGGTCATGATTGAAAATGAAGTGGATCCATTGTGTATGAAATTAACTATTTATTTTGCATTTCAAAGAAACACTGAATGAAGATTATGCCTTCTCAGCTCTTGACTGTAAGCCAGCTAGAGCAGGAAGGCCAACCTCATTGACAAATATCATTCAAGATTTCCTATACAATGGACGTAGACAGGTTACACAACAGGAAAAACGAGATTTGAGCTATTTGTTATTATTCATTCCATCAATCCACCATAACTACTTTCATATCCTCCCAATGACTGAAGCTCATGCAGACAGCGAAGATGTAGTGCCATTGACCGAGGGGGAAGATGGCAGAGACAGTGAACGAACATCAATGTGAGCAGCAAAAATTAATTTCCGAGTTGTGTAAAATGTAGATGTGGGACCACTTACAGAAACGAATGTAGCAGTGAAAAATGGACATAAATTTGAAAACATATATTACATACATGAATATACAAATAGTTTGAAAATACAATAATTTAATGGCAATTAATATCACTTTTGTTTTCCGTGTCTACAGAAGGCCAGTCGGCTGTTTACAGAATAATGACGTAAGTCGTTTTATTTCCTTTAGGACTACCCTATTATTAAAATAAGGGAAACCAATTACACAAAAGGTGTACGATAAGTTAAAAACGATATCCTATTTTGTAGGAAACCCTTAATTGGAAGGATTATTTATCCTAGAATTTAGTACAGTGCTTCTAGGAAACTTCTTTGTTTCTCGAAATGAGTAAAATGTGGCTTACACCAACAGACTTTCTGCACCTACAAAACATTACCATATTTTTGTTATAATTGCAATCTGCAATTAAAACTAATAGTATAGTGTTATTAAACTTACAAATCGCCTAAATGAAATCAATTAAATGATATTTTGAATGAAAACGATTTCTTATTAGTAATTACCGACACAGTACTTCTCTCAGCGATTGTAATTAATTCATATCGAGTACAAAATTAGTATTGTTATAGATATATAAGTTAAATTTATTAAAAACCACGTTACAGTAATGTTAGCAACAGTATGGAATGCTTGTTGTATATAGATTTGTATTTAAACGTTTCGGTTAAAGAGGTTCTCAAATAATTGTTGAGATGGTTGACGTTTGTTGAGACATCGCTCAACGTACACATTATAGGCTCCGGTTTACAAGCCATTGTATACATGTTAGTAGTAGGGGCGGGGGCGTTCTAGGCCACCTTGGATTATTGGGGATTAATTGATGGATTATCGATTTGATTGAAAGGGTTAACACTTAATCCGATTTTAATCTGATCAAAAATTGAAAGGGTTAAATTTAATGAGAGGGTAAATTTAATTGAAGGTGTTAGTCAGAAAAGGGTTGATTTTTAATAGGATCAATTTTTTTTTTATATTTCTGTTTGTTGTAATTCTTTCTTTCTGTTATTTTATGGGGAGCTCTGTACGATGTTGATGCTGTGGTGGCAGAAGCCAATAGACCAGAGTGGCGGGTTGCAATGTGTTGTATAGGTGTTGAGTTGAGTGCAAGAGTAGCCTAAGTGTAATTTTTTTTGGGGATATTGCTTGTAAATGGCGATTTAGTTGTTAGCAAAGACAAACGATTGACAACTGTTTTCTGAATGCAATTAAATGTTACAGAATTTCAGAGTGTTCTACGAATGAATAAATTTCACACATTGAATAGTAAATTTCAAACGACTATGTGAATAATAAGTGCAATTGCTCCAGTATGGAATTATATGTTAACACCAAGTTCGAGCTTAGAAATATGATTTACATGGGAGAGAAAAGCATAATACAATTATGTGAGTAAAGAATTAAGTATCTACAACAAAATGTTCCTACAAATTAAATGAACAAGATATATATAATATGATGCCTATCGCACATACCTCACACGTCCGCCAGCCTGTGAGACCGGCGAGGAGGAATTTTAGAAATGTAATCCGCACTAAAACGAAATTACGTGACTCCTAAATGAATTAATTAATGAAACAAAAATGTCGCTATAAATTAATTTAATTAAACGACAGTCTTCCTAATACATTACCAAATTTACAGATACAAATTACATGTACCTTATATGGTTCAGCTTGGTGAATGATATCTTATGGCAAAAAAAAAACACTGAATACGATTTAAACCAGAGACAATCACATACATGAAATGATATTAAAATAAGTCTGTTTTATAAACTAGATTTCTGCACAATTAGACAATATAACGTATTGTAACATACTAACATAATGGTAGTAATGTATCAATGTAACATATAATAGTGTATAGTAATGTATCATGATGTACCAATGTAATGTATTTTAATGTATAGTAATGTATCATAACATACTAACATAACATTAGCAATGTATTGTAATGTACCAATGTAACATATTGTAATGTACCAACATAACATATTGTAATGTAGCAAAGTAACATAATATAATAAACTAACATAACATATTGTAATGTAGTAATATAACATATTGTAACATAATATAACATACTAATATAATGTATTGTGACATAATATAACATTCTAATGTACCATATTGTAATGTACTAATATAACATGATATAATGTACTAATATAACATATTGTAATGTAATATAATGTATTTACATAATGTATTGTAATGTAATAACACAACATTAGTATCATATCATAATGTACCACTGTAACATATAACATTTTCAACATAGTAATGTAATGTATTGTGATGTATTGATGTAACATTGTTATGTAAAACTAACATAACATACTAACCTAAAAATCTAATGTAGGTCTATATATATGTTTACAATCAGTTGAAAACAATAACCTGTTCTAAATGTATCAAAAAATTACATGGTGTATTGAATACATGGATTAATAAATTTTCCATTTGAATTATATTTACAGAAATGCTATTATTGTGGACCAGGTACTAAACTTGCAAAATGTTTGGCACAGAATGATCAAGGAATAAACTCTTTGGATAATGCGTGTAAAGAACACTATATAGCTTACGATCAAACAAACAATTTGAAAGAAAGACATATAGCAGATACAATTCTAGCCGATAAAGCAGCAAATATAAGGAAGAATTCATCTACATCTACAGATGGAAAGCTTGGAGCTTGGATTATTGATAAAGTTATATGCATGAAGGTTGAGAGAGGCATGGGCCTAAAATGCAAAACCAAACGAAAAACCAAGAGGCGGAATCATTTTGTTCCTATTTCCAGTAATGACAGCTCTTGGATCATTCCTCGGAGGGGTTTCGGCAATTAGTAGAGCAGTTAAATTAAAAGTTAAAGGAATGTATTTGAAACCTTATGAAGTTGGACAAGGATGTGTGTATATCATAGACAATTTACTGAAGAAACCAAAACTTTGTGAATGTATGATTGTTAATTTAGATTCGAAACAAAATGAAGGAATGCATTTGGTTATATTAATTAAAAACATAAATCAATCATTGTGTTACGACAGTTTTGACGATTTACATCCTCCAATTAAAATACATAATTATTTTAAATAACGTGTAATTAAGGTATTATTAAAAACAGAATAATTACCAAATACAATCAATTGAGGACATTTATGCATATATTTTTTGGCTACAAATAGGGTATACAAGTAATTGTAATATTAAAACATATTAGTAATATGTCTATTACATTGATATTAAGTGGAAATTCGTCGCAATTATGTGTAGTATATTTCCCAGCTTTAGAGTTAGATGGAGATTGGCAAATAAGTCTAATCAAATTCGTTACTTACAACAGCAATGATGACTGACTGGGGTGAAACAGAGTATGATAATTCTCCTCCCGAATGAGTGAAATTTAATATAAAATGTATTTGGTTGTATGTAATCCACGACTTCGCAAAGATAGATCAATAAGACAAGAACGAAGTTACATGCTCATTCGTTCAGCAATCCAAACGTATATTGAATATTAGCAAGTTATTTGCACATTGGAGCAAACTAATTCGACTTTGTTTTGGAAATAAATAGTTTTTGTATCTTTGTGATGTTCTTACTGTAAACATTTATTTCTTCCACCAAACTGGCATTTACGTCTATGTCACCCCTGGAAACTCAGGTGTGAATTACTCTTGTTTGTTTAACGGAATAATACGTCATTTTGAAGAGATATGTGATGGGCCATTTCATTTAAACATATCCAATGTCCCTTAGAGGGTAAAAAATGTAATAATTTAATATCTTGTCCAGATCTGAAAAAATGTCCTGTACATCATATGTGTCCGAATACAAGTCTATCAGTGATCATTGAAGAAGTGTATTCACATTTCTATGAAACTTCTCCTTTTTTACCAGAATGTATAATATTACATGGACCTAAATGCACGAAAAATTATGACAATCAAACATATGAAAATAATATAAATATTGCCAAGGAGAGAATGGAAAATATATGATGTAAAAAATGTTTTTGTAAACATACAGTGATGAGAAAATGTATTCTGTAAGCAAATGTATCAAAACAATGGTTTGGAACTTTTTTTTTGTTTTACTGATTTTACGAATGGATGAATTGTAATAGCCCCATATTCTGACAGTAAAATTTTACAATAACTTTGCATGCATTTAACATTCAAATGTAAATGTGTTTGCACAAAAAAGTTTGTGTGTGGGATAATGATTAAATAAATCTTAAGTAATTTTAAAGTGATTTAATATATAAAGCTATTTAAGCAATCATTCTAGGATTCAAATGTCTGGTGTTAAAAAATGCATGTTTAAAACCTTCTTCAATTCAGACATATTGTGTTTAAAATGGGTAATGTAATCGAATTGCTTCCTTGATTTGCCTATAACTACCTATAAAATGTGTATCCTTTTTGCAGTTTCACTATAATCTTTTAATAGTACAGAAGAAATGACATCTTTGCTCTGTCGCTTCTGTGGTAAGACTTTATCATTCTGTGTAACTTACAACATGAGCTGTATAGTAAACAGTAGCTGTGTAGTAAACTCTTAAAAAAAATAATTAGTTTCAGTGTGAATTCTGCCAGAAACAATTTTCTCGGAGTGATGCTTTAAATAGATATTGTAAAGCTTGCAACATGTGGTCTCCACCTCGACAAACTGCTCTTCATTAGCTCAAAAATATGCTTCACAATCTGCACCACCTCCTAAACCAACACCACAGTTAACTCCGTAGTTATCATTTCCAACTCCACAGTTAACATTTCCAGCTCCACCCACTGAATTACTTCAATAAATTCGATATGTTAATTCAAGGATGAAAAGTAATTTTATTTCCAAGTCCCCAGCTTCAGTGAAAAGTTCATAATCGAATCTCAGATACGAGATACTGGATAATGTGTTCGCCAGCAGGCTAACTGATGCAGAGATAGTTAACGATAGGCTTGACAGTGATGCAGACTTTCCTAGTTTTTTCGAGAGGTGTAAGATCTCTTTATTAAGCTTAATAATGGCATCACCACGACCAGTTAGAATTAGCATAACAGTAATGTGTAAATATTTGAAATCCCTCACTGCATTACTTCATTACTTGCCTCACTTTACCCTCATTGGCTCTCAAGACCCCCTTTTTTGAGAACCATTAAAATTTCTTCACTTGTTCCGATGCACAGATAAATATTTTTGCTGCAAGGTTTTAATACAATTGGAAATCTGTAAATTTTTCCTGTTCCACTAAACCCAGAATATGTTTAGAGGTTCTGAACTGCGAGCCTTGCCTCATGTCAGTACGATGTGTATGTCAAATTTCCTCCGCAAACTTTACACTTCTTGTATTTCAGCACTACATTCAGTTCGCTGGTGTATCCCTGTGTAATATCATATAATTCATATCTACATTTTTCCTCAACACTACACTGAATACCATAATAAATTCAGCTCTGCTATATGCAATACCACCAATGGGGTATTTAAATGATATAGTAGGATCTACGAGTCAATAAACTGCCAGCCATATCAGGAGTAAACCAATTAACTGACAGATAGTGTCTTAAATAACTAATCTGAAATTCTAACAACCAAGGCCTCATCTAGAATCCACTCTGAATAACAACTTCACACAGATTTGAGAGCAACAAGTTTGTCTTCCTGCAATATCAACCAAATGTTAACAACCTCATTCCAAGAAAAGAAGATTGAGTGTTTTTCTCTGTATATAAATAAACATTTTTAAGAAGCTTGTGTTTTTGCATTTGTAAATAAATATTTTTAAGAAGATTGTGATTTTTGTATATGTAATTTGTAAAATTGTTAAGCATTGCGACTTTTGATTTGGGCATGTTTGCAAATGGATATTCTATAAATTATTTTAATGTTTAGACAACATATTGTTTCAGTTTCAGTTACAGTTTGAAAGTAATGGAAACGTGATAATATTTACATAATTTTCAAGGCTTAAAAAAGTGTTAAAACATTAAAATAGTAACAGAAGTAAAATTTGAGCTATTTTAAAATGTAATAATATTGAATTACTTAATATTAATGTAATTTTGGACTTTTGTGAAGTGCTTGCCATGTATGACCTTGCTAATTTCTAGTACAGTTTTAAGGCTAAGAATAATATTTGAGGCTTGTACTTTTAAACATTCTGTGTTTATTTGTTTTAAAACAAAGTCAGTTTTTTTAAAATTCTAAGTGTATTTTTGTAAAACCAAATTTTTTTTTACCTGAGTGTTTTTTAAGGCTGAGTGTTTTTGCAGAGCTGAGGGTAAGTGTAATTTTCTAGTATATTTCTGATAAGTATTATATTACATGTACTTTGTAAAATCTTAACTATTATATGTGTAATGTTGTTGTTTCACAACACTTGGGTATTATTATTTGGGCTGCTTGGAAAGTCGGAAATTTAAAATTTCAATTGGCTTCTTACATCATCAACTCAAATGTCTGTTAAATAATGGAGGCCACTAGGTCTTATTCTCTACACAAATCCCCCCTCCCCAAACCCTTCTATCACTAAAAGAGTTTCTAAACCTAAGCCTACCCCCTACCCTGTGATCAAGAAATCATTATCCTTATATCGCCGTCGGATATTTATTTTGGAGCATTCCGGGACTGCTAAATTTATGACTACACCCCTGTTTACAGCTGAGCGGTGGTCTCTTGCCAGTCGTTGGCATCTTGAGTCAGTTGCGAAGAATGATAATCGCAAGCAGATGGGCGAATGACTCCCAGGGCCTCGCAGACATGGTTTGGCAGGGTGGAAGTGTAGGGGGTGGCTGGCATCCTGGATTCTGGCTGGATATGAGGTGAGGGGTGCAGGGTAGTGGTCAGAGGAATGGGGTGGGAAGGGGTGGCTACAAGGAGGCAGGGCCCCCAATCTGAATGCATCTATGCAGTTGATGCCATCTTGCTTCATTACCAAAAAATTGACAATCACAGGGAGCCCAGGGTAGGAGTCTGGCGGGGGAAGGGAGGTGGGAGGGGTTGGCTACAAGCAGACAGGCACCCAATCTGAAGCTCTCTGGACACTCTGCACCATCTTGAGTTGGTCATCTCAATGCTTGGACTAGATGGATGTATACCTCACCAGCTCTCTCTTGTCTTCACCGCAACTACGGTCCGGCGATCATCGCACATGAACAGCGGATCACCTCCCTTCATCTCTAGTGATAGACTCAATTAATGTTTTATAATATACACATTTTAATATAAAACTATTTTATCTGGAAAATTTTTCTTTGAATTTATTGGGAAAGAAATATAATTTTTTTTGTCATAGTGCATTTATAGTGTTAACCCAATTTCTGTGTACAGTAGAAGAAACTTTGTAGCAGTTTCAAAATACAGGTTATGTTAACAAGTGCACTCTATTTACCACACTTTACGGAAATTTGTAGTACATCCGTTATTTTAAAAATAATTTTCTCTTCGAAGATGTTTGTGCATTTTTTCTGTTATATTATTTTGAAACAAATCATTTAGGGTAAGATTCTTCAATCGTTAATTACTTTCTTGTAGATTGTTATATATTTAACTTATCAGAATATACATACATTCTTGTGTTAGTTAAAAGTTGTTGGAAAATGGGAATAAAATTTAAAATGTCTTGTAAAATTGCTGGAAAAAATTTGTAGTGCATACATTATTTTTAAATAATTCACTTTTGTACATTCACGTACTTGTAGGATGAATCAAAACGATAATAGTAGCTTGGCAGATTTTCTGTGAGTCGTAAATTTCTACTCAGTTGCCTTTAAATGCACTACATGTTTCTACTCATAGCTCGATGTAAGTGCTACTCATTTATACATCGAACATACTTATTTTAATATAATTTCATGTACATTATTGTATCTGGTTTAAATTGTATTCAGAGCTTTTTTTGCTGTAAGATATCATTCACCACACTGAATCGTGTAAGGTACATGCAATTTGTATGTGTAAACTTGTTAATGTGTTTAGAAAGACTGTCATTTAGTTAAAGTAATTTATAGGGTCATTTTTGCTTTGTTAATTAATTCATTAGTAGAGTCACATAATTTCTTTTTACGTGAGAATTATGATTCTAAAATTCCTCCTCACCAGTCTCACAGGCAGATGGAGGTGTAAGGTATGTGCAAGAGCTGTCATATATATTGCTCGTTTAACTTACAGGGACATTTTGTTGTAGATAGTTAATTCCACAATCATGTAATTGTGTTATACTACCCTTCAAATTTAATGATCGGATTAAAGTCGGATTAAGGATTAACCCTTCAATCAAATCGATAATCCATCAATTAATACCAATTAATCCAAGGTTGCCTAGAATGCCCCCGCCCGTACTACTCATATTGTGTTTTATTCCGCCTTATATAAAATTAACATTGTCATGAGCAGCATCGTTTTATTCACGCGTCGGTGAATTGTAACTGTGAAATTATTAGAAAAGTAAATATTGTACAAATCTGCTCATTTTTACACTTCGATACATAAAAAAATACAAAAATCGAGAGAAATAATTTAAGTCCTACAAATGGTTACTTAATATTTTACGTTCGACGTTAATATATGGAACTACTTTCCCCTCCATCGTTACCAACTTTACTGGACACATGTCTCTAATTGCGCCTGTTAAAATACATGCAGGTAGGGGCAGTGACTTTTTCTAAGGTTGGTTTACAAAATGCTCACTTTATCGTGAACAGCCTTTACAAGAACGAACAGCATTCTTCCTACACCTGCTATACGCCATGATTAGGTATGCGGCTTTCAGCTTTTTCTGGATTAGTACCATCTACCAGCACGTCCTACGTCTAGGTAGTATGAACCAGTGACGGCTGGTAACTTTAGAAACTGGGAGGGCTGTAGCGATCCTAACTCATATCATTACAAATATCATTTTCTAAATAGGCACCGTGATAAATATATTGCGTACGACAGGCTTAAGTAAGTGTAGCTTATGTAGCTAAATACAAAAAATAAGTGTGATTGAAGAAAAATGTATCATCGCCTGATTTGTAATGGTCAACATACTGTGGCTGCTAGTTCAGATCTAATCACTACCACATGTATGTATTTGTTTTAAGTTTGTTCAGGTTATATGCCTTCCAACCAGTACCTACATGGTGTGATACATTACACGAGACGACGAGAGAGGACATAATAATACCAATTCTACCATACTAATGATGCTAATAACTTAAATATACTAAAACAAATATTTTTAAACCAAATACTAATTTACATAGCCTACAGTACATACAAAATTTATGTCAAATTTAAATTAGAGGATTAAAGTGGCATATCTTAATTAATATATTTGTAAAAAAATTAATTCGTTAACCTGTACGCGCGATATAACTGGCAATGTATTTTCACCTTACCAAGCAATGCAAACTTTATGGCATTTTTATATGTTGCGAACATGATTTATGTCTTTTAACTTTGTCTCCCAAATGTTTTGAATCTTTTACCCCATTGGCAGTCCACGCAAGATCACTATATTTCACTAGCAAAAGAGAAAACAACACATTTCCAACTTCACACCCGCATAACCAGTCCGCGAAATTGTATGTACTTACGTCGAATTTTCTCGTATACGAACAATCTACTGCCTTGGCTTTGTTGTTGGATTGTATTTAACTGTGGCCTTGCTGGTCCCAAATTCTGTAGCTCTAGTTTATTGTCGTAATTGAAAATCTTTGTCGTAATAAGGTTTAAAATGTGACTCGCCGAATTAACAATTATTTACAAGTTTACACAATACGACATTAACAACAATTCAACCCTGCTTCTGACCGATGCTCATAGCTCATCATTAATTAACAACAAACTTATTCAGAGTATTACACACTATATTTGAAGCTCACGCGAGTTCGAACGATATCTATAAATAAAAACCATTGGAAATAAATACAAGCATTGTTAAGAAATGTGTTTAACAACTGCAAAAGAGTGGAGCACGAAAGTGTGCTTACAAAACTTGTAATTTTGGTAGCTTTGTCAAGTCCCAGGAAACCATTTTTTTGTTTGAGCAGGGGCGCGCCCAGCTCTCTCCGATTTACAGCGTGCGATTGGCTGAAAAGGGCCGTCCCCTGAAGTCTTCCCTCCCTTCCCTAGCACCCCTAGTCCTATGTTACGGTCATCTCTCTCTACTGGCTCTACCCACTTCGGGGCGAAGAATCTGCCGCCCCACTACTCGGCATTTCCAAAAACATTTCTCTCGTGACAAGAGTCTCGTCCATCTCAAAAACATTTGCTGCCAAATAACCTCCGTATTCGCACGCAGTATTATTTACTGAGTAGCTGATAAGTAGAGGTATGTGTTCTGAGATTTTATTAGGAGGGCTGCACCCCGCAGCTCTATCTCAGCAGCCGCTACTGGTATGAACTATCAGAAAGTATTGACAAGGAGGTGCCAATGCAATCCGTGTAAAGGAAACAGAATATAAACACACATTTAAGAACATCGTATCCTAGCAACTAAGCGTAGTCAAATAGAGCAAACAACTTTAATAATTAAAATTGTCATATTACTATAGCATTTAAACTACTTCCACTAGAATTCTGCAAGAAAATACCAAAGACATACCAATTTCCTCTAGTTTTATTTTCTTAACATTAATAGGTATTGTTCCATTTGAAAAAAAAGTAACTTTATTCAAGAAATACTAATTCTAATGTTTATTAAAATCTGTGTGTGGGCTGTAATTATGAGCACTTGTCTAAACTTAAATTATGTTAATCCAGTCCATCAATAGTACCTTTCATTTCCAAAATATTTGCGATGTAAGTTTTAAATGATTCATCCTGTATACAGTGCTGCAAGAGTTTTTATTTTGTATCTGTGTGTTAGATTACTTACACCAGGAAATAAGTAATGTTAAAATGTCACGACTATAACGAAAATTATTTCCCCTAGGGTGGAAAACAGAGGTTCCTTATTATGTCACTGGCTATTCGAATTGTTAAAGAGGAATCTTATTTAAGAAAATGATCGTGTTGTTACAATAACGTTAATTGTTGCCTACTTAAAAAAAATATATTATACACTTAACCACTTATTTAGAATAAAAATCTTCCAAGCTAAAGCAGGTATAATTATAACCAGAGACCTGCAAAATTCGCGTTATTATTTGGGGACACGTTAAACTACAAATGCATGTACCTTTGCAATAAGTTTGTCACTGGACCATACCTTATTTGACACGGCCTGGAAACTCTGCGCCAGTAAATGAACACTTCACAATTGTGTAGTCCAATCACGTGCATTCCAGTCAAAAAGGGAGTGATGTCATGTCTTTCCAGTAACCAACGGAGAAACGACGCCGTCTCGAGTATACACAGAACTGTGAAGTTTAGCCTGATGCCAAATAATAACGCGAATTTTGCAGGTCTCTAATTATAACTTATAAGTGTAATCTATTGAGTAACAGAATTCAGTAAAGTTACATTCAAAATAACGCCCAGTTAAGCCTATACTGCCTTTGAAAGTAACGAAAATTAGTTTATGTTATTTATCTATTAAATTTAACTTGACTGAAGTTATTTGTGTGTGTAAGTTACTCAACACTGCGGGGTCATAGCATATTACCAACATCAAAACAGAGACAGAATCATATTTCGAGTCAACCCAGACTTCGAATGATGGCAACACATGGATTTTCATTTCTGTTCCTAACAGCATTTAGTCGAGTTTGGAAACTATAAAATAAATGCCCAACTCCGGCGCCTCATAAACTAAATCACAACAGTCAGTCAACAAAATTTGTGTACAGTCCAGTACCACCACGGATGTTCGAAAAGAAAAAGATATAGCTCATTCCAGTTCATGGTATCCCAACTAGTTCACAAGGAAAATTTAGTCATTTTCTTGATAGTCGCCCAAGGCACCCAGCTCGGGGACATTAGAAGCACTAATACGTCGTTTTTAAAAAGAATCTTTCGGAAATCGTTATAGTTAACTACTCGGACAAGCTAATTCATTTTACTGATGAATTGAGCGGGGTGAAATTACTTTTGAGTCATCAGCAACCATGAACTTGATTTCTATTCCCGTGCGGGCCTCATGTATAAACATTGGGCGTTTGGGGTCTCTGTTCTCGCCGTGAGGCCCTGTTCTCGGGCCGCCCGACCGGTAGGCGGCCCGCTTCATTAATCACGGAATAAATTGCTAAGTGCGAAGCTCCAGGCAATCAGCCCATAACTCATGCGGGAGTTCCCTGCAAACTGGCGGGAAAGGTTCTGCCGCGACTTACGTCGTTCTGCCGCCGAAGGCAGGCGGCTCGCGGTGGACCTGACCCAACCAACTGGAAATGATCACCGGCGGCAGGTCTTCGACGGAGAAAGAATCAAGGGGGTGAAGGGGCGAGAAATGGTAGGGGGACGAAGAAAAATTTGCCATGTTGGAAAAAGTAGCAGGTGGCTAGCGTGTGGAAGGCGGTTATGCGCACTGTCAAGCGTAAATAACGCGTGAGGGATGGCCCGAGAAGATGACGGATCGATGAGGAAAAAAAAAAAGGACCAAGGAATTGATGAGGAGTGGGGATAACACATCAGATGGAGGTGCCTCCTCCAACCTGCATCAGGTGACGTCATGGAAGTGGGTCGGCGGTGGCTACATTCCGGCCCAGACTCCCTTGCGAACTTCCGCTGCCCCCCCCCCCCCTTCCGGGCCCTGGGCGTTGTGGCTGTCCGAGGGCAGGGACTCGATGACTACCGCTCCCTCAGACGCACGAGCATAAACTTCCGTGGCTACGTCGCAGCTGTGCGGAATTTCTGTCCGAACTCCGTCTCTCTTCCCCGATACTTCATTTGTTCAAGATCCCCAAGCCACGCCTCTCTCGCACGTCATTGGCCCACTACAAAAACCCTGGCTCCTCCTTCGGCTTTCCCCGCGGAAGACTGCGCAATACAGCAGGCATGCAAGCCGCATTAAACTCTCTTAAAGGCTGTTCACGATAAAGTGAGCACTTTTAGAAATGAACCTTAGAAAAAAGTAGTAACCCCTGTACGCATATATTTTGATGGTTGCGCTGAGTGACATTTGCCCAGTAAAGTTGGTAACGATGGATGGAAAATAGTCCCATATCTTAACGCAGAATAAAAAGTGTTCGGTAACCATTTGTGATAACTTTAATTATTTCTTTCGCTTCCTGTTTTTTTTTTTTTTTTTAATGCAGCGAAGTGTGAAAATGTGAGCAGATTTATATAGGTCCTAATATTTACTTTCCTAAAAATTTCACACTTTTACTTGACCGACGCATGAATAGAGTTGAAGCCTATGGCAATGTTGATTTTACATAAGGCGGAATAATACATAAATTGCACACAAGTAGATCTTAAGCAGGACTTTCAAAAGTGCTTATTTTACCGTGAACAGCCTATACACGTTTTTTTAAACCGCCTTCCTACCTTTACTATACTATGACGACTTTTATGTGTTTACGAAATGATACATGTTTCAGTAAATCAGTTTTACCTTAATGCTCTCATTGTGAGTAACATTGTCTGAGTGTATAACTTTAGTCCTCCAAAATCTACTGCTCGACTTTGACACTGAGAAAACATGGTGAATACAAGAAAAAAAATTATAAATGAAAATGAGTACAGTTATATGTGAATATCCATAGAATCTCTTGGTGACTGATTTCTGATCTTAAAGTGTCCGTTGTTAGAGACGTTCTAGAGGCAGGGCCATTAATAAGGTAGACGCAGGGTCTTAGATAGCCAGATGGAGGAGGTTTGAAAAAGGACAGAAGAAATTGACAGGAGGTGCCAAAAACAACGCAGTACTATACTGCACAAGAGCGACATAAGGTCGGCACCAGCATAGTATTTTATATAGAGCTTTCCCAGTAATAGGTATACACATACAGGCGCTTATTCTGTCTGAACTGAATGGTCTCGCAGTTATGTACAACTTTTGAATTTTCCTTCACACAGTGGATATGTATACATGGTAACATATTATATACTAATAATTCTTTGGAAGTGTGATTTATTTTGTATAGCCGTCACCTAAATTCATCCATCACTAGTAGTTGTGTACACGTATTTTTTTATAGGTACAGACATGATCAGTTTGACACACCACATGCACAATGTGACAACCGTCTCTCAGAATTTCCTGTATTGATTATGCTTTCCTATAAATGCTCCAAGTTTACTGTATGAATGCAACCTAAGTATGTCAATTCTAATTTCTTTCCCAAACTGTTATATTGGCCAAGTACCATACAGTAGCAATGTTTGCTAAAAACGAGGTCTTAACATATAGGTCTTTAAAGGAGAAGGAAAGAAGGACAATGGTTTTTCTGGGGCACAGGAGCAGGAGTCAGCGGGTAGCCATGTTGTGACGTCGTCCGGCGGCCATCTATCTTAGAAGTCAGTGACCATTGACCATTGACCTATCACCTAAGGCCCTAAACCTTTGACCCCGAAAATTAAAAAATCCAAAAAATTACAGAAAATTAATAAAAAATTTGTTATTAAATATATACATTAGAATTGTATTAAAACCTATTAACAAAGTATTTGAAAATTCCAGTCCGCCGACGGCCATTTTTCCCTAGAAATTTCCCTCTTTTCCTAAGAAATTTTTCTTTTTTCATTTAAAATTTCCCTTTTTCCCTTAAAAAAATTTCTAAATTCGCAATACATTCTTAGTCAGGAAGCATATTACATTACTGACTACAAATGCCATATTGGATGCACAGGAGTCAGAGACTGACTCCCGCAATGTCTTCACGCGATTGGTCAGCTGCAATTACGTGGCAACCCTGTTAGTAGCTGGTCGCTGTTCAAACAAATGTAATAATGGTCTAATACGATTGGTCAAAAGTCCATATGACGTCATAGGGCTTGCATACTTTTATATAATAAGTAGTAGGGAGGTCAGATGAAAGGCTTAGTTTGACAACAGCTAACATGAAAGATGCATAATCTTGGCTAGCCTCTGCATCTTCACATCAATGTCTTATTCTGTGTCTGCGATGTCTTCGGGCACTAGAGAGCTAATGGTAGCTACGGAAGTTCCATCGACTTCTTCGGAAGTGGTACCAGCAGTGACATTGAATTGTTCGAGCGGCATTCCTATAGTAGCATCGCAGTCGACCTCTTCGGCTCTGGTACCTAGAACACCATTGCCAGCGTTACCTGCTTCTTTGGCTCCAGCACCAGCATCTTCAACAGATCCGCCAAGAGTCTTTGCCTGAACCACTACGTCGTCATCAGGGTCACTTTTTTGATAAGAGATTTACTTTCAACTTTAATGTACGGCGACATGAGTGCTTTGATTGTGCCAAGAAACCCTGTTGTGTGTCATATTTGTGTGACAGGTGCGGTAAGAAGTTCAGCCGTATTGACAGTTTACTTCGTACCTCAGTACGAGGTTTACTGCAAGCAGATCTCTTGTGACTTCGGTACATGTCCTCAAAAGTGTAGTTTCCTACATAACCCGCCCTGCACAGTATGTCGGTGTAATATATGTCACGATATTTTCGCACAAGGAGAACACGAGTGTGAATACCGTAAAACTAAGTTGCATATATTAAGACTCATATATATTGAAGAATATTGCAGTTTTTTTGACTGTATGAGCAACTGTAGTAAATTAATTAAATAAAAAAAGTGCCAGTCAATAAAAGTTTGTCTATTTCAAGTTTTAAGTTATGCCATTTTTATCGAGTTTTGGTTTTCAAGTTCATCTTAGGTCATGGGGTCAATGTCAAGGTAACTTGCACCCAATGTAGTGGTAGTAGCCAGCAATGTAATATGCTTGCTGATTTATGAATTTTTTGTCGAGTTTTGGTTTTAAAGGCCATTCGAGGCCATGGGGTCAAGGTCATCTGCATCCAATATGGCGGTAGTGGCCAGCAAATTAATATGCTTGGTGACTTTGGTGAATTTTTTCTCGAGGCTTTTCTTTTTAAGGTTATTCAAGGTCAACTGCATCCAATAGTGTGGTATTAGTGAGTAATGTAATATGCTTGCTGACTTTGATAAATTTTTCTAGTTTTTTTAAAGGTCATTCAAGGTCTCAGGGTCATGGACAATGTCACCTGCACCCAATATTGCCGCAGTAGGCAGTAATGTAATACTCTTGCTGACTTTTATGAATTTAATGCGATTTTTTGGAATCTTTGAGGGAAAAAAGAGTAATTTTAAGGGAACAAATTAAAATTTAAGTGAAAAAAGGAAATTTTTAGAGAAAAAAGTATAATTTTTAAGGAAAGTATTCGTCGGGTACTGAACATTTTAAATATTTTTAATTAATTTTTAGTAATTTTTAAGTAATTTCTCAATAGTTTTTTAAATAATCAATTTTTATTTATTATTTTCAGTTTGTTTGGAATATTTAATTTTTTTTTTATTTGGGTTAAAGGTCATAGGTCAATGGTAAACGGTCAAAGGTCAATGGCGAATGGTCAAAGATCAATGGTCAATGGGACCTGGCTTCCAAGATGACCGTCGGGCGACGTCACGACATGGTGGGCGGGCTGCTCCTACTCCTATGTGCCCCTTGCCCTTGCGCCAGAAGGAACATAATAATTCTACTCGTATGTCTTCTCCCTATATAATTTTTTGACTTAGTGTTGCTTAGTTCATGATAAGCCTAAAACTCCTTAGTGAGCAGGCTTTCGGGGTCACAGACAGCACGGAAAGATGCGTGTACATTGAAATACTCACAAAGACAATAAGGGACTATACAGAATGTTGCAATATCGCGTGTCAATACTTCCGGAAGATGAGAAAATGTTATATGAACATAGGTCTGCAAATGCTTCGTTTCTTCACTACAGCCCGTAATACATAACGTACAGTGTATGTATGACCCGCGGGCTGGATCATGTTACTATGGAATGCCATCGCACCGTTCGTTTGCATGATACACGACACCACACACAACGACACTGCACCTAGAACAGGAGGAACTTCAAAGGAATTAGTTACACATGTGTGAAAGCTTTTCGTCGGCACTAAAGGACATGTTCAAAATATTCTCCATCAGCACGAACACATGCGTCAACCATTCGTTGCACGGACACCTGGATACGATGATGAGTCTGTGGAAAATTCCTGATTGTTTCACAAGTCGCCACAATACGGCTACGGAGGGTGCCCAAATCGTCCACTGGGGTCGCATACACAAGCGCCTTTAAATTTCCTCACATATAAAAGTGTAGTGGATTCAAATCAGGGCTCCTCAGGGCCTGGTATGGGGCTGCTAATTACAGCTGAGGTGGCATTCCACGGTTCCACGATCCAGCTTGCGGGCCATATGCACACTGTACGTTATGTATCACGGGTTGTACTGAAGGAACGAAGCATTTGCTGACCTATGTTCATATAGAATTTTTTGCATTCTCCTTATGTGAGGAATGATCCTCCGAAGCATTGACATGCAATATTGCAACACTTGTATATCTACGAACATTTCCATCATAACTTTGTCTTCAAAGTTGTTGTGCTGCATTCAGGTTATAGGAATTGCTGATTGGGTTATGGCGTACAAACCAAACAAGACCTAAATTTACATGTAGAAACAGCACCTAATATGATCCGTTGCTCTGTATCATAACCCAGAAATTCTGCACCTAACTTCGTTGAAAAAAATACGGATTAGCCAGGATTAAAACCTGATTCATCTAAAGGTAGGTAACCAAACGACCACATTCACAGCTATTGATTTTATGTTGGTACTTGTTATATGGAGGCCGCGGTGGCTGAGCGGTTAGTCTGCTCGCCTCCCACCCAGGTGGACCGGGTTCAATTCCCGGCTGGGTCACCCCCAAATTTTCGTATGGGGGAATCGTGCCGGACGATGCCGCTGATCGGTGGATTTTCTCGGGGATCTCCCGTTTCCCCCGCCCCTTCACACCGGCGCCGCTCCATACTCACCTCAATCACACCCATCGGCTCTCAAGACCTCGCTGTTAAGAGCCACCCAAATCTCTTCACTCACTCGCTTGTTATATAAATACATGAATAACTTTTGCAGCCTCACGACAAAAGTAACGCTGTCAAAAATTGGGAAGTGTATGAAAATAAGTTCCTAATTTACGTTGAAATGTAAGACATATATCAATAAAGAACACGGATATAACTTGGAAATTAAGCTCGATCAGGCTCTTGCATGTTCTACCAACTGTTATAGCCTAGTTGCGGTTTCTTCATACTTTTTGAATCAAACCTTTGAAAAATCTCACCACTTACGATACGTTACGTTGTTTCCTAAATACGCCACGTATCAGAAAAGTTTTCATACTTGTGTTAGCATAAAAGTTTCTTTTTTTCGGTTAAAATAAACTTTTACTTATATTATATCTACGTATCATAATATTTCAGTTACAGTTAATATCAATAAAAAACCAAAGAAGAAAGTGTAAGATATAGCTCTTATACAAAATATCGTTAAAGTGAGTGCGTACGAATGTGATGCTTGTTCCTTTTGGTATAATTTTCTAGACTTGATTAAGCTTTATTTGCATTAGGCGGAGGAATATACTGAAATTAGAGCTTTAGCAGCGCTTCAGAAAAGTTGGAAACAACCGTGAATTGACTATAATTCTGCTGTTGTGGGGCGCACTGCTTTGAAAGACAGTGCTGCTCCATCAAAACTTGGGCGTGCTACTGCACGCGCGGGGTAAGTACATCAGTTCTGTGATACACTCGCGACACAGAGTTTTTACCCGGTGGCGCAGTAAATTGTCGCGTGGGGGAAAATGCTGCCGTCTGTGATGCAGGCGCGGTGTCTCGCGGCCTCGTACCAGGAGCATCGTCGGGGAAAGGCAAACAAGGCCCCCGCGGGCCGAACAAGCCTGCCGTTACTCGCTAAATAGATGGGCGCGAGTAAGTGAAGGAAGCACAAAAGGAACAAAACCTCTTCTGTACACACTACGTACATTTCCTTCCTCAACGTTCGTAGATTGAAAATCCTAGTACATATACAGGTCTGTGCTACGTTGTTTCATCCAGTCGCGTCCGTAGCCTCGTTTTTCAGAGGGAGCGACCGAAAGTGCAGAATCGTTTTTTTTTTTGTGGAGGGGGAAAGTGTTTACTATAAAAATTACAGGTTTATTAATGACCAGCTATAAAATGGTGGTCCGAGGGTTTCTCCTCCAGGGAATTTTTTCTTTTCCAAGTTTAAAAATTGGCAGTGATTATGGTTATTTATTATGTAAGCATTGGCATTCTTCTGACACTAAATTAATTTTTAGACTAAATGTGAAACAAATATATAAACGCATCCAAAATATCTAGACATATCAAATTTTATTTATCTGGAATGATATTTGAAACAGGAACGTTGAAATCACAAACAGATTTTTTCTTATGCTCCTTGCGTTCATCCCTGGTTTCTTCGTAAGGCATAGTCGAGAGTGAAGTGCGGAGATTTGGGTGGAATTTAACATCGAGGTCCTGAGAGCGGTGAGAATGAAGCAAGGCGAGTACGGGGCAGCGCCGGAATGCAAGGGCGGAGGAAAAGAGAGATCCCCAAGGAAACCCGGCACTGAGCGGCACGATTACCACGTGTGAAAATTTGGGAGCTACCCCGGCGGGAATCGAACCCAATTCGCCTTGGTGGGAAGCGAGTAGTATGGAAACTACACTACCCACGACCGCGACCCCACGTAGCTAACACGAGAGATGGCTAGCGCTAATGGAGACGTAAAACACAACAGACCTATCATTCCCGGCTAGACGAGTTTATGCAGTGATGTTAGACGTGCCATTTTCATGGTACCTGTACCATAATTAGACCTTGTGTACCATGTACCATGACGAGATTATCATGGTACGTAAATGTACCATATTTTAACTACGATAAAAATAAGAAGTTATAATAACTCAAAAGTATAATAAAACATGACCAGTTTCTAGCTTTCGAATAAGGGTTGAATTTTCGGAGGCTTCACAAACAAGATATAGAGATCGAAATGCATAAATATTCTTTGGGTTTCTGGCGATGCTCCGATGTTCTCACTTACCGTTTAGTTTGTGAGTTCGTCGTTTAGTATTGTCAGTCAGGATGTGTTCTGTATTATGTGCGGGTGATTTGGCCTATTTTAGTTAACATACACATTCCATTGCTGTGCAGGCAGGAATCGTCATATTTTATAAAGGTGAAATGATTATTTTTTGATTTACAAACCATGTATTTATCAGTGATTTTTTTTTTTAAATTCAAATATTTCATTTATATTTGATTTCATTAGTGTAACATTCAAACAACGGTTTTGTAATGGGGGAAAAAAATTGAATTGTGATCTTACGCATTTGTTAGAAATGTACCATAATTTTGTGCCAGTGAACCATGACCTTGAATAACCCGTACCACGATAGAAAAATGGTGATCTTACATCCCTGATGATGTGGGGATGAAGGGCCGAAGATGAAAAAAAAAAAAACACCAAAGGGTTGAAGAGGAGTGGGCTGTGACACATCAGAAGGCGGTGCCTCCTTCTCCAACCAGCATCAAGGGACGCCATAGAAGTGTGTCATCGTCGTGGGAGGAGGGGGCAGGGGCAGTTTGACGCGCTGACGGCGTGAAGACGAAAATACACACGGCACGCCGATATAACTTCAAAACCACAGCAATCCTGTCACACTATTCGAAAAATGTAGGGTCCTGCTTCACTGGTGGCGAGTTAACTGATTGTGCACTGACTTAGGCCGTGTGCACACGTGCGGAAATAGACCGCGGCGTCACCGCGACGGCGCCGCAGCTGCGCCTACTCCGGTGTGGAACGCTTTTGCGGCGCCGCGCGGACATTGTCCGCACGTGTGCACCCGGCCTTAGTTGTGAATCTCCTAGTGCCGTAGGTTAGTGAGTAAGTAATACGCAGGTTACCGACAGCTGTTATCGCTCATATGCTAAGCTTGCGTCACTTCTACTGTCACGATGATGATGATGATGACGTTACAGCCACTGGCGGCATGTATAGGAATTTGAATTCCTCGCTAACAGTGAAGTGATTAAGAGCCTTCCGTTTTGGATATGTATGGAGTTATAGCCGTAGAATATTGCTGGGTAAGGCACATGTTCCATCAACATTTTGGCTGGTGTAGTGGAGCAAAGGATGTTCACGATAAAGTGAGCATTTTATCACTGCCCCTGCATGCATATATTTTAATGGGCGCACTGAGTGACATTCGCCCAGGAAAGTTGGTAACGATGGATGGAAAGTATAGTTCCATATCTTAACGTCGAATAATAAGTGTCAGGTAACCATTTGTGATTACTTAAAATTATTTCTTTCGCTTCCTTTTTTTGAATGCAACGAAGTGTAAAAATGAGCATATTTGCAAAGTATTTCCTTTCTTAGTAATTTCACAGTTTCATTTTTGACCAACACATGAATGAATCTATGAGGCCCATGGCGATGCTAATTTTATATAAGGCGGAGTAATACCAAACGTTTATACAAGTAGATATAAAGCGGGGCTTTCAAAAGTGCTCATTTTACCGTGAACAGCCAACACCAACTCTTCTATCCTGCCTTCCATCACCATCTTCATTACCTACGCTCTATCATTCCTGAAACTTTACACAATACAAAAAATGTCTCAACTTATGCTGGCCTGTGCTGCTACTTTGTCAAATAAGTTACGAAACAATATTCAACACATAATTTTCATTTTTGTTTAACTAATAGATTTTTACGGTTGCGGCACAAATGCAGTATGTCAAGCCAATAAAACTGAGAAGTGACTGTACTTTTTCGAGTAGTGGCCACAGCAATAAAAGTAAACATCGCTTTCCCAGTTTACACGACTTTCTTTGCAGTTTGTCTCACTTAAGTTTTCCAGTTGTTGGACGTCTCGTATCTGAGAAAATCATCAGGCGGCGTCTTTGTCTCGGACCCGTGTTGCGTATCGGTTTCGCTATATTTTTGCGACAGCGTGCGGCATTACAAAAGGAAATACATGCCGCTAGTTAAAAAGGTATTTTCTTGACGCCTTATCCGACAGCACGATCTCTGGCGACCCGTGCACCCACTCGTTCGAACTGCGGAGTCACGATATACTGCCGTACACACTTTCCGATTACGAACTTCGAAGATTTGAGAACTTCATGTTGTTTCCCTATCCAGATCATACCTATAGGTTATTCGCAATTTCTTCACTTTTTTTTTTTTTTAAATCAAACCTTTGAAAAATCACTCCATGTATGCCATGTTTGTTTCCTAAACACGTAAAGTATTAAATGCGTTTTTTACACGTGTTAACATGAAAGTTATATTTTATCTATACATTTTATATTTTCTATTTGTAATTAGTGTGAATTAAAAAAGGGAGAAGATGAGTATGTTGGTAAAGCATAGTAAGAAATAGTTCTTATACAAAATAACATTACGCCGCGTGCTCACGAATCCGATGCGTTGTTCCTTTAGCGTAATTTTTTATACTCGGTAAAGCTTTGTTTGCACGGAGCGGAGGAATAGCATGAAAGTAGAACTTCAGCAAGACTTCAGAAAAGACGGAAATAACGCGAACATTTGCGATAGACTACGCCTCTTCGCTAATCAATCCTGTTATTTGTAAATGCGACCACAAATATCATAAGTGTAATCCCTGGTTAAAGTATATCACCAATTCGTTTCTTTTGTTGGGGATATATACAATATGCGTACCAAGACGAACAGCTTCTTTGCGAGTTTGAAATTCTATTTTTAGATGTATTTAAAACGATTTTTTTTGTTAAAAATTGCAGTGCCTTTAACACTTTTTGGCCTACATTTTACGTACAAAAATATACCGAAACAATGTAATTTAGTGCCACGTTCGTCAGACATAAAAACGGCACACTCGTCCTCAGAGATCTTTTAAGGGAATGCTCTAGTAAAACATTGTTTGTAAAATAATTGTTTGCGGTTATACCCATAGCTCAGTAAATTAGTGGTCAGGAAGTGCGATGTTTTCCCAGGAATTATATATATATATATATATAACATACAGCCGCCACATTTTACTTCATCCTTTCAAATATTATTACATGTTGCTAGTCTACATCGCTTCCCCTGCCCTCCCTGTCCCCTGCTCGAGCGAACAAAGAAGTGTTTCAAGGCCAGAGTTGCAACCCGAGCAGCACGCGGAGGTTTACAAAGGAGTGCCGCTACCACCGCGATAAGCCTATCGGGACTCGTTTCGCTTCCTGTCATTGAAAAGATTGAATGTCTGGGCTTACCGCTGCAAGAATGTTTTGGTTATCGTCCCCCTCCTCTCTCAGCGTGACTCAGGGTGCGGGGGAACCTTCTGGATTGGATTCGGCTAGATTATTTAAGCGGCAATGGGTTTTCAGAGCCGACAGTCTGGAGTTTGGAGGATTGCACGGCCTTAAGAGCCGGATGTGCGAAGACGGCGAGGCGACGGGTGGTGACGAAAGTGACCAGCGGGAGGGGAGTCTGCGACTGCGAGCATCGATAGAGTGAAGAGAGAGACTGACGGGCGGGACTAATGAACTTGATGCCTGAGTGTAGGACGTATGGAATGTTTGCAACAGACAGATTGAATATGTGTAAATAATGAACGTGAGTTAAAATACTGCAACCAATATAGAGATATTGATAAGGACTTTAATCAAAACTAAAACAGACATTAATAAATTTGCGCTTACTGAGAATAACAAGACAAATAGGGCAGTTAAATAGTTTAATGTTATAAATGAAAGCTGTGTGAATATTTATAGCAGTATAAATAAAATAAAATAAAAAAATTTGGTTCGACTTTTTATATTAAGACCGGCATCCGTGACGAACTCATCGACAAGCCCATGGCGTCTTGTAACAATATGGCGTGTATTTTAAGCAAGTTTCGAAATTCAAACTACAGCATATATGGCTTAACATACAAAAAAAATAGTAACTTATCTTCTGGAAATATCATCTAGTATTTTTTAATTTAAGCAGAAGTTAGGTAAACAACGCAGGAAGTCCGTAGCTATACGTGTCGGCTAGAGCAACAAGTTGCATACGACGAAGGCGAATTGAATTGGCTCGCCAAGCAGGAAAATAAAATGCCAACACTTCTGGCAGCCTCTACTATTCAGTTGCTAATCTCCTGTTGTTCGTGTAGTTTGATACACGTGTACTAACAAGCAAGCACTAGCGGCACCTACGTACCTCGAGTTCACGGTGCCCTCGCTGTGTGCAGGTGTTCTCCGCTTGTCGCACTGGTTCCGTTCGCCTTCGTGATAGGCAACTTGCTGTGCACACTAGTGCGTGAAGTTGCGGACTTCCTGCGTCTTTTACCTAACTTCCACTTAAATTTAAAAAAATCCTAGATGAAATTTCCAACAACTTTGTTACTAGGATTTTTTTTTAAATATTAGATCATATATGCTAAGAAAAGAGATAGCGAAAATAGTTGAACCAATATTTTTTTTTTAGTGCTTTACTGTGAAATTTCACTAAGGGAAAAGAGAGAGGTACCAAGTGGCATATCGTACCCCGAATACAAGAGTGTTGTGACTCAAAATATATTAATACTTTCGGTGAACGAGAATTAAAGAACTGGACCATTTTAAAACATCATTTCTTTATGGGTGGAACGTTAAGTACTATATATTGTTTGAAAACACTATAGTCTTGTATAGGCCTACTCCTAGCCAATAAATTCATTGCAATATTAAAGCAACTTATGTCTGATTGTCTTCCGTGTAGGTATAAGTTATATGGGTTTACAAAGTGCAACACAATCTTACCTGCTATAAGTCCAGTAAAAGTAAATATGTTTTTTCTAACGTCTTGCACTGCCTAGCAATACATATGAATTTTCCTACTTCAAACACTAAAATATATAAAACCCCCCTTTTTTAGTTATGATAGTCTTGTATTCGAGGTACGATATGTTGTTAAATCATTTGGTTTTCATCGCATGTAATGATATCCTATTGTTACAGATATAATTTGCGAGGATTTCAGCTCCGGTATCCTGTATAATGTTTTTTTGAACGACAGAGCACAGAGCATTGCCTAGTGCATTGTCTGAGATCAGTATTTCTTGATTACTGTTGACATCGTCGCCGTTGTAATCTCGTATTTCGCCTCGACAATTACCAGCTAAAATTTAATAAATGTAGAGAAGTTATGGCAATTCTATATATATTGAGAAGCTGTTATGTAGGATATGTCATGCGGGAAATTTCAATACACCTTCTGCAATAGAAGCTTTAGCGAAAAACCGATAAATCAAAGATGACGGGTGGGACTCCGCCTTAAGGTAACGATTTTTCTACTCAGGTTGGGAAGCTCAATGCTTTTGGTTTGGCAACTAGAATTTCTTTGCCACTAGGTAAGAGCTATGTCGCAAGTGTACAAGGATTTTCTCTATTTTATATGTTAAAAAAACAAAATAATTGCAATAATCATAAATAAAATCATTTAAAATAACTACGAAACCAAGTAAAATCATTCTCATTTATCATTCTCATAGCTAACATTTTTTTTTAAATGTGACTTCTTTTGGAACACAGCGCCCCTAGCAGCAGAAAGTGTACCTATGTCAAACTCTCCCATAAGAAAACTCGTTTTGTTCCTAACCCAAGTAGCATTAATCTTACATAAGAGCAGACGTGACCTTCAGGCGTTTAAACATTTGTCACTAGGGATTCCTCTTAAGGGTCATATGTACTGAAATGTTATCTGTGAAATTGTTGTTTGCGTGTAAATGCGTGTCTCGGTAAATAAATGTTCTTAACAGAACTCCGTAAAGTGCCGATAATGCTGTCTAAATGCCGTTACGGAATATAATCCTGTGCACTGTGCTCTTTCTTCACTGTGTTGATTGACGCTCCGTAAATGTAGTATAACACTATCGCTATCACATTTCATATTAATGTAAGTAATCTTTATTTTCTCTTAATAATTTTCATTTTCTCCCCTAGCAGTAATTACAATGTGTGTTAATCAACCAACCATTTTATAGGGTATAGTTAAATATCTAAATTTCTAACCCATAAAAATGTAATATGAACTTTTCAATAATCATAGCACACACACACACACACACATATATATATATATATATGTATGTATATATATATATATATATATATATATATATATATATATATATATATATATATATATATATATAAACGATATTTAAAGGTATAAGTATGTATTGCATTTTTTTTGTTTCGCTTTAAGTTTTTTGAGTCTAGTTCTTCGTTTTGTTTGTAACCCGCGGTGCTCCGGATCCGGAGGTTGCGTGTCTTGGCAACTTTTGATAGGTCCATGACCTGGCTCCAAGGCCGGCTTCGTGGTGCGAACTTCAAACAGAGCGGATGTTTCCACGATCGCTGGGATTTTCCATCTTTAAATCTTCAGCGCCATCGTAAGTTTTTGATTTATTTTTGCCGATCATAAGTAAGTGATCATGTTAGGCGACCACGATAGTTATATAAGAGATAGTGGGGCCAAGCTTAACCAATTTTAATTTTGAGTTAGATTATATAAGATCAGGAAGACACCGACGGCAGCCATGACGTGGTATGACGCCGTCTCATTTCCTGACGCCACCCTTCGTGCACGGCCGGAGGGGTGGTAAGGTGTCATCTTTGGTTTTCCTCACTAGAAAATTACGTTTATTAGTGTTTGAAGTAACTTTACAGTTATTTTTCTGCACTTTTCAGCGTAATTCAGAGGTGCTGGGAATTACCTACCCATAGAAACTATAGATGGCTGGCATTAAAACTAACTTTGCATGCAAATTTGACGACTTTTCATTGAAACATTCATATTAACACTTTGACTGCCACCATACTTTCGTAAAATGTGTTTTTTTTGCAAGGTATTTTTATAAAATTTATCGCTTTAGTTTAATAAGATGTAGAAAATGAATATATTGATTAAACAAATTTATGGAAGATGCTACAGAGCCACGTGAATAATGTGTTGCAAATGATCAGAATCAAAATACACCTGTACATAATATTGATACACATAGCAGTTAAAGTAGTAACATTATTTTGAAAGAACATTTCTACAGCAATTTGATTTATATAATATTTCTGAGATTTTGAAAGAACAGTTAAATTGTGGAAAGTCATTTATGTTTAAGTAAGACGAACTTTCGACCTTGAACTGTGTTAGCGTAATATATTGTTTTACCGTCTGAAAGCATTTTAAGTTTTATTTTCCCTTTTCTTTTATCCCCATTAATTAAAATTCGCAAGGAGGGTGATATTTTGAAGTTAAAATCTCAGATATAATGTATTATTCTTTTCATAAACATCGCAATTTACTACCAGCACATTTTTTGCTTTTCATTGCATTTTCTTTCAACTTTTCAACAAATGTTACGAAACTTATTTTTATTGGTTATGATTTGTAGTTTCTTGCTTTCATGTTGTTTACTGAGTGAAATTTACGTATTGATTTAAAGTGTTTAATTTTATGCTTATCAACGGTTGTGATTTTGCTTTGCGTGTTCTCAAAACTAGCACGTCTCGCTCTATCTGCATCTACAAACGTAACTGTCTACGCAGTTCTAAATCAATTTCTCATGGTTTTCAACTAATGAAACAAAATGATAAAATATACACACAAATTTTATCTCACAGTACACTGTGCCCACAACTATAATAAACTATAATTGAGGCGGGACCACTAATGGACTTTGTTGGCCGTTCTAGACGTCAGAGTACATTGCAAATCTAACGATCATTTACACGTTCTGCAATATGCACGTGTACCAAATTACCTTTCAATTCGGGCCATTACTCCTGGATGTTTTACTTTTTCTGCAGTCAGTGAATATTTACAACAATTTACAACAATTTTTTTGTGCGTAAAACATTTATTATTTTAGTTTTTATCACAAAATTTAAATGTATTTTGTCGATTTTTGTTTTTATGAAATCACTACTTATCAATGATCGATGGCCTATTAGGTTAAAACATATTTCTTCACTTTGAAGTATTTACTTGCATATTTTTTTCTTGTAGGAATCAGCATTGAACCTAAAGTCTCAGTATTCTAGATCTGAACACTTCTAAAATCACCCATGCTTACTTTTGTGCCAGTCACTTCGAATCCTTTCAGTTCAAAGATGCAGAATACTGTCACAAATTGTGTAATTACTTCTAAATTGTGTTTGGTTTCACGTCGATCTACAGCATCTTAAAAGCAAAGCTCACATCTTACAAATAATGACTATATTTAGGAGTCGAATCAAACTTACATCTCTTAAATCATGACTATATTTAAAGGGACGAAATAACTTTTAGGGTTACTATGCTAATACCTCAAACATAACAAATACTCCTTGTTGGGCAAACAGTTCCCATGCAATTTGTGTACAGTTAAGCTCAAATGCTGCAGCATTTCACTGAAATACCAAACCCATGTGTACGATGTAGCTCAGTTTTAGTGTGCTTGAATGTGATAAAGGCAATAATAATGTTAACACTGAATCTGATAACAGTGCATTATTGGTAAGCGCAGAGAAATATCCTAAATAGCATAATCAGCTTGATTAAAACTAGAAACAAGCTTGCCATGACTAGCCAGTAAGCTTGCAGTAATCTTGTGCAAGCCAACAAGCCTGAATCAAGTTAACTACTCTCCGCATGTCAAGCTTGTAGCAAGCTTGGTTAGTTACACATGCTTTAAGCTTGATTTGACAAGGTACAAGTACAATTCTAGCCATTTACAAGCTTCCCATTAGAATGTATGTGTCATTTGTGAGAAATTAGGCTTGAATAAACCTTGAATTACACATTATATGACAAGCTTGCTCTGCAAGGCAAATTAAATTCAAATAGCAAGCTTGCCACAAGCTTACGTGTTATCTGTGATACTGATCCGTCGTCAGCTTCAGTCAGTTCATGTAGAGGTGAGAAGAGAAATTGATCTGTTCTTAAAGAAATTAACTGTTTCAGTTACAGAAAATTTACATCTTATAAAAGTATTTTGATTTGTATAACTTAACATAAAGAGACGCTTATAAAATAATTAAGAAGAAAGTACAAAACAAATAAACCACTTTTGGGCTATTAAACAATATGTACAGCAGTCCTGACGGGGTGGAGCATAAAAAAAATCTGTATCGTTAATATCATTATTAAGTGCCAACATTTTAGCATCACATGCTAGACGTGTCACAAAGAAGCCAAGGCAAGAAGTGCAAGGCAGCATTTGTAGAGTGATTGCAGTGAAAAAATTCTTGCTTTATCTTTGCTGTAAGCAGATGACAGTCATTAAATTAAGTGCAAATATGATTTCATAAACATGTAAATATAGCGCTATTGATGGAAGGAATCATGTACAGGGATATTGTAAGCGGGACAATAACAAAGTAAAATGAAAATAACATATGAAAGACGACAAATTTTCTGTATTATAGCTAACTCCTGTAATTGTTATTTTTACTCTGGGATATGAAATAATCATACCCAACCAAGTAACAAACAACAGTCAGATAACAGTTGGCCTACTGTTGGCACAGGTGGTACATATTCTCCCGCATGACTGTGTTTTCTTATGTGGTACACAATAAGACCACGTGAACAATAGTAACAGTATTTACTTGAGACGTATTTTCGATGAGGGCTATTAAACACAAAATGTTTGACGGAATTTAATGTATAGCCCACAAGCAAACATCACTGAATCACCCACAGGCATCTTAGAACACGTGGTAAACATGTGGCTGATGTATGCCTAAGAGTATGAAAATTAGATCATTTTTCCATAGAAAACCCTCATGTGGTAGACAGGTTCAATTCTGATAGTTGGGCATCATCATGTGGCCAATTACGGGCCACTTATCACAAAATGACTGACAGAATTTCATATGTGGTCCACAAGCATACATCAGTGAAACACCCACAGGTATTTTAGAGTATGTAAATAACGTGTGGCTGATGTATGCCAAAGAGTATGATTATAAGATCATGTTTGCTCATAAAGCCCTCGCATGGTAGAATGGTTCATTTCTGATAGTTGGACATCATCTGGGAAATTGTGGGCCATTTAACACAAAACGACTGACGGAATTTCATATATGGCACACAAGCAGATGTTTGTGAAACACCCACAGGCATCTTAAAGTATGTAGAGAATGTGTGGGTGATGTTTTCCAAAGAGTACATGCCGCCTGTTGTGGTATGCCAACTGTTCCTTATTACTGAGGAAACATGGTCAGCAAACTTATGTTTCATTTATGGTATACCAACTATATGTTGTTGTGAAGTAGCAAATAGCATATGCATATTCAATTGATTTTTAAAATTTCATGTATTGCCTATATGAAGTAAAATTATCATGTGGTATTGCTAGTAATGGTAAAAAACAGTTTTCAGACCAGAAACCTGCAAAGCATAACACGCAAAAAAAATCGTTATTTTGCATTTTCAATTTTATCTGAAGGAAGTCTGAAACTAAAATACTAGTATTTTAAACAAAACACATAAATCCCAGTATTGATTCGTGATACTGACATTGTCTATATATCAAAGCTAATACTGCAGTATGCGTGTAAAGATCGTGTATGAATACGTAGTAGAGTAGTTGATAGCATACATGACCGAAGACGAAAGGTTTGTGAGTTCGATTCCAGGTTTCTCCAATGATTTGCACTAATTGTGAAATAAAGCTGAAGATAACACATATAAATATGGTAAATACATCAATTTTATTTGGATTAGATACAATTATTTTTTGGTTTGGAAAATGCATGGCAAGCTGCGTCTACGTGGGCTACAAGTGGCCAATAGCTGGGCCACAAGTGGCTTACCAACAGTTGGCTAACGACATGTGGTTTACTTACGGCAGGCCAGAAGCAGAAAGCCGTAAGTGGCCCGCTTGCGGTTAACTTACGGGCAACTCTTGTTTTCCCAGATATAAACCAACAGCTCATCAAGAATAAGTGGCCCGCTTGTGGTTGACTTATGGGCTACTCTTGTTTTGCCAGACATCAGCCGACAGTACATCCAGAAGTGGCCCGCTTGTGGAACTCTGGTTTTGCCAGACATCTGCTGACAGTTAAATATCCGTATGTGGCCCACGCGTAAATACATCATACCACAGTCATCATTCATTATGTGTGCCACATTCATCTGCGGATGCATTCCGCTTCTTGAATGCCCGTGGATGCCGCATGTGGACTGCTTGTTCACAATCAGATCTGCAATTGTGGGCCAACTATATTTTGCTACTTGGGCAGTGCCACAAAACCTGCAGCAGAAAGTAAACAAACAAAGGCTCTCCTTAAAATATGGTGTGTATAATTGCTGCTACCATTTATTTGTACAATATAACCTGTAGCGTTGCTATAGAAACACTAACTGGCAGCGCCGAAACAGTGTTTTTCACGTTGATCGCACCCAATATTTTCAATTACAGTATAATATGCTATACGTTTTTCCTAAAAGGTTTAAATAATTTTGAAAGACTAACCCGAGAATGTCTTATTGTACATTTACATGTTTTCTGTGATATTATAATTAATAATTAAATACACTCATTTGCAAAAAAAAAATTATCACCAAGAAAGAATTGCGCGAGTACAACAAAGGTTGCTACACAGTACTACTATTGTCATAGTCCGACATGTATCTCATTTGCTTGCGTGGGTGTGCTACGAGAGGGTATGCATGTTCTTCCATAATCCATAGTAGAAAGACCCCAAATAAGGCCTTAGCAGTAGCGTGAGCCCCAGAACCAAGTTCAGTGAACACGCAGCATACCCCGAAGGCGCCTTCGACAAGCCTTTACCCAACTGGATAAGTTTGAGAGAGGCCGCATAGTTGGCCTTCGAGAGGCAATATGGATGTTTCAGCGCGTTGCTCGCCAGTTGAATCGTTCTGCCTACACTGTGAGTCGGTGTTGGACGCAGTGGGGATACGAGGGTACACACACCGTCGAGAAGGCCTGGGTCGACCCCGGTGGACGATCAGCACGCTGTAATCACACCACTAGCGTCGCTGAGCATCATCCAGGGACGTGTCACGGCAGCTGGGGATACGCCTGTGTCCACCAGTACTATCGCTAGGCGTCTAGCAGAGCGAGATCTGTCGTAGCGGTGTCCCGTACGACGTCTATCATCACGAAGTGAGCATCGCATAACTCGTATGACCTACCGGGAACGGGCAGTACGGCAGCTTGCGATTGGCGACCAGCAGTGTTCAGCGACGAATCACTGTTGTGTATAAATACAGACGACCACTGAATTCGAGTCTGGAGATGCCCTGACCAGTGCCGTCTTCCACGCTTCATTGTAGAGTAGCTCACCACCCCAACAAGAGGTGTCATGGTGTAGAGTTCCTACGATTCCCGCACCCCACTGATGATGATTGATGAAACCCTGACGGCACGGCGATAAGTCCAGGAAATTCCTGCGACCACGTGTGCTTCCCTCCCTGTTACAGCGTGACAACCGAAAAGGCCGGCCTCACACAGTATGAGTGTCTCTCTGACCTACCTTCGTGATGTCAACATGCTTCCTTGGCCAGCAAGGTTCCTAGACCTTGCGCCCAACGAGAACGTTTGGGACCAGACTTGAGGGTAACTTCAGTCAGCGGCAACTACGGCGAATTTGGAGGGTTAGTTGCGCGAGCTAAGACAGGATCGTCCTCAGGAGAACATCCGACGTCTGTTTGCCACACTCATAACCGGCATTATAGTCGCCTGTCTCCGCGCTATGGGTGGTACAGCACCATACAAAGAACATACTTCAAGTTTTGGTTCTCTACAATACATGGTTGACGTGAAAGAATATTTGGATGTTTTCTGTATTCATAAATACCTCGTTGTATGCCTGTATCCTTTTACGCACTCCTGTGATGGCACCTTAAGTGTGATTAATCTTTTTTTGAAAATGAATGTAGATTAGTAATAATTCTGCTTACCAAACCCAGTTATCTGGCGAATAGTAGCTTTTAAGTGACAATTGTAGTACATGTTGGTTCTGTGGTACAATTTGGGACTGGTAATGTAGTTTTATTCACGATGACGTGATATGTGAACGTTTTGATGAACTAAAATTTGTATGCTGTTTACTCGAAGCAATTAAAATTGTGACTTGTGTTTTGCTGGATACAAAATGTGTAACTTGTAATTAGGCCTACTTAGAATTATTAATTGCAGAAAGAATAGCAATAACGATTTTTTAAAATTGATTTGTAAAAATTTTTGTTGGCAGATATATATAATATTGAAATAAATGCAAATGAATCGCGCACAGAAGTCAGTGTTGTCATTTATGTAACAGACAAGAGTACAGAATTTAAAGAATTAGATTTCTTCTCTGTCAGTTATATTAGCGGTTTAAATGCAAACATAATCTTTCAGGAAGTTTATTTGATAAATCATCAGTGAGATTTGTAATCATATGAGTATGTTTATTTTGGTATCACGTTAAAAATATGTAGTAAAAAAACGGACTTATTCCCCTACTGAGATGTTAATTACTACTGTTTGTGGACATATGACGCTTGCTAAGAAAGTATTGCCATAAATTGCACATATAAAGGCTTTTAAAACGAACCTTGTCGTCGTCATTGTGACCAGTTATGACGTATTTTTGTTTCAAGTATAATATAAAGACCATAAGTCAAAATAACGTAAGAAAACTATAGAGCAACTGTATAAAATTTCAATGCCATGGCGGTGTGGGAAAAAAAAAATGTAAATGTATGATTTCAGCAAGAAAAGAAACCTTCAACTCCACAAGCTATTTCAATTAAAGTGTTGTGATAACCCTGAGTTTAAAAACTTAGTTATTGATACTTAAGTTGACGAAATTATAGACATTTCTTATAATGTCACACTATGCATGAAATTTTTCACACGGAATGTCATAAACGAAGCCTGAAACTTGAGCCTGAAGCCTGTAAAGCGCGATACAATACACAGCATTCAGGTGTATTCCCTTGCTCTTGTTTTTTTTTTTCACCCCTTAAAATAACATGCCAGTCAGAAGCTTTGCGCAAGGCTGATTTAGGTAATTCTGTAATCTAAGGGATGTTCTAAAAATTTAGTTTTTAATGCCATCATAAATACTTGAGCGTGTACTACGAACGATACGAAGCTGGTGTACATTTGCAGGTTTATTTTCTGCTGGAAATACCGCTGGCCGTAATTTTATATTTTAAAGTACAGCTTAAACACACTTTCCTTGACTTCAAGTAGGCAGGGAAGAAGTGATTACTGGCAGTCTTCAGAGCTCAGAGGTTGTTTTATATATTCTTGCTGTTCCATTGTGAGGTAAACCAGCGTTAAGAAATTACGCGAGTGGAGACGTGTTACGTATGTTGTCGCGAACTTAGTGACTCAAGGCGTGGGCGAACTCGTATCCCTGAACCTATATTCGGTCTCGAACTCGGATCACGAGAGTAATAAAATTAGTCAGTACAAATCTACTATCTAGTTTGGCTGCGACACCACGTTGTAAAATAACATGACGAGTTTTCACAGTACATAAAATACGCAGATAAAGATACACATTTGCTGTGTGATGTGGATAGACTGGTTTCGCATACTTGCAACAGCTATCGTGACGTTAAATTTTGAAACGTGGATACAAGGTGACGTTTATCTTAGCTCGAATGACGAGGCTGCTAGCACTGCGAGGTTATTTGGAACTTCCTGTAGTCACGTTGAACCGTATACCGAATAAATGGTGCGCAGAGCCAGCGAGCTAATTAACCAGCCGCAGTCTCATCGCAAACAAATAAAATTCGCAAACTGATCGCTGCTCTGCATACATCCTGGTGAAACCTGCACGATTCGACATTAAAAAACGTATCCGTGAAATTGCACAACTTTTATTTGTACGTGCGAATAAGTGGCGGTTACTCGCAAAAATAAAATTTGACTAGGCTACAGACATGTTTCAAGTCAATTAATTGCACACCTACAGCTTTTCATTATTGCAGGATGTTGATTGCTGAGATACGAGACAAACCTTACATCCTTCTCAAGTCCTGCATTTCCGATTTTATCTGGTAGACAACTGAGGAGAGTCATGCAAAGGTGACAGTAAAATAATACGACGAAATGTTTTGAACATGTCTACTTAATTACAATTTTCAGTAGAAATATGTTATGTCAAGGTATACATCGAAAACACTCGTACTACAAGTATTAAACTTTAAATACGCGAATTGATATAATCTGGTCTTTTTATAATGACTTTCATGATGTAAGTTACTACATAACGTAGTCACGTCACTATAAGAATTACCCGGAAACAAAGTGTCTTGGTCTAAAGCTGTTCTTAGGAACTAAAACGTCATTATAACGTCACAAGTTTATTTCAAAAATATAATTTATGATGAAACACTTGTTGTTGGAATAATTATCTGGTAGATGGACATTTTCAACCGTCCTGAATTCTGCCGCCGCTGGAAAAACTTTGTCAATAGAAACAATCACATTATCAAATCCAAAGTTCGCCTTAATTTTGTGCCAAGGAAGAAAAACAGGTTTTCCGAAATTAACGAAAATAATATGAAATATGCTTAGTTTTAACTGCCCAAACTCTGCTGTGTTCCAGGCATTTAAGCACAAGTTTATTAAAAAATTATGTAGAATGATTTCAGATGGGTAATATTCAAATTGCAAGTAGCTAGGAAATGTATGTTCGGTGCCAAGGGCTAGGGGCTGTGGTGCCGTCCGCCATCTGGAATTGCACCATCTTGGATAACTTCACAGCAGCTATCTTGAATTCCGCCGTATTGTGTCCTTGACCTTGACCAACCGTCTGGTTTCCGGTAGCCATCTTGTTTCCATTCGCTATCTTGTTTCGGCCACCACTTTGTTTTCGCCTGTCATACGGTTTTCATCTGCCATTTTGTTCCATCTGCCAACTTGTTTCCATCTGCCATCTTGTTTCTGGCTACCATTTTATTTTCGTTTGCCATTTTGTTTCTGTCCGCAATCTTGTTTCCGCCCACCATATAGTTTCCCAATTACTCAACTTCATTCAACACCACCATCTCGTTTCCCAATATCTGTCGCATGTGCTCCACATTCTGTAGTACTCTCATCGTCCGCTAATGGTCCACATTGGTGCCTTTAATGTTGTTTATGGCCACTAGAGTGTGTCACTGTCATCCACCATTTTGGATGTCATCCCCACGACCTTCGTTCAACTTTCGCCTGCCAGGGGCGCTGGTGTTGCTCATGCTCGGCAACCATGTTGGTTCTAGATTTGTCCACCAGTAGTGCTACTATATTTTGTAATCTTTCACAGAGCTCTAAACATTGTCTGTAGGAGGGAAGGGATCGAACTGCCGAACCTTGGGTCGGCATGCAGACGCCTTATACCACTCATCTATAGGGATGTGTGTTCGGACAAGGGTTTAAAAGAATTATATGTAATATATTGTGTATTTAAAGAATGTAAGTTTTTGTTGTCATGGTTATTCCAGAATAAGAATGTGTAATAATAATATTCTTTGTCACTTTTCTTGAAATATTTTTTTATTAAAAACTGTAAAAAGGTGTACTCAAAAATTAGAAAATAAAATATTAAAAGTATTTATTTTCTACTACATTAATTACATTTATTATTTGATTTTTATGTACACACTTTTTTTTTCTTCAAAAAAGACATTAATTTTCTTGTTTCGGGCATCCATCCTCCCCCCCACTACAACTCTCTCACCCCATCATGACCTCTATTTCCTCTGCCCCCTACACCCTCCTTCCACCAACCATCCCTACCCACTCATTCCCCACCCCAAACCCCTCTTCACCCTCTCCCTCTTCCCAAGCAATACCTATTTTTCCATTTGCTAGTTTGTCAGAACAAATAAGGCGCTGTCCCAGTGGGCAGAAAATAATTTCAACTATCATCGCATGTGGGAGGCTACGGTTACTTGCGGCCCTAGATACATATAACGAACTGGCCTTTCTGCCAAAAGAGTTTCTGCTGACGTACGCACACAACGAAGCTCAGTACCTGTACAAGAGACTTCCAACGTACCTACAACAGGACGAAGATATTCGCGACTGCCTGCTCTGCAAGAAGTTCCACAAGGGTTGCAACATTTCCATTCCAGACACTCCTCATTCCTGCACTGTTAAAAAAATTTCATTCATTTTACGGAAAAGTGCTGGTAAACATTCATCCAGAGGTGTCCGTAAACTCTCCGTAAAATTACGGACACATTGATTTTCAAAAACGGACTTTCTGTAAAAATCACGGAACCTCTCCGGTAGTTCCCTAGTTAGTTTTCTGTACTTTTAGTTTAAATAATTTCTAATTTTAATTTTATTTTTATTTTCACTATGTGAGTTTTCAACTGTGTATAAATAAATATATATATATAAGTTAATATGTTTTATACTTTAGCAAGATTTGAACCAGAATCAAAATAGTTCCAAGTTCACGACCCTAATCACTTACCCACAATGGTCACGTGGTGAACCTGGTATAACTTTTGAATTTCTATAGTAGTCAAATAAGCAAACTTTTTAGTTTCTGTCAAATTTAGTGTATTTTAGGTGTTACTAAGTGTTACATACACCTGCTGCTATTTTTAATGTTTGAAAGAACAGGTCTTAGTGACATAGATAACCTTAACGGCAGCAGAAACGATAATTTTCTGGTTACAATAGCGAAGAAAGTTTCGCGTGGACTCCGCATTGTTCGTACCCGAAACCCGAAGTTATAGGTAATACGGAGATTTTCCGTATTTTGTATTTACGTACCTTACTCCGTTTTTGTCATTACAGGCTGCGTTTCCGTATATTTACAGTGCATTTTCATACAAATTTCCGTAAATATACGGAAAATTTTAACAGTGTGCAGTTGGTGCAAGGCGCGACGTCGCACAGCATCAGCCGCCACTGACAACTAAATAAAAACTATCACACAACACTTATCAACAAATCTAAATCATCTGTACAATTACAAATTTGTTAAAAATTATTTTTCTTTTGTTATACTTTTGGTTACCGATTACGTATCCTTCTGCTACATGTAAACTTTAACCATAATTTAACCTGAGAGAGAAGTCAAGTGTTTTACCGTTTGAGACAGTTACATTTTTTCTGAACTATTTTCAATGCATTTAATTTTTGAGCGAGTTACGTTAGTTTTCAGGTGCATAATTTCGACTGTTTATTAAGTGTCACGTAAGGACCGTTACCCATGACCACTTCCTGAAGGCAACTTAGTTTTGAACACTATTTCTTTTCTTGCCCATTGCCATTCAGGGATTTTTTAAAATATTTTATTTGATTTATTTTTCCAGCTTAATTGAAACAGATATTTTGAATTGGCATATTTTTTTATTTGTTTGAATAAATAATTTTTAAGCTGGATTTGACACGTCTGACATTTCTTCTGAATATGCACGTTTCATCCTATCCCTTCTCTACACGTTTTTCAGTTGCAATAATTAAATAAGTGCGTTATTATGTGCGTATTTATCTACATTAAGTTTCACAGCTGTATGTGTGGCAAATAGTCGTTTGCCAGTAACGAAGGTGTTGTTGTCTAAGGCGAGTTTCTATGCATCTAACATACTCGATCCTAAAATTATCACAGCCGACCATAAACAGATTTATTTGGAACAGTATTTATTTATTTTCATCCGCTTACTGAATCACGAGTATTGCCAACACAAATAATTTAATATTCTGTCATGTGGTGCATAAAGTAAAATTCTGGATACTACACTGAATTGGCCTAGGTTATGTTTTACATATTTTCAGAATAAAAAGTGGCAACTCCAACACATGGGCTATTATGATAGTGAGTTTACTCCAGAGCACACCATGTTACACTTTACGGAATTATGTGGCTAGCCCAGCGTGGTTGCCTTGTGCATATGTTATCTGTACCGCACCACATGTTACATAGAATTTAAAAGTGGCACACAACATAACGGCTTACGACACGCTGAAGCTACAGTAAGTGAGGTTAAGTCAATAAATGCGTAGAAGTGCCAAAACACCTCACCAGTTACGCAGAAGTGAGCGTACGCCCTACCGATTGAGAGAAACGATACCTTTACATACACCTAGAATACACTGTGTTTGAAACGGAGGAGGCAACGGAAATTACTGACACGTACACTACAGTACCCCAGGCAGCTGACAATGCAAACACTGATAATAATGCAGAACATCCTAATCAGTTATCCGAACAAGACACTACAGCTGTCAATGTTTCACAGGCATCACTGCTACTGAAACTAGCAGCGCTGATGCAGACTCAAATGACTGAAATGCACACAAAATTGACAGAGTCACTGCAAACAAAATTATCCGAGTTAGTGCAAACAAAATTATCCGAGTCACAATCGCAATTGACTGAGGCTGTGCAAACTAAATTGACTGAGTAGCAAACAAAATTAGCTGAGTCAATTCAAACAAAATTAACCGAGTCACAATCACAATTTACTGAAGCTGTGTAAACAAAATTAGCCGAGTCGCAGTCACGACTTACTGAGTCAGTACAGACACAGCTTAGTGGGGTTAAGTCACAGCTAAGTGAGGTTAAGTCGCAGCTAACAGAAACTGTACAATCACAGGTTTCACTGTTAAGATAAGACGTATCAGCTAATCTGCAACAGCTGGCTTCCGAAGTAAACATCGCACACCAGGAAGTAACTGAGACAAGGGAAGACTTAGAGAACGTTAAGAGGACTTGTACTGTACAGTTTAGTGAAGTGGAACAGCGAATGAACAGGTTAGAAGCACGACCAGCTGCCACAACTGATTTGAATGCTCTAGATAAGATAGTAACAGAAAAATTCACCCCACAGAACACTCACGTAGAGAACAAACTGGGGCAAGTCGAGAACGCGACTGCAGAGAAGCTTGCAAGAGTAGCTGATAAGGTGGATCAGCTAACCCAGATCGTGAAGGGAGTGAGAAATCTTCACCTGAGTGTACACGATTTTGACCGCGTGGAGGTGCAGCCTCTTGTCACGAATACTCTACACACTGAGCCCAGAAATTGTACATTTATTTCTGAACCGAATGCCACACAAGTGACCGCTACGCCATTAGCAAACGCGTCTATTAGCACTCTACTACATAACCCATCGAAACTGTGGGCTGAGCAGATGCCAAAATTCGAGGGAAAATCCGGGGAAAACCCAATCAATTTCCTACTGAAATTTGAGGAATGCTCTGTCTTGTGTGGATTAAGTGACCATGACAAACTGAGATGCCTTAGTCTAGCACTGAAGCTGACGGCCTACTATTGGTGGGAAGTAGCGAAAAGCACCACAACAAGCTACGCGGATTTCAAACACAAATTTACAGATAATTTCTGGAATGCAAAAGTGCAGGGAAAGGTTTATCTCCGGCCGAGGTCGTAGCCCGGAAGCACACATCTCTGACATGTACGAAAAGTCAAGACACTTAAGTCCACCTGTTAGCGGTGAGGAATTTACGGCAATGGTGATACTGCAATTACGCTATCGCTACCAAGCACACTGGTCAGGACGCAGAGATACCGACATTATATCATTCCGTGAGGGACTGCTTGCGTTCGATCAAATCGACAAGATGTAGAGACAACAGAATGTAAGAGAAAGCGACAAGCAAGGGCCTATCGAACGACCGCCGCCATTGTACCTCGGAAACCAGCAAAATTAGTACAGGGGAGGTTTCAGGCAGAACAATAGTGGGCATCCTAAAGTGCAAGCTTTTCACGTAGACTACTACGAGCCGTATCCACTAAACCAAGGCTATGATCAGAGAAACAGCCAACACTCTTTCAGAAGCTGAAGGTATTATTCAGACAGGAGAGGTCAGAGAAACCGCGGACGCTGTCTAGACCGCGAAGAGAGGTTAGGTCAACAGGGAGAAAGGTCAGAGGAGGACCGAAGCCTACGTCTCATGGAACGCCTGTTTCTAGGGCAGTGCACAGTTTTCCACACAGGTCTGTACCGCAGGGCAGGAATGGAACAGCGTGCGGAAATCAAACACCGCAGTATTTACTGCCACAGCCTGGCGGTTATTTTGACAGTCAGACACCGCTTGACCCACGAATGCCGACACCACCTATGATAAACTGGAGAGAGGCGAGTTCGCAGAATGCAACTGCGAGTAATAATACTGAGATAAACTAGAAACGGTCAGGGAAACAGGATCTCAGTCGCTGGCCCAAATCACCGAGTGTAGTTCCAAGGATTCATCTTCATCCGAGTTCAATAGCGTGATTGATTTTACGAAACAAATTGAAGTTGAGCTGAATAGTGTGGGGAATGTTATTGTGAGTACTGTATTATTAGGAGAAACCGACAGGGAATTTTTGCTTGACAATACTGCAGAAGACGATGCTGTCATTTAGGAAACTTCGTGTGCTGAGTTGAAGTTAACTGTATATGGTTTGTCAGTGCCATGTTTACTAGACAGTGGAGCTGAGATAAGCTGTGTGGCAGAAGCATTTGTAAGTGATATCTGTGTCACCGGATATAAGCTACCTGTCGTACCAGTACCCAGGCTCCGCATTATTGGTTCAACAGCAAAATAAAGCCCAATGGTTAGCAGACAAGTTTGACTAACTGTTGAAGGCTTAGGCAGTACAAAACGAATTTCAGCTTTGGTAGTTAAAGGCTTGGCTTCTAGGAATTGATTTTCTGACACGTTACAAAATCAGTTTGGATTTTGGCGGATGGTTAGTGCGCACTGCAGACAGGGAGTCTAGCACTGCTGGAGGCGGTCGGATCAATTTGTATGTCAGCTACAAGTAGCAGAGTTTCAACTGAGTAAATGGCCAGCTGTGAGCGCAACCGCTTCTATTGAAGATATTTTACATACTGTGAGCAGTATTGACTGTACTGATCAGCAACAGAAGTATGTTTTAGAGCAGTTATTATTGGCTAACTAGGCTATTTTCTCCGAACAGCCAGGCCGGAACAAGTTGTACAAAGCCTATGTAAAAGTGGAATATCCGGTCCCCGCAAAGTATGCAAAAGAAGCGGAAGATGTAATAAAACCTGCGGCGAGCCCGTACTGTAATCCTATGGTCTGCATAAGGAAAAAAGACGGATCAGTCAGATTATGTTTGGATGCACGTAAACTAAATAGCATTAGAATTAAATCCAGAGAAAGCCGGAGACCTACTGACGAACTATTAAGGCTGTACCAGGGAGTTCCCTATATGTCTACTATAGACTTGACCCATGGCTACTGGCATGTTTCCCTGACTGACGAATCAAAACAGTACACCTCATTTTTATTTCGTAACCAGCAATGTTGTTTTTGAAGTACTACCTTTTGGCCTTTGTAATGCCACATCACAGTTCACAAGGTGTATGACAGTCACCCTAGGTGAGGAATGTTCAGAATTCGCACGTTGTTACGTAGACGATATTTTGCTTATCGCCGCGCCAGAGATTTTGTGACACGTGTGAGAGAGAAGTTATCTGCTTGACACAGAAGTTACGCTTGCTGCCTAGTTACCAAGGGTCCTAAATAGTGAGAGATACGACCTAAGCTGTCTAGAAGCCACACTAAACTGCCTCAACCCGAAAATCGCTAAGTAGACTCCCTACCGCGTTGTCTGGAACGCTGCTCGATCTGAAGTATCTGAAAATAAATGAACAGACCGACCGAACCGAGGGCCTTTTGAGGACAAACAAAGCAACTGTGCTCAGATAAGCAACATGTAAACACTTTAGTACTGGTTTGTACGCACCGTGGTTTATTCTGCGTTGCTGTTGGCTCAAAGTGATTCAATTGGCATAGAAGTCTTCTCAGATATCCAAGGATTTGTTGTGCTGATCATATTTTTCTCGGCTTTGTTTTGTGCCGCTGAAATTATTGGGAGTTGTGATGTATGTAGATTGTAGAATAAGTTTGTTGTAGAGTTATCTTGTGTCACTTATCCTTCGTTGTTTTGTTTATATGTTGCTGCATGGTTAGGCAACGTGAGATGATGTTATTCCAAATGAAACGCCTATAGTTTTCTGGCGTAGCTTCCTATTGATGCAATTGTTGTTATGTTCTACATGTATTTATTCCTTTTCTAGTGTTGTGTATTCAGATTAAAAATTATTTATTCAAAAGAATTCAAAGATATGCCAATAAAAATATATGTTTTAATTAAGCTGGAAAAATAAATCAAATAAAATAAAAAATCCCTGAATGGCAATGGACAAGAAAATCAAAATCCTTACGTGACACTTAATAAACAGTCTGACTTATGCACTTGAAAATTAACGTAATTCTCTCAAAAATAAAATGTCTTGAAGATATTTCAGAAAAAATGTAACTGTCTCAAACGGTAAAACAATTGACTTATCTCTCAGATTAAAGTTTGCTGAAACTAATTTAGGCACCTTGCCAACATGGCGTCCGTAGAATGTTCTACGCCATTGCGTAACGTAACAAAGTCCAAGATGTGATGTAATTTAAAACTTGATGAAAAACAGTTCTGTAGTTAAACACCAGGTTGTAGATGAAGGCAGAACGGTGTAACTTGTAGAAGGAAGCGGAGGTAGGAAAAATATGTAGATCCGACTGATGTAGTGCCTTACGTGGCTCAACGGCTCACGGACGTTTCAGGTCGAGATAACTACCTTCCTCTTAAACAGCTGCTTAAAATAAAAATACGCAGAGTGCTAAATCTATCAAACTCGACGCAAAACACAAATCGAAACTATTGCAAGCTGTTAGAAACTAGAACACCCTAACTCCAATTAAAATTCCTCCGCAACACCCAACTGAAGGACGAGCGTCCTAACCTTATGTCTAGCGTAGTCGAAGGTTGGTGGCATAGAGAGCGAACTTTCAAACGGCCCGGGCGTCCTAACCCTATGCTGAGTTCTCCGGCCAATCGGAGTACAGGATTTGAACCTGTTAGCCAATCGCAAGGCTTCCTGACTAACGATCTAAAATGATACACCCCAAACGACCTAAATCCTTATTCCATAGAGATATGGGTCTCGAAGAATTTAATCAAAAATATACAAGAAAATTCCCTGAAACATTAACAATAAAGTGAGACTAAAAATAATACAAAATGTTAAGTTTTTGATTAAAATACAAACAAAAGAAAATCTAGCTATCTATTTCAATTAAACATTAATTATTGACATTCGTACATCTAAATTTAAATATGCTAATCATATGAAAAATGCAAAAAAAAAATTACGAAAAATCAAACATATGTGAAAAATTGTTAAAATTAGAAGTATTATGCGTGACGGTGTCCAATATGTTAAACAAACATTAATTATTACAAGTAGGTGCAGATAGTGAAAATATTGTATTACAACCTTGTTTCGCCCTCATCGGCTCTCAAGATCTCGTTGTTAAGAACAGCCCAAATATCACCACAATAATACCATGCTAATAAGATTATTTTTCTACTGGGCGAGTAAGTACGTTAATTGTACAAATCTCACCGTAATTCATTTGAAATTAATAATTATAACCTCTATGGCCATAACATCCATCCACAGGATCAGGATCAAACCCACAACCTCCTAAATGCGAGGCAGACATGCTCCATCGTGACCATGCCATAGATAAAAGATGAGAATGACTGAATCCCGTCCTCTGTGAATGTCCCAACAATTGGCTGAAGAAATACCAACCTACAGAGCTGTCAAGACCACATGTTCAGACGATGGCATGGGAGTTTGTTTACGCCTGGTTTTCCAACAAACCTGAGTTTTAAAAAATAATAAACAAATTAAATATATTAACGTTGCATTAAATATCTGGTTCAGGATGCGTGCTAACTTTTCAGTACAAGTATTTATGTAAACAGCCTGATTGCCTTTGTTTACTTTAAACCAAATATTTTAGCAAGTATAGTTTTAGAAAGAATTGGGGTGTGGCTGTGTCGGTTACACGGCTGTAGATTTTTGGTGAATATATGTACACATTAGCTGATAATATTTTCTGAGGAATATGAGAAATAAATTAAAGTAACGTGATGAATATTTGGCTCTTATGGCTTAAAACGGCAAATATAGACGAGATATTTCGTTCGGCACCAAGATCAGCATGCTAGCACATCAGAGTCTCGAGACATACTGCCAGGAAATGTTCGCCCACGCCCAAAATGGCGGCCAGTAGCCGTGGGCCACCATCCACGCCTCGCGCGTTCACAGCACAAACTTAAGGTCGTGCTCGCATCGTAGTCGCATACTCGATCGAAAGAGACCACATTTGTTTCAATCTTGTTATTGGTCATGACGTTTAAGTGTCGGGATGGATCACCCAGCAAACGTTACATTACCGTTTCCGTCCTGGTAACCGTTGTGTCCGTCTGATATTAAAGATGCATTCATGTCAAGAGTTTTAACGTCACGACCCTGAAGTTGATTACTGCGCGGCTAGCAAGAGCGCTTTAACCTATCATCTCTAGCTGCTTTATGCGAAGGCCGAATGACATGCGAGCAAGCAAGCGGCGAGCTGCCCATTTCTCACGTACTTGACGCAGGCTCGAAAAAAGATGCCGATTTCTGTGACCTTACAGTCCTGTGGGCACACTCGGAACACTGCATTTCGTTTATTGGATTCTGGTGTTGTGAGAAACCAGGTTCGCTTCGTACTGGGTTTTGCACGGTTTACATCCTTTTCTCGCTTTGGCATTAGCATTGAGTGTCTCCGATGGCCGTGCATACTAACGCTTCGCGCTCTAGTGGCGATGTGCCAGTTCGGTGAGGCCCATAGAAGGAACATGGGTAGAGTGCGCCTGCCAATTGTGCAGAATCCAGTCTCCGAGTTCTAGCATTGGAATGCCTTTTTTAAACCCAATATCACTAGCATATAGCTACATAGTTTGGATAACTGGATATTTATTTCTAAAATGAACCAGACAATCATATGAAAATTATTAGAATTTGAAAATGACTGCACACACCTAGACGCAACATCAGTCTCTGCAATGACACCTAAAAAGCGTACAAATAGAGGACTGCTGAAGATCCAGACCAATATAGTTGTTGAACGTCAGTGAGCTGTAAACGTTCCCGCTGGTGTCAGTAAGTCTCTTCGAAGTGAAACGTCACTTTTTAAGCACGTTAAGGATGTTTGAAATGGGCCCAATGACAGGCTTGCATGAAGGAGAATCTTCATACCGCGAAATTGTTACTCGTACGGACCATGATGCGAATGTGGAAGAATGTGGAGAACATGATAAGTCGAAAATCAGGAATTGAACCACGAAATCTGACGACACCACGGGGTGAAGACATCTTATTCGCATGGCAATCGTATGTCGTTCACCTTCTACATTCTCTACTTCGTGGAGGACTGTGCGTACGGTTTCCTTTGCGGGGGATTCCCTTAAGCCTGCAGCATCGATTATTTTAGCCACAATAGCCGCACGACAACACCCACTAGCGTGCAGAGTGGCGTCATGTCGTGTTTTCGGACAGGTTTCGCATCAACTTGGCGTCACAATCATTGCCGCAAATGCATTTGACTGTATCAAGGCGAGCACCATCTTCACGAAAGCGATGTCCGCCGTCATACTGGGCAATAGTGTATCGTTATAGGTGATCTGCGCTGCTACAAATTGTACGCACTCTCAACAGTAAGCGCTGCATCAAGGAAGTTATGAAAGCTGAAGTCGTACCCTTCCTTTAGCAGACTCCGGGAGCCGTATCCCAACAAGACAACGCCCAACCACACGTCGCCAGGAATGTCCAGGTCTTTTACAAGCCTTGGTTTGCATGTTCGCCCGATATGCTACCTATCGAACACGTCTGGAATATGGCCACCCGGAAACTATAGTCCATTCACGACTGGAACAGACTTATGAAAATCAACCTTTGAAAAAATACCCTAGCCATTAGCTGCATGCATACCTAGTAAAAAAAAGTGGTGGGCGTGGGTACTGTACCCGACCTCGGGGTTTTTTTTTTAACGATATGTATCGCAGTCTGCCTGTTTGGAAGATCTGTTATTCCCAGTTCCTTTATATCCTCCTCGGGTTGTCAGCCAAGTGGTACAAATCTTCTTTTTTTTTGCCAGAACGTGAACAGTCGGTTAGTCAGTCTGTTTGGAGACAGTCTAGTCACATGACCATAGAAAGCAACCCTCCGTTTTCTGGCACAGTCAGAGAGCCTCTCTATAACGCTGGTAGAGCTCAGAGTTGTGCTGCCACCGGAATTCCCCATCTTCCCGTACTTTATTTTAACATTTGTCAATTTCACGTAATATTTTTATATAGGTCTATTCTTTATGTAAACACAGTTTCTACACATAACACTTACGCAAATTCATTTTGTTTGCACTTTATTTATTTATAATATTTTTTTATCACGTTAGGATATTTTTAATTAGCTGTATGGTAGCAATTTTACTGTGTTTAAGATAGGAAACTAGCTAGAATTAATTTTTTTGTTTGAATTTATTTCTATGTTAATCATTTTATTTCATTTTTCGGTCTCATTTTGTAAATGTTTCTTATTTTATAATATTCTTGTATCCGTTCCGAGACCTTATATTCTATGTTTTTCAGCAGTTAGGCCGTCGAAAGTGGATCATAAAGGGGTTTGAAGGATGTATAGCTTTCCATTGGCCCACAGGTTCGAATCCTAACTTCTGATTGGCTGGAATGATAGACCCCTTAAGTTAGCTACAGCCAAACGAGCTTATTGAGCTCTCTCTTCCATCGGGCCGCTGTGGCTGAGCGGTTAGCCTGCTCGCCTCCCACGACGGTGATCCGAGTTCAGTCCCCGGCCGGGTCACTCTGTATTTTTGCATGTGGGAATCCTGCCGGACGATACCATTGGTCGGCGGGTTTTCTCGGGGATCTCCCGTTTCCTCCACCATTTCATTCCGGTGATACTCCATACTTACCTCAATCACAATTATCGGCTTTCAATACCTCGATGTTAAGAGACGTCAAAATCCCTTCACTCATTCACTCTCTTCCATTGACCTTCACCTCGAGTAGACGTAGTATAGGACCCTCGCCTGTATGTAGGTTGGGTGTAGGATTTAAAATTAGCATGTAGGGTGTTAGATACTACCCCCAGTTATAATGTGAAGTAATTTCTGTTTTCCAGCATAAGTTAGAGCTGAATTTATGCCCCTTTTGGAAGGATTTTTCAGTTTATAGGAGGTAGAAGTATCAGGCTACGTAACGTGTAAGAGCGGAGATTCCACATTTTTAAACACCCCGCCCAGTCCTACAGCTTCCTTCGAGGGCCATTTGCTAATCTTTATTTACCAAATAAAGCTGAATATCATTTTCAAAAGCGAGAACATCACGACCTCGCTACGGATAAGCATATTAAGTATGGTTTCCAGATGGCATTTTCAGCGTCGGCCATTAGTTGTTATATAAGGTTTTCCCTAGAGGAGAAGCCATCTTGTAAGGTGCAAGCTTAGATAATTCCAGATTAAATTTTTGCTTACTTAAAAGTTGAGAAGAGTTTCGACTTTCACTGAGCTAGGCATAGTAACTAAGTTTGATTTTTAATTTTGAAACTAACTTTTTAAAATATATTTTTGAAAAGCAGTAACTTGTGCTAAGTGATTTCAATTTTGACACTCTCGACAAATGAGCATGTTAACATAGGGATACGCGATGCTATGTACGGCTATATTCAACAGCAGTAGGAGTTTCTTGTGTTTTATTTTCCTGTTGCAAATTTCCACCAGGGATTTTTACAATATTTAGTCCAGAAAACATAACAAAGTATTAAAGAATAAAAACTGAACAAAACTCTGAATACAAAGCAAATTATGTTTCGTTGTCGTCTCAATCTTTATAGTTTGAGTTCCCTGTTGTTCTTGTTGTTTAATGAGCATATGGAAACTGATTATAAATTTTTTTCACATTGTTCCTGAGTTGGCCCCGTGCAAAAATAATATACGCTACAGTTGCCCTGCTAAATGAGGTGTGATAGTACAGTAAGTTATTTTTCCAGCCTGCTGAGACAAGGATCGGGCAGAGTAAGTACTCCAGTCTTGGTAAAAAACACTCTGCTGCATTTAAAGTTGAGACTGACTGTTTTGATTGTCTTATTGCTCCTACTACTACACTTGCATGTTAGGAGTGGTCAATAATCAGAACCGTCTTTGGGGAGAAGAACCTAATAAAGTTCATCACCGAAACACTCGCACACTTAATGGCCACAGTAGTCATTCTACACAGAATAACAAATTTATATTATGTATATCTGTGCTAAGATGCATAATTCAGTAATGACACACCGTTATATGTCACCAACTAGTATATAAGTGACCCTATGAAGCGACTTATCAATACAGAAGGTTGCAGTCCCTGTGCAATAAAAGTTAATATTGGTGCCCATTCACTGTGAAGTAACACACATACTCACATAGAGTTATTAAGTGTATCAATTTTATTCCTCTCCTATTTGTTCACTATAAGGGAAACCCCTAAATGCAGACTCTCACTCTACCTCAATTAATAACATAATAAATTATGTGTACGTATAAGAATTAACGTTACAACCTTAAGAACACCTGGCAGATATTTCGAAGTATTTAAATGTATTCAATAAATTAACATTATTTTTCATAAATAAATAACCTACGGTATATTACTATAACAAACCCCCCTTTCCCCCTTACTGGTTTTAAGGAATTGCGATAATATTGCAATAAAAAAAACTATTTATATTCGCTAGTCGAGTAATTTTATTTAAGAGCAATATTTTCACATAGTTCACTTTTCATCTCCTGCAGTATAGAGTGACTTCTACAGTAAAAAACTGGACGTTCTTGAACTAACCGGGTAAGATGTTTAAGCATATTAATTACACTCTGTGCTTCTAACTAGACTTAAAAACTGCGCGACGTAGCTGCAGAGGCCACAGTAAAACTGTAAGAAAACTACAACCAGACAGAAGCGCTAGTTACTATAATGCGCATGCGCTCTTTCCAGCGTGAGGAAACGCATTTAAATACAGGGTTTACATATTTTCCTTTGTTTCACGTTTTGTTCTTTCGCGCCTGCCATGCGTTCAGATTGCAGTGGCCAAGGGGTTTGTTTCCACCATCCAACATAACTATTTGCGTATATTCAGTAGGTACCCAAGTGGTCCGGAGACCATGTAGTTATTGGGATCCATCGTCTTTAGCGAGCCACGGAAAAACCAAGAAACGTTAATTTATTCGGTATTGGTTAAGAGTTGTCCAGAATGTGAGCATGAAGTGCGGTCCAATTGTAAAATGAGTACAGACTGATAAATGTTAAAGTCTAGCGATATACCACATCAATTCACAAAATTTGATGCGATTTCAGCGGCAAAGGTGTTTTCCATTGGCCGATAAGTCAAGAAGGAAGACGAGCCGAGACACTCCCGAGCAAACACCAGCACGTGAGTGGCCACTAACCAGGCGGCACTGCTTATTACACGGACACCTCAGTTTAATCGAAACTGCCTGTATCACCTCCCAGTTGGAGCAGAAAATTGCTGCGTCGTGCCGTGTACCTCGTGGCAGAGGGAGGGCGGCGCAGCTCTCATGGCGGGAACCACAGATGAGGAAGCAGGTTGTGAGAGAAGAATGATGGTTGGAGAGGTGAATAGAAGGGGGGAGAGGGGTGTGGTAATGAGGCTGACCCGAGGCTCGCACGGTCTTCGGTGCACCTGTAATTGGGAGGTTGCGCGCAGAGGCTCGCCCCTTTTCTGCGCATGCGTCACTCCCGTCGTCGGCGGCAGTCATGGCCCAGGAATGTCCTGTATGCCTTTGAGTCACCCGCCTTCCTGCGCTGCAAGGTGTTCCAAACATGTTTTCAAAACAATCTACATTTTTCTCTAGAATTTAATTGTGATAATTCATCTTTATAGGTATTTAAATTAGTCCTCGCCTGTCTTTCCATTTGTATTGTCTCGTCTGATGCTTATGTTCAGCTTTACTCCATAAAATGTTATTGTCTTCCCACTGACATTTTCCGTGTAGTTACTTCGAAGACTGTTTTATACCATTCTTGATTGTCATTACATTCTTGTCTTGTGCACTGAGAAAATTATTTTGGAACAACGGTATCTTGCTTTTCGCACCAGAGTTGTGTCGTTCTGGTAGCAAAAACAGATGTTCAGTCGTGCATGTAATTCGGGAATTTCACAGTTCTTTCAATACTGAACTGAAGGTCAAGCAAGAGATTGTAGTGGCTCGGAGGGTTCTTCAACTACTATTGACCATTTCTGATCAACCAGTGTGATTGACAGTTAAGTTCTGGCCAACTTTGGTTGGTGGCATGGCAGGTGTTTTTACCTCAGTTCACTGTAACATAATTCAAAAGAGCACATCACTCGTCCACTAAAATCATGAAGTGGAGATCAACAATTTTGGAACCATAGTCAACATTATCAACAAGAGAGAAAACTGTAGTAGTGAAGCAATATAAATAATGCAACGTCATGGGAATATCAACACAGTTGATTGATACCATATTTAACCTATTTGTGGCAATAGACATGCCAGGCCACAAACCAAAGTATATCACAAAATTGGCCAACATCAGTCACTCAGAATACATTGACAGGAGCTGGATGCCATAGGAACCAATAGAGTGGTCATCTTAGTCCTACTAGCTATCTAGACAATCAGAGGTAAGATCCTTTGTGGCATGCTATATAAGTGTCTCCTCTAATTTTGACCTTCAGTGATCACCCTATACCCAGTCCTTATCAGACACATGCTCACTAATGTGATTCTATCATGGGGTAGTGCTGCGAAAAGCCCCTTGCAATTCAGAACCAGTCTTGCTTGGAAATGACACAAAACGAAGACCTACGACGGGCTGCAGGAGAAATGCGCTACATTCCAAGTAAAGCAATGCATTCGGAGATATGAGCTATCTCATTTCCAACGAACATATGAAACAACTGGCCAGCCAATTACATAAAGCTGCTGCCAAAAACACAAACACTCTGATGTCCGTCCAGGGGACCAACGAGCACGAGGAGCGCTTGAAGCACAGAAGACCGGAATGTCTGTTGTGTGAAATGCTACCTTAAGAATGCTGGCATACAAACCATAAGACTCGAAGCAAAATGAACTATCTCTGGGTCATAGGGAGAGGATCCATCTAGTACCTGAACAAACTGCAAGATTGTCAGAACTTCAAGAACACTTGAAGAAGTACTGATCTCAAAACTCGCCCATCGATAACAGTTGCACTGCGAGGCAGTGTGGTGTTACAGTGTACGGTTAACCTCCGACTGCTCATCCATGACGATTGATAATGACTCGCTATTACACCAAGCAACACTCGTGCATCAGACTGTCCACGTTTGGTTTCAATTTAAGGCATACCGTGGGGAGATCTGTATAGGTATGTTTTAACTCTCTGTATGACTGTGTACTCTCTGCCTCACAAAGGATTATACAAACCAGCTGATCACGTCACACGATTATTAAGAACTGATTAATTACAAGATACTACAAGAATTTTCAAGCTAATATTCAGCGATCAGAAAAGGGCCGCGGGTTGAAGGCAGCCTCATCCGACTTCGGTGGAAACCGACAAGAGGTCATGTTTCTTTTATAACTTAGTCACGAGCTGTTACTGCTCTTGTCTTTTCTCCTTCCTGCAAAAACCAGCCACACGTAAACACTACATGCAATATATCTCTCACTTGCACGGAGAACCCACCCACCATGTCTGTTGTCACGGCGCGGTAGTTACAGAAGTGAAATTGCCTTTATACCGCGAACTCCTGCCACAGCCTCCAGCAAAAAGGCACTACTGTCCAGTAGCATTGTGCAAAGCCGTTCGCCAATCAGCACCTGCTGACTTACCTGTATGGCGGCAGCTTAGCCAATAGGGAATCTTCAGCATAAACATAAAACATGCCCTTTGAATGTCGCCCAAGAACTAGGTCATTATTCATGGGGACTCCCTCCCCCTTAGGGGCAAGATTATCAAGATACTCCCAATCACCTCGGGTAAATGTAGGCTAACATGACAATTGGCCACACCCGAACACATTAGTATGGCATTCCTGTACGCTTTCGTTCACCCTGCTAACACTACTGAGACCCTCTCACTCAGAGCACCTTGGTTCGGCCAGGGTGTAGCATCCTTGCCCCCATCCCTGCTGACTCTCCACGTGAGCGCCGGGAAAGTGTTGTCGCTCCCTGCATCCACCCTTCTCAGGGTGACAGAGATTCTCCCTCTGCATGAAATAACTGGTCATACAAAGGCCCACTTTGTTGTCTCGTGCAGCCTATCAGTGAATAGGCACCGCATTACCATTTCACTTCTGTCCACTTATTTTCTGTGTTCAAGGTTTTCCTGTAGCCGTGCGTTGCCACGACTTATATTTGCATTAAATTTCAGTTTAAACTGAGGGAAGTGCAAGGACAAAATGTATGGAATGACTTTTCTACGCCTCATAATATGTAGGCAGCACGATACAAGTTCCTTTTCCACCCTAACTATTCACGGTAGACTCAGCACTTTCGAAAGTCCTGCTTAAGACCTACTTGTATGGATATAGTGTATTCTTCCACTATATGTAAATTAAACATTGTTATGGACCTCGTAACTTTTTTCATGCATTAGTAAAGTAAAACTGTAAAATTATTATTAATGCAAATATTCTAAAAATGTTGTTAACTTTTACACTTATGTGCATTAAAAAAACACAAAGAAAAAGCTATCATTTCAGTATTCAAAAACGTTTCCCTAACACTTTTAATTTCGACGTTAAGATATGGAACAGCTTTCGCTCCGCCGTTGCCAATTTTATCGGATGCATGCAAGTCAATGTGTCCGTTGAAATGTATGCAGATAGAGGTAGTGACATTTTGCAAAGGTTTTTTGAAAACCGGTTCAATTAACCGTGAACAGCGTACAGTAGTTAGAGTGTATAGGCCGCAGGCCTGGCACACATCTGGTACTTGCTCCTATACTGACTATAGTAGTTAGTTCACTAACATAGGGTGTGCCACACCTGCGCCATAAAAAAAAAACAACGTGGCCTTCAGTGTAGTGCTGAGAGACACCTGAGCCGCCTGGTGAAATGTACAGCGGAACGTCAATACCTGCAATCAGCACGACGCGACTCCAGCTCAGGAACAAAAAAAAAAAAAAAAAAAAACAATCCTGACACTTACATACTTAAGATGAGAACGTATGCGACCGCACTACAATTCTATGCAGATTTCCCACTAGGAAATAATACGGTTTCTGCTTTAACTCTCACCATTACACGTTGCTGACAAAAAATCTGCACGGCACGTGTTGCGGCGTTTTATGTACGATACAGTGTCGCGCTAGTTTTCTGTGTCTTGGAATTGCCAAACAAATTCAGGCTCACGAGTGTCTTGAGATATGTTCCTTGACACAATGCATAGACCAATATATTGGCCTGCATGATATGCCAGGATTTCATGACATCTTCAAATTGTATTTATTTATTTGGTCTATTTGAGGTGTTTAGTTAGGGGAAAGTGCTTTTTCTTTTACAGAACTATGAATTAAAAGTCTACGATTGTAAACAAATTCAAGCATAAAATAATGGAAGGGTGAGGGGGAGGGATAAAATAAACACAAAGCATAAACTATTAAAAGTTAAAAAATAATAAATACATATTCATATATGGGGTCGCGGTGGTGCAATGGCCAGACTACTCGCCTCATAACCTAGGCAAACCGGGTTCGATTCCCGGCAGAGGGCCGCTCCCGGATTTTCGCATGTGGAAATCGTGCCGGATGATACCGCTAGTCGGCGGGTTTTCTTGAGGATCTCCAGTTTCCCCCGCCCTTTCATTCCGGTGCTAACCCGTACTCACCTCGCTTCACCCACGTCGGCTCTCAAGACCTTGGTGTTACGAGCCACCCAAATGTTCGACTTAACACTTCCACTTCCACACATGCACTCGCACTGTTGTACGGGAGCGAAATTGCAAGTTTGTTATTTGTACTGAACAACCAATGGCGAGTTAATCCGAACAAACATCTGCGGACAGAACTTTCAAAGTTCATGACTGACTCTACTTGCATAAGAGGCAGTTCCAAGCTTTTCCAGAGACGTCAGTTACTAACTGTAAATGAGCCAGAGGATAAAAATTAGTTCTCTGAGGAAGAATGTCAAGTTCACCTGCCATAGCACTATATAAATTCCCAACGTAAGTTGGTAGTAATGAATACGTAAAACAAAATGCAACTAATCGTTTTTTTAATATGATTGGCTGTAATTATGCTTCCTTTACATTAAGTTGAAGTTGGTGCAACTTTTCACTTTGAAACGCTAAATTCATGTGACACGTAAACTAATGCAAAAACAATACTTTGCAACCAATACCCGAATATATTAATAACTTCAGATTAACGTAATTAGCACCTCGTTAACTTCGACATCAATCTGGCTAAAGCATAAATGGAGTGAAAATGAGAGAGGGCCTGCCTCCAGAGTTTGTGTGGTGTACAATAGCAGACAGCAAATTTTTCGCCTGCACGTAGGCGACCAGCAATTAACCCGACCGTTAACGTGCCAATGGCTTTGCGCGGGCGAAGGGGGTTGGAGGCAGAGAACTATACGTCTCCCGAAGATAATCACCTACGAATCAAGTTATCGCCACCGAGGATCATCCCAAGTGGCCATTATTCATGAGGTACTGCGTTAATGGTGGCTTTTACAAGTTCACTGATCACGCCGAGAGGACTGTGCGAGCTGAGCTGGTTTCAGAGACACCGATTCACACATCACAAGAATTTCTGCGTAATCTTCGTACACACAATTCCAAGTTCAGTTTGGTTTGCCCAACAGCTGCCAGGAAACGAGTCTTCATTCATATAAAAATTAGCTGTGCAATGACGATGTTAACATTTCCCATTTAATCTTTTTTATTATTTTCTTTAGATTTTTATTTACTTATACTGGTGCGTGTAAAAATATCGTCTTTCGTTCACATGAATTTTATAAGCCTTAGCTTGGAGATCGCACACTGAATTCTGGGTAACATAGGCGTTGTACGCACAGAAACAGAGAGAAGCTCTCTTATTGGCTGTTGGCGCTATCTGTTGTATCAGTATGAGTGGCCTGCGCCGTGCGAATCTACCTTTAGGTAGAAGGCGAGGAATATTCCATTCGCGGTTGCTTCCAACTTTTCTGAATCCCTGCTAACGTTCCACTTTTAGGGTATCACTCCGCCTTATACCATCACAGCTTAAATTAGTCTAAAAAATGACCCTAAAGGGACAACGTACCGCGTTCGTGCGCACTCACTTTAATAATACTCTGCGTAAGAACTATTTCTTACTAGGCATTACCAACACAATTATAATCTCTCTGTTTTTATTCATAATATTTATAAATGAAATAAGATTATTTATAGATGAAATGTAATTAGAAATTCAATTTAACCAAAAATAGGATATCATTTAAAATTTTAGCAGAAATATAAAATGCTTGATACACGACGTGTTTGGGAAACAACCTAACACGTCATGCATGGGGTGCAAAAGTTTGATTCAAATAATGACCAGAAATGCACGATTTATATTGCATATGAAAGAAGAATGCATATATTTTGTAATGTCGTTAAATATTATGCTAAAATGTACTTATTTAAATGCTTAAAATATTTAAATAATGAGTCAATATTTAATTAAAATTTAAGCATACTTAATTTTTGATGCTTCAGATACCACATCTTTCAACTCCCCCCTTTTTCCATCAAGAAATACAAATATAATAATTACTATGTTTGTATCCAATAAAAATAGCAATAATATTTACAAATATTTGTAATACTTGTCACTGATTCTATGCACATCCATTTCATACACGAAAGTTACCATTTTATAACTAAAGTTAATGTACAAACTTCAAACATAAAAACAATTACATATATTGAGTTACAGAATACCATTTCACCTCATAAAGATAGTTAAGCGGTAAATATCTTTACTTAAAGACAATAAATAGTTATAGAATAGGGCAACTGGTACTGTGATCTGAAGCCTTCACAATGTTTAGTATCATAGAGCCAGACTTACTGTTCTTCTCCGAATGTCTCTCTGACAACACTCAGATCATGTCGAGCGTTCTTATTGAGACCAGTTGAAACTGTTATGTTCTTCTTTTGCTCCTTTCTGATTAGTTTACTTCCCCTAAACACACTTGCATGCAGCTTCATCCCTTAGCTGCACATGACTTGTCCTTTATCCTGTATCCTTGTCCTTCTTACAACTAAGTCCTTTCCTGAAGTACATGGTTGTCAGTTGTTTTGGGCGGGCTGCACGTCGGACTGTCATAGCTATTGATACTTATTGGTGAAGCCTTCATCTGGCCCATTTCTCGACAGTTGGTATCGGATGGCATCCCTGGACACCGGGTTTATATGTGTCATTCCTTTCCACAGCTCCAACATTCTCGGAGCCTGAATCGGCGAGGGACAGGCATCTCTGCCACCGCCCTGTTCAGAATCTCTTTCACTGCCGACTCCAGTCTCCGCAAAATGCTCTCTGTCGTATTCACTTCTGGCTGGTGCGTCCTACAGTTCCTTCGGGGGCACTGGGCTCTTAAATGCCCTGTTCGACGACACTCCCAACATTCCCGATTCTCAAGCGGTCGAAAGAGGAACTCCCAAGCACTATCTCTGGTATAGGCTGTCCACGGTAAAATGAGCACTTTTGAAAGCCCTGCTTAAGATCTACTTGTATACAAGTTGTGTGTTCCTCCACCTTATGTAAAATTAACATTTCTATGGGCCTCATCACTTTATTCGTTTGTCGTCAAGTGAAATGGTAAAATGATTAGAAAAGGAAATATCTACCAAATCTGCTGATTTGTACACTTCTGTGCATAAAAAATCCCGCAAGTGGAAGAAATAATTTTAAGTTATCACAAATGGTTACCTAACATTGTTAAGATAGTTAACTACTTTCCATCCATCGTTACCAACTTTTATGAGGGAATGTTACCCAGTGCGCCCATTAAAATATATGCATGCAGGGGCAGTGACATTTTTCTAAGGTTCATTTATAAAGTGCTCACTTTATCATGAACAGCCTATAGTGATGTCTGTCAAGGTGGTCTTCAGCTTCTTCAAGATGTCTGTCGTCGTCATGGCACATTGTAAATGCCTGCACGGCATTGCGTGGCGTTGGCTCGTGCTTCGCCGACTCCACCTACAAAGCTCTGGCCAGGGCCGCCTGAATGCTGTGTGGTGCTGCAAGGCATGCAGCTCGGCGAACATCCGCTTGGTGCTAGCATCCACGAAGAAATCGATTGCGATGACGTCGCGTGGGTGGGACGGCAGTACGATGTCCTGCCATAGCTAGTGCAGTTTAACCCCTGGTCGCTGGGCGTGACTTCGCGCAGTTGGGCGTGGTTGGCGTGTCGCAGGTATCGGTCCCCGAAACGTAGCTCCAAAGCCGACACCTGTGTTGGGTACTCCAGACTATGTCACTCTAGCAGAAACTATAGCATACTCAGTGCGGGACATCTTATTACGTCTGCGAGGCAGTAAGTCTGCCGATCGTCTGAACTGCTATTAGGGTTGGCGACTTCGACAAACTGGGGCTGGTACTCCCGCCAAGGGGTCTGACCACCGTAAGGGGCGGGCTTCAAATGACCCTCTTAACAGCGAGGTCTTGATAGCCGACGCGGGTGATTGAAGTGAATATGGAGCAGCGCCGGAATGAAGGGACGGGGGAAACGGGATATCACCGAGAAAACCCGCCGACCAACGGTATCGTCCGGCACGATTCCCACTTGCGAAAATCCGGTGACCCGGCCGGGTCTTGAACCCGGTTCGCCTTGGTGGGAGGCGAGCGTGCCAATCACTCAGCCACCGTGGCCCCATAATGCCGTAGAGCTTCCGTCACCCTTCGAGATTGCTGTACTGATTATAAATAGCCATTATCTTCACTTTCCTTCGCTGCTGGCTCGGTGATCGGGGAACTAAGTTCTTCGGCTATTCCACCATTCTTACCACTCCTCTGCTGGAAAAATTTCCGCCTTTCCGTTTTTAAATGCATTCATTACTTTTTTCACGGTCTATACTGTCCACTGAAAATAGCCAATTTTTCTTTTACACTCTGTATATTCTTTCATTTACACACTCCATCCTTTCACACACACTTACCATTTTCTTGCACACACATTAAATTATCGTACTCACTAACTCGGAAATTCCCTCTATCTTCCTATCTATATTTTCCTATTTGCACTATTAATTTTTTTGAATAATAAATAATTTAACTTTGTTATTTGGCTATTTACATTATCGGTAACACTATTTACGACACTACTTATTTAGCTGTTTATGCTGTCGGTTACACTACTAATCTGAGTATCTACAATATCGTTTACAATTTTTTTACTATACTTAATTTCTTATTCAAGGTACTTGCATTTGCGTTCTATTGGCTTATTAGCTCCTCAGTTAATGCTTTCAGTGCCCCCAAGTATGCTGACATTTTTCTCGTTAGCAATCACAGCGATATTTTGACAGGTCAGTCCGAGTTTTAGGGTCTAAGGCTAATGCAATTTTTTTTTTAAATCTCACATATTAATAGCCTATTGTCTAAGTTAATTTACAAGTAAATGCGGCAGTTCCACTTCTGGCACCAGTGTTACAAGTCAGCTGCGGCGTATCCGCGTTAGCGAGGGATGGAGGTCTTGACAGAAATAAAATAATTCAATTTAATTTCTTCAATTATCTGCAATGATACAAATATAAAAATAGCTATTATTTAAAACATCAAATTTCCCAGCTGATCTAATAACACTTATTATTCTTGTCAGGTAGTGCAATATTCAAGGCAACCATAATTACAATTTAAGTATTTATCACTGTCTTTGTGTTAGCTAGTCACTTAATCCTAACGTACTAGTTCCTCATACACGATAAAAATGTACATTGCCATCGTTCAATATGCATGCCACTAACGCATTATATCTGTGTACGAATCCGCCTGAAGTACATAATTGTGCGTACTTGTCCCCGGAAGTGACGTCGTAAGTGCTGCCCGAATGCGCGTGAAGTATACAAGTATACAAATAAACGAAGATGTATACTACTTCTCGCGTACTTTCGGAAAATGTGCCGCCATTTTGAGAAGAAATTTGTATGTTAAAATTGATTTACGACATAATTATTTTATTTAATGTTTAATAGGGCAACATTAGGCCTACTACTTCATAGACACAGAATTTTGAACTGAGTAAATAATTATCGCAAGGTTAACCTTGAAAACAAAGTAAAAAAAAAAATTAATTCTGAATGGGGCTGTGTTCCTAACCTACAGAAACTAAGACAGAAAAAGCAATCCAAATTGCACTTACTGAAATATTATTTAATACTTGATTTGACCTCTAAAACGTCCGGCAATTATCAAATTCTTAGTTGGAATACATGTACATTAAAAGTGGTTAGCTGGCTAATAACAGTTACCGAAGCCAAGACTGCCTGTCCGAATTCATCAAGTTTGGTGCCAAGAGTAAATGAAGTATGCAAGGATGCAAGTACGGAAGTATATACCTGAATTTGGACACGGTCTGAGTCCAACTAGTCCAGCCAGTCAGTCTCACTCTTTACTCTCCAGGTGCTTGCAGACTTCATCACTGCGTCTACTGTCCTTTCGATGGTTCCACACACCTGGCGCTAATGGCCGTACAAGACTTTAGAGTGAGTGAGTGAGTGAAGAGATTTGGGCGGCTCTTAACAGCGGCGAGGGGTCTTGAGAGCCGATGGGGGTTGTTACGAAAGCATCCCGCTGTGCACGCTACGGTTTATACAACAAAGTTGGAAAAGAAGGCCACAAGAAGGTTTATGAAACACACAGTCTAAACAACGAGCCGCTTCGGCAATCTGTACACTAACTAAGAAATGCGCGATGTTAAACGGAAACCGTGGGTCCAGTAAACCTCATGAAATTCCTCGTATACACTAACGAACTACTGGGAAACTCCGCCTTCGGTGCACAGCGGGAACCAATAGGAAGACTTTTCGAAAACGAGAACGTGGGGTGAGAAGTGTGAAGGGGGCAATGGAGCCAGCCAAGGGTGCCGGCGACAGGTCACCGGAGCAGCCAGCTGGGATTACAACCAGAAGGTCGGGGCGGCGAGTCCCGGACGAGGCAATGGTGAGTGCTATTCATTCTATGCTTCTATCCGTGTCCTAAACTTTCCCAATACCCTTATCCTTCTATCTGTAGTTGACCCGTCAATTAATTACAATGATGTTGAAATTTTATCTTTTGCATAGTAAAATATCGTATTACAATTTAGCTTCACAAGTCTTCTTATTTACTATAATCCTTCCTGTCTTACCCCCTTCTAAAGCTTATATGATGGTGTTAAGTGCAACTTATAACAGGTTGAAGTGAGGTGAATATGGAGCCGCGCCGGAATGCCAGGGCGGGGGGAAACGGAAGATCCCCGAGAAAACCCACCGACCAGCGGCATCGTCTGGCACGTTTCCTACGTGCGGAAATCCGGGGATGACCCCGCCGCAAATCGAACCTGGATCGCCTTGGTGGGGGTGGGGGTAAGAAGTCTAACCACTATACCACCGCGACCCCACAAGACTACGAGGCATGCTGCAGCTTATATAAATGAGCTGACCTGGTCCATAAGGTTCTTCGCACCTCGAGGCGAGGCGCGCTGAGGGAGGTGCTGACCTGAAATTTCGCACAGCGATTACCCATGACATTCAGTCATTCAAGGACGGGAGTAACGTCAATCTCGATATAGGCTGCTCACGGTAAAATGAGCACTTTTCTCTGCGACTCCACAGGTAAAGGCTGTTCTCAATAAAGTGAGTACTTTTGAAATCAACCTTAGAAAAAAGTCACCGCCCCTACCTGCATATATTTTAACGGGCGTCTTGAGTGACATGCTCTCAATAAAGTTGGTAACGACGGATGGGAAGAAGTTCCATATATTAACGTCGAATTAAAAGTGTCTGGTAACCATGTCTGATAATTTAAATTATTTCTTTCTGTGTCTGTTGTTTTTTAAAAATATATTGAAGTGTGAAAATGAGCAGATTTGTAAAATATTTACTTTTCTAATAGTTTCAGTTTCGCTTGACCGACGCGTGAATAAAGTGACGAGGCCCATGACAATGTTAATTTTACATAAGGTAGAAGAATACATAACGTGCATACAAGTAGATCTTAAGCAGGTCTTACAAAAGTACTCACTTTATTGTGAACAGCGTTTACGAACGACGCCGCCCGTGAAGGACCGTGTTAGTATGCACACCTGATCTGGAGGAGGGGGGAGGGGAAAAGACACTGACACTGCTTGTAACGTTAAGCAATTTAACTGATTTTGAGTGTGCTGGGGCGAACGTCGCCTCACGATGGAATTAGGTGAGGGCACGTTATAACAAGGACTCTTTCACCCAACACAATGTTACGTTCTACCTTTTCAACGGATTATAAAAAATTAGACACAAATTATAATAACTCGCAAGGTGCATGACCTGAGAAATGCCATGAAAGATGTCACGTCAAACATGGAACCTCAATTTAAAAATAAACTTAATAGAAAAAAAAACATACAATTGCAGAAGACTATCCCACAAAATGCAGGTTACTCAAAACTAAATATTTTATATTTGCACACACCAGACAATCTTAACATATTGATCCATAGATGATCCATAAATAGCAATGGAATCCTGGAAATAAAGGCTTTGCAATAAAGGTACAGGAAAGGGTCTTACTAAATGGTAACAATTTTACACAATTATTAATAAATGAATAACGTGTGCTGAAAATTAAACGGCACAGTATCAGTGTTTTCTTACATGTGTAACGTCGTGTAAATTGGCTTTCGGTGCCGTTGAAAATTGTATGATTATTTACTTGTTTATAGATGTAATAGTATCTCTGGTGTATGTATTTTTGTAGCAGTGATTTTTTATTGTATCAATTAATTAATTTGCCTGATAATTTTGTTTACATTATTTATAACTGCAAGACGTTTTATGCCTATTTAGTTTCCTGATTTTGTTATGTTTACATAAGCCTTAGCTAAGGAGAATGTTTGTTGTTACTTTGGCAACCAAGTCCTATGATATATGGAATAGTCTAGCGCTGTCGGTCGGGGCAGATTTCCTCGAGGATTTCCCGTTTCCCCCGCCTTTTTATTCCGGCTTTGCTCCATACTAACAGATAAAATCTCTCAACAGGAACACAGCCATATCAAACAGGACAATCTTTAGAGGCCATAAGGCGTAATATGTATTTGTTACACGGTGTCTCCGAAAAACGTGTTATGCGTTTAAGAGTTGGTGCTATCTATTGCACATTTTAACATTGTATTAGCGGCAGCTATGACTGTTTTTTTATTATCATATGTATGGTATTAGAATAAATTTCGTAGCAAAAAATAATACATCACAACAAATATAGCCATCCTTTATTAATTCACTCTGATCAGAAGGTTGAGTGTTTTAATTCCAGACATTTAAAAGAAAGCCGACAGCCCTATGACATACAAAGAAAGGCAACAGTTCTATTATGCCGAGAATACATTTAGCTAAGCAATAACCGAAATGTTGTCAATGGGTCGATTATAAAATAACCAACCAAATTGTGTAGTCGGAGTATCGTCCATTACTAATCTCATTACTTCTGACATTTTTCTGTTCACTCAATGATGTATAATAGCAATACAATTGTAATACTTTACAAAAACTGCAAAAAATTGCGGCCTCCAGCTTTAATATACGCTCATTCATTGCCTATCGTACTAGTTCAAAGACCCCAGCTGCAGATGTAAGCAGCTGCAAGTATCAGAGCGAGGGGTTTTATTTCTATTCAATTGGGAACCCATACGCCAAACCTTTCGAGTTACTCTATACGAAACAATCAACTGGGGCGAGGACAGGAGAACGAGCAGGCCATCCAATGGGCCCACCGCGGCTAATCCATTGCTCTGCTGTTTAAATACTCTCTGACGTCACGAGAGAAATGAGGAGTCTCACCGCCATGCTGAAACCACAACCGACGTCGAATACCACGAGGAACGAACGTCTTCGAGGAGCTCAGGCAATGTGTTTTCCAGGAACTGCAGATACGGATTACCTTTGTGATGCGAGGGCAGCTTTTACGGCCCAATAAAATCACCCCACCAATACCTGCTACACGGTGACCGTAAATTTCTCTGGTGGAAAAGGATGAAGCTGGTATGTGGGTCTTCATCTGCCCACAGGTATTGATTGTGTAAATTGACTGTTCCATTTCGGGTTGTTTCATCTCGGGTAAACGATGCTTCTTCGCTGCACAGACATTGCATTCTGATGTCATGGCGCATTTAACTGAGTATATAATATTGATGTTTATTTAACCCTTACCCCTTAACCATTACCCCTCGAAATTTGAGTATCGAATTTTCTTACACTCCGCCCGTATTTGTCACAGTAAAGAGTTTCGAAAGGAGATTATTGTATGCCGTGAACTAATTAGTTTCCACTCAATGTAGGTGGCCACTGCTATAAGTTACAGAACACGGAACACACATCGAGAGTAACATAACATACGGTAAATCTAAGGTTATTTCCATAATAATAATAAAATTGCCTGGGAAAATTCCATAATAAAAATACCCATCCTATCAGTACTAAAAGAAAAACACATTAAAGGTTTAATTATGTCTAGGTTTGTCTAAATTCTCATGTTTCTGATTAGGCGACTTTATATTTTACAAATAAATATATAAATTTGTTTGAAAACCCATTATAAAATATAATATATTAAATTTATAAAAATTTAATACTTTTTTTAACGATATTATGTACTACTTTAGCTGAATGTGCAAAACTTTCATAAAAGTAAATCTTGTCTAGGAGAACGTATATCAAAAAACTTCGTTAAAAATTAGTAAACAGGAGATATGTTTATTTTATTTTTAAACACTAATAAAACCATTTTATTCCGTAAATAATAATTTGTGTTATTTATCGCTAATATTTCGTATTTCATGTAGAAACTGATTCACGAAAATCATCTGAGCAGCGATTAATGAGAAATTAATTTGAAGTCCATGTTGTTTTCGTGTGCTGATGGTTGCGGAGAGACCGGGAATCTACTTCAACTCTGTATAAGATCCGCCGCTGCCCATCCGCCTTCAAGCTGTGTAGTCCCGGTGAGAGAGACACATTCCTCAGGGGTGTCTGCCCGGGCCAGTTTGTAATCTGCGGCCTGAATACAGATGCTCATTCTGGGCGGAGTGCACTGTCACGTTCGAAATCACGAGTGGCGATGCCAATCTCCGCCAGGCTATTGTGGCTGGAAATGAGTCGATTTGAAATGTCGATTTCATCATCGTTAAGTAGTTCGTGGCTGCAATAATAAATCTTTAATAAAGAATCTGAACACAAAGATTTGTGGCCCCAAGTGGAAATGGTTGTTTGGGGGGGGGGGGTGGGGGGAGTATCATGAGTTCAATACGGTTAAATATAAAAGTGGGAAAGTCCTAACCGCTCCTCTCCCCCCTCCCTTACATTAGTGGTTCGTTCTGAAGTTCTAGCAGAGCGATAACTCTCCGGAATCGGCAGTTCGTAATGTGAGAAACTGTACTGCGTATTTGATAACGATCCCGGAATACCACTCAATACGGCTGACCCTGTACGACAGGCAGGGTAGCTGATCACCTGCCGCAGCAACCTCTTTTCCAATCATTTTTGTTTGTTGGTCTTGCCGAAGGTGAGAACATATTTACTTCTGTGTCAATGCATACGTACGTACCATACACATATGCAGAACGTTTGGAAACTCAACCGAAATATTCCGGCAGTTGATTCATAATGAAAATGAGCTAGATATCATACTGCGATTGATACCTTAGGAAAGTCGCAGATGGAGATATCCTCTCTCGAAAATCTAATTTATTAATTGTATCTTTACAAAATATTATAAACGACATAAAATTAAACTACAATTCGTGGAGCGGCATTTTATGTTTTCAAGATCAACAACCTAAAAATCAAATCTAGTAGAAATTCCCACTTAAATTAAAATTGAAAACAATAATAATATGGGTGTCCTCGCTTTAGAATGCAACATTTTAACAAGGAGGTTTTATGGAAGTATGGTGACAGCTTACTGAGAAGTACGATCTAATTAACAGATATGGCCCTCTTGTTTTAACTGCACAGAGCCAACTTTAAAACGTACACAAAAGTTTCAGTAGCAGCGAAATAGCTGTTTTCAGCACGCAGAGGCAAAATCGATTGTCAGCCGACGATTTACGAAACCACAAATAACGTGTGGCGTATGAGATGCGTGCTGTATCACTTGGATCTTTGACGTGCGGCGCAGAAGACTACAATAGGCGGAGAGGAACAGAGGTACCCAACCACGTGGCTCCCCATCATTGGACGTTTATGATTACTGGAAAAAGCTTAAGGGAAAACGGAAAACACTTATGTAGACCGCCGTTAGCACCGTACTGCACCTGTGTTCGGTACTTGCTATCCATTATTGGACCTCTACGCTTACCTAAGTCATACCAAAATACACTGGTGGAAAATGAAAAATGAGTACCACTAAAGCTGTGATGTAGAAACACCATACGCGCATGGGGCACTAATAGAGGGCACTGCATGCAATGAATAACACTGTTATGCTATGGGCAGAGTAAAACCAGCGTGCTAAGCACAACACCTCTGAGACTAATACAACAGGTAGTTGACTCTGTGAAAGAGTGGTCTGTTGTTTCAAGCATCGACCTGTGTGTAGTAAACATTGTAGATATGCCACGACGACATAGACGACCACACGTCGTGCAATTAACGGACTTTGAACGAGGTCATATGATGGGCCTGAGGGAGGCTGGATGGCCCTTCCGAAGAATTGCCCAACACTTAGGACGTGAAGTGTCTGCTATGTATCATGGGTGGTGCCGGTGGTCCAAGGATGGTGCACATGCTCGTCAACCTGTTTCCGGACGGCAGCGGTATACGGATTCCCGCCTGGAACGCCGCATCAGACGAGCAGCCATTGCTGATCGCACGACGACCGCCGCACAGATTAGGGTCACTGTTGTACCCAGGGTGTCGGCTAGGGCTATCACTAACTGTTTGCTGGATGCTGGACTACGATCAAGGGTATCGCTCGACAGGCTTCCTCTCACACCTCATCACCGTGCAGCTCGCCTCGGATGGTGACACGAACGACGAAACTGGAAGGATGAATGGCGCGAAGTTGTGTTTAGTGATGAGAGTAGATCTGCCTTGGCGCCAGTGACAGTCGCTTGCGAGTGCGGTGTCGACCAGGATAGCAGCAATAACCAGAGTGTATACGGCAGCGACATACAGGATCAACTTCTAGCATCATGGTTTGGGAAGCAATAGCCTGCAATGACTGTACGCCTCTGGTCTTTGCTAAGGTAGCACTGAATAGTGACTGTTACATTCAGAACATCATCCAGCCCATTTTGTGGTCGTTCCTACAGCGCAAAGGAGATGGTCGCTTCCAGCAGGACAATTCCGGCGCACACATGTCTCATGTTACCCAACGTGCTCTCGAAGATGTTCAACTCCCCTGGCCAGCACGATCACCCGACCTGTCCCCCATTGAAAATGTGTGGTACATGATGGGACAGCATTTGGTGAGGTCTGCAATACTGGCAACAAAACTCCACCAATTGCAACAACAGGTGGAATTAGCGGGAGTAGAGAGATTATGTCGATTTTGGGGCATCGGCGTCTGGCGTGCAGCCTCGGAACTGATCATGCCCTGTCATTCCGGTAGTCTGGCGGCCATTTTGTCCACCATGTTGTATGTTGGTGACCTTGACCTTTGACCTTACCTGGTGATATTTAACCTTGAAACCCAAAAAATCCCAAAAAAATATCCAAACATGCATAAAGAATTATTTTAAAAATAATTTAAAAATTAATTAAAAATTACATAAAAATTATTTTAAAAATACTAAATCATTATTTTAAAATGTATTAAAAATATTATCAATAAATTTATTTAAAAACTTACATTTCCGAAGGTCCCCCAGCCCCACGCCCAGCAGACAACTGACCTCCGCCAACAAATGCTGTTGGATGTTTAGTCAGCAGATCTCCACCACAAATGTTCCTGACTTATACTCATTTTATCGTATGCTGCTATCTTCGTAGATTTTCGTTTGACATTTGTTTATACATTGCTGGAGGACGCCATATTGGATTTCTTATGTTTACTTTTACATCACTTAGGTAGTACTAGTGTATTAATAATTGATATAGCCACCAGGCGTGTTGTGGATTTAGCCACCAGGCGGCAGCCATATTTGTTCATGTTTTTAAAATATAGGTTTCGTTGTCGGCAGTGCTTTCGTATTACTTTCTGGGCTTATATATTAAGATTATGTTCTTTGCAGGACAAAGTTTGCTTCTACAGGTTGACTGGGGTTGCATGTTTTTTGATAACTCTCTCATTACAATCGAAAGAGTTTGAACCGTCGAAGTCGCATTGATCCGCAACACTTCGCTTACAATCAGATCGTAAACATGGTATGACTGGCCTACAGGATCCACTGACCGAACTTCTTACGGCGAAGACCAACCACGTTCGAGGTGCACGCCAAATTTCGAGGAGGGTGTGTTACGCAGGACCTGTAAACTTGTGCCCGTCGCGCCGGTAGAGCAATTCGAGCGGCTCGCTGTGTGGTTTGGGACTTTCCGCAAGAACAGTGCCTGTATACAAACCTTGTAGAGCGTGATCAAGCTTTGGCCCCGTAAGATTTTCCACCTCCTGAGGAATTTTCACAGTGGCTCCTGCAACGTGTGGCTGACACAGACTTTCCAATCTGTGTTCTGTGTACGGAAGACTGCTACTTCAGTCAGGACAGTTACATTAATTCGCGGGGTGATACAACTCTGCATACCAGAGGTCACCAACAGAGGTACTCTGTCAATATCTGTGATTGGGGCTGCGGTGACTGAGTGGTTAGACTGCTCGCCTGACACCAAGGCGAACCGTGTTCAAACCCCGGCAGGGTAACTCCAGAATTTTCGCAATTGGGAATCGTGCCGGACGATGGTGCTGGTCGTCGGGTTTTCTCGGGGATCTCCCATTTCCCCCGCCCTTACAATCAGGCGCTGCTCAATTCTCACCTCATTTAACCCACATCGTCTCTCATGACCTCGTTGTTAAGGGCCGCTGAAATCTCTCAACTCAAATCAACATCTGTGTTTGTATTATTGGAATAAACATCATTGGACAGTACATGTTCCCGATCTTCTTGAATTCACAGACGCACCGTTTGGTCTGGAGAGGCACTTCCGGAGTTACTAGAAGTTTGTTGGCCATCCGCCAGACAATGTGATACAAGCACTACGGCGCCCGGGGCCATGGTGGCTGAGCGGTTAATCTGCTCGCCTCCCACCAAGGCGATCCGGGTTCAATCCCCGGCCGGGTCACTCCGGATTTTCGCATGCGGGAATCGTGCCGGACGATGCCGTTGGTCGGTGGGATTTATCGGTGATCTCCAGCTTCCACCACCCTTTCATTCCGGTGCTGCTCCATACTCACCCCAAGCACCCTCATCGGCTCTCAAGACCTCGATGTTAAGATCAGTCACTCACTACGGCGCCCCTCCTCACTATGGCAGGAATGTCAGGCATCACCCTGACACAGTGTATCGGGGTATGTGGGTAGGGCAGTGGATATGTAGGTAGGTAAATAGAGTGATAGGTAGGTGGGTAGAGCAATGGGTTGGTAAATAGTGAGGTGGGTAGACTTTTGGGTAATTATGTGGGTAGACTTTTGGGCAGTGAAGTGGGCCGGTGGCTAGAGCAGTAGGTAGACAGGTCGAGCAGTCGGTAGGTGGGCCGAGCATTAGGTAGGTGAGTAGGTGGTTAGAGTTCTAGGTAGGTGGGTGGAGTGATGGATGGGTGGGTAGAGTGATGGGTAGGTAAATGCATAGAGCAATATGTAGGTGGGTAGAGCAATGGGTTAGTAGACAGTGAGGTGGGCAAACTTTTGAGTAATGACATGGGCAGACTTTTGGGTAGTGAAGTTGGGGTATTGGCTAGGGCAGTAGGTAGACAGGTTGAGCAGTAGGTAGGTGGGCCGAGCATTAGGTAGATGAGTAGGTGATTCGAGTTCTAGGTAGGTGGGTGGAGCAATGGATGGGTGGGTGGAGCGATGGATGGGTGGCTAGAGTGGTGGGTAGGTAAGTGCATAGATCAGTATGTAGGTGGGTAGAGCAATGGGTTGGTAGACAGTGAGGTGGGTAAACTTTTGGGTAATGATGTGGGTAGACTTTTGGGTAATGGTGTGGGTAGACTTTTGGATTGTGAAGTGGGACTGTGGCTAGAGCAGTATGTAGATGGGTCGAGCAGTAGGAAGGTTGGCCGAGCAGTTTGTGGGTGAGTAGGTGGTTAGATTATAGGTATATGAGTTGATTTATGGGTGGTTGGGTAGTGTGGTGGGTAGGCAAGTGCATAGAGCAGTAAGTAGGTGGGTTGATTTTTAGATAAGTGAAGTGATGACTAGTTGGTTAGGTAGGTAGGTAGAGCAGTGAGTGAGTGGGCAGGTAAGTGGGTGAAAGTTGCAATAGGTGAGTGGGTGGGTGGAGTGATAGCTAGGTGGTTCGGTAAAATTTTGGGTAAGTAAAATGGAGTGGTAGGTAGGTGGATGGAGTGGTGAGTAGATGCATGGAGTGGTGTGTAGATGGGTAGAGTGGTGGGTAGATGGGTTGAGTGGTGGGTAGGTGGGTAGTGCAGTGGGTAGGTTTGTATGTGTGTAGAGCTTTGGGTGGGACAGTAGGTGTAACAGTGGGTAGGTGGGTAGAAAAATGGGTTGGTGGGTAGAGAAGTGGGTAGAGTTTGGGTTTTGGGATTGGTAGAGCAGTGGGTAGGTGAGTAGGTGGTTGGAGTGGCAGGTAGACCAGTGGGTAGAGTGTAGAGTGTTAGGTAGTTGGGTACGGCTGTAATAAGAGCAGTTTGTAGGTAATTATTGAGGAGGGTGAGTGTTTAGTGGGTAGGTGGATAGGTGGGTAGAGCAGTGGGTATGTAGGTAGGAGAGTAGAGCAGTGGATACATGGGTGGAGTGTCGGGTAGGTGCGTAGAGCAGTAGATGGCTAGGTAAGACGTTAGGCAGGTTGGTAGAAGAGTGTGTAGGTTGGAAGGTAAGAAGAGCAGTGGGTTTGTGAGTAGGCAGAGCAGTAGGCAGGTGTCTGTGGGTAGGTGCATATAGTGGTAAACAAGATGGAGGTCGGAAACCAGATGGTGGACAAGATTGTTGGCAGGCAAAGTTGACAGATTTCAAAATGGTGGCTGGCAAGGAGGATTGATAGAGCATGAAGAAAAATGGATAAACAGGATGGTGGAACGATAGAAAATTAAGAAATCGAATCCAAGATGGTGGGTGCCTAGGTGGAACGATAGAGCATAAGGTGGACCAAATGTGACTAAAGAAATGAAATCCAAGATTGCGGATGCCATGGTGGAATGATAGATCATGAAGATATGGTATCCAAGATGGAGGCAGGAAATGTCGTAATTAAAAATGGCGGCCGGGAATGGCGTAATCCAAAATGGCGGGTGGAAATGACGTAATAATCCATGATGGTGGCCGGAAATGAAGGAATCAAATATGGTGGCCAGAGCAGGAGCCGGAGCCTCATCCCTCTGTTTCAGTAGCCCCCATTTCATACTACTCACATACACAGGCGGTTGATCATTAGAATTCCTTCTTGTGTTTCAAAATTTGAATGGTCTTTTACCCTCACAACCATGTGTAATTGAGGACTTCCCCGGCACTGAAATTCTACACGCTACCAGTAATCGATTACTTGTCCGCCAAATACACCGTGAGTGCTAGTGATTCGGTGGGCGACGGACAGACACCTCACAGACATCTACCGTACATACAAACAAGAGAAGTTAAATAAAAGCTTGTAAAAAACGAGGCAATAGTCATTTTACGGTGTTGATGGTATGTGTCGAACGGAGAACTGCCTTTGATTTTGTCCCACAGCAACGAAGAATTATCAATACTTTATGAAAAAATTGGCTAATATGTTACACAAATAGGTGAAGTAAATGCTGTTCACGATAAAGTGAGCACTTTCGAAATCAATTTTAGAAAAATGTCACTACCACTGCCTGCATGTATTGTAACTGGCACACTGAGTGATATGCGCCCAGTAAAGTTGGTAACGATGGAGGGAAAGTAATTCTATATCTTAACGTCAAATAAAAAGTGTTAGGTAATCATTTGTGATAACTTAAATTATTTTTTTTTTGTTTCTGATTTTTTAATTGATAGAAGTGTAAAAATTAACGGATTTTTAAAATATTTACATTCCTAATAATTTCACAGTTTCACTTCACCGACGTAGGATAAACTCATGAGGCCCGTGGAAATGTTAATTTTACATAAGGTGGAAGAAGACACAACGTGCATACAAGTAGTTACTAAGCAGGGCTTTCAAAAGTGCTCATTTTACCGTTAAGAGGCTATAACAACATACCTTTGAAGAATTTCACTGCTCATAACTAGATATATTCGCGGTTTCTTTAAACTTTTTAAATCAAACCTTTGAAATTCACCCAAGCGAGACATGTTTAGCTATTTCTTAAACATGTCATGCATCACAAGCGTTTTCTATTGATGTTAACATAGAAGTACCTTATTTTTTGGTTCAATTGGACATGTTGGTAATGCCTAGTAAGAAATAGTTCCTACGAAAAATATTTTCAGACTGAGTTTGCACAAATGCTGTGCTTTGTCCCTTTGGTGTAATTTATAGACTTAGTTAAGCTTTGTTTGCACGAGGCGAAGGCATATCCTGAAAGTCAAACTTTAACAGGGCTTCAGAAAAGATGTAAGTAACCATGGACGAACTCTATACACCACATTACTCACTGGCATTCATGTTCCCAGTTAAGTTGGCAACGGATCGACAAATATAGTTCTTAACACTTCGACGTTGTAACGAGAGGACAGTGTTTAAATTAATGGCCACCGAAGTGACTACTTTTCTTATAAGCTGATCAGGGTAAACTGAGCACGAGTGAAATACCTGCTTGAAATCTACTTCCATGCACACTACTGTATTCTTCCACCATTATTTTTAGGTGTCGCTGGCCCCCGCCGCTGACGTTTGCCCGCCCCGCGCAAAAAGCGAAGGTGGACAGTGAGCAGTTATATGATAGCGGCAGCAGCGAGGCAGAGGATTGGTTTGAATTAACAGGTGAGCGATAGGCCGGTGGCCACGTGGCAATTAAAAAAAGTGCATCGACGCGATAATGTCTTTTGCGGCTGACGCTGCTGAGCCTAGTTTATTAGATTTACGCGTTTATCTGAAGAATGATCCGGATTACTGACCTCATTCTCTCAGCGCGACTCGGGATGCGTTACACCTTCCAGAGGATTCGGACGAACTGCATAAATATTGCAATAGGCCTTCGGGCCACGAGTAGGAGTAGTTGAAGAGTGAATGAGTAGCTGAGTTCCGATTGATAGAAAACGAGTAGCGAAAGAAGTGATCAGCGGAAGGGAAATCTGCGACTGCGATTATCAAGCACTTTATTCATGCGTCGGTCAAATGAAACTGTGGAATTAATATAAAAAAGTAAATATTTTACAGATTTGTCCATCATTGCTCTTATATGCAGCTATTAAAAACAGAATGTAGACTAAATAATTTCAGTATATACAAACGTTGACATAAAACTTCTTATTTAACGTTATGACATGGAACTACTTCCACTCCATCGTTAATAACTTTACTGGGCGATTGACGACCAGTGTGCCCATTTAAATATATACGGAAGGAGGTAGTGAAATTTTCCCAAGGTTGATTTCAAAAGTGTTCGGATTATCACTAACAGCCAATATACACATTTAGAGTATGAATTTGAATGTTATTAACACATTTACATTTCTGGTAATGCCACGATTATACTTAGATGGCGCACGCATATGATGACCAGGACTTGGCGATGTACGTTCTACGTATGGCGGAAGGATACAAAATGTGAATTAAAAGTAGACAATTAATGGGGCTTTCAAAAGTTCTCGATTAAATGTGAACAACCTATTTCGCCAGAACGCACAATCACCAGCTGTCTAAACTATGGCTTTATTCGTTCAAAATTTGGTTACACGTGTTATTACGACTAATTCAACGAGATGTACCGTGACAGCTGCGACTATCTCATGCTTCATTTGGCAGACAGAACTGTGTTCTATCTTCTATGAAGTTTTATCTGTCACTACGACTTCGAAAATATAGAAATTTCTTGCTTTTCGTACAGTTACGTTTCGACGATAGATGCTTTAAGCTTCGCCATTCCTTCCGACATTTTTTTATTGCAACATTACAGATAATCTTAATCCTTCTCGTCTTGAACCAAAACTTCCGGACAAACAGTGGTAGCGGTTAGCCACTGAGATAGAATTACAGTGTAGCACAAGTAGCCCATACTACTTTGTAGATAATCCTACCACGCATTGCTATCGCAGCATAAAGTGCAGTGGGTGTTTTATTACGAACATAAATAAAGAAATTTGTTTTAAAAGGAGTTTGCGCCATATACATTAGACAATATATCTTTAAAGAATCTTTGCACTTTTAACATTTTTAGTATCTACTAAGTGCATTGATCCTGTTACCTAGGTTAGGTCCTGGCTCGTGAAAATATTTATAGGATTTCACGGTAAAATGAGCACTTTTGAAAGCCCTGCTTAGGATCTACTTGTATTCACGTTGTGTATACTTCCGCCTTATGTAAGATTAACATTATCATGGGCCTCATAACTTTATTCAGGCTTCGGCCAAGTGAAACTGGGAAATTATTAGAAAAGTAAATATTTTACAAATCAACTCATTTTTACACTTCGATTCATTAAAAAAAAACAGAGCGAAAGAAATAATTCAAATTATCAGAATTGGTTATCTAACACTTTTTATTCGACATTGAGATACGGAACTACTTCCCATCCATCGTTACCAACTTTACTGGGCGCAAGCCACTCAAGGCGCCGCAGGTAGGGGCAGTGATTTTTTCTAAGGTTGATATCAAAAGTGCTCACTTTATCGTGAACAGCCTTTATATACATGATTAAGCTGCAATAGTTTTTGGTTTACTGTCAATAAAGAAAATAGAATATACGATTCCAATTATTTTAAGAAAGTTTGTCAGTTATGTCATTCTAGTCTGTCGCCTTCTAACTCGCACATCACCTTATGTTCTAACACATTTTTTTTCGTCTTCTTGTAGTTAGCAAGAATTACCTTTAATGAATGAAATTATTAGAGACCTACAAAATTCGCGTTATTATTTGGCATCAGGCTAAACTTCACAGTTCTGTGTATACTCGAGACGGCGTCGTTTCTCCGTTGGTTACTGCAAAGACATGACATCACTCCCTTTTTGACTGGAATGCACGTGATTGGACTACACAATTGTGAAGTGTTCATTTACTGGTGCAGAGCTTCCAGGCCGTGTCAAATAAGGTATGGTCCAATGACAAACTTATTGCAAAGGTACATGCATTTGTAGTTTAACGTGTCCCCAAATAATAACGCGAATTTTGCAGGTCTCTAGAAATTATTGACTTGTGTGCGATCTTCCACAGACAGAACACTGGTCTCTCGTGAAGTTACAAATGTACATCGTCGTCGCTTCTTTGTGCTTCGGTATTGTAACACAAGCTTTAACAATCCCGACGATCAAGTCGTGAAAGACAGCAGATTTTTCAGCGTGTTTAACACCATAAATCAACGCAGATAATCTGTGTGAAAAATTAAACGTGCCTCGAAAGAAACAGAAATATTGCAGCAGTGGGTAGGCTTACAAGAGGATCGTTAAGAAGACGACTGTTAACTTTCGTGTGGCTTGTCGGTCGGCGCTTGTGGCCTCTGAAAAATCTCGGCAGGCGCTGAAGTTATGTAGATGCGGGCAGATAGTGTGTTCAGAAGCGGCGCGACATTATGTACCTATATATCTCCCGGCGGACATTTAAAACACCACAAATTGCTCTACTTTGTTTTTTTTTTCTGTTTAAGCCCGGCTCGCAGTTTTATGTGGCGAGGGCGACGCCCACGCCGCCGCCCGCGGCTCGCGGACAGTCGGCGATATGTCTCGCTGTCCGCCCACCGGAGCTCACCCGCCAACACCCCGTCCCTACCGGCGACTGCAGTCGAGGTCTTGTCCGACATGACGTCTCTAGGGTCTGCGCGGCAGCTAGACGTCACAGGCGCCGGGCGATGGCGCCGTCTTTTTCATCTCGGTGCGCTCCACAGGTAAAGGCGGTTCATGATAAATGAGCACTTTAGAAATGAACCTTAGAAAAAAGTCACTGCCCCTGCATATGTGTGTGTGTATGTGTGTGTGTGTATATATGTATATATATATATATATATATATATATATATATATATATATATATATATATATATATATATATATATATATATACACATACGATGATGGGAAGTAGTTCCATACCTTAACGTCGAATAAAGATTGTTTGGTAACCATTTCTGATAACTTAGTTTTAATTTTTTTCGTTTTCTGTTTTTTTTTTTTTTTTTAATCCACCGGAGTGTAAAAATGAGCAGATCTGTAGAGTATTTAGAGTATTAACTTTTTTTATAATTTCACATTTTGACTCGACCGACGCATTAATAAAGTGATGAGGCACATACATAAGGCGGAAGAATACACAACGTGTATACAAGTAGATCTTAAGCAGGGCTTTCAAAAGTGCTTATTTTACCGTGAACAGCTTATAACTGCTGTAATGCCTGCCATCTATACACAGGATGTTGGGTGGCTCAGCCGACATACCTAGGCAGCGTATTATACAGATCATTGGCAACAAAATTTTTTATAAACACAAGTAGGCTGTGGAGCCCCATTCCATAGTTACAGGGGTGTAAATGCAATAAAACACAAACTGAAATTGCCTAATGTATTAAATTTAACAGGCTAGATTCATTTTGAGTGTCTCACACAAGCTATTCAAAATGTGCACCATCTGACCTTAAGCAGGCTGCGATACGTTGTAGCCTAGCATGACGTGTTACCACTGGTTATCGCCTGTAGAAACTAACCTCGTGTGTCTGATCGCCGTCCGCTGTAAACCTTACACTTCACGCAGTCCCAGGAGATAAAGTTCAACGGGGAGAGGTCTGGAGAGCGCGCCGGCAATGGGACTGGCCCACCTCTTCAAATCCACCTGCGCGGATATAGGCCTACTCAGCTGCTGCACCACGTCCATTTCCGTAAAGAAACACCATGTCTGCGTACTCTGCACATGTAAACATTCCTGCCATTGTTGCACAACCACGCGCCTCGACACAATCGACTGGACACGAAACCATAAGGTTATATTTATTATATGCATTTGAGCTACACATATGCTTTAGACAGCAATATGTAATTGATTTCACATAAGATTTGAATGTTAATATAATTCTTTTCATATGCTCATTATATTTTATGTTATCATTTCATTTCCATAATTTTTTGATATATGTGAACCACCAGTCCACTACTCTATGATAACTTTCGCACGTTGTTCTGAGTTCTACATATGGTTATGTCACTATTCTTATTATTATGTTAATATGTTTTATTTTATTTTCAGTAATTGTTTCATAATTTTTTAAGCTAAATTATTTATTTGTTTCGAAATTTGAAGACATAATATTTTAGACCTTAATTTTAGTTAGTGAAGGTAAAGCCGGAAGCGAGCCGTGATTGGATGATGGTTGGTCGGAAGCCGGAAGAAGGGGTTTCTGGGAAAAACATTGAACATGTAAGGCGTCTAAAAAGAAGTGGCTATCCCAACGTGTTGGCGATTACAAAAAAGTGGCCCACAACGTGGTGGCTTTTTCGAACTAACATACCAAAATTTAACAGTTTAGTCGTCACGGTTACTGTTTAAGGAGCTCAGGTGTGGAGAAAAGTGCGATTAACCCTAATGATACTGAGTTTCAGACAACAGATTTGATTAACTTGGACGCAATAAACATGGATCTACCCGATAATGAGGCAGCGTATGAAAGGATTGAAACGGCTTCAGGTGACAAAACACCGGGCGTAACTACACCCACAATTCCTGGCACACTTGAACGACGCACTACACCCCAGTGCGACGCGATGACGATGGAATCGATTCTATATGCGCTATTACAACCAAGTCAAAGTCAGGACACGAAAGATGTAAAACAGGAAATCGGTGAGATAAAACAGCAGAATCAGTACTTAGTAAAAATCATGGGCAAAATTTTTGATCGTCCGATATCTAGTACAGGAGAGGCAAAAACTCCTGGCGTCCAGAACACCAATACTACACTGTCTAGTAAGGGACCAGAAAACTTCAGTCAGGAATCGGAAATGACGCCGGAAGAAAAGATCGAAAATGTTCAAGAAGGAATTAAAGCAGATTCAGTCACCGCACTCGTTGCTGAAGCTACTAAAATCACTGATTTGATTGACTTGAAAAACAACCCACCACTTGCACTGGCGATTTCCACCTGGGAGTGCGACTACATGAAACACGAGATACATCGGCAGAATACTGAGCTTATCAAAACAGCCAAAACTCCAGAATTATTCACTGTCATATACCATACCACCGCACATGACAGCTCGCATACCAGACAAATTGGCAAATTTTCAAATCGTCAGTCACGTTGCCGACACAGAGATGTCAAACACAGGAAAGCTACGAGAACAAAACATGCGACCTCTCATTCGTTAAAATCACATCAGCCAAGAATTAGGAGTAAACCGCAAAAGAAAAAGAGAGACGAGAGGAGGAAAATTCGCCAAAAAAAATGGAAATTTGTTTACCGCTCACAACATTGAAACACAACCAAGCCGTGAGGCAGTATGTGCCACTTCAAGCCAGTATTTGACACTGGAGGGACACACACCAGCGTGCGTTTGAATATGTACACACATGACCAAAGCCAAGAGTTTGGCATAATTATCTGTACAGTAGTAAATAGGTTTTTCAGTGCAAAGTGTCGGAGACTATCGCTAGAAAGCTATTGCCCAAACTTACACCAACTGATGCACAAGTCGAAGGAAATCATGCACTCCCCTTGTCCCAGGAAAACTTGTCATATTTGGTGGGAAAGTTATTCAGTTCTGCAGAATCTCGCAGAAGACAACAGACGTTATCAAAAATTTATAAACTCAAGGTAGGTGACCTTGTGCTGAAGAAGATAAGCCACATCAGTTCAGCTATTGACAATGTTACACGCAAGTTATTTTTATTATTCGAAGGCCCATTTCAAATTGTAGCTGTTGTTAAGGAGAGTTGTTATAGTCGGACTACTATAGAGGCGCATGTTATTGGCTGATTTAACATTACACAATTAAAGCCCACACAAGTCTTCTAATATATAAAGTGTGTTTAATCAGTGTTTGTTTAAGTCATCTGAGTGAGGCACTAAATATTTTCTTCGGTGATAAGAATATGCTATGTGGAGTTAAGAAGGATTTATTTGAAGGATAAATACCAGCATAGGGTTTATTACTACGGCGTAAGTGCAAAGTTTACCGTGCAAGTGTTAGTGACGTTTATATGTATTAGTTGTTAGCATTTAAGTCTATTTTTCCTCTGAAGGTTAATGCCAGAGATGATTGATTATTTAGTGAGCGAAGAATATGTTACCCCTACACACCTGTTACGTCACGTTAATTAAACTGCACTGTTACGTGGAATAATGGACCTGATGTTCCTATGACTCCGTTATGTAAGTCCTGAAGACTGTACCTAGCTGACTTGAATAATACGAGAACACGTCACACTAGATGATGGGCAAGATTTTGGTTTACGATACGGACATATTTTATTTGAATTAACCCAAAAATAAAGCCGAAATATTTGAATTAATGTTGTCTATAAAGGGAGAAAGCTTGGCATGCACACCCTAACCTTGAACAAGAACAAGTAAACACAGTGTTATATTTTCACTCAGCTGCAGACACTTACCTCAGAATTGTTAATCCAGTAAAGATATTGTTTTATATATAATAATAAAAAAGGACGTAAATTTTCTTCTGGTAAATATGGAACTATTATTTTTATATTTGTTGGGACGATTTATACCGCTTGTGTAACACGGATTTTTATCACTCATCGGATTTCATCTGATTTTTTTAAAACACAGAAAACACGCATATTTTCTTCTGTTTACACTGAGATTTATCTGTATATATGTATAATGTAATGCGTATTTGAATATCTTCATGATGATACATCTATTGCGTACGGAATTTTTATGTTGTTTCACGCCGATAATTATTCCAAGTACATCTTATCAAGGTAGGTCATCGTTGATATCTTCTTAATGTTGAATGGACGATTAGGAATTTGAGAGTTATCCAAAGACTCTCCTATATTTTCCCGTAGATTGTTGGTTAGCCGTCGAACGAAGAGAAGAAGAGGATATGATAACCCTGTATTTTGAAACAACATGACTATGGAACAATGCGACGTCATATTTAATTTCCTAAGATTAGGAAAATGCACACAAACCTATTAAGACGTGCATATTTTACACGTTAAAATGTTATTTAAATGTTGGTTAGGCATAAGAGTATCACCATACAATTATCCCTAATATAATGTTTGTTTATTTTATGTTTGTGTATATGTAAATATTGTGTATTTAATTAATTTTATTTTACTGCTTATGATGTTGAGATAATGATTAATGATCATGAAACTGATGAGATGAATATATTTGGAAAGCTAAACTATAAGGCAGTCACATCTCGACTAATATTTTATCGTGACTGAAAATTACAAGTGAATTTTTCATTATAAACACCAGCCATGATGGACTGTTTATCCGGTGTTATAACAAGAAAAACTGCGTTTAACGGACTTGATGAGCAAGTGAATATTGTGATAAGGACATTTTAAAGTGCGAAATTAATTGTTGAACTGATACACACGCAGATGATGGGACGCGCACTGTATGAAACATCGCTGCAGTCATAACGACCGTTTCATTTGCCACTTTTGTTGACGAACGTTGACACGTCTATTTCACGCACTTTGTAGCGACTGACGTAGCGAGCCTCACGTCAATTAAAAGCTCTTTACGCGTGCTACGTTTTGGTTACGCCAAAAACACCGCAACTAAATTTCCGGAGTGAAAACGGCGCATTATAAATATGACGTTTACGGTGCACGACCGCCACGGACGCCATGGACGAGTACTGTTTCTTCGTTTGGAGACGGCTCTGGACTTTGAATGAGCAGGTGTTATCGTTGGGAAGAGACACGTGACACAGCCGGGTCTCCAACAATGCGCGTCGCTACTGTGCGTCAACGAAGTTCAGATTTCGCCAAAGAGAAAGAGTGGAAGAGACACTTCTAGCAGGAAAGTAAAAATATGCATTGTTTTACTTTGAGTTTTTACGAACGTGCCATCTGTATCTTGTGTAATATTGTATTGAAAGACAAGATTTTTATTTTCCATAGATTTAAGCGAAACATGTCATGCAAGTGAATGTTTACAGATTGTTAATTTTATGCTGATTAAAGAAAAAGGTTTTATTGCATTAGTATAGTTGGTGAGTAAACACGCGTACGTTTGATTTGTTTCATGTTACAAATGATTTATGCTGATATGTCATGATAAGTTAAGAATATGTATTATGTTTAATTTTTTCGCTGTATAATTGTGTTTCTTTTGTTGTGAAAATTGTTAGTGTTTTCCATAAGTGTGAATCTAGAAACATTAAAATTGCCAGGAGGGGCAATATGTCGCAGATCGACTGGACACGGAACCATAAAGTTATATTTAATAAATACATTTGAGCTACACATATGCTTTAGACAGCAATATGTAATTGATTTCACATATTATTTGAATGTTAATATAATTATTTTCACATGTTTATTATATTTGATGCTAACATTTCATTTCCTTAATTATTCGATATATGTGAACCACCAGTCCACTACTCTATGATAATTTTCGCACGTTGTTCTGAGTTATACATATGGTTATGTCACTATTTTTTATTATTGTATTAATATGTTTAATTTTGTTTTCAGTAATTGTTTCATAATTTTTAAAGCTAAATTATTTATTAGTTTTGGAATTTAAAGACATAATATTTTAGGCCTTAATTTTATTTAGTGAAGATAAAGCCGGAAGCGAGCCGTGATTGGATGATGGTTGGTCGGAAGTCGTAAGAAGGGGCTTCTGGGAAAGACATTGAACGTGTAAGGCGTCTAAATTTTCGTTGGAATTTTAATTATGAAATCCCAACGCCATCATACATTTATTTTATAAATTATGATCCCAGAAGATAAGTTTTTGGTAGTCGCCACAGCAATATTTAAGAAGAGGCTGTAGGCTAAGTCGTAGATAATTATTTTGAGTGTTAAATTGACGAGGCGAAAAGGACGCCGAGACTACGACGCCAGCGCCATGCAACGAAATAGCGCCAGAGGACTTCAGGTGACGCCAAGGCAATTTAACGTATGGAAAGCTTCAGTGCATGAAATGTTTTTCATGTATTGAACTATAAGGAACCTGTACTTATTTTATTCACGTTACTATTTCGATTTTTCAACGATTTGACTGTGAGTTCCATAAGTATGTTAAACCAGTAGTCCCGAACTTTCGCATATGAGATAGTATAGACGGAGCAATATGGAATGAGGAGTTAAAGACTTATTTTGAACTTTCAATATAAATCCAAAGTAATTTTATTTGGCGAAGTATCAGATTTGAGATAATTAAGTGATGAACTGACTTTTAACATTTATTGAATTATCAGTGAATGTGATACAAGAAATTTAAGAATTTAAGTAAGAGCTTACCAAACTTTCTTCTGGAAATTCAAATACAGAGGAGGCTACTTCCGGTGGAACCTGGTTAATATTTTGAACTGAAATCTCAAGTAAAAGATTAATTAATTTGTTTTATATAGCAGATCTAAAGATTCACAACATTTTTAAATCTTCTACTTTATTTTAATTTTGCATTCTGATTTATCCCTATTCTTACTTGGATGGTGGTTTGTCATTTACGTTAATTATCATAAAGTATAATTTAATTTTTGAGGAAACATATTTCTGTCACTCACACATGCTTAGTTTTGCACATCGTTGAATTATTCACATGTTTTGGTATGAGTTTATTTATTTCCTTTTTTTATTAATAAATTAATTATCAAGGTTTGCACATGTTTGATTTAAATGAATTACTATGTAGGTTGGAATTTGTTTTCTACTGCACAAGGTTTACAGCGTCGCCGGAGAGCTTCTGATTCCATCGTGGTAAGACCAAGGTCATATCACGAATAATAAGGCCCCCAAAAATCTATTAAATCGTTATAATTATTCTTTCTCCCAACTCACACCAAGTATATTTACACCCACACTATTACAGACACTGTTTCAGAGTGGCTCACAACGAGAACCATTCCAACACTAACAAAGACTTACCACGCCAGCCGCAATAGCAGTGTCTGCTTACGCTCAGATTGGCCACATTTTGAACAGCCTGTGTGGTATTTACAACATGGATGTAGTCAATTGCATTAGCGATATTCAGTAATTCCAGTTTGTGTTTTTATTGCATTTACGTCCCTGTAACTCTGAAATGGGGCTGCATAGCCTACTTGTGTACATTACATTTTTTGTTGCCAATGATCTGTATAACACGCTGCCGAAGTATGTCGGTTGAGTCGCAGAACATTCTGTATATTCGTAGCGTGTGCACTGTTAGTAAACACGCAGCATGTTCAGTGAAGGTTGTTCACGGTAAACTGAGCACTTCTGAAATCTACTTGTAGGCACATTGTGTATTCTTCCACCACACGTAAAATAAATAAACATTGCCGTGGGCCTTATCACTTTACTAATGCGTCGGCCAAGTAAAACTTTTAAATTATTAGAAAATAAAATATTTTATATATTTGTTAATATTTAGATTTATAGACATTAAAAATCAGAAAGAAAAACAAACAATTTTACTATTCAACAGTGTTTAACTTGCCCTTTTAATTCAACTTTAAGACATGGAACTACTTTCCCTCCATCATTACCAACTTTTCTGGGCGTATGTAATCAGTGTGCTCGTTAACCCCGTTCAGTCCCGATTTAATTTATAAGCTTAAGTGTTGCACTTATTAAATATTTTGATCTGCACTGTACTTTGATCGAGCGTGCGTCTTGCAACCAATGAACAACGTGTTGACCCATTCACAAATGAGAAACGCGGAAACTTCGACGAATCACATTTCCCACGAAACATACTCTCAGAACATCGGCTACTGATTCCTTGTTGTGTACCGTTATGGCCATAAATTTATTAATTTGCAACGTTTACTCGATCTTGGATGCAGGGACCGAGCGGGTTAAAATATACGCAGGAAGTGACAGTGACATTTTGCAGGGGTTGATTTCCAAAGTGCTCGAATAAACGTGAACAGAGTCTAGAAAGGGCTTGACGTCAGATTAACAGCGAGGTCATTAGAGGCGGATCAAGTTGTTCAGGGAAGCAAGAACGACGAAGGAATCGGTTATTGTCTGTGATAATGAACCATTCCAGTATTCGCCCGGAGTGGTTTCAGAAAACCACGGGAAAACCAAAATCAGGATGGCCGAACCTAATCCGCGTCCTTTAGAATGCGAGTTCAGTGTGTTACCACTGGGCCACGTCACTCGGTTTTAACTCATTGATAGTGTGTGCTTTTATGTGGTGTGATCAATAATTTGATTACATTCCTTTCATTTTTGACTCAAGACCAAATTATTCTGCTTTCCGGTACAGACTTATCCAGAAAAAAAAACACTTCATACTAACCCTTTCTGTCAAAAATAAATACATACACTCTAAAAAAATTTTGTAACTCTTACTGAGAAATTTTTTGTAATTTTACAAATGCTTGTAACAATATGAATATTTTTCTTGTAAAACTACAAGGTCCGTGTTTGTAATAGACCTTAGGAAATGTTTGTACTATACTGAGCCGTATCCACGAGCCCCAGCAAAATGGCGCACACTCAACAACGTAAAGCTGAATAAAGCTGTTTGTGCGAAAACTATGGGTGCAAAAAGAAATGTATTGCAAGTTTGAATTTCGTAAAACACTTAAAACAACTCAAACAATCATACCACAAGTTCAATAAAACGTGACCGTATTATTAATTATTTATTAGTGTTTTCTAGCTAAACCTAACTATTAAATAGACTCTTAATACCCCGTTGTTAAGAGGCGTCCCAATCTCTAAACTCAACAACTGAAATCTTTTATCAAAAAAAAAAGTAACTGTTCTTTTAACCGTGTAACTTAAATATAATTTTGTATGTACTTGTACCTGTATTTATAGTAAAAATTATTAATGTTGATATCGTAAGTCAAGTTGGTCTTGTTGATAAAGGTGCGGGCTAGTAACAGATTGGGTGTGAGTTCCTATCCCCGTGTCGGTGAGGTACATATTTGCTTTTGTAAACTATATTTTGAATATTTTCTTTAGTTTTTCTCTGTTAATAATTCCTTACATTTCTTTTTTAGAGGAAAAAAAAGTGATTTTTATTTACACTTCTCAATAATGTCAGATGTAATACGAGGCTACTACTTGTAATATTGCAAAGAAATGTTTAGCAGATTTTACCAGAAAACTGTTAGTAATCTTAGAAAAGATTTTCTTGGCAACTGGGTTTCCAAAGATTTTTCTTGTAAAAGTAGGAAAAAAATTGTAGATTGTAGGCGTCGTAACAAACAAATCTTTTGTTCGTTACTGTACTGATATCCGGACGACGCTTTGTTTTACATCCCGGCCAGTAGAAATCTATCTGTGTTTCATGTTACTGGCAGCAGTGGTTCATGAGGCTACGGCGCATAATCCCAGCAGTGATTGATGTCTCCCACGCGTAGGAAACCTTTCTCATTGGACGGCATGTTCTGCTGTGTTCATTGCAGACCGTTCAAGACACTTCATGTGCAATGTCCCAGATAGAGGACACTGCGGGCTGAAGTGTTCACGGAATAACAGTAATCAGCGAGATAGCTACCGAGTTCACATAAACTCGCCTCGTTTCGCTTCTGGGCGCTCGTCTTTTCTGCAGCTCGGACGAGAAGTTATTTATCCACCCCGGCGCACGCTAGCTCCAATTCTCTGCACGGTTTCGAAATAAATTAACAATTCGAGTACGACGAAATTTTACTCAAAGACTTTCGAGGCAAACTACGATCACGCACCAACGGACTGTAAACCTGCAATAGGAAAGACGCTGCATTTTCTTCTGATGGTTGCAAGAAAACATCAATGTACTAACATCGTGTTTTACGAAGTCTTAGGACTGGAGAAGTCATTTTTAGGAGAATTATTATGAGAATTAACTTTTACGGTTTTATAGTTTGCCTAAAGGTGTCGCGAGCTTACAGCAACCTTCATTTACGTTTGTCGTGGCTATTTAAAATGGCGTACTACACCACATTTCTCAAGTATAGGCTGTTCACGGTAAACTGAGCACTCTTGAAAGTCCTACTTAAGATTTACTTGTATGTACGCTGTGTATTTTTACGCATTGCGTAAAATTTGCGTTGTCATTGGCCTCATCACTTCATTCATGCATCCGTGAAGTAAAGCTGTGGCATTATTAGGAAAATAAATATTTTACAAATTTGCTGATTTTTACACTTAGGCGTATTAAAAACAAAGCGAAATAAATAATTTAAGTTATGACAAACGGTATCCTAACACTTGTAATTCGACGTTAAGACATGGAACTACATTCCCTCCATCGCTACCAACTTTACTGAGCGTATGTCCCTCAGTGCACCCGTTAAAATATATGGAATTAGCAGCAGTGACTTTTTTCTAAGGTTGAAAAGTGCTCACTCTATCGTGAATAGCCTTTAGCGCCTTGTAAAACACCGTAGATAATAAATGCACAAATGTTCCGCTGAACTCTATTACGTATATTTTCAAATAACGGTTGGGTTACTTAAAATTATACACGTCATTTAACTAGGTACGCAGGTAGATACTCTTTCATTTAGCGAAGAAATTATTTTTGCACACGCCGTATAGTTTCCCATGTTTAGCATCCCAAGGTTGTTATTTACCACATGTGATATAAAATCGTTAATCACGAGTACAGTGGTATCACTTCATTGAATACAGACCTTGGACGATTGTAACTGTTACGAGAAAGCATAAATGTTGCCCAACGGAAGTTCTCTTGCATGTTAAAAAAACATCCATTTCATAAAAACATAATCACATAAAACATATTGAGTAGAATTTCGTGTATTACGAAATGTTAAAATGAGTCAAACATACCAAATTTTGTTTACCGGAACACCAACTTCAGGATTTTCATCTCATCTTTTTTTTACAAAATTTTTACTACTGTAATATATTAAACGAAAATTACTGTTTGAAATAGCTGGCATATATACACATATGTATACATGCATGACTTGACTGGAACATGAACCCAGGGCCCACACATCGTAATTTGACGAGCAGCTAATCACGATATGAGCGTTGGCTGCTTGCATGTTCACCTACAGATACATCTAATTATACAGTTTAAAAAGTTGGCATCTGTCGAAACTAAATGGCAGTGTGCTCCTGTTTTTATTTTCTTTCAATCTAGAATGTAACGTATCTTCCATTTAAAAAATATTTTTTTTTTTTTTTAGTAAACCGGTATTAATCCATATCGATATCATATAATATGTAAAATACATGCATAGCAAGAAACGGTGATATGGCTTAGGTTTGTTTCATCATGACAAGTGTCAAAATAAAAGATTATTACTGCCAAATAGAGTAGCTTGCTCATTACGACATACAGGAATTCAGATAAGACCTAGATGTACGTCAGCTGTACCAAGTTACATATAAATGTCCCCCTATAAACTGTTTACGGTTAATTAGGAACTTTTGAAAGTAACCTTTGAAAAATGTCACTGTCTCTACCCACTCATATTTAAACGGGCTTACTAACTGCCATGCGCCCAATTAAGTTGGCAACGACGCTACGAAAGTAGTTCCATGTTTTAACGCTTTGTTAAAAATGCCAGGTAAACAATTGCAAGTGCTAAAACTACGTATTTTGCATTTTTTATTTTTTTTAATACATTAAATGGCAACAATTATGACATTTTTAAAATAGTTGCATTTATAATAATTTCAGTTTCCCTTGACCGACGCTTGAATAAAGTGGCCACGTCTATGGCGAAGTTAATTTCACGTACGGTGGAAGAATACACAGCGTGCGTACAAGCATATCTCAGGTACGGCTTTCAAAAGCTGTCAGTTTACCGTGAGCAATCTTTTAACAGCTTTCGCCGTGCCTTGTGCTGCGACCAGTGGTATGACTATGAATGTCAAATCAATGAGAAAGCGAATCGCGCTCATGCGAAAACAGTCAGGTAAAGTATGGAAATTATTACATAAACACATATTAGTATGCAGTAAACTGCATACGGCGAGATTAGTTTTTTTTTGTCAAGAAGAGTTCCTATGAATGTACTAAGTACCACAGTCTTTAAGTGCGCATGTCACAGATTATCGTAACAGGAACGAGACATCTTTTTTTCTTTTGTTGGCTATCGTACCGAAGAAAAATATATGGCAAGATTCTTGAAATGCTTATTTTTTTTTTAAATCCTTGGAGAATCCATGAAAATATTTTTAAAAAAATATTAACTCGGTGGAAAAAAAACTATGCTGCTATATTATTGTAGTTCTGCGTTCTGTGCTCGTCAACCCACTCTGTTTTGCTTTCGCGACGGCGACACACAATAATTGTCTTTCTTCTCAAAAAAGTAACGGTAAATTTTCAAGCTTACAGAGAACGTGCAGGTACAGAAAACTGTGATAAGAAGTAGCCTATAATGGGTTGTCAGTCAAATTAATGACGGAATTGGGCACCAAGATAAACTGCCATTCGCAACCAACCTGGGGTCAGATTACTCGTTAAAGTAAAATTAACTACACAGTAGAATAAAAACAAAATTTACCCATGGATCGGTTTATGAACATGTTATCTTTTAGTCTCAACAATAATATTACATATTTTACTTGAATGGTCACAATAAATTAGTATTTTAATTTTAATGGAATAATAAGTGGGCGTTAGGGGTTTTACTAAAGTAGAAAACTTAGGAATTAAGGACTAGGATTTGGCAGCTAGCAGTAACGTAACAAAAAGCGTGTGACTTTAAAGTGGCTAATTATGCTTTATATTAAATGTACATGTTGGGGTAGGTCGTACTGTATGTCGAACTCAAATATATTCAGTTTTGTCTTTGTGTTTAAATCACTATCAAACTACATTTCGTTACTATATGTTTTAAAACTCATTATAATATGTTAGTTACTCGTTAAATCGGAGGAGCTCTCGTTAAGTTTACTTGGTTACATTGTGGTAGATATTAATGTGATTCATTATTAAATTACTTGTTTATATAAAGGCCACTTTGATTAGTTTACTGCGGTCCGACTTCACCTTGTCCACGATGCCGTAGGCTGAAGACTAGACCCATGTCGGCGGACGGCACGCCTCCATCTCTGGACGTCTTGCTGGTGCAGTGTCACGACGACAAAAGCCTTGTTCGCCACATTTCCAGCCGTAATATAATTGGCGCGCGTGACCTGCCTTGCGGGGTTTGTTTAGAAGCGCTCAAGGCTTCGCTCCAATTATTCGCGATATGTTTGTGCTACCGCAATCAGGCTAGCATGCCTGTTGCTGCTCGTAACACACGTTAAGGCGATCGTAGACTCGCACCCGCGTGCGTTGATGCTCGCATGAAGCTGGCAAGAACGGAACATTTCTCAGAGAAGCTGAACGGGATGATATAAGTTTTTATTTGCTCTTATTAAATGACTGACCAGGTATTTGTATGATTTTGAAATCCATATGTCTGAACCTCATTTGACATTTCTTCCAATATACACTATCTACCAAAAAGTAATTGGGCACCCGTGAAGATAGGTAATTCAGTACGTCAGTTGACTTGTGTTTCACGACCTTCGGCGTAGGACCGCTGGTATTTGTCCGTGGTAGCATGAACACAGAGGCCTATTTTAAAATACTGGATAATGAAATGCCCCCAACATTCTGGCGTTTTTACGGAATGGACCCGTGTTACTTCCAGGATGACAATGCCAGGTGCCATGTTTCAAGAGCTACTATGCAGTGGTACGCCGACAGCAATGTTCGTCGATTGGACTGGCCCGCACAGAGCCACGACCTCAACCCTATAGGACATCTTTGGGACGAATTGGATCGCCGGATGAGGACTCGTCAGGCGCAGCCAAAATCCATTGCTCAACTCATGGAATGGCGACGAATCCTCGTGGATTTCCTGCAAACACTCGTAGAGCGCATGCCAGACAGAGTGGCTGTTGTTATAACCGCTAGAAGTGGCCCTACGAGATTCTAACGGGGTGACAACCACCGAGCAAACATTGTGGACAGGTGCCCAATTACTTTTTGTTAGATAGTGTATTACGCATTTATATTCTCTTTTTTGACTATGTTTCATTTAAGACTGACTTATTTGTTCTCAATTTACTTGTCGTATAACAACTTGCGTTATCTACTCGGAATTGTGAGGCATTGTGACATCCCAGTCATTTTTAGCACATTCCCTCAACCGCAGGGTATTTTTTTTTTTTTAGCCTACTTTCCGAAGTAAAGAAAGCTTATGAGATAACTTTCCTGTCTATGTGTCTGTCTGTGTGTTTCTGTGCGTATGTCTCACAAGATCTCGTTGTTAAGAGCAGCCCAAATCTCTCTGTGCGAATGTGCTACCTCCCGCCCCCAATTTTTAAACGCTTGAACTGAATTTCACCAAACTCGGTGCACATACAGCGCTAAGTAAGTACACCTGACTTTTATAGTTCTCGATCACGCCGGGCAATTGTTTTCAGCTAAATATGCAGGTAAAACAAGAAAAATAATTTTTCAAATATTTACACGGAGGTACAATTATTGTAAAGATGGCAGAGCATACATCCTGCTAGCATGGTAATCAACAGACGACTGTTCCCCAACATTATATTCCATTATCTATCTAACCGACCCTCTTCAACTAACCTGGTTCACCTTGGTGGGAGGCGAGTAGACTAACCACTGTACTACCGCGGCCCCTGAATTAAACGGAACAATGCAGAAAACTAATATGGAGGCGGACACGTCATTGTCCACTATACTGACTGCATCCCCGGGACATGAATTCAGCTGTCACCGTTCATCATGCTGAGACATAGACGGAAGTCATCTACTTAGCATAACGTTCTAGGCTGCCATCACTGCCCTACTGCTACGGTGGCTGAGCGGTTAGCCTGCTCGCCTCTCACCAAGGCGATCCGGGTTCAATCCCTGGCCGAGTCACTCAGAATTTTCGCATGTGGGAATCATGCCGGACGATGCCGTTGGTCGGCGGGTTTTCGTGGGATCTCCCGTTTCCCCCGTCCTTTTATTCTGGCGCTACTCTATACTCACCTCAATCACCCTCACCGGCTCTCGAGACCTCGATGTTAAGAACCGTCCAAGTCTCTTCACTCACTCACTGCCCCCATTGTATGCAACTACGCTGCTATATCAGGGTATTGGTGCAAACCACAATGCATAAAATTAACTATTTCACGGTAGTATTTTACGGTTAAAAGTATGTTGATTTTAAATAAATGAAATTACTTGCAGACGCATAAAACTTAAGACTTTAGTACTCTTCAGTTTCCAGCAATAAGATTTGGTTTAAAAGCAATACTATTTCAGGCCGATTACTAAATAGGTGGTGGAAAGTGAAGAAAAGGGGGAAGGATTTATGGAGGTACACCCTCTACTGGATCACTGAAGGGGAGTTAATGTCACGGAAAAAGGAAAATGTTTTCCTTCCATACAAAATTACGGATCTCACGTTTTTGGAATGGTTTGTCAGCCTCTGTTACTGGCCTTGAAAACTTCCCTCTTCCTTCGTGTGCTATACATATCGGTGTCTAATTATTCATCGAGTTTTCGGGCGTTAGTTTTAATCCATTGCTGCAGAAAGAGATGTTTACAACTTTCTGCATAGCGAAGGCCAGCGTGAGGCAGTGCCGTGTAGTGAGTTTTTTACAGGATAAGCAATATAATAGCCCCACATATTTGAGTGTTTTAGGTAACATTTGCTAGTTTCGGGATGTAGTTCCATTTTCAATTTCTACTAAAAAACGCAACTTCCAAATTTGCTTACCCTCCGCATGTATTCGCTGTTTTATAATACCTAACATTAATTATAAACACGGAAACGAAATGAATGTGATAATTATTAAACATATTACAAATGATAAGAAAACGCCCGTTTTCCCGAACCCTTGCATCCACTCTCCAAGGGAAGAGGACTGGAGGACGCAAACTGAACGACTACTTACCCTGCCGAAGGAACGCGGCAAGGTAACTCACTTGCGAGTTCGATTCATCACTAGTCGCTCACATTTGTGGAAATGAATACTAGATAGCAGCACTATGAGTGTACAGTACGGGAGATACGAAAACTCTCTCGAATCGGAAACGGGAAACTCAGATTTAAATGTGCTTAAATTTAAAGTTAGGGCGAATACTACAAATGGTCAAACCTTTCCATTATTTACAGGGCAAACATTGCTTGCCTCGCGTCTATGGAATAAACGCCACTGGTGTGGGGCGAGCCACCACGCTACATTTCACATACCCTCGCCTCGAATTCCTTCCTCTTTACACGTGAAATAACTAACACCCACCACTGTAATTAACTAGTCAAAGGCGGAAAACCACGAACAGCAATTACTGGCGTGGTCACTGTCACTCCGAAGGATTTTGTAAGCGAGATGCTGTCCTAAATTGAACAGATTTATGGTCGACTTGCCGGCAGCACCGACCTGCCGTCTCTCGCTTGAAGACCAGTTAACCTCGCAGGCGGAGTCGGCGAGCAGTTATCAATAACAGCCTGCTTGCCAGGACGTGAGGCTTGCAGAAGATAAGGTCGGGCTTTGCGACTCTGCCGCTTGGAAAACCTGGACGTATTTTTTACCTCGCCGCATTGTCTTTCTGCTCCCTTTGTTCTCGCTGAGGTCCGGTGTAACACGAGTTGAAGTTTTATAGAACGGGTATGCAAACAGGGAGGGGGAACCCGACTATAACTCCCTCCACCCTTCGCTCCAGCCACTACCTCACACTTGTCCAGGGTAACCAGCCACACGTTGTATTTCGGGACCCCCGTTCACGGTGAAATTAATCATTTTCAGTTTAAAGGCTGTTCACGATAAAGTGAACACTTTTGGAATCGACCATAGAAAAAGTATCTGTCCCTACAGGCATACATTTTAACGAGCGCGCTGATTGACATGCGCCAAGTAAAGTTGGCAACGAAGGATGGAAAGTAGTTCCATATCTTAACGTCAAATAAAAAGTGTTTTGTAACCATTTGTGATAACTTAAATTATTTTTTACATTTATGGAACGAAGTGTAAAAATGAGTAGATTTGTAATATTTTTCTTTTTTATAATAGTTTCACAGTTCCATTTGACCGACGCATGAATGAAGTGATGAAACCCATGGCAATGTTAATTTTCCATAAGGGCGAAGAAGTCCCCACAACGTGCAGACAAGTAGATCTTAAACGGGGCTTTCAAAAGTGCTCATTTTACCATGAACAGCCTATACCAATTATACCTATCATCTTTAATTGTTGTCGAATACATATGCATATATATATATATATATATATATATATATATATATATATATATATATATATATTGAAATGGTAACTGCAAGTATCTAATACTGTTACAGTTATTTAAAAATTAAAAACATCCTAATTTCGCTTAACTAGGATGGTAAATTAATCACGCATTAAAAATTATGAACATCTTCACTATAGTACAAACTAACTTCTACTCGAAAGGGTTTGATTCTTAAACAATTATTCCTCTTAAACACAAAATTACCAATCAATAGCATGGCCTATTTGGGAGGGAAAAAAGCACGTGCGGAAGCATGTTTTGAAGAAATTACTTCTGTATTAGCCTGGAATAATGGGTGGAAATACGCGTGAGAAAAGCCGTTACCCAGCGGTCACTGGGGCTCTGACCAGCGACGTACCAGTTGTGAGTAAGGCATACTATCGCATAAAGCGCTGCTAGTAGCAAAATTAAAGTCTGTGGCATTGAGTGTGAAAGCATTGTGGTGGTAATATCTTTTGTCATGGTACCTCTCTACGGCACGAGAAATGTCGGTTCCTCTGGGCATGTGCGTCGTTAGATATGGATTTTTTGTTTGATCAGGGGGGGGGGGGGGGGGGTAAAACTTTTTATACAAAACTATTTTTTTTTGCAGACAGTTTAATATGCATCGCGATTTTATGGCAAGGAACCACATGCACATAAAATAAAAATATAGTTATTGATACACAGCTCATAAAGTAAGAAATATCAGATGAAAAATTAAAATTGGAAACGAAGCAAAAAAGAACAAAACAAATAAAACTGAAACAGGTCGAAAAACCGCTTTTCTTGATTCACACCTAGGCACAAAAGTTTTTGCAACTTTTATGAGGTCAACTGAGTCTAAAGTGTCTCAGTCAACTTAACAGAGTGACAAAGTACTAAACGCATATAAAAAAATTGCGATCTAAGTTATTGATACAAAACTCATAAAGTAAGAAAGTTTAGTTTTGCACAAAAAACAAAAGAAAAGAAAGTGAAATTATGACGAAACTGGTCCAAAAACCCCTTTTCTTGATTCAGCCCTAGATACGAAAGCTTTTGCAATTTTTCTAATCTCCACCGAGTCCAAAACTTCATTGTGAACATAACAGATGGCGGCATGACTCTTCTGAGTTATTGAGGAACGCAAATATGTCTTCAGCCGTCTGAGAGAGCTGAATTTCCTCTCCGCCTCACATGATGAGTTGATAAAACCAGCAGCAGCCTAACAAGCTGCTCCACATTAAAAAAACAAGCTTCTTAGTTCTGCTGTAATTTGTTTGAAACTCTCCACTACGTATTCTACATAAGAGACACTATGGTTTTTCAAGAACACCTTGAGTTCCACTTGCAAAGATGATGTGTCTATTTCTGGGTAATTGCTGATATCGGAAAAGTTTTCTCCAGTCAGTAGTAGACTTGTTCGAATTTCAGGTGATTTTTTTTTAATGCCAGGTTGGTCAAACCGATATTTTAACTGACAAATTGCGGTATCGATAACTTGAAAGTACTCTGTCCTGAAGTGATGTTCCACAGTTGCAGGTGTATGATTTGCTGCAGGTCCTGTGCATCGTACGGGTGGCTCTATTGTTTTATGACATGAGAGGGGATGCAGATTAATGCGTTCGATGATTTCCTTACAGCTTGCAAACAAACTCTTGAAGTGTTCGTCTGGTAGCAATTCCTGGAGTTAATGTGACACGATTCTCACAGACTTCATTAGTCCTCCTTCGTTTTTTTTTGCTAAGCATTTCTAGGAGTGAAATTACTTCTCCTGCCAAAAGAAATCGTAAGTGTGCAGTCCCATTGTGGAATTTATACAGAAGTCCACTTGCCTTTCCAAGTTTTTGAGCAGATAATTTCTCCAACGTCTGCAAGAGCAGATCTTGTTTCCTGACAATCTCATCTACCTGCGATTGCCTGTGAGTCCAGAAAACTGCACACAATGGTGTTCCTTTATCACTATTGTTTTGCACAGGGCCATCTACAGGTCGCTATGCAATGTGGGAAAATGTTGATTTTACATTAAATGATTTTCTGAACATGTTACCAACTTCGTGGCCCTAATCCAGTGAACTTTTTACAGTCTGCGATGCCCCACAGCGCACCATCGTGAGTAAGTTAATACAGGAAGCACCGCAGTGCACAAATAGCGCCAATGGTTACTTACCTGAGATAATGCCTGAGCACCTTTCTGTGGAACACTCATACTTCCAGCTCCATCGTACGTCTGCCCACGAAGGCAAGCAAGAGGTAACTGCAATATCAATAGAACATCACGTATGAGGCATGAGATCGCTTCACCATGTGTTGATGATGCCTGGTAATAGCCCAGAAAGCTATCTTGTGTCTCAAAATGTTCATCTACCCACCGTACACGAATGCTTCCTTGTTCAAGTCCTGATACATCCTGTGTACCATCATAGCTGGAATGGTACTGGTGATGTACTCGACTGAAGATTACTCAATTTATATCCGGCAAGAAAGAAATTGCTTAATGAATCCAAGCTATTTTTAAAACAATACCTTTCTTATTCACACAATCATAAAGAATATTTTTATCAATAATTTTTGTACATAGTTACCAACTTTGACCTCTATGTCCATATCAACCAGCATGCATTAAAATATTCCTGCTAAGAAAACTGACAACTATCATCCAAAATATGTTATTAACTTTACAATTAAATTATACTGCAATGGAATCAAATGCAATTTAAAATAAATAACATGTGATTTCATACACATATAGCATCAGCAAGAAGTGTTACATTTTAATGCAATAAAATACTGGGGCTTTTAAAAGGAAATTATCAACATATCTTTATTACATTATTCTTTTCCAAAAGTAAACAAATAAGTCTGTGCTCTATGACATCTTTTAAATGACAAAATCTGTGGTTTCTAGCACCACTCTTGGAAATTTCTCATACTCTTCATGTAGTTCAATTTTAACTATGAGATAAAATGTTGTGTCAGAAAAGCTGGAAGATAGACGCTTTTCGCAGACGAACCAAGCTTTCGATTTCAAAGTAATTGTAAAATGCCGCTCTTGTGATTCATTAAAAACTTTTTCTTTTAGTGCTAAAATACCTTTTTTGCATTTGTACGAATCAATATTTTGAGTTAAAATTATCATAAGCTAAAAACATGATGAATGTTACATTTCAAATTATATGGCATTTTGATAAAGTTATCGATATTGTGACACGAAACCATAAAATACAGAATAAAACATTTGGCTCCTGGGCAGCCTTGAACCACATCTAAATAAAGAAAAGTACTTGTCTTTGTCACCTGTAACGTTCCACAGACTTTACGACTCAGTGGCACAAACAAACTCGCATGTAGGCGGGGCTTTTTCCGAGGGACGTAATGAGTTAATGTCACTTATCTGTGTTGGCATGCTGCCACTGCAGCCTCCGATACAACCAGGTCACCTCCGTGAGCCGTTCGCCGGGAGATTAACTGATTTCCATTTCCGGCTCCGCCATCTTGAATTTTGGTCCCGCTATGTGTACCATGCTTTTTTTCCTTTACTTGATTTTGAGCGCCAAGGATAACCAGGATCTTAATATATCTAATGGACAGTTCTATGTGTCTTGCGTTAAGGAGCTCTTGTCGTCCTTTGCCTATAATGGGCGCAAAAGCCAATTGGGGAAACCATACACTGCGCAGCCTGCAGAGTTGGAAACTCGCAGCCTGCCATTGCAAGTAAGGCACGCTGAGACGTAAGGGTGGATCAAGAAGGGCGCGACTAGGATGACAGCCCTTCACTAACCCAAGAAATCATATTCACGGTAAAGTGGGCACTTTTTAAGGCCCTCCCAAAAGGCATTAACCCTTAATAAATATATTTTATTGTAGTCAGAGACGTTAACTTTTGATAGTAATGAAATGTATGCGCTGTGTATATTAGTTATATTGCGATGTTTACATTAAAAAGTGGCGAAAAGGAAGACATTAATTTAAAGGAAAAATTTAGCAGGGCCTTAAAAAGTTCTCACTTTACCGTGAATGACCTATAGAATGCGAAACGAAATGGTCACTTGGAAAGACGCACATTTATCAACACGAGTTAATGGGCGTTTTTAAAATCCCACTTCCTTCGAGTATCCTTCTCAAAATACAGTCACGTGTCGTATTCCAAAAACTTCTTTCGAGCTATTACTAAGGAGGTAGAGAATATTTTCTTCTCACAATTTTCAAGTTAAATTAAAATTTTACCTTCATTGCTAATTAGTGTGTAGTCATATATTAGGAATCCTTCGCAACTCAGAAGATCTGAAATAAGTCTTCGGTCTGGAATTATTGGACATGTTTAATGTGCATACAGATCAGGACAGAGATATTTGACTTCGTTTTCAGAGATATTATCGAACAGGGTAGTTTATTGCTCTTTACGACTTAACATCGAGTTTGGGGATCAAAATGTTGCGTGTCATTAAATTCTGTGCTCATATAGGCCTAATACGGGCATATTTAGTTCATGTTAAAGTAATTTTTTTACTGAATCCTTTTGTTGTTAATAGGCATACTTCTTACATTTTCAGTTAACGACAGATAACCTCGTACTCCTGTTTTCAACCCGTTCACTTTGATTCCAGATATCCTCTCCTCTTTCGCGCATAAAATATGTCAGTAACAAACGTCAGATTTTTGCGCAGCATTAAAAAATATAATTCTAGTATGCAGGGCCGCATGTAAAAAAAACACAAGGAAAAAAAACCCTGTATCTCTAACTATTAGTGAGTAATTCTTGAAATTACAGCCTTCATAATACGTAAGCCCCTTCCGAAAACCTCTCTGAATACGCAATTACACTGTATGACAAAATACGCTTGCCTACCAGCTGCGATGTCCGGCAGACACAAGCGAGCAAGAGTATGTTACTTTCAAATACTTTAACTTTCCCTCTCTCGCTTTATTCTTTCTCCTGCTGCTCATTAATGGTTGTCATTAACATTGCATGGAAGAAATTAAAAACGCTTTACGGCACCTGGTGCCTGACTATGTTGAACTTATGGTTTTCAAGGAAGAATCACTGAACTTTTCCTCCATCTGTTTTCTTACGAAGAGAACACGCACTTAAAAGAGTATCGGAAGCACAGCGTATGAGTAATTATATAGAATTATTGTTATGTTGAGTAACTATAGTCCATTCCCCATTGGAAGCAACTTTCTCGGAGCCCTGCAAAATATCTACTTGCAGGTCCGTTTCGTATCCTTCTGCCAAATGTAAACAAACATTGCCATGTGACCGCCATGTAGCACCTGTCAAAATCAATGTTTACATTCCATTGTGTGTGTACATATGTTCGTATACTTTCGCTACACCTAAAAATAAACATTGAAATGTAATTTCTATTTTTATACCTGTCAAATGTTTTGTTTACTGTTTGCAGCTTTTCAAAGAATTCTGTCTTAGGTCTATTTCAAAAACCATTTCGTACGAATAGTCACAGTTTAGGCCTATAACATTATTTAGGTCAGCTTTAAGACGTTTTAAAAATGCCTGGATTAACGACAGTTCTTTCGGTTATGTTACAGTAACACATTTGTTTTCCACGACATAGCACATTACACGTAATGCACGTTAATATCTTGCCGCGACTGTGTTAAACACTGTTACAACTGCGGTATAATGAACTGTAGTATTTAACTTTTTGTTATTGATATGTGTTAGGTTATTTCTTCAAAAGGACGGCCAGTTCGAATAACGAAGGAATAGCCAGCCCAACGAAAAAGCGACATTTAAATCAAGCACGCAACTCGTGTCGCTCATTTTTTGTTATAGAATCTTAAAATATAGCGATGAACATGCACTCCAATAAGCCTACCGTAACTTTTATTCCACTCATATTTATATGTAATGCTACTTACTGTGTATTAGGTTTATTGAAATTTATTGGGGCTGGGCTTCGTTATTTTGTTGATTGGTGGTAAATCACGTTACACAACTATGTTTCAAACACCCACCAGGGCAAAGGTACAACGTTGTGATAAATAAACAGATGGGGATGTACATAAATAACTTCGCCATAAAAATAGTTCACATTTACAACGTATAAATAGGTAATATCAAATATTTGAAATCACGCACACACACAGGGCCAGCATATCGACCACGATGCACAAAGGCATGCCTTTTCACAGACGCAATGATTAACGAAACAAACAGATTTATCACATCATAGTAACTTGCCTAGATAGGTTTAATAAACGCAACGTCTACAAACATGATGTGGTAATTTTAAGTATTATAGGAGTAAGTATAATTTACGTTTCGTTTGATAAACCAGCAACACGCCATGGCATCATGGCTCGCCACGTCTGCCAACTTCACTTTGTTTCTGCCCCGCCATCATATCTAAATATATTAAAATAAGTATTCAAACATTAAAATCTCTTTTCAGTTGTAAATTACAAATTCAAAAATCATAATTTTGCTGTAATAAGTATGAAATATGCTAAAATTTAAAACATGTACAATTAATTCCACGTACTAGCGAAGTGAAACTTCCCGAGTGTGAAAGAGACAAAGATAGATAGATAGATAGATAGATAGAGAGAGAGAGAGAGAGAGAGAGAGAGAGAGAGAGAGAGAGAGAGAGAGCGACGAGCCTCGATCAGCAGACAGTTGCTTCAAAGTTGCTCTCGTTCGATAAAACAACACCGTACCGTACTCTCGATATTTTCCGCTGTTATTTTAAACTGTAAAAATGAGATATGTTGCTATCGGGGCTACCTAAATATTTCAATATTTCAAAAGGCATCGTTTAATTTACAAATGGTATACTTAAAAATCAGGTAAAAATAATATTTTAACTGTGAACTATTTCTTACCGCCCGTTGCCAACACGTCGCTGCTGTCGCTGTTGTTAATTCATATTTAAAAAGAAATAAGTATTACAAGTTATAGAAGATATTAAGGTAACGTTCATTTATTCAATAATACAGTATTCTTAAGTTAACCACAATGTTATATATTTGTGGAATACATGTTATTGAAAAAACAGTTTGACATGTTAAGCCTGGAGTGTTTTTTCAAAGGTTGATTTTCATAAGTTGCTTCCAATCGGGAATGGACTATAGTTCGTGGTTAATTAAGCAAGTTTTACAGCTCTGCTTATATCTTTCTTTCAGTGCAGCATCTACTGTTCCGCCACACGTTAAAATTGCTTAACAACGGACGTTACAAGGAGGGGGGACGAGAATACCACGAGAATACCCAGCGGCCAACAGTAACGTCCGCCATATTTTTCACATGTGAAAATCTGGGTGACCGCGCCAGAGATGGAACCCTCTGCACTTGGCTGGGATGAAAGTAGCTTGACTAAAACACCATCGTGGTCTCTGTCACACAAACTTGTAACAAGTTTCTGCTGAAAATAATTGAACAATTTCGTTTTTATTCTAGTCGTACTCTCAAATGTATAACTACTGTACTTTTGGTAACTGGCTTCGGACATTATCTCCAACGGTATTGATATCAACATGTGCTATTATATTGAATGGTGTATCGGGCGGGGGATATTTTTGAAATGGTGATTTTAAAAGAGTTTATTAATCACTAACTAATTTACCCGTTGCTAAAAGAAAAATCGACAACGATTAGAATACGATACAGGACAACGAACTCGAAATTTTACGAGAGGGAACTAACTTATGTCCGGAAATGCGTGGTTTAGCCAAACGGTAACATTGAGGACTAATTGTTTGTGGGGGTCCCTATATAGTTGCGTAACCTATCAGCAATCGGCGCAAGATTGGTTGACTACCCGCGCCTTACCAGCTTTCCTGCGCATGAGTGAGCGCACTTCCTAGTCCACGATCCACAACCTATTGCATTGTATAGGCTGTTCACGGTCAAATGAGCACTTCTGAAGGCCCTGCTACCATCTACTTGTACCCACATTCTGTATTCTTCCGCCTTATGTAAAATTCACATTGTCATGGGGGTCATCACTTTTTTCATACGTCGGTCAGGTGAAACTGTGGCATTATTATAAAAGAAAATATTTTACAAATATGGTCAATTTTACACTTCGATGAATTAAAAAAAAAAAAACAGAAAGCCAGAAAAATAATTAAATTTACCACTAATGGTTAGCTAACACTTTTTATTCGACGTTAAGATATGGAACTACTTTCCATCCGACGTTACCAATTTTACTGGGCGCATGTCACTCAGTGCATCCGTTAAAATATATGCAGGTATAAGCAGTGATATTTTTATAAGGTTGATTTCAAAAGTGCTCACTTTATCGTGAACAGTCTTTACGTGGTGTGTCCATTCACGTTGTGGATGGCTACTACAGAACTGACTGACATGCTGCTTACACACGGGAAACTGATTGCAATGGAAGAGCTGCTCAACGGTTGCATACAGAAAGGTACACCAACAGAAATAATCCGCATAATTCTATGTCTGTGGCCACTGTGGGAAGACTACAATAGTTCGGACACGTATTTCCCACCTGTCATCGTTCCCCAAATGCAGCGTGAAAAATCATGTAATGCAGTACTTGTACAAACATGTGTACGTGAAGTATTGTATTTTATGAATACCACTCTACCCATACTTCTGCATTGCCTTTGTGTGTTAAGCATCGAAAACACGAGGCGGATCGCCCACGCTCGGTTCGAGCACTTCATTTTAAGGCGAAAGTGTTGAGATTCGAAGAGCAGCCTACCAGCAGCACCTTTCAAGTGGAGCGTGACTCAGGCACGTAACCATGCTAGCGTGTGGCGTGTTGTCCACGAACAGCAGATCCATCCATACCATCTCCAGACCTTCGAGGCATTAGCTGTGGAGGACCACCCGCGCCGAGCAACAATCGAGCAGTGGTATCTCCAGCGCTGCATATTCCAGCCTGCATCCTTAACCTTGCCATTATTCACGGATGAGTGTACTTTTTACTCGAGGCGGCACCGCGAACTTGTACAACAGACAGAAGTGGGCGGGTGGAAATCCGCATGCGCAGGATGGTTCATGGCAGTCGGTGGACCTTCGGTGTTAACGTTTGGGCTGGAATCGTTGGTGGCTGTTTCATTGGACCGTATCTCCTGCCAAGCATACTAAACAGACCACGATACCACGTGCTCCTAGAGACGATAATACAAGATATCAGATTCCGTAGAAGCTTGTGCAAGGTCCGCCATAGAGGCCGGTATACGGGCTAGTGTGACACCCGTCATGGCTTTCCCGCCTTGTACGGCCAGCTTTCTTACCAGGTTTCCCAATTGGACACATCTATTTTTGTTGCAAATTCCACACTGGCTTTCGTACCTGGCCAATCACGTAGCAGTTTCAAAGCGTAGGACGCTCCCCGTGGCTACTCCTTGAAACGAGTTGATGAAGAAACCGAAAAAGACGCCTCCATCTTGATTATACATCCGTGAGAGTGACATTCTTTAAATATATTTAAAATTTCGGCTATGACAACTTTTAATAACTGTTCAAAACTTTTCTGAATAATTAAAACATTACCTACTCTATGAAAATATTAATTCTAACTATTAAACGTATACAATGTATATAAACTCATAATTTAGTGCCTGAACTTGTAGTACTGTGGTAAAGTTCCGGCATCTGATATAATCTTGTATATTTTGGGCGGGAGTTTAAAACTCCGCCGGACTCAATTTTTTTATCATCAAATTTTACATGCTGATGACATCCCGGTACGTAAAGAAAAAAGTATATTTGGCAACCGGTCAGTAATTTTCGTAAAAATGTAACATAACACACTCGTACTCTAGTGACTTCAAGTCATTTTCAAGAAAATGAATGTAACTGTACTAGTAAGCAATCAATTTACTGAAAAGACGAACAGTAATATAGCACTATTAATATGCGCTAGCCAGTTTTTTCATAGGTCTAAGCAAGTTTCTAACTGGTTACAATTCTACGAGTGGGGTTCATATTTACTACAAACGACATACTGCGCACCCACCGAGGGGTCAAATGCTAGTACAAAAACTTGTGTCGTGTGAATCTTCCATGGCGGCTCATTTAGCGGCTGGTATACCGGCTCGTGCACCAGGGCTTGTAGACGCTTTTACAAGAACCAAGTACGGCTGCAGGTATCGTGTAATATCGGCTGCACTACTGGATGAGGTGTCACTGTGAGTTCGACAGGTGATGTGGCTGCAACACGAAGAAGCTGGGGCTACGGTGGCTGAGCGATTAACACGCTTGCCTCCCACCCCGGCGAACCGGGCTCAATCCCCAGCCGGGTCACCGGATTTTTGCAAGTGGGAATCGCGCCGGACGATGCCGCTGGTCGGCGGATTTTCTCGGGGATCTACCATTTCCTCCGCCCCTTCATTCCGGCGTCGATCCCTATTCAATTCAACCACCCTCATCGGCTTTCAAGACCTCGCTGTTAAGAGCTGCTTAAATCTCTTCGCTCACTCACTCAACGACGAGCTGCAGCGTACTTTGACAGAAAATTTGCAGGACTACCTGTATGCCACATATCTGAATCGATGGATTGGCAAAGGGGGTCCTGTTCCATGTCCAGAGCTAATTAGTTAGCATTTGGTAACGGCATATTTAACAAAATAACTCCTCAAGTTTGCAATCCAATCATAAGAATTATGTTAAATTATTGTAGAATTTTGTGTCTTTGTTTCTTAAAATGGCTTGCGAAAGAAAATTAATTTTAAATCCGCCCCGATAGCTAAACAGTGGAAGGAATTGATGAAATCATACACGTAGGTAGTAGTTGGCCATTTGCCATTTTTCTGGCACTATTTCAGTAATTAATAATTGTTATGTACTGGTTTTTTGGAAAGTTCTGGTAGAGTAAAAAATAATATTGTTTAATTTCGGCTATTTTCTGTCATGGTCTTTGCGAGCAATAGTTCAATATTTGCAAAAAACACTGAAATTCTACTAGCTATCTGGCAAGCTATCACCGCAAAATAACGAAACTCGGATTTTTTTTCTTGGCCTGAGATTGATACGTTTCTTCTGTTCTCGTAGCGTCTTTTAAATTCCCGATAAATGTAAGTAATCCCGATAAAAATTCATAAGTTCCAAAAATCGGAATTTACTTTTGATTTGCTTTTTGACCTACCGTAATATGCTCGAAAGTACTATTTAAAATCTCTGTCCTTTGAAATGGTTGCTATAAGAACCAAATAAACAATTTTATGCTCGTGCGACACACAGCATCCAAATGTTTATATTCCGTTTCCGAAATTACCGGATTCCGTTCACATTTGATACTAGGGGATAGTAATGAATATTTTTAAACATAAACTTAAACACTAACTATGATAGAAAACACACTTAAAAATTATTCAGGCATAATCAAACTGTTTTTAATTAAAATCAAATTGTTAAATCAAGAAATAGAAGCGGAATTTCAATAGCATATTATGTCATAGTTCACTCTGGTGATCTGACTAGTTACACTTCTTTATTTGAAAACTAATTCAGATAAACGACCGAACTGATATCTTCTATATACTTTCTGTGATCAGTTAATTACATTCTATGTATGATAAAGCGTTTCGTTTTGATGTTCTTGCAAACGACTCTAGTTAAATTATCCCTCCAATATTAACAACCTTTACGTTTTAAAACTGCAAATCAGCTTTTGTTGTAGTAATCAGTATGTTTGTTACTTGTATATTTTTCGTTGTTTCCATGAAAGTGCTTCGTTGTACTAGTTTAGTTTTTCATGTTTGAATTTCTTTTATAAGTTTTACTGTGAACAAAATATATACTAAACAGTATGTCCATGGACGAATAATACAACTTCTCAGGGAAGATAAATGTATGGAATCGGAATACTTTTGCGCATAATGTCTAATGACTAGAGACCTGCGAAATTCGCGGATTCACTTGGGAGAAGCTAGAACTCAAAACACTTGTCTTTATATAACTTTATCCATTGGTGCACACGGTTTTTGACACCTCCTGGAGAATACTGGCTCAATCGCCGCCTTCCACTGTGACAGTAGACAACAACCAATGTGCAGTTAATATTGGTATATTTGTACATAACACTGTAGAGTCTAGCCTGCAGGTCATTGAACTCGCGAAATTTTCCGGTCTCTACTAATGACAAAACCTGTAAACTCATATTGGTGGTAGAGTAGAGGTATAAACAGCGTTCATTAATTAACGTATAGCTTGAAACATCTAGCCACAAAAAAAAATTAAGATGGTGCAAAACTTGAGTACTACTTGACCATTTGGACCGAGCCTGGCGGAAAAAGTAGGCGATTTGTGAACACATGTTTATAAGGATTTCTTATCCACGCCAAATTTTACGGAATTTATACACATTTTTCGCTTCTTGCCTCTTCCTCTCCGACAATTTGAGCATACCTGTTGGCTAAGCCATGAACATCTGGCAATGAATTTACTGATCTAAATTTCTCCATCTCGCACCTTACAACGCCCTTAAGAATTTGTCAGTGGTGTTCTTATTCACATTATGTAATGGATGAGACATGTATATGCTATTCACAGTAGAATGAGCACTATTGAAAGCCCTGCTTCAAGATCTACTTGCACGCACTTTGTGTATTATTCCGTCTTATGTAAGGTTAACATTGTCATGGGTCTCATAACTTTATTCATGTGTCGGACAAGTGAAACCGTGAAATTATTAGAAAGGTAAGTATTTTAGAAATCTGATAATTTTTACTCTTCGATTCATTAAAAAAGAACAGAAAGCGAAATAAATAATTTTATGTTATCATAAATGGTTACCCAAAACTTTTTATTTGACGTTAAGATACGGAACTACTTCCCATCCATCGTTACCAACTTGACTGGGCGCATGTCACTCAGTGCGCCAGTTAAAATATATGCATGTAAGATCAGTGAAATTTTTCTAAGGTTGATTTTAAAAGTGCTCACTTTACCGTGAGCAACCTTTAAGTAGGCAACTCTGCGATGAGGACCGGGGACATGTACACTGACAGGAAGATTTTACTGCTGCGATTTATTTGTGAGATTTGTTGTAAATACGTGCGCTCGAGTTGCCTGTGACTGGGTAATGGCCCACTTTTTTTTTTCCTCCGCTCAGCTTGATCCAGCACGAATTAGGTCCAGTTTCCGTAGCAGAGTGCAACGGGTTCTCGCGAAGGAGGTGCCGTCAGATACACGCTAGATAAGCACGACAGGCTCGTACCTCAATCCTTCCACCGCGTCGTATGACTCCCGCACTTGCAGAGCTGGCGTGGCGTGATCGCCCGGCCTCGCTCCACCAGATCCCCACGTGTGAGCTCCACGTCGAATTTCTTCCTAGACGTTCTCGTCGCTGCAGCGCTGCCTGCGCGCGCGCGCGCGTCTGCGGTGGTGGGCGACTTGTTTAACGACCACTGCGAGGTGGGCCTCGTTCTGACCAGGCGTGTAACCGCTGACATCGACCATGTCAACGTTCGATGGATCTGATCTTCACCTCGTTTGTCTACTTGCTCTGAAACACTACCTACACCAACACTATTTACGAAGACTTTTACTCCCGATTATGGTAGGTTGGTAGGCAGGACTTACCATCTCGTCGACAGCGATGTCATTTGAGAAGAAGCAAGTTATTCAGAGAAGCAGCAGTGCCGATGGAATCAGCCAAAACCTGTGGCCAGGGCACATACCAGCATTATTCGCCTGGAGTGATTTTGGGAAACCATGGAAAACCGAGATCAGGACGGCCTGGATTCGAACCCAGCTCGTCCCGAATGCGAGTCCAGTGTTACCACTTCGCCACCTCACACAGCCCCAACTTATGGGCTTATAGATATATTCTCTTTTCATCCAGCTACTTCCCCTATAGTACTGCACCATTCGTCGTGTACAAATTGTACATCCTCTCGGCCAGTTACGCAATTTAGGGTTTGTTGTTTAAAATAAGCAAATACCTAAACATATTAATTTCACATAGGCTATGGGGTTTTATAATTGTTGCGGTAATCAAATACTTATTACATTATACATAATTGCGAGTGTTAAAATATTTATATTAATTAATTTTTCTTAAGTAATATCGAAAAATAATTTTTATTCTAATTAATAAGCTTACATTCTTATACATCAAGTAGATGTAACAATGTGCTCTGTGGTTCTGAGGATAGCACGGTGAATTATAAACTCAAGATCTGCTTGTGCAAAGAGTTATTGCATATTTCACAACCAAGTACACGGATGTCCTATTGCTAGCTTTCACTAACGAAATTTTATCTATTTCACATTTATCTTACTTTTACTTCCTCTTCACGGATAAGCTCTTAGCCTGTTCCGACCTCAGATTTCAGACCATCTCTTCATGGGTCGGCCAATATATTTTCTTCCAGTATGATGGTATTCCAGGGCAAGCTTCGTAAATCTGTTGTTATCCGTCCTTAGAACGTGGTCTTTCCAATTTTTTTTTTTTTGGGGAAATTCCATCATTCAAAGAAAATATATTCAGTTGTTGTCTAATTTCTTCATTCCTTCTTCTATCCTTCAGGGAATAACCTGTCACTGCTCTAAGGAACTTCATTTCGAATGATTTTATTTATTTTTTCTGTACTGTACTTTATTTACCCACGTTTCACTACCATACGTTAGAGCCGGTACAGCCATCGTATTATAAAATTTTAATTTGGTCTCCTGTCGGATTTTAGCTTTCAGTGTTCGTCGAATTGTTCCACACATTTATCTGTAAAACATATTTAAAATCCGCACTTCATTACAGTCAGTTGAATGATAGCTGTTGAATCAGGGAAGTAAAAATTTGTAAAAAATTATGAAATACTATGTTATCGTTGCTTTAATAACAAAATATCGTAAAATTTTAAATTATAAGTGGGTTTATGGTTAAAATCATAAACAAAAGGTTTTTTAGTTTTTAAAATATTGTGAAAATTTAAAAGAGATCTTTTCATAGCATAAATTCTGTTGTGACTCATTTTTTCAGTTATTCATAGACAGGACATTTAAGGCCTAAACAATATAAACCAAATTTTAACATGTAAAATTAAAAAAAAATGTATATAAAATATTAAATAAATAAAACAAACTACTCACAAATTTGCTAAAAACAAATTATTTAAATAAAACGTTTGCTATAACTGGTTACATGGCACAAGGCATAAATAAATATTCTAGGTAAACAATTTGTTAAATCAAAAAGTTCTTGTAAAACACTATTTCCGAGTCACTGCAGCATACATTTAGATACCTAACGTAAAATACTTTAGGTATGCGCAGGTACATTGTAGGAAAGTGATCCCGCAAACATTTCTAAGCAAAAGGAATGCATGCTAATATTTCAAAAATCTATGAAGTTGGGAAACGGTAAATCGGTATTAGTATTTAAGTTGTGTTCAAAATTTGAACAAAAAATATTATTCCCTCATGTGAGCCCCCCCCCCCCCTTTTTTTCTTTTTTTTTTTTTCGTGATACTCATGTGGCAAAGAAGCCGAACCGGAAGTTATTAGGAGTTCGCTGCGTTCGAGAGGTCACATCGGCCTTTCAATTTTCGGGCTTAACAACGTGACGTAAAATGGTAATTTTCTAACTCTTGCTTATATATTTCTCATCTATACACATTATTCAATATTTCCCTCTCCACCCCCCCCCCCCCCGGAATTAATTACAATTGGAATATTTATGAATTCCACGGAGAGCCACAACTAGACGCTGACGGTTAAACTGGAAACTGTTAGGACCAGTTGGACTAGCTGTTACATAGAAGACGCCACTCACGTATTTGTACTCCTCAAGGCACCGCTAGCAAATCACACGCTCGTTGGTTGCTTCTATATCTCACTCTAAATGACGCACTTTTTTTTTTTTTTGGACGCACGGAGCAGGGACAGGTTTTTTTTTATGATTTTACATCCAGTTTTCGTAGAGGTCTGTAATAATGAACAGCTATTTAGTATCGCTATTACCCTTTAAACTGCTAAACGAGATGTTTATTTTTTACTTTTTTTTATTTTTTAACGGTTAATCGCCCACCAGCAAACTAAATCTTTTTTAAATCGCCAGGACTTAGTTTCAAAATTAATACTGAAACGAGATACGCGTGAGAATTAAGATTACAATTTAAGCTTTCTAGCACAGCGAATTTCGTATACAAGGGTTGAAAAAAGGATTTAACGTAGGGTAAATCACGTTTCATAATTGAAACATAAATTGGGATAAAGGAATAGTTACGTAGCGTTACCATGAAAAAAAAAATTCTGTTGGAAGTATCCAGTGATTATAAAAAACCTGGAGAATGCAATTTATTTTGCAATCTTCATTTTGTAACTCGATACCAAATCAAAGGTTTCTTCAAAAAATTTAATCTGGCTATAGAACTATCAATCAATTAATTTAAACACAGACTAACGTCTAAAACTCGCCGATGAGAGCTATTTATTAAAAAAATTGCCTGCGATGTTATTTTCCCCATGGAGAGAAATTGAAGGACGCGAGGTAAAGTGTATAGTCTCATATTTTTTTTTTTCATATTGGTTGATGTATTGGTATTGGATAAATTGGTATTGTCTCTTATAAGCTGCTTAGGTACTTTTGAGCATGTCTGGGTTAAATAGGAACAATCAATGTCTTTGTGTCTACCGCGAGTAAAGTAATCCCTTGCCATATTGTGATTTTCAAGTATGATATCATCGAAAACAACTACAGACTCTTTATGACATTAATTTATGTCAACCATTTCTTCATTTGATGGAAAGAAGTATGCTATTGGTTCATTAAATAATTTTGCCGCTACATCTATATCTTTCTTTAAATTGATATATTTTGGTCGGTCTAGACTTTTTGAACATACGTAGAGAGTGCCAAAGTCCAACCATCCCTGAGCATACATAAAATTATCTATCATAAATGTAGTTTTCCCACAGTTACTAGGGCCCACAATCAAACACCTAATATTATTAGGTAATAATTCTCCGTGATGTTTTGTCGATACAGCTTTGTCTGGTATTTTTATTTTAATATCCCAATCTACATATTTCTTGCTCATTTATTAATATATTTTTTCATAATATAATAAATGAGTAAATTATTCAAACTAACAGATAACAAATCAGTGTTGAAGAAAAGACTACATAACCCTTAGAGATAGAGGGGCACTCATTGGCTTTAGTTCAGTTCTATACTACTTATCTAACGCATAACATTATCTCTGGGAAAAATATGCTATATTTTGTGGGCCAGAATGATATGATATGGAATCAGCAATTGATATTCCAGTTGGTCAATATAGCTTAAAAGATCTTGAAAAAACTATAAAAGCAATTGTTTTCATTTAGTGTAGATTCAGTGGATGGGAAAGAAAATGATATATCTTTCGAGCTGGATAAAATAACAAAAAGAGTGAAAGCAACATGTACGCTTAAATTACAGCTTGGAAAACGGGGTTCAATAGGAAAACTTTTGGGTTTCGTAGAAAATAAAACTCTGAAAGCAAATGTGGACCATTATGGCAATACAATTCCAAAATTTGTTCCATTGGAAACAATAAATATACACTGTAATATAGTAAATTGTATGATATTAAAACATGATGAAAATAATCATAGAGAAACTAGCATAATTGCCACTTTTAAACCAAGAACAACATTTGGATTTGGTGACACGATCTCTTACGAACCAGCTTATTCATTATTTTTTCCAGTACAAACAAATCAAGTTAATGAAATAATAGTTGAAATTAAGGATGTAAAAGGTAAGTTAATTAACTTTGATTTGTCCGAAAGAACAGTGGTATTAGAGATGAGACCGTAGATATTTTTTTGGGTTGGAAGTAGTCATATTCTATATATAATAACTTTAATAGTTTTTTTAACTATTAAAGCTTCATGTGATAAAGATGAATAATATTTCTATAGAAAGTGCAATGAAAGATTTAGAAAAAGAATTCGATGTTTCGACTACTTTAATATGTCTAATTTGGAGATGTGTATCTAAATTTTCTATTAGACTATGTTTGCAGTACATTACCGAAGTCAGAACGATATATATGTTTTTTTAATTATTGGATAAGCATTAAAACTTTATAGAGATATGAGCATAAATAAAAATCAACTGATGTCTAATATGATGATCATTTACTATTAAAAAAAACCGAATAGAATGCATTTGTTTAACACTACAATCCACCATTCCATCATATGCAAAACTTATACCTCCACGATTAAAATCATTTAAAACTTTTTCACTGAAAATCTGAACATATATGTCTGGTAAGGTTACTTTAAAATTTCCAGAAGTAACCATACCGTGTATCATTTATTTCAACGTGGTTTATGGGATAGGACTGTTACGCGTATTTTTGTAGATGCACTCAAACGCAAAGTTTAAAGCAACTTTTTTTTCTAAAGACTACGATCTAACCCAACTCAAATTTTTGAGCCACTTTTTTGCAACTGCTCCCAAACGCAACTTTTTGAGCCACTCTTTTTTTTGCTGTTGTGCTCGAATCGGCATTTGATGTTTTGGATCAGAAAATTAAGAGTAATTTTTTCTATTGGTTTTCTGATGGCTCGAGCACTTAATTTACCATTGTTTTTCTGATAACTGGGGGCTGCGCTCGAATCGACATTTCTGTACTACTTAAATGATTATATATATGTTGACAATTAACACTGAATAAGTTCCGCTTCCCGGTTTTATTAAAGGCTTCAAACTTCGACACTCTATCTATAGGCCACACGCATGGCGTTTCTTACGTAATGGCTTTTGGCCATAAAAATGCGAAACGAATCTAAGGAAAACTTCTGGGAGTATGCAGTCGGGAGTCACACCGGCAAAACAGAGTTGTAGGTCGTTAACGGCAAAGTGAGCACTTTTTAAACCGACGCACGAAAAATATCACTAAATGCTGGTCACGATGAAGTGAGCACTTTTAAAATCAAGCTTATAAAAATGTCACTGCTCCTACCTGCGCATATTTTAATGGGCGCTCTGAGCGACATGCGCTCAGTAAAGTTGGTCACGATGGAGGAGAAGCAGTTCCATGTAACTACGTCGAAGAAAAAGTGTTAGGTAACCATTTGTGACGCCTTAAGTTATTTGCTTCACTTCCCGTTTTTTTTTTTTTTTCAATGCTTCACATTGTAAAATTGAGCAGTTTTGAATAATATTTACTTTTCTAATAATTTCACAGTTTCATTGGAACGATGCATGAATAAAATGATGACGCCCATAACAATGTTAATTTTTAATCAAGCGCAAGTCTACACAACGTGCATTCGAGTAGAGCTTAAGCAGGGCTTTCAAAAGTGATCATTTTACCGTGAACAGTCTATACCCATAAGTACACTATGCTACACTTACGAGCAGGCTCCTACTTGAATTGTAAACGCATTAATAAAAATAGTCGTAAGACACAGCGTTGTATTGTAATAATAATGTTTGATATTATGGCCACTGAAGTCAGACTACTTGTTTTATACATGTTTGAATACGTATCCGCGTAAGTAATACGTTCACATTATTAACAATTCCACAGTTTTACTTTGCTGACGCACGAATAATGTGATCAGGCTCATGGCAATATCATTTTACATGTGGCGGAAGTACATAGTGGGCAGAGAAGTAAATCCTAAATAGGGCTTTCAAAAGCGCTCGGTATACCGTGGACAGCCTATACGAGACAGAAAAGTACAATGCAGTCATCCATGACAACTTCCACCTTTTCTGAAGCCCTGCTGAAGTTCCACTGTCAGGCTGTTGCTCCGCTTCATGCAAATAAAGCATGAATATGTCAAGAAAATTACATCAAAGGAACAACGCACCTCGTTAAAGCGCGCTCAGTGTAGTAACATTTCGCATTATCGCTATTTCTTGCTAGGCATTACCAACGAGCCTATCTTCTTAATGCATTTATTTTAATTAATTATAAATGAAATATTATGATTCGTAGATAAAATATAGGCAATGTACATGTTAAAATTAACGAAAAATAAGATACTTTTGTGTAAACAGAAGTATGAAACGTTTGTGATATATTACACTTTTAAGAAACAACCAAACGTGTCAAATATAGGCAGATTTTTCTAAGGGCTTGTTTAAAAAGCGTAATGATGCCAAGAAAATACTATAGGGGGAAGAGAACAGAAAGAAATGTATTTAACCAGTCCCCGGATGAAGGCCATTGCCGGTTTTGTGGTGCAATGTTAACCATTTCAGTATATATATATATATATATATATATATATATATATATATATATATAGTTTTAGGCGTGGTAATGAACAAATCCTTTGTTCGGTACTGTACTGATATCCAGACGACGATTTGACTTATATCGGGACCAATAGAAATATATACGTACTTTATTTTAATGGCAGCAGTGGTTTATAAGGCTACGGAATATAGACCCAGCAGCGAATGATGTCTACCACACGTTTGGAACCTTTCTCATTGAAAGCGACAGGTGTTTTTCGCGAAAAAATTTATGGCCATGCTAGACTTCAATATCCTACGTCCACAACCACGACTTCCTTTGGTTATTGGCCAAGTGTCTACGTGATACGACAGGTTCTCATTTGACTGGACCAATCGTAATAAAGTACTTTGATACTGAACGTCCACGATTTGCGGGCAGACACTTGAGGCACGTGACATTGGAAATCATCCAACCACAAAAGCGTATTTGAACAAAAGTATTTTGGAGTACAATTGGTATTGGAATCTTTTCGCGAAAAAAACACCTGTCCCTACTCATTGGACTTTGGACATTCTGCTGCGCACAGTGCAGTTCATTCAAGCAACTTCATATGCAACGTCCCAGATAGAGGACACTGCGACTGAAAGAGTCGATACAGACTTTATCGAATCTCTTCAGGTATCAGCAGGGGCAGTTGACGTGCTGGCTCCGAGGCAACAGCCGGTGCCGAATTCGATGAGCGAGGGGCAGCGGAACGCTGGCTGCCAAACCAGTCCCGCTTCGACACTCCTCGCAGAGGTGCATGAACTGCTCCCAGGCCGCTCCCCCCCCCCCTTTTTCAGGTCCACACTCTTCCACAGCCTCCGTGGTCATGTCCTCTCGTTCATTACGTGGCCACCTAACTCCGGGGTGCCGGTGTGCGAGAGAGGGCGCGATAACATCGCCCGACCTTCGCTCGCTATCAAATCTGCTGTCGATCGCCAGCCCGCACCACTCGCGTATAGCAATCGAGGAGAAAACTGCTGTTTACAGCAGTGGTGAAAAAAAAAAATGATTCCAACTTAGGAAGGGGCAAATATTTTGGTCTTCGCTAGGGGGAACAAGCCCCCTCCTCCTCTTGTAAATTTAATTTTGTTTAGATCGAAACCTAAATTACATGCTGCATAAAACATACAGAAAAGTCAACAGATCAGAAGCGAAGATATACAAGGTGAGTCTTTTAAAAGAGACCCTGTGGGACATGCGCGTAACGGAGCGAGGGAATGAGGAAAATACAGTCCAGTGCGACAACAAAATACCTTGAGTGGGTGCTGGAAGTGGCTGCCATTGACCTCGAGGCAGGTGTGCAGACGACACCAAAAGTTGTGAAAGATACGGGCGAGGACATCCTGCGGGATGGCATCGATACGGGGCCTCTTTTAAAGGACTCATCCTGTATATAACTTAAGTATAGTCCATTCAGTTATTTCCAACTTTTCAGAAGCCCTGATGAAGTTCTACTTTCTAGATATCCCTCCACCTTATGCACACAAAGCTTTACAAGGTTTAGAAAATCACACCAAAGGGGCAACGAACAACATTCGTGAGCACTGAGTTCAATATAATTTTGCATTAGAACCGTTTCTAACTAGGCATTACCAACAAATCTATTTTCTCCCTGATTTAATTCATATTAATTATAAATGAAATATGTTGAGTTATAGATAAAATACGGGTAAAATTTCAAATTAATTAAAAATAAGATACTTTTATATTAACAAAATACAAAAAGCATGTGATAAATTACATATTTAGGAAACAACCAAACGCGTCAAACGTGGAATTTTTTTTCCAAAGGTTTGATTCAAATAGTGTGAATGAGAGAAGAGGTTTGGCCGGCTCTTAACAGCGAGGTCTTGAGAGCCGATGAGGGTGATTGAGGTATGGAGTAGCGCCGGAATGAAAGGGCGGGGGAAACGGGGGATGCCCGAGAAAACCCGCCGACCAACGGCATCGTCCGGCACGATTCCCACATGCGAAAAGCTGGAGTGACCCGGTCGGGGATTGAATCCGGATCGCCTTGGTGGGACGCAAGCAGGCTAACCGCTCAACCACCGCGGCCTCCAAATAGTGCGAGTAAACCGCGAATAGGCTATATAAGAAACACATAATGTCAGTTCATTAGAGATAGTGTACAATATATCAACGCAACTCGGTGAACAAATCTGGGTTCCCACGCGATATCATTCTGGCACCCTTTACTAAAATTAGGGAGGGGTGAACTACGAAAGGTTCCCCCAGTTGTTACGTCATTGTTACACAATTACATTTCTTTACGTTTTACAAACAATTATTTGGAAACTAGTTGCCAAAATTTTTCTAGTTTTTTCCTATAAGTACAAGTACACTGTTTTATGAAATATGCAAAATCGTTTATACATCTCTACATTTATAATAAATTTTAGGTGTGTGTGGAGGTTAGAAACCCGAAGGTTGGTCGGATCCAAGGACATAAGTCATCTAGGCAGGATGATAGCGCGGTGGTTTGCCATTGCCTTCCGTGGGATGCATGAGATGAAGCGCGATGAGAATGGAGCAGCGCCGGAACACAAGGGTGGGAGAAACGGGAGCTCCCCGAGAAAACCTGTCGTCCAGTGGCGTCGTCCAAGACGATTCCCACGTGCGAATATCTGGGAGCGATCCATCCGGGAATCGAAGCCATTTCGTCTAGATGGGAGGTGAGAAGTCTGACCACAACACCATCGCGGGCACCTGCTATCGAAGTCGATTTACGTCTTAAAACGATAAGCGGGGTGCAAGATGCCATGGCACGAGATTATTGGACACCAGTGACGCGTGGTGAACTGTTGCAAGGTAAGCTGGCGCTACATCTGTGCTGTACCCTGTTGTTTTGTCAGTTAACACTTCCACCACAAACGCGTAGTTCGGCAGCTGATGACGCCACAGGACGCGTGTACTGGGTTCCTTGCTGCTCGCTTGTGAGTGGTCGGAAAGCATTCAGTATCTCTAGGCAGCACGGTGGTTACTGGTTCCTGCTGCGTGCACCGATATGTACAGCCATGAGAAAGCACCAGCTTACCTTGCAACAGTTCACCACACGCCACTGTTGGGCACCAGCGTATCGCAATATCGCAAACTTCACTACGGCAGGCTGGCGATGCTCAACTAATTGCACTGAGAAAAAGATTTTGTCGAATCAAACCAGATTTGCTGGTGCAACCAAATTATTTGTTTGTATAGGGGCAAAGAAATATTTTGTTGTTGGAACCAAATTATTTTGTTGTTCTCATTTGGTTGCCTCAGACTGTACGATTTGGTTGGTGCAAGTAAGGATTTGTTTGGCTACACGTAAATTCAACAGAAATTAAAAAAATTGCAAGTTCCGAACCTAGATCACCTGCGTCCGCGCGCTACGGCTTAGTAATCTCAGCTAACGTGGCAACTAACGATGCCGGAAAGCTTACGAATAGAAACACGGCAATATTTGGGCAACGTGTGCAAACAAATATTTCAAGTTTTACAGCTTTACTTGTCAGTTTCTTGTTGCATTGTTTTAATGTGTTTATACGATTGTTAAGCATCAATAGATACACAAACAATCACGGTTATTATCCTAATTGTCACAAAAAATACAAACAAACTCTCGAGCTCTATTTTTGAACGAAGGAAGTCAAATGAGAGGCCAAAAAAATATGTACAGTTGATTCAACAAAATATTTATTCGACAGTCTAATTTTTTGGCCCAAAAAGAGAATTTGTTTATTCAAACATATATTTTGTTTGACGAACAAAAGTAATTTTGTTGCTTTTCAAATTAACTATATATTTGGTTAGGGCAACCAAATATATATTTGGCCCTATACATACAAAAATTTTGTTCAATTTTGTGTGAGTGTGGATTCCCGGTAAGTAGGAAAGTGAAATGATGATCGCGCCGTGGGATGTGTCCCGGTTCGCGTCGGCTAGAGAGAGGAAGACACACGAGCCAGTCAGGCGCATGTGGTTTCTCCGTCAATATTTTTTCTAAGTCTACCCTATTTGTAAGTGTTAAGTGTGTGCCCGCGGTAGGACAGGAGCTTGTTGCGTCTCAGGGCTGCACCCCTGATTCATGCAAGGAGGCGTGCATCTCGGCCGAGCGGGAATAGTAGCCATGGCCAGAATTAAGGCCATGACTACCTCCCTAAGTGTACCTATAGCTGGCGCTATATTCTAGAAGAGGTATGGTAAAACCCACACAGACACGGTAAAACCCATACCGACAGAAAAGACAAAGTGTAGGAGCATTAATGAAAAATGCTACAGGAAATAGCAGGTTTGGACTGAATATTGGTTTAATACGACAGAAGAACTTGTAGAGAGCTGACGGGGCTTGTGGGCCAGCATGTTAGAGGCAGGCTGCCTGCACAGCAACATCGGCAGCAGTGTTTGATGCAGGGCCCCTGCTTCTCGTCGAGTGCGTCAAAAACCCGGGCAGCTCAGTCTTGGCACCGACGCCATCTTCTCTCGTCCGCAGCGATGCTAAGAACTCCGCGCCGTGGGTGAAGGTGAGGACCTGCAACGAGGGGAACCACCCCCTCCCCCTCCATTAACTCCCCCTCGGTCGTAGACGTGAGACTCACTCCGCGGGACATCCAGGAGCTACCAGAAGTGGAGGCGAATCTGCTGGCCCAGGTGCGAAGACTGCCATCGGGGTGCTTCGGAGGTCCGATGCTCTTCAAATCAAATCCTCACACATACACAGTCGACAGACCGCAGAATACAGCAGTGAGATGATTTGCCAACTTTGCATGTTTCAGCACATCTGGATTGCCCCCACTCTCCCCACCTTGGTCGTTGGGCTGCCTCCTGCCGACGTGCTACTACCATCTTCAACTGAGCCACCCGGGTAATCGACACCCACAACGACGGCTCTGTCGAGCCGGCCTCTTGGTCCACGAGCCAGTATTTAATATTCCTGGCATTCCCAGAACCTGGGAATACCTGACCCGCCACCTGGGGACACGACTAGTTGCGGATAGGTGTCACATCCGAGCTGCAAACAGTCCCACCGCGTCCGCAGACACGCCTCGCCTTCGCTGGATCCAAGGGGCGGGCAGTTCCCGGCGAGTGAGCGACTCCGAGCGTGGTATTAGTCCCGCAGCAGCTCGGCTAGTGGTGGCTCTCGCCGTTCTCCGCGCTCGTGGCTGACTCTCTTCGGGGTCACGTGCATCAGTTAAGGCTGGCTGACGACGTGGTGCACACCCAGGCCACTTAACGCCCGGTACGCTGATGCTTGCCTCAACCTGTTCCATTACTGGTGCCGTGTGCTGACCCGCGAGGCCGCTGCAAACAAGCGTTCGCCAACACCGCGACTGCCGCCGCGTTCCGATACTGCTCATTTCACTGGTTCAGTAATCTCGGTAACGTCAGATAACGTTCCGATACTACTGACGATCACTGGCACTCGCCTGCGCGTGCCGCTGGGCGGCGCCCTATGAGAGAATATATTGAATACTGAAAGCACCGAGTTTACTGACGCTGCAGAGGTTATGCGGTGTCAGTGAAACATGATTTTGGCGGGTGATTCCACTTGTCGTTGGTTATCAGATATATTTAAAATCTGCGTATGGCAGGATCATTAAATACCAAATAGTCCTTACTGAAGTTCCGATTACAAACAGTACAAAAATAAACTCAACACAAAATTATATGTTGTAAAAAAATTGCCTTTCTGTAGTCAAACAATTATGAATAATTGTTTTTATACGCGTAGTAATTCTTTTAACTCAAGAGAAAAATTATATGATTCTTAAATTCATTATTAATTCCTTTTATATCATTTTTATGAATACTACTGTCGCTCTTTCCGGAACGATGAAGTAACTGACGATCAAAATGTTTACTGTTTACTGCTGGCTGTTACCTTACTGCTGAGGAACACTGATTCACCATCAGTGATTTCAGTACTCATCAGCAGTAACGGAATGCGGTGTGTATGATCAACATATCTCATATCGTGTTAGCGCTTAAGGGGACTATGTACTGAAAGTTTTCTGTGAAATCGTCATGTGCGCGTAAACATGTATATCAGAAAATAAAAATTCAGTAAATACGACTTTTTTCCAGAAAAGATAAAAAAGAACTATTGTCAATATCAATATATTTTTACTTTTGTCATATTAAGTGTATTCATGGAGAAAAAAATTCGCGAAAGTGGTCAAATATCCCATTTTTTAAGTTTTCCTATGCAGTTTCCTTAAGTGGCAAGAGAAAAATACGACTACACTCATATAGTTTGATCCGTGTGCTTTCAGCGCGTGTAATAAAACCCCTATGTTACAGATAAAATTTGCACAGTACAGCGTTACGACGGAGACACTGCATGCCTTGCGCATAGGAGCGATGAGGTGCTATAGGCTGTTCACGGTAAAGTGAGCACTTTCTAAGGCCCTGCCAAAAGGCAATAACCCCTAATAAATATATTTTATTTCAGTCTCAGGCGTTAACCTTTAGGAGTGATGGAAAGTATACACTGTGTTTATTAGTCATATTGCAATATTTACACTAAAAAGGGGAGGAATGGTAGAAATTAATTGAACAGAAAAATTTAGCAGGGCCTTAAAAAGTGCTCACTTTACCGTGAATAGCCTATAAATACGCGTGTTACTGTCGCCCTTATGGCGCCCTCGCTTCTTGACCTTGAGCGCGCAGCTATATAGTCCTCTTAAGTTGGCAGGCGGGGCCGTAACTTTGCCTTTCCTTTGAGGAGGCGACTTTCTCAAAGTAATCTATGAACGTCTCAAGTTTGATACTATGTGTACAAACCGAAATATGGAAAAATAAATATAAATAAATAATGCTATTCCAAGACGATGCCAATTTTCCATTGGCTGGAATCCTTACTGGAAGGGGGCGTTACCTTCGGATGGCGAGGTTGCGGGTCCGTATCCTGGGTAAGACATAGGTGTGAAGGACGTTTTAGATTATATTAGGCCCTATCACCTGATTACACTACCGGCATAAAAGCAGCGGCTTTTATAAACCAAGTCAAACTATAGTCCATTCACGACTGGAATAGACTTATGAAAATCAACCTTTGAAAAACACCCTAGCCATTAGCGGAATGCATAGCTAGTAAAATAAGTGGCGAGTGCGGGTGCTCGACCCACACCCCCCAGTTTATTTACTAGCTATGCATGCAGCTAATGGCTAGGGTTTTTTTTCTTTTTTTCAAAGTCTGTTCCAGTCGTGAATGGACTACTTACAAATACCTCAAAGTTTACGAGAAATAATAAGAGCACTGGCTGAGTCCTGCATGGGAATTGCTGGAACAAAGCAAACTTTTCCCGTCACATTTCCACAAGACTTGTGAATGTCATAACCCAGCGTGTTGCTTGCTCGACGGTTTGTTGTATTTACTGCTACGGCAGCAAACTGAGGTGTCACCAAATTTCTCCAATTTTTAGTTCGGTCCTTGGGTTTAGAGGCGTTGAGTGGACTTGGAGACCGTCTCACACCGCGACAATCCGATTGGATCAGGATCAAGGCGAATCCGCCGGAATATCATTCATGAAGATTCGGAAGAAAGAAAACAATAGAAAATGTTGGAGTCGCCTTCTCGCACTTTTCACGCCGCTAAAATCAGGCTAAATTCGGTTCAATCCAGGTATTGACAAATATTCGGCTGGGCATATTGTCTGTCATTACAGTTTCCGCTGCCAGTCACCAAGATTCAAGGAGCAGTTTATTTTGGAAGTTAAATAAAAGCGTTCTATTCACAACGCGAGTGACAAAAATCGCATGGACAGAGGCTACATGAATTCTGCTTGGATGAACATTGTTGCAGACAGTTTTTTCTTATTTGAACACAAATATAATCGTTTATGTAATTCCGTTCTTACCAATGTAACACCTGGTTATGTTAGCTCGTTTTATTATATGTAGGGAAATAATATTATCTTCGACTGCCACAGTTTATGTTCGAATATCAAGTGTGTCAGAAGGATTGTATGCAAAGCGTGTGTGAGAAAAACTGTTTTGGAAAGCCTTCGCAGATCGTAGTTTAATATTTAATTGTAACTACTTTATCCTTGTATTTTGAATGTTTAGAAATATTTTCTTTGGTAAATATAAACAAGACAAGTTGGCAATGACAAACGGCGATTTTATTAGAGCCGATGTCACCTGCACATCGCCAGAGGACCCAGGCTTGAGCCGACGTAGTTTTCAAATATGGAGTTCAAGTCCATTGTCCCGGTCAGGAGAAGTACGACGAGTGAAGGGAGTCGCCAAGGTGTTCGATCAACAACGGCGAGTCCACGAGGCAGCTGTGACGAGAGTCGACGCCAGGACCACGGTTCCAGTGGACAGCTGAGGATGACCAGTTCATGTTGACGAGGGGCGAGATCCAATTTCAGTGGCAAATCGTTTCAGTAGCAGTTGCCAGAGAAGTATTGTGGTTATAGACACTACTACAGTGGTGTATCGTATCGTCCTGAGCTAAGTCCAGCGTGTGTGTGTGTGTGTGTGTGTGTGTATATATACATATATTAAAGATGCATGTACCTTGAAAGTAGGACAGTTATGTTATTGTGAAACAACTAAAAAATGGGTGTGGGGTATTTTTTTTTATTACGCCCGTATGGTTCCAAATATTATGTTTATTAACTATAATTCATATGCAAAACATACCAAGGAGAGTCTTTAGAATATGATATGCAGATTAAAACTTATAAATAATTAATCCAAATCACAATTCTGTCATTGTTTGTTAAAATCATGTTAATGGTGATTACTTTATTCATGTAGTGGTCTTATTAATTCAATGCTTTATTTATTGATTTATTTTTTTCCTTTACTTGATATCTGTCAATGGAAGTTTATGTAGATTCAGTTTTATAAATAAGGATAAGTTGGCCAGGCCTTAGATTTCTGAATGAATTTCTACAAAGCCGAAATGTATGTTATGTAAAAGCGCATAGTTTAATCAAGCTAGCCGGAGCATTTCATTACTGACATTTGTCAGTATTACTTAGTTTTTTAAAGTGTGTTACACCAATATAAAACTAATTTACAAAAGCTGCGGTGTTACATTCGTCCTTGTTGTACTTTAACAAAATGTTTTGAATTAAAAGGTGCTAAGCGCGTAAAGTAGGTATATTTATAAATAGTAGTAGTGCGTATGTGTAGGCCATTCACTGTTAGTTCTCAATTTTCTGAATACCTGCTGTCTTTCTACTTCCAAGATATTCCTCCGCTTCATGCAAACAAAGCTTAACCGACCCTACAAAATCACACCAAAAGGACAGCGCATCGCATTCATTCGCACTAAGTGTAATAAAATTTTACATATGCTATATCTCTTACTAAGAATTACCAACACATATATTTTACCCCTGTTTTTATTCATATTAATTATACAAAAAATATAATTGTAAGATAAGATGCAAGTAAAATTCAATTCAACAAAAATTAAGGTATTTTTAAGTTAACACAAGTGTACGACGCTTGTGATACATGGCATCATTAGAAGACAGACAAGCATGTAATTAATGGGGTTATTTTTTAAAGGTTTGATTTTAAAAAGCGTGAAGAACCCGCGAATAGACTACATTAACATATTCAAACAATATTTAGACATAATGTACCTAATCATAAGCTTCCAAGACAAATGTACAACATTCAAGTGATATTGTCAAGGTAGAAATCCTAAAGGAGTTAGGAAATAACCTTTCAGAATATTGATTTCTGAAATTGCTTCATCTGTTGCCGTCTGTGTGTAGCCTATGGGAGAAGCAGTAGGCAGAAGTCTTCGTTGCGCATTCAGCATTTTTCAGCCAGCACAGGATTTTTTTTTTAACGGTCCCACTTCATGCCGAGATGCTGAGGATTACACAAACACACACACACACACACATCTATGATATAACCTGGATTCGAACTTGAAGTAGCCGACAAGACAGCCACGGAAGTCTGTGCTGAGCTGAATGTGTTCCCTTCGCGGAACTCCTTCCAGGTAAGGGCTGTGTGATATCCACTTTCAATAACATTTCGAAACATGTTAACCATCGCTATCGGTGCGCTATATCGCGCCTCGCAAATATCACTTGTATCGATACCGCATATATCGGCCATATTGGTATCGCACACTTTGCATATCGCCGACGTCGCATATCGCAAACATCGCATATAGCTAATAGCTAGAGACCTGAAGAATTCACGGATTCCTTTTTGGATAAGCTAGAATACAAAAGCCGTGAGTTTATATAACTTAAGCCATTGGTCCACGCGGTGTTTGACATCTGGAGAACGGCGGTCCTTACGTCGCCTTCCATTGTGACAGCAGACAACAAATGTACAGTTGACACCGGCATATATGTTCTCTACTGATAGTGCATATCGCTAATACCGCGATATGCGATATATTGCTCTACACTGTAGTGCCATATCGCAGTTGCGGTAATTCAGAAATATTGTTCCGTGAGCGATATATCGCAATATCCAGGCCTCCCGAGTCACGTCGACTCCTGCGATGATGACGCTCCTGCGCCGCCGAGTTGATCCGCGGAATGTCATTTGTGCGCTTGTCGCGTCTTCAGCGAACCGGGATCACATGTCCACTACCCAAGCGGTTTGCAATGTCTACTTTTAAAAAAGCACGTATGCGACTGAAAGTTTCACGAAAGTGTAAACTGAATAATACGGAAACGCACTCTGTATATGAACAATTAGCTGATTCCTTTTGGGAGAAACTGAGCGATGTGGCGCAGTGGTAATACACTGGACTCGCATTCTGTAGGACCCGGGTTCGCTTCCCGGTCCGGCCATCCTGATTTCGGCCTTCCATGGTTTTCCGAAATCACTCCAGGCGAATGCTGGGATGGGTCCATGACAAAGGCCATGGCCTATTCCTTCCCCAGGCCCTCCTCTCGTGCTAGTTGCACCTTCTCTAATGTCCTCGCTATCGACTATACGTCAAGCCCGCGTACCTACCTTACCTACTTTTTGGACAAGGTAGGCTTCAAACACACGTACGTTTCAGTTACGTTTAAAATTGGTTCACGATTTATACGACAATTAATGAATAATTACTAGCTAATAATAAACGTTCTACAAAATGCAAGCACAATCATAGCCTCCCGGTGAAGTAGCCCGCAGATACTAGGATATATATATATATATATATATATATATATATATATATATATATATATATATATATATATATAGGAATTTATACAAGATGGAAATATACATATTTGTATATTACATATATTCTTCTTGGGCGAATGATACTTGGTTTTTCTCAGAGTACTCTAAATAGCCATACAGGAGGCTAGAGAGCCTAGCGTATTTCGTTTTTAGTACGATTTTATGATTGGGGTTATAGTTTCAGGATTGTTCAGGGAATCGTTCCTCGCATAGTGGGCCAGAACCCCGCGGCTCCCCTACTTCCGCTGATGTTAAAAAGGACCTAATTGGACTCTAGAAAGACTGATTTAATTAAATTTTTCTCCAACTTTTAAATTTCGGTCGAAAACTGCTCTAAAATATATTTCAACATCTTACCTGGCAACCTGTAAACTGTGGTTACCTCGCAGAAAAATAGAACGTACCATAGCACATAATGTAAAAATAATTGTGAGACTATTGTGGCACTGCATATAAAACTGATGGGAGTTAACCTGCGTATACCGGCATACAAAAAATACAAATACTTATGTTATATAGATTTAAAGCAGGTTAATTCGAGCGCAAGAAGGTGCATCACGGCTCTTACAACTTAAAATTCGAAAATAAAGTAAAAAAAAAAAAAAAAAAAAAAAACTTAAAACAGCTCCACCTCTTCTGTGAGTTAAAAAATAAATCTTTGTGAGACATCAAGCTGTAAAATTGTGTTTCATAGTACAATCTATACGTGAATTCGGTAGTTAAAATCGGAATGTTCGTTATCAAATGCCAATTAAAAATATATTTAAGATATCTTCTCATACGCAGGAATATTTTTCAAACGTCACTCCAGTAAAATGCAAAACTAATGGAAGGGGATTTATGGAGCACACAAAAATTTTCGATGGAAATATTTTTTGTTCAGTTAACGATTGTCGGTATCTTTAATAATTTTTTTTTTTCACCAGTACTTTCCTGGAAAAGTAAGGTTATTTTTGGGTGGGGGTTGGGGGGGGGGGGGCAATCAGAGTTACAAAACCTTTGACGTGACCTCAGTGGCCGTGATATCCGACGCGTTACGAGATTTAGAATTTTGGAAACCTGGTGGTAAGATATGTATCACTGTCAAGTTTTCAAAACGTAAGTTTAGGTGGGTTTAGTACGTAAGCTCTTCTCTCCCCCCCCCCCTTCCTGACCAACGGAGGCTCTAATAAGCTACCATTAATACAAAAATTTCACGTGTCCCGTTAATTACGAGTCTCGAGAAGCCAGCCGTGTGTTTTGATTTACGACGACGACTTGGAGCAAGTCTCCTCGTGGCAATATTTCCTCGTGTTTGTTTGCGTTGGTGACAGGAGCGCCGCGTGATAACTCGGCCACGGGGGGAGAGAGAGAGAGAGAGAGAGAGAGAGAGAGAGAGAGAGAGAGAGAGAGAGGCGCGAGGCGATAAAAGGCAGTCGAAAACTAATAGGTTCGACACGACATCCAGCCTGCAGGGCGGTCATCACCACGTGAAGTCTCAGCCGAGCGGAAAGCCGGCCACGCCCCCTGCTGTGTACACCCCTGAGTTATGCGCCCTTAAAGAAAGTAAGCCGATACACTTGCCTACAGGCTGTTCCGCGCCGAGGCGAGCACTTGTCTAACCCTTGCGTACGACCTGCCTCTCTCCTTCCTTTCTGTGTATCCTTCCGCCGTGTGCAACATTAAAGGCTGATTCACATGCACGACGATCACGCCGAACAGACAGAGCGGAAAACTAGAACAGCCAATCAGAAGCCGTCCTCGGTTTCCGCGCGATCGCGCGTGAACAGAGTGAAGAGATTTGGCCGGCTCTTAACAGTGAGGTTTTGAGAGCCGATGAGGGTGATTGAGGTGAGTATAGAGTAGCGCCGGAATGAAAGGGTGGGGTAAACGGGAGATCCTCGAGAAAACCCGCCGACCAACGGCATCGTTCGGCACGATTCCCACGTGCGAAAATCCGGTTTACCCGGCCGGGGATTGAACCCGGTTCGCCTTGGTGGGAGGCGAGCGGACTAACCGCTCGGCCCCGCTCGGAAAACCGATGACGGCTTCTGATTGGCTGTTCTAGTTTCCCGCTCTGTCTGATCGGCGTGATCGACGTGCATGTGAACCAAGCATAAACAGCCACGACGCCTCATCTCTTTGTTCCCGCGCCGCCCAAGAAAAAACGTGGAATATTTTAGGAAAGAAAATTTGTGTTAGTGCAGTCTGTTCACGGCATCTCAATACTTTTCGAATCAAAACTTTGGAAAACCACCCCGTGCAAGACGTGTTGGGTGGTTTTCTTTACGTGACGTGTCTCAAAAACATTTTTAAATTATGTTAACTTAAAATTATCTTATTTTATGTGATATTTAACTTTCATTTGTGCATTACCTGTAAATGATAACTCATATCTAATTTATAATGAAATTCAATTGAAAACAGAGGGAATAGTAATGTTTAGTAAGCTTAGTAACAAATAGCTCCCATGGGAATTACCTTGTTATTAATCTAAGTGTGCACCAATGCGGTGCGTTGTCTCTTTGATGTAATTTTCTAGGCTTAGTTAAGAGGAGCATAGACTGAAACACTTTCTGTGAAATAGTTGTTTACGCGAATACGCGCATCTCGCTAAATAGATGTTCTGCAAATACGACGTGTCGTTAGAAAGGATAGAAAACTATTTTCTATATCGCTATCTTTATACTTTTATCCAATTAAGTGTATTAAAGGAGAAAAAAATCGTGAAAGTGGTCAAATGTCGCATTTTTAAAGCTCGTGTATGCAGTTTTGTTAAGCGGCAAGAGGAAAGTAGAAAGATACGGTCATAGTTTAATCTGTGTGATTTTATCGCGTGTAATAAAACCCCGCTGTCACAGATCTAATTTGCACAGTACAGCGTTACGGCGGAAACACTGCACGCCTTGCGCGTAGGAGCGACGAGACACTAGGCGTGCGTGTCAGTGTCGCCCTTATCGTTCCCTCGCTTCTTGGCCTTGGACGCACAGCTACATCCCACACCCAAGCTTGGTTTGCATAAAATTTGTAACTCACAAAGAATAGACTACAATATGCCCATTTGCGTTCTAGTGTGTATAAAACCTGAAAACAAAATCTTGATTTGCCAGAAATTTAAACATTACACTTGCAATAAAACGCCGAGACATCCAACTATCTTACCTAACGCGTTGCCAACTTAACTGGGTTGCCATACGTCAGTGCACAAGGCGACACAAGTGCAGTAAACGGGCATTGATTTTTATTTCAAAAGTTGATTTTAAAAATGTTCGCTTTACCTTGAACAGCCTATATACTCTCCTCCTGCGACCACTCGCAAGAACAGGCACGGCGAGGAAAGATGATTTCTTGCCTGCAGTTATAGACAGTATCGAATAACACGCCTCGGAATTTACGACTCTAATCGGCACTTGCGATAGTTACCGCGAACACGTTTCATTATGCTGTTCTTGAAAAGTCTAAAACAAATGACGGTTTGAAAGCGGCGACTTATGCAGACGATGTTAACATTCACGAGTTTGAACGAGCTTTTTATTGCCATCTTACCAGCGAACAAGTTCCTAGTTTATTTCAAACTGGTGAATTGTAATTGAATGGTTTCTTTTCGAATTAATGGAAACCTCAGTATTTTTCTCTACAGCACATACGAAAGTCTCAACACTTTTCAAAATACTTATTTAATAAGTTGTATTCAATTTTTATGATGGCTTATTTAAACTTCAAAACCTTATACAACTATTTTCGTGAATAATGCTCTATTTCTTGTGCAATGTGCTATGATTACAAGTACAGTACTATTTTCGCAATTATATTTTCCCTTCATTACATAAATTATGTATTTTAATTGAAATTTTGATATGCGCGTTGCTTACGGTACCAGTCTCGCGAGTAAACAGTCTAGTAATAATTTGAATACATAAACGTCCTTAAGTAATGCATCCGCAAAATGAAATAGGCCTATTTAGAAAGCAGTAGTACTGAATGCATGAAATATGAAATAACGTGACAGTAAAACGTTAGATCGCCCTAGCGTTACAATATCATTTTGAAATTTGCGTCAGCAAATTTTCCGTGTGCCGGGTGCAACAAAAAGCAATACTTATAAGTCTAGGGATGTCAAAAGGAACCGAAACAGATGTGTTTTATTAAATAACCATAGGTGGTAAATTTGATAACTGATGGTACATTTAGAAGTGATTGAGAACTACAATGAAACTATTAAATTCCCATTTAATTATAATACTTTACAAAAACTGTACTAAAGTACGACCTCCTGCTTCAATTAAAGCTCTGCAAGGATGTTTATTTTCTAAATCCACCCTATTACTAAGTATTAGGTGATCGTCCGCGGTAGGAAGGACCTAAATTCGTCAAAGGGCTGCGCCTCTCACGCCTAAAAGGAGAGGGAGTTGCATGCGAGGAGACCTGCATCAAGGCGGGGAGGGATTGAGCAGCCATGGCCGCCGTTTTGGGCCATGACTGCCTACCTTAATGTACCTATAGCAGAAACTATAATTAAGAAGTATGAGAGAAAAACCGGCATAGTACTGTAAAACATTCTCGACAGAAAAGTGTTCAAAACTTTGGAAACATTAATGAAAATGTTGCTCGGAGAGAGTAGGTGTGGAATCCATGCCATTTTAATAGGTGTTTGAAAGAAGAGGGCGCGGGGTCTGTGGGTATTGGGTGTCCTTGACTTGAACTACTGCCAATATTCCTGTGCAGGCGAACCAGCATAACAATATTGTCAGCAGAGATTTACTGCAGGGCCTCCCTGCTTCTCGTCGAGTGGGTCGGTAAATTGGGCAGCTCAGTTGTGGCACCGACGTCCTCTTCGCTCTTCTGCGCCGACATCAGGGTCTCCACGTCGTGGGTGAAGGTGGGGACCTGCAAGAGGGGAGCCAGCCCATCGTCATCCTCCAAAATCTCCGTCGGTCTTGGGAGAGCACTTAAAAGTGCTCGGTGAGACATCCAGGAGCTACCAGCTGTGGAGGCGAATACGCTGGTCCAGGAGTGATGGCTGACATCGGGGAGCTTCAGAGGTACCATCGCATTCAAATCAATTCCTCACACATCCGCAGTCGACAGCCCGCCGAATCCAGCAGTGAGGTTCGCTACACTTCGCCCTTTGGCACCGTGAGATCCTCCTCCCCGCCTTGATAATTGAGCCGCCTCTAGCAGATGCGCTTCGCCATCTAGTACTGAGCCACTCAGCTTCCCGACGTCCACGATGACGGCGCTGTGGCGCCGGCCAGTTGGTACACGGTCTGGTATTTGAATATTTCAAGACACCCAAGAGCCTGGGGATCCACGATCCGCCACCTGGGGACGCGTCGAGTTTGCAGAATAGTCGCCGCACTTGAGCTGCCATAGGTCCATCGCACTAGCAAGAGCAACTCACCTTCGCTGGTACCAAGGGGCGGGCAGATCCCAGAGAGTGAGCAGCCACGAGCGCGATGTTCATCCCACGACAGTCCAGCTCGATTGCAAGGACGTACCACTGCCTGTCGTACATTTTCAGTGACCCCAGGGACCCTATTCTGTAACTTTGTACTGTATTTATATAAATGTATTTACCGCTCAACTACGTTTACGAGGCGAATTGGTATTCTGGAACTCGATACGTCTCCGTGATGGTATTTAGAATGCCTCGTGACTGTCTCTATATAGAGGCAGGTCAACAAGGTGTCTTTATGAACGAAAGTGGAGAGAAAATGACCGACAAATTGAGGTAAATTGTAGCAAACACGTCTTACAGAAAGAAAACGCTTTAAAATGCCCCAAAATTGAGGAGTATCAAATTCTATTATATTCCCGCACAAATAAACTGTATCCGGGATATATTAATTAATAATTTGCCAGTGATACTTTGGCTTTAACGTAACTACAAAGTGACGGATTCGGCGACGGGGTAGTGCTGCTATCTCGCGATGCTTAAAATTAACTAGGACCATCTGAAATATGATATACATAGAAAGAAGTAAATTCGTCTAAGAAGTAGTATTTGAAAATGTAATAGAAGAAGGGGGGAGGTGATGATTTAATTTCACTTTTGGTTAATCGGATTATCAATTTGATTGATCGGATTAAGGCTTAATCCGAACTTAATACGATACGTTTTTAACACAGAAATTTATAATCCGATAAAATGTGATTGATAGATACAATTAATTAAATGGAATTAATCAATCAAAAATTATTAATATTAATATTATTGTTTAAAAAATTTTTTATTTTGTGTGAATTGATAAGTGTAAAACGTGGTGCAAGAGTGTGCTAAGGGACTTTTTTTTTAAATAAGGGTTTGGGGAGTGGCATGGTATGTCCTCACCCTTGGAACTCTGACGTATTGAGGTGTGATGTGTTGGGGAAGGGATGTATTTAGGTATTGTGTAATATTATTATTTTTTTTAAGCAATTGAGGAGGGTTGAGGACTTCCTTCCCGTTTACCATCTGGCAGGCGCCCCAGTTAATAACGTATTTCTGCGAAATGAAATTATTAGTAAAGATGTTATATTTCATTTAAACTGAAATCTAGACCGCGATTTGACTAACCCGTCCTGTATGTTAGTAATGACACATCTGATTGTAGCCTGATTACATATGCGAAATGGAAGAAATAAATATTGAGGCAAAGGAAATTAAATAAATACGAAACATTCACTTGAATCATGCGATTACCATGAGACAAATCAATAAAAATGTATTAAACTGATGATGTTACACATGACAGAAGTCGCAAAACACGAGAGAAATTAATGAAATGAAAAAGGATTTCAACTGAATACATTGCACACGACAAAACTATAGCGAATGGACCAGAAAATGTATATTACCGAAATATATTTCAAACAGCAGAATAAACGAACACATCTACGTGACTATCCTGGTACGATAAATAAATAAAGTAACGAGTTATACCTAGAACAAATTATTTACCTACAAAATAAATGACATGAATCGCAAACTAATCACAGAAGCTACTTCCATGGCAATAACGACCCAGCTATCTTGGTCTCATAAAGAATGCAATAAGTTATATCTAGAACAAACAATTTACCTACAAAATAAATTACAGAATCTAGTTCCTGGCTTCATAAAGAAATAAAGTAACGAACTATTTCCCTACAAAGCCCAGCTGTCATGGTGTTATAAAGAATTCAAAATACCTATCAATATATAAATGATACCGTACATCTCCCTAATGACCTCTGAATTCTCCACTGTGTAGAATATACACATACCTGAAATGTTTTAAAAATACATCTGCTCGGCTGTGAGGTTGGTGAAGGAATGACTCCAGTATAGTATTTGCGGCGAATTTTAATCTGCGGCGGAAACTGCTCAACATTAAAATAACTAAAAATGTCCTGTTTATGAATTCACCGGTTAATATTTCCACTGGGAGCTAATACTAGACACGCATGGCTTATAATTTCGTATGGAACTATAGGGTTAGCACAGACAAATAAATTTTTTGAATCATGCCTAAAATGAAGCAGAAAAAAGTATTTCCCTACTAATTTAAGTTATGCCAAACGAAATATGAAGAGCTCCCAAAAATTATTTCACTTAACATGCGAAATGTTTCACATGAAATTTTAAACAACGCACAAAGAAGATATAATCACATAAATGAACAGATAAACTTACCCCATTTCCAAGATTTATAAATAAATTATATTTTTTAACACAATTTTTATTTAAGTTAGAGACTCGCATCATGTGAAGGATTTCCCGCAACACTTTATCCAAAAATAGGATATTTTAATATATCTATCACCGATTTGAGGGAAACACTCCAGACACTTCGTCGAAGAAAAACGATGAAATAAAGACTAAGATACTTTAAAAAATAATATATAACTTATGTAAACACACTACATAGGTTCGAACAATTTTTTAATACACATTTTGTTTAAGTCTTGCTAGACCAGCATCGGAAATTCAACGCACTTCTTAACACAATGGCAGTTGAAACCCTACAAACTCTCGTAGACAGGCCTCAGAAACATACTTGACATGATAGTCAATGCTTATAAAAAAACAGAAAATATTTAAATATTGAAATGCGCAAATAATAAATTGTAGCACCTGTCAAATTTAATTTTACAAATTATATGAAAGTACACCGTTTTTTTCTATCACTAGAACCATATACTGCATGTAGGACACCGACCCCTTGAGTGGTCAAGATAAACCGGTCGAAAGTGCCATTAGGGAACACCCAGGTAGCTTTCATCCTATCTCACTTGTTCTTTTCCCCTCTCTCTTCAACCCTGAAGCCCAACGTTGCCGATGGAGCAATAATCTCTGTCCTTTGTCATGTAGACCGTTGACAAAACTTTGCTGCCTCGCCCACAAAGACTTCATTCTGAAAAAAAAATATAACTTAAGAAATAAACCTCGGAAAATTATATATCAATCCCCTAAACATGAATAATCTCTTTCTAAAAGTTGTTAAACTTAAACAATTTTCCAATAAATATAATATTAAAAGCAAATATATGTAATGGATTACAGCTCTAACGCTAATCCAATGCAATGGCATTCCAATGAAACAGTAATCCAATCAGCAAGCAGTTTGTTTGCACAATAAATTGCACAACAAACCCATATCGATAGGTCTACTTAATGAAAAACACATCAAATATGTTTCAATTTGTTTATTTACCATCATAATGTCACAAACATTATATTACAATCTTTTAAGATCTTGATTCTTCACCCACGAATTATATGCTTTTGAGAAACATCTCCATCGAACCAAGGACCTATCTCTTTTCCTTTTAATTATTTTATAAACTAAATACTCATTTGGAGAACTAACTTTTTGCAATTCGTGTTCTTAAAATCTGCTTTTTATAGACTGTCCATTATAGGTTTCAAAAGGGATACGAATGTCTAACTGAAATAATTGTAAATACTTTGAAAAGACCAATTAATCGTATATTTTTTCTCAGAGGCCTTTCTGGTCTGAAATTTGTGTAAGTTAACCAATTTTAAACTTTTATTTTCCCTATTCGAATACTTTAAAAATATTATAAACTGTTTTCATCAATCTATTGTCCATAATGTTGTCGGGTACTATCTTGATAGTTCAATGATATCTCGAAATATAAAATTTAAGTATTTCAGGCAAAATATCCACCCAATTGTAAGACTCCTTCGATGTGAAATTTCTGTATATTAACTGTTTGATCGATCGTTTGAATCGTTCTACAATACTGGCCTTAAGGTCCGAATATGTTATGTAATGATTGATAATATAATCAGTCATTATTTTTTTTGGAAATTAGCATTAAAAAACTCGCTCCCTTTATTGGTATGGAGCAAATTTGGTGTTCTTTCTTGCAAAATTATCTTCATTGCATCGGTAACCAGTTCCTAGTCTTGTTCTTGACACGTATACCCCAAACCATATTTTGAATAAACGTCTATTGTGGTTAAAATATACTTGTATCTCTTATTGTATTTGGAAAGCAATGTTATTTCAATTACTGAACTTCATTAGTAATATAACCATATTCTGTTAGCTCTTCAATAGAGGAAACAATTTCGTTCGTATGTGAATTGTTCCCATACTCTCTCGAACCGATGAGAAGTTTTAGTCTATCGACTAATTCATGAGGATTGTTTCAACATACAGGAAAAAACCAATCGCCAACTTCATCTTTATATATTCCACTTCCGACAATATCGCTTGATAAATGTAGTTTTGGGTGGTTTCCATCTCCTGAACGAATATTCACATTCATATGACGAACAAGTTCTTTGTATTTTTGCAAATTGGTGTCGGAATATCTATTTGGAAAATTTTTAATCAATAATTTAAACAATCTTTGACTAACATCAGTTACATAATCACCTTTTTTATTTACTTGTCAAGTAAAAACCATATTACTGAATCTTCCAGGAACCAGATATTTTCATATTCATAAACACCGAATGTTGTATTACGCATAGGTGAAGAATTTTTTAAAGCTAAATATCATATGTTAAATGGGAAAGTGTTTGCTTTTTCTTCTTTAAAGGTTCTTCTTCCGATTTAATTTCCATTGTTGTTTCATTAGGCTTAGCCAATACAGAATGTAATGTATCCATTATACTCATAACCAGTTTAAATATTTATTTGTTAAAAACATATCGCTCCATACAGGCTTGTTTAGCTTGTAAATATTTCTCCTTCACAGCATATATATCATTATGTAATTTCGAAATAGAGTCAGATATGTTTTGATTATGTTGCATTAACTTTCAACTATTTATATGGATTAAGTCCTTGCCTAATTTAGTTACAGTCTTAGCTTTCAAGTCATTATTAAAATAATTTATTTGTGTTTTAAAATCATTATTTTGTTTTCTCATATCTGTTTGCAAAACTAAACCAAATATTTTATTAATCAATTCAACACTTATATATTGCATCATTTATTTAATTTGTGTTTCAAGTTGGTTTTTAATAGTAGCACCTACCACTTCATTTAAACAGTCATTCTTGCATTTGTAAAGAAACTTGATATTCCCTATTTCTGAGGCATTTATATGAGAGATGATTTACTTAAGAAACCAAACCTTCGTGAACATATGATAGTTAATTTAGATTCGATACAAAACGAAGGAACACATTGACTTGCATTAATAAAAACATAAATCAATCATATATATAACTATTTAAAAACATGCAATTAAGAGACTATTACGAAATGCAACAATTACCAAAAACAATCAATTGTTGGCATTTATATTTATGTGCAATAGTAAAACATATTAGTAATAAATCAATTATATTGATATTAAGTGGAAATTCATCACAATTGCATGTGGTATATTTCCCAGCTTTGGAGTTAGATGGAGAATGGCAAATAAGTCTAATCGAATTCATTACTTACAACAGCATACCAAACATTGATATGTACAACCAATCATTTATGATCAACATTAGTGAAAAACCCTACAAGATTGTGATACTGGTCGAATCTTATGAGTTGGATGATTTAGAAATGTTCATCAAAGCATCATCACCTGAAAATGTACATTTCCAATTACGTGGAAATCCAAATACATTAACAAGTGCGATGTACAGTAACATTGATAACGATTTTACAGAAGGCAATTCAATTGCAAATATGTTAGGTTACGAACAGAGAGTGTATCCCACTAATGAATTGCATGAATTATCAAAACAGGTTAATATATTGTGGGCAAATGTATGTCATATAAATGTTAATATTGTAGGCAGTTGATATTTGAATGGAAAACTGACAAATACATTATATGAATTCACATGTGCAGTGGCTCCAGGATATAAAATGATTGAAAAACCTTATACTTAATACATCCTTGCACTTATATCCACATCCATACACCCATGTATGTATCTTCCAGTAATAGTGAATCATGTTGATGAAATAATGGTTAGAATTGTCGATCAAGATGGTTAACTTATTAAATTTAGAAACAAAGAAATTACCATTCATTTACACTAAAAAGAAGCTATATAAACAATTGCATTCCGCATGCATTGCAATCATAATGCGTATTGTGTATAATACTCAATATGGACTTAAAGTAGGAGGTTATTTTTAGAAATTTGTCACTAAGGAACATATTTCGAAGAAAATAACTATAAAAAGATGTAAATACAAGCATAAAATATTCGCTTCAAATGAGTTACCCATGAAGTTAACACAAGGCAATTAATTGTTTTTTAAGGAATTAGGATATACATTTAATAGTAATGGAAGAGATACTTAATGTTGAAGAACCAATAAGTTATGAAGATGTAATCACCAATATGGAAATACATGTGTATGAACCATTTCGAGGAGGTTCGTACATGTTTCCATCAGAATAAAGGATTTCTATACAAAATCATGAAATTTACACATTACCATCGAAATCAAGTTTAAGGTTTAGAGGAACAATTAAAAAGACAGTCGATGAAAGTAATCCAGTTACTAAAAAAATATTAAAAAATAGAATACTTCTTTTAATAGACAGAATTGCATATCTGCTCAATGGTGTGGAAATTGAACAAACACAAGATGTTGGAACTACCTCAACGATTAAGACCAATCTCTCAAAAACTATAAACAATTTTATACAGGGATTGTAGCTGGGTGGATCAGTGCTATTGATTCTTCACATCAAATAAACCCAAGTGAAAAATATGAGATCGTTATACCTTAAAGTATGGTACTAGGCTTCACTGAAGACTATAAACATGCCATATTAAATATTAAACAAGAATTAATTATTCTATTTGATAACATGTATTTGAATGCCAAATATGATACAGCTAATTATGAGGAAGGTGTAAAATCTGAATTAAACAATGTCGAATGGTTGATACCACATATTGAAATTAACACTTGTGAATATGCAAAGTTTTCAAAATATATCGAAAAGGGAACGAATTTAGACATTGTTTTCAGATCATGGGGTCTGAAGACTTTTCCAACACTACCAAAAGCACAAAAATAGTGCGGAGTAAGAAATCAAGTTTTTCTTCCAAAAAAACCGATATGTTCTCATTTGTTTTTAATTAAACACACAAAACAATACAAAAACATATATATATATATTTACTCGATAACTGTGATATGAAAAATATTAAACTGTATCTAAACAGTCAAGCTTATCCTTATACAGATTTTATCATAATTTTTGGAAATGGGAAATTCCTTATTTGCTACAACATGTACTCAAAGTTTCAGGAAACATATTATAACAAAATCAGTACACCAATACTAGAACCCAAAAACATTTAATACTAGAGGAGCATTATTTGAATTTTATGTAAGCAAACAAAATGATACTTTTAATAATAATGTAATTGATTCACAAATTGAAATAATTGCAAATATACCCATTCCAGAAAATGTGCAAGCTTTTGCTTTGATAATTCACGATATATTAGCAAGTTACAATGTAAGAGATAAGCTGGTGAAAATAATGGCTTGAGTCAGTAGACGACAAATCATGATTCCGATGAGATGTTTTACAATGTGCAGGGATTTCAATACCCAGAAAATTATCATTAAAGAATGAGCAATAACTGATATGGAAGAACACACAGCTGTATTGAGCTTAAAATCACCATTCGAATGGAAATATCTAATTCCCGAATACAAGAAAACTAATTGATGGGTTACCAACCACCACCATGGCTTAAAATTTGCAAGAACTACTTAAATAACTGTGAAATATATGTAGGTGGAGTCGAGCAAAACATATTTTACAAAGTGTGTGGAATGGAAAAGTAACAGATATTCAAAAAGAATACAATTGTCCATCGTTCAAATAATTTTGTAAACCATATGGATATAAATCGACATTCTTCTCTGCAGAAGAAAACTCAAAAATAATTCTAACTTGGACGATGATGACTGACTGGGGTGAGGTAGATGATGATTCTCCCACTGAGTCTCCAGTATACATTAAACAAGTATTACGGCACTATTTGGGACGAGAGAACATTGTGGCCTATCGAGTCATATTTACTATAAAAAGTATTTGGTTTTATGTAAACCAATACTTCATAAAGATGGATCAAGAGGAGAACGAAATCATATGCTCATGCATACAGAATCAAAGTGTAAATTGAATATCAGCAAGTTATTAACATGTTAGAGTAAACTATTTCGAGTTTGTTTTGGGAAGAAGTAATTTTTAATATTTGAAACATCCTATAATAAAAATGCTGTGCATAAATTTGTGAAACATCCTGTGTTTAGTTATGTGCATTTTGTAACATCCTGAGTTAAAACTGTGTGTATATATTTGTGGAACAACCTGTACTGGATCGTGTATGTTTTGGAACAACTTGAGTTGAAAATGACTTCCTAATTTTCTAAACAGCAATTCATCTCATTTATTTTGTAGGGATATAATTGGTTCTAGGTATAACTCGTTACTTCATTTTTTTTGTCACACCAGGATAGTCACATAGTTATGTTCATTTATTCTGCTGTTTGAAATACATTTCGGTAATATTAATTTTCTGGTCCATTCGTTATAGTGTTATAGTGTGCGACATATTTGGTTGAAATCCTTTTCAATTTCATTAACTTCTTTCGTGTTTTGCGACTTCTTTCATGTGTACCGTCATCAGTTTAATACATTTTGATTGATTTGTCACATGGTAATCGCATGATTCAAGTGAATGTTTCGTATTTATTTAATTTCCTGTGCCTCAAAATTTATTTCTTCCATTTCGCATATGTAATCAGGCTACAATCAGATGTGTCATTACTAACATACAGGATGGGTTAGTCAAATCACGGTCTAGATTTTAGTTTAAATGAAATATAGCATCTTTACTAATAATTTAATTTTACAGAAATACTCTATTATCTCGGGTGCCTGCCAGACGGTTAACGGGAAAGGAAGTCCTCATCCCTCATCAATAGCATAAAACAATCAATATTACACAATACCTATATACACCCCTTCCCAACACATCACACCACAATACAACGCCAGAGCTCCGGAGGTGAGGAGCTACCATGCAGCTCCTCATACCCATAAAAATAAATAAAATAAAGTATTGTAGTACACTCTTCAACCACACTTTACACTCATTAATTCACACAAAATTCAAAAATTCAAAAAATAATAATATTAGTAATTTTTGATTGATTAATTCAAGTAAATTAATTGGACCAATCAATCAAATTTTATCGGATTATCAATTTGCGGATCAATTATTGATCGGATTAAGGATTAATCCGATCGACCAATTTGATATTAAATTGATAATCCGATTAATGAAATGTGAAATACTAATACATTTTCAAATAATACTTCTTAAACAAATTTACTTCTTTCTATGGACATAATAATTAAGATTGTCCTAATTAATTTTGAGCTTCACGAGATAGCACTACCCCATCGCCGAATCCGTCATTTCGTAGTTACGTTAACGCCAAAGAATCACTGGCAAATTATTAATTAATACATTCTGGACATCGTTTATTTGTGCGGAAATATAATAGAATGTGATATTCCTCATTTTCGGGGCATTTTATAGCATTTTCTTTCTGTAAGACGTGTTTGCTACAATTTACATCAATTTGTCAGTCATTTTCTTTCCACTTTCTTTCATAAAGACACTATGTTGACCTGTCTCTATATAAAAACAGTCACGAGGCTGCCGCGGAGTTTCACCATTCGCATGTTAAATGCCGAGCGAGTAGGTTAAAGTTGGAGGTACGGGCTGATCCTGGACTTTTCTGTTTTTGGTTTTGTTGAGTTCTTACCGTGTTTTGAAGTATGTATCTGTGTTGTATTAATAGTCCATTTTTGCATATTATATTAATTTTTAAGGTTATTAACAGTATTGATCATGTGTTTTTGCAGATTTCATCCCGGCATGAATCGGAGGCGAATTCGTTCTTTTAGTTATTACCCGAGGAAGATTTATGGTAATATTGTGTTTTTTTTTTACCAAAGAATGTCAATATAGACAGTTAATATCCTTGACATAGAAGAGAGTTGTATTTTGTTGTCTTTTTTGTTCTGTTTTGGTTTACAAGGAATAACTGCTAAAGCAGGCAAAAGTTTGTTGGAAATGTGTTTCTTCAGAAGGTCTCATGTCGAGAAGGAGCCTGCACCAAAGGATATTAGTGAGATTGATCCAAACAGGATAATCTGTTGGAAGACTTTTCCAGTTCATGAGGGCAAGGCAGACAATACTACTGTAATTATGTGTTTTTTCTTTGGAAATGCATCAACGTATTCACGTAAGAAGATGAAGATGGAACTTGGTGATCATGTTTGGTTGTATTGGAAATTAGTTGGTACTACTGGTGACATGCATATTCTTGGTCATGTGGAGTTGTTTTTCAATCCGTGCAGGATTGCGAGTAAATTAAACATAATTATTGTTCGATGACCAGTAATGTGTTACCAAAATGGGGTCTTCCTAGTGTAGGAATTAAACATGATGTGATAATGAAAATGGTAAATGTAGGTGCGACAGAAATATAGTAGCCATTGTACCTATGGTAAATTGGGGACACCTGCTCAATATATTTTGTAATGGCCTTTTGCAATTTGTATTTACTTAATAATATGGCCAGTACAAAGCATAATCTATATAAGTATTAGATAAATATCAGCGAAATTATTGGCACCTGAATTAGGTTGCATTTTATTCTATATTTTTGGCAACCTGGGTTTTATGTAAATGTTTTTAAGTATCAAATTTTCATATATGGGAAAGGAAATAACAATGTTACCCTTTTAGATGACATGTCAGAAAGCTAACCAAAGAAGTATTCAATGTGTAATATTTGTGAAAGAAATGCGAATGAAAAGAAAAATTAGAGAAATGATTTTAATATACAAGAACATGACCACACTTCTTTGTTTTTTTTTTACAAATCGTTTCAATGATTTAATTACCCTTAGACTGTACAGAAAAATGGTTTTTGCACGCCTTTTGCCATTATAAGTGTTCTAATTGGTATTGCTAATTTTTTATGCAAATCCTGCCTTGCCACGCCCTTGGTTTAGGGTACAGCAAGCTCAGACTAGCAACAGTTTCATTAACGTTAATTATTTGAGTCAACATGTACCCTATACTTTGAAGTACAAAACAATACATTACGTTACACAATCTCAGGTGTACTTCATTCACCATTCCTCCACACATTTCAAATCAAACCTTTGAAAAAACACCTCATGTAAGACGTGTTTGAATGCTTCCTGTGTATGCCGTGTATCACAACCGTTTTATACTTGCTTATACTTTGCTTGCTTACCTGATTTTTGTTTAAGTTAAACTTTTACTAGCATTTTATCTACAAAGAACAATCTTCCATTTATAACTAATATGAATAAAATTAGGGACGAAATAGGTGTGTTGGTAATGCCCAGTAATAAATAGTTCTTATTAAAAATATTATTACACTGAGTGCGCATAAATGCCGTGCGCTGGCCTTCTGGTGTAATTTTCTAAGCTTTGCGTGCATAAGACAGGAATATCCTGAAAGTATAACTTTAGCAGGGCTTCAAAAAAGTTCTTAATCCTGAATGGACTATATACAGGTCCAAGACTTTTTCCGTGAAGCTTAAAACACACTGTTCTGCTCTAGAAGTCAGATTAATATAGTTAATATACTGAAGTACCACAGAATGCTTATAGGCGACTCCACCATATAATACTTCCTCTTGAGAGCTATACTCACTTCATACTTGCTTATATACTCGGACTCTCTCAATACACATAATAATTCACTCTATGACGGTAATGTGGGGTAGCAATTACACCTATGCAATTAAGGTAGGCGACACAAGTTTTTATAAAACACTACAAATTTATTCACTCAATTATAAACAATCTGGATACTGAATTATCGTTTGATTAACACAATGCAAACTCTTCACAATACTTAAATAATTTGATCACTAATTTGTTTACTGGTTCCTCTCAAAGGAGTTCCTAGCCTTAAGTGAGCTGATCGCGCTAGTGACTATAAGTACCGTCTTAAGGATTCTCTCGGCGTAGACTTGCGCCATAGGGCATGAGTCGTCTTACCACCGTGCATTATGTCGAATGGGCAGAAGCTCCTCCAACCCCAGTTCTCGATGGCGGATGTCGTGCTATCTTCAGTGGTCTCGCCCCCTGAATCGCAGCCATCTGCTGTTCTGCGCTACGACACCTCCGTCAGGCGGCAGCAGCCAAAGTGGCCAAAGGTGAGGGCGGCTCCCTGCCTGCTTCTTATATATGCGTGGTGTTTAGTAAACCACCTTGCCGCCTGTTTACTGGAGTGTCGGCTGTTTACGGGGCGGCTGTGCCCACTATAACACGCACATATACGGGCAGGGACAGAAACAGCATGCCTATAAGGAGTCCAACAGCTATTCCATTCCCACTAAGCGGAAGAACACACAACGTGCATGCCAGTAGATCTTAAGCAGGGCTTTCAAAAGTGCTTACTTTACCGTGAACAGCCTATACTGGGTCAGTTTATATAAAGCAAGTCAAATAATGATACGTTAAAATAAATTGCTTATATTGACGTTTCGAACCTGTTGTAATGCAAAGCTAAATAGCTCCTTCGCATCTCTTCAGAAATGAACATGTAATTGGCGGCGCGGACTGAAAATTATTTCCTGCCTAAGTTAACTGTTGTGCTGGAGAGAACGTGTTTTCATCCAGTTGTCTCGGCCGTGCAGAACAAGAGGTTTATGTTCTCCGGCTCGAAGGGGCGTCGTTCCTCGTCGACGAAGCTCGGCGAACGTGATACGCGCGCATTACAGTTATTACTGCCTTTAATTACTGCTTCAACTGCTATCGCCGGCCACCATCTGATATTAGCTTCGCCAAGACTGGAAAAACTGTTGTCTATCAGGGGAATGTGACCGGGCAATCCCCGCCGGCGCGGAATAAGGCAAAAAAATATACCCCGTATTGGCCTACGAAGATATTTTATTGCGCCCGCCGACACGAAGTGCTAAATGAGCCACGGGATGTCCGATACACACGCGTCAGAAGAAGCTACTGGTTTTGTTAGCACATCTTGTTTTCTTGCGAAATTAACGACGTTCACGAATGTCGATTTCCTTAGTGTAGTTGAGTACACAAGGCTAGCTATGCGAGGGGCTTTGGGTTCGCGTCTCGGATAATGCAAGAGTTGGGATTTTTCTTTTTCTTAATCAATCGCGCATGAGCCGCCATGTCTAAGAGACTATAACTTGCCACTGAAAATGAATAGGTTTATTAATAAATTTTATTCCCGAACGGGGCAATGGAGTTCCGACTTCTGACTCCTATCCTATGAATTTTTCAAGTGGTTTATGAGTAAGGCCAAAGGAAAAAAATACCAACGAAAAGATGTCAATGTTTAAATTTGTTGTTAAGTTTTTAATCATGGAAGCCATTCAAATACTTATGGCATATTATGCAGTCTTCTTGCTGGCGTAAACATTTGTTTAAATAGGTTCGTCAAAATCAAGCCATGTTGGATACGAAAATCGTCGGAGGACCAGCAAAATTCTGTATCCTTACTCAATGTGTGCTGCTCATACGTCTGTTCAAGTCTCAGATAAATCCTTAAAATCATCCTTGTTGTATAAAGCGGCTTCTTTGATAATTGCAGGAATATTTAAAATTACAAGCATCGTACTAAAAATATTATAGCTAAATTGGGTTAGTAAAATTATATTACAGTTTTTTTTCAGTGGAAAATAATGCAGACACACGCGAATTACATGACTAACAACAGGCGAATGGAAATGGCTAATTCTGCAGTGGTCGAAGTATTCCCACAGCTAAAATGAATGGTACCTTAACTAACCTATTAATATACATGATAATATTCTGCGATTTAGATAGGCTGAAATATCACTTACGTTTCATCAAAACCCTTATGAAACATCTTCGAATACCAGCCTTAAAACCTGGCCGTTATATACTGCACCCTAGTTATCTTGCTTAGATGCGATCCGTAGTAAGTGCTTCTTAGACCCAGCATCTCAGAAACCTATACACTTACAACCAGATGGACGACTTCTGGACAGATCTTAAAATTTACGCAAAAATTTTCCGTTTTTGTGTCATAACTTTGTTTTCAGGTGTGATTTTACTTACAGCTATTTTGTTGTAGGCTATTCACGGTAAAGTGAGCACTTTTTGAAGCCCTCTTATTTGGAATAATAGTCAATAAATATTGTTTTGTAGCCTAGGACGTTAACTTTCGAGTCCGGTGAAATATGTACACTGTGTTTATTACTTACATAGCAATATTTATTTTAAGAAAGTGGCACATGGATAAAAAATGGCTAATAGGAAAATAGCAGCTAGGGCCTCAAAAGTGTTCACGTTACCGCGAGCAACGCAGCGAGGGACTGAGTCAATACAGACCACGGGGCCTCTTTTAAAGGACTCGCCCTGTAGAATTTAAGCAGGGCTTCAAAAAAGCCTGAAGTAACCGTGAATGGATTATACAAACAATTTTGTGATTCACCACAAAATAATCTGGCAGAGTGAATACCTACCAACAAAACAGTGTGGGAACAGTATTCGAAAGCGATGTCTTGTACAGGAAGGGCGACGAACTCTCCCGTGGTGCGGATAATTCCCTGGGTTCTATGATTTCCTTCACGTTATTCGATACAACTTCAAAAAATTGCGTTTCCGCTTTCCCTGCGCCGAACACGAACGTCATGATTGTCCTTCGAGGCGGGACAACCGGATCCAGTTTGTGCCAGGACCGTTACAAATGAAGTCCTTCGCATAATTAACGACCTTTCAAATCAACCTTCGGAGAAAAAAAAACTTTTTTTTTTATATAGTTTGACAGGAACTGAATTTAGTTTATTTTTCTTAAAATATATATTTGGGCAAGAATTTGCCTTGTAATAACCTAACTTACTCATGTTTTTAAAAATCTCTGGGTGTCACTTAATTCGCTCGTGGACACCCATATTTAAGTCGGTCGCCTATTTCGATACATTTTCGTGTTCTAGGCTCAGAAGCGGGAACCAATAAGGACGACACTGCCTCGCGCATCAAGTGCCCCATCGCCGCTGTGCGCAGGGCTCTGAATTGGCGTGCAGTGTTCTCGAGCTGATTCGTGTTCCAGTGGGACTTTAAGCGGTGACCCTATCATTTTATGCGTGGGAAGTCTGTAGTATAGCTCAGTACAGCACCTCTAGTCGTATCTCTCGTGTCCAGGAAGTAGGTTTTAAGGTTCAATAGTCTGAGAAAGAGGTTTTCAGATACTTCTATCGGCTTTCATATAATGCTTATAGTTCTCATGATATCTTGGTAAAGGTTGTTCACGATAAAACGAGCACTTTTTAAATCGACCTTTGAAAAATGTCACCGCTCCTACCTGCTTGTATTTCCACGGGCACTAACTGGCATACGCCCTCGAAAGTTGGTATAGGCGGTTCACAGTAAAATGAGCACTTTTATAAGCCCTCCTTAAGATCTACTTGCATACACGTTGTGTATTCCTCCGCCTTGTGTGAAATTAACATTACCATGGGCGTCATCACTTCATTCATGCGTCGGTCGAATGAAACTGTGAAATTATTAACAGCGTAAATACTTCACAAATCTGCTCATTCTTACACTTCGATGCATTAAAAATCAGAAAGCGAAAGAAATAATTTCAAATGATCACAAATGGTTACCCAATTCTTTTCATTCGACGTTAAGATATGGAACTACTTTCCATCCAACTTTACCAACTTAACTGAGCGAATATCACTTAGTGCGCTCATTAAAATATACTCAAGCAGGGCCAGTGACTTTATCTAAGGTTCGTTTCCAAAGTTCTCACTTTATCGTGAAAAGCCTTTGACGACAGATTAACGCTGCATTAAAAGTGCTAGGAAAACATCTAAGCATACGGAAACCATTTGTTTTACTTTCTATATTTCTAATGAAAATGAGTGTATGAATTAGAAGAATGGTAAAATATTTACTTCTCTAATAACTGCACAGTTTTACTTGACCGACGCATTAATAATGTGACCAGGTCCATACGGCAATGTTAATTCTACATGTGGCAGAAGTATACGGTATATGCATGCAAGTAGATCTTTAACAGTGATTTCGGAAGTGTTTATTACTCCATGAACAGCCTTTAGACGCATTCCGTCCTATTATTACGTATGCCTTCATTTCACAGGTATAAAGTATTCACGGTAAAGTGAGTACTTTTGAAGGCCCCGCAAAATTTTTCCTTTCAGCTCATTTCAATCTTTGTACCACTTTTTAATATTGAATTTGCCACGGGACTAACAAAATCAGTGTGTACATTTAGCCAATCTCAAAATTTAAATTCTGAAGCTTCAATAAAATGAATTTATTATTGATTAATGCTTCTTGGAAGATCCTTAAAAAGTGCTCACTTTATAGTGAATGGCCTATAAACTTGCTGGACGCATGTTAAATAGCCTCGTCAAGTAGCCCGTGTTTCAAACGTGCTGTAATGCAGTTCGACCGCCAGGTTGACAGCCACATTACAAGCATTGGACACGAGAAACTATATTTTATATTTGTACCACATATCTACTGTTCAACGTTTATACATCAGTGATTCTGGGAAGTATATACTCTATTCTTGCAAAATTTGGAGTGCGTATATCCCCATAAACACATTGTCAAGATTACAATTTCACTGGTTTCGGAATGTGTAAATAATGAAAACTAATTTTTGCACAGAAATTATGTAATTCACACTGAAAGGAGAACCCAAGAGTTAATTCAAGACGTCTATTACATATATCGTGCAAGGAAATGTTTTTGCAATGTCAAAAAATTTCTGAATATAAGGAAATACGTTTTTTTTTTTTTTTTTTTTTTTGTGGCTGCCCTTGGATTTCTGTAAAATAACTTTTACCAAATATACGTCAAAAAGATTTAAGCGAAAACCTTTCAGGCGCCGTTGTTAAATTTCCTGTAGGTAGCTTCGTTTATTTTCTTTGCGAATCACGAGAAAAGTTGCATTTTAAACTTTGACGGATCATTTTGCGAAGGACATACGATCTAAAAAATTCTATCTGAGGAAAATAGACACAGGTAACATCTACAAGTTAAACAGTGTGTTTGGTACTGTGTGTATAGATGTCTTTGTAAATATTACTGTGTACAGATTTGAACTTCCCGCCATTGCCATCAGTGGTGCGCTCGTAGTGCTTCTAGGAACTAGTATATTTAGACAGTCAGTTGTTCGCAATTCGTTCGGGAGAAATGGTGTTTGGTAGTGCCCACCAGTTCTCATATCAACAAACTTTCGTGTAATACAGTCCATCAAGATGTTCGACGCAACACAGTGTTTGGCACAAATATAAAATAAAATTCTTTTCGTGGCCACAGCTCGTAAGTATATGGCGATGTTAGTACACATGTGCTGGAGGGACATAAAATCGTCCGACAATGCACTAAGCAGGGTTGCTAGAAGTGCTCGGTTAGTCAAGATTTAACTGTAGCACACTGTTAAGCTTCGGTTCCCAGAATGTTTTCTCACTACGCCGTGCTCCAGTTTAGCACAACGAGACAGTGCTCAGGGCGCTTTGTCGGCTTCCAAGAAATATTGCAATGACAGCGCTCGTGCTGAGTTTGTTAAAAATTACGACGATAATTTTGGTGCTTTAGTTAGTAAAAAATGTGAAACAAGACGATGATGGTCTCGTACATCTTAATACAGAAAAAAAAAAACCGAACACGCATTGAACACATCAAGTAAGAGAAGACAATTTCTTTGAGGGTACCACAAAAACATGTATTGAAAGATAACAATTTCTGTCAGTATTTTCGGGAGTCTCAAGTCAATTGACAACCAAATTATTTTTGAGATGTTATGGTAAGAACTACATGTAATTATCCCAAGAGCCCACTAGCATGCATTATTTTTTATTTTCTGCATCCTTGTAGCTCATGCTATTAACGTTAAGGTAACTGGATATTTTCTTATCTAATAAACTAATATATCACCCTACTGATTAAGATACTTTGTCGTACCAGTAAATGAAGCGTCTGCAAGTCAAAACACATGAAAAATTATGAAGTACCGGCCCTGGAACTAGGTGAATGAAATAAGGAAGGAAAGAGTGATTGAAGAGATTTGGACGGCTCTTAACTTCGAGGACTTGAGAGCCTATGAGGGTGAAGCGAGGTGAGTATGGGGCAACGCCAGAATGCAAGAGCGGGAGAAACGGGAGATCCCGAGAAAACCCACCGACTAGCGACTAAATGCAGACGAGAAGGACTCAACAGGAGGCTCCAGAGCAAAGGAGTGCCCTTCACACTTGTCACGCGAAATAGTGTAGGGAGGAGGGCAGTCTAGTCGAGGCTTCAGTCAGCATCCAGACCACCAGAGCACTCATCACAGAAACCGAAATAAAACATTTGCTTGTGTTTCTCCTTTAAGTGCTCGTAGCTTAGAACCAGCGGAGTTTATTCGGCCTTTTCGTTTCGTCGGTGTAGTCCGTTACTATTTTTTGCCACTTTACTGTAATCTCTCATTTTTCTTATAGTCCACTCGCGATGATTTCTATATTTCCTGGCACCGGTTTATCGCCTTCATTGTGCACGTCCATTTCATGCAAAGCTAACATAAATTCAACTGAAAACTTGCTGTACGTCACAAGTTCTTCTGGCGCTACAGTCGAGCAGCTATCAAGTGAAATAAAAAACTTGTACAACTCTGAAACAACCGGGAAATGATGGCGCCTTCCAGTTAGCTGCACTGGGTGCACCCTCACTACACCCTTACAACTAGAACAGTACCATTTTCACTTGTTTTTTTCGCAACGGAGTTTGTTGTTGGTTGACCCAGGAAACAGTGATACAGAAACTGCATTCGGTTCTCACCTTCCCAGTGCAATCGACAATTGAATCACTGGGAACGACTGCACCGAGTGCGAGTGCAGGCGAACTGGAACACGCGGCACTCTGCCAGTGCGTATTGAGTGCAGTCCAGTGCAGCGACTGGAAGACGCCAGCTGCTGAACCCGTAGACTGAAGACGAGGTTGACCAATTATTTGTTCTCTGCGCATGTACCCAACATTAACCCACCCCAAAGGAACACAGCTGTCAAAGTCACATTGTTAACAATGATGAACGTGTTTGTTTATATTTTAATTTTTAAATTACAAGCACTATTATATAAATACAATACTTTTCATCTTTTTGATTTTAACCAAACTGCATTAAAATTGGTTAGAGCAAGTTTAAAAACGCTTCAAATCAATTGTTTACTTAACCGCAATCTAACCTCAGATCCAATCCACGCCGTCTTTGCAAGTCGTGTTGACAGAAAAGCAGTTCAGCGTTGGGACACAAAGACTGGTTGTGCACACTCAGCGAGATGGGTCTATGGTTGAACCTTATTCGTTTCGTCGCGTCACAAAACCGGATTCCGTTTCCGCATACTGGTCCCAGATGAAGACACGTCGCTCCCCGAACAGCGGAGTCGACGGGTTAGGCGAAGGGAAAACAAATGACGTGGGAACATGTCTAACGGTGAAGTTTCTCGATGACACTGCTCTAAAGTGTTGGAGCACTGACCATGGCGCAAGCGACGGGCTGGTGAGGGCCTTCCCAGGTCGCGGTCCACTCCAACACCCGCTGCCGTTACGTCGAGTGGAGTGGCCTAACTGTTCAGGCCACTCGCGTAGGAAGAAGGGGGGTTCGGCGCGAACTCCTCCCGAACCCAGTCATTTTTCCTTCATAAATACCCCCAGCAGATCGCATCTGGCAGCGGGCGGTGCGGTCGCTTCGTGTTTACACGACCTGATAACTCGTTCTCGCCCCTGGCGGAGCGGCAAAGCGCGATTTAGTGTGCCCGCGCACCTCTGGAATCGCGCTGCGCTCGTGTACTTGCGCCGATCTCGAGACGCTGACAAATACTTAGAGCACGAGATAGTCGAGACTAAGGTTCGTTTTTATTTGTCATTCTGTTGGTGTGGCTACTGGTGGCAAGCAGCGAGCGAGGTAGCGCTGTGGTAACCAGGAACCACACATAACTTAGAAAATCGCAACTTAGAACAGCCATAACTTAGAATTCTTTAAACAACCACACAAGTTAGAACTGTCATAACTTAGAACCGTCGTAACTTAGAAACTCTTAACTTAGAAATGTAAGGTAGGAAATCACAACTTAGAAAAGTTATATTTTAGAAAGTCATAACTTAGAACTATCATAACTTAGAAACACATAACTTCGAACTATCACAACTTAGGAACACACAACTTAGAACTGTCATAAGTTGGAAACACATAACTTAGAAAGTTCACAAGTTAGTACCACATAACTTAGAAAATTCTACCTTATGCGTTTCTAAGTTATGAGTTCCTAAGTTAGCTATTTCTAAGTTATGACAGCACCCCAAGTTACACCAGGCAAATGCTGGGATGATGGATACCTCAATACCGGCCATAGTAGATTACTTTTCCGTCCAAACTTCTCTGAGCGACTTGCTACATCTAATGGCCTCATTGTCGACTATACGTTAAGCCCCACTCACATTTATAGGCTGTTCACGATAAAGTGAGCACTCTAGAAATGAACCTTAGAAAAAAGTCACTGCCCCTGCTTGCACATATTTTAACGGGCGCACTAAGTGACATTCGTCCAGTAAAGTTGGTAACGCTTGCTTGAAAGTAGTTCCATATTTTAAAGTCGAATAAAAAGTGTTGGGTAATTATTGGCGATAACTTAAAATTATTTCTTTCGCTTTCTTTTTTTTTAAATTCATCGAAGTGTAAAAATAAACAGATTTGTAAAGTATTAACTTTCTTAATAATTTTACAGTTTCACTTTACCGACGCATGAATAAAGTGATGAGGCCCATGTCAATGTTCATTTTACATAAGGTGGAGGAATAGACAGCGTGCATACAAGTAGATCATAAGCAGGGCCTTAAAAGTGCTTACTTTACCGTGAACAGCCTATACTTAACCTGTGGCAGGATTAATAAAGAGTAATTCGGTATAGACACACACCTCAAACAAAATAAGAAACAATCCACCGTTCCCACCAACAAAAGAAGGGAAACTATAAACAAACAGAGTCGTAATATCAGCTAGCAGAACAAACCATAATTGTATCATTTGTCGTGTAGGTTTAAAAGTAAAAATGGGTTTACTCTACGTGTAGCATTTCCTGATCCTGTTTGCTATTTAATTTTTTGCTTACTTTGTTTTAAGTAATATCACCCGCCTCCTCCTACACCAAATGAAATACTGCGTACGCTCCTGGGACTGAAAGCTATGTTACCTAGGAAAGAGTACTAAACAATGTCCTCTCGACATTGCATTGGACGACAGCTGGCCAGTGATGCATGTTGCCCAGCACAGTAAGCATGTACTGTGAAGTGCGGACCAATAGGAGAGCGGTAAGTGGACATACAGAGTCAGCCAGAACTGCTATTTTCTTAAGTGTTCGCTATACGTAACTCACTCATAACATGCCATATAAATATGTGCAACGCTCAAAATGTTTATTCTGTACTGACTTTTCAGTACAATTGTGCGAGATGAAGCATAAAAATCAATAACAAACAGGACAAAATCAAATTCAGAAACATTTATTAAAAATTGCCCCAAATTCATACAAAGGACGTGCAAACACGTAATACTGATTGGGTAAATTAAAAACATAATATGCTCAATAAAAGAAATAACTGTAAATATTTTATATGCAACTTAAAAAGGCTTAAAACAACAATGACTAGATAGAAGCTTTGAACTAAAATACATCGAATTTAACCACTTAAAAAGTAGCAAGCAGACAAATTGAATCATACACTCTGAACAGTTAGTTAATTTAAAATCAGCAATACTTGAAAAATTATTAAGCGGAATAAAGCTTGGAAATACCATTGAGCATCCGCAATATAGTTATAACAGTATACAAAAGACGTCGCTTGACGTCGTAAAATGCCTCGCCAATAGTTAACTTGACACGTGCTAAAGTTTTTACGTGCAAGACATAATTCCTTAGAGTGGCAATCAAAAGGTGTATTTTGTACAATACGGCAAATGCCGACATTAAGGACCTTATCCAGCGGCAATATTAATTCAATGTCAAGAATTAGTTGAAAAATGTACAACCATTAGTTTTCGACGAAAGTTTAGGCCGTTCACAATGAGCCTGAAAATGTCACGTCTCTTTGGGCAGTGGTTTTACTCAGTACTTTAAGAATTATGGCTAGCATTGCCGATTACCATTCATGCTCTGTTCTGCATGCAGCTAAAGTGCTTCGTAATTTACCACAAATTTCCATTCTACAGTGCGTCTATGACGCACTTGCAGCGCACGGAGACCCTACGTCGGAATTTCTAAGCGCAATAACTTTACATAAAAACATTCAAAAAGAAATGTATTATAATAAGTTGACTGTGCCTTTGTGTATAGTCCATTCACGGTTTCTTCGGCATTTTTGAATCAAACGTAATGAAAATGCCCCCATGTATGACATGTTTAGTTATTCCCTAAATACGCCCTGTATCACAAGCGTTTTATACTTGTGTTCATAAAAGATACTTTATTTCCTGTCAAATTGAAATGTTATTCATATTTTATCCATAAATTATAAGGATTAATTTATAAATAATTTGAATTAAAAAACAGGGAGAAAATAAGTATGTTGGTAGCGCGCAGTGAGAAATAGTCCTTATACAAAATACTGATATACTTATTGCGCACGAACGTGGTGCGTTGTCCCTCTGGTGTAATTCTCCAGGCTTAGTTAAGGCTAGTTTGTACGAGGCGGAGGAATATCCTGGAAGTAGAACTTTAGTAGGGCTTCAGAAAAGTTAAAGTAACCGTGAATGGATTATGACACTAGAATTAAAACTCAAAATGCTCAGCCGCAACCAAACTAGGCCCATCAAGGGGAGGTGCATCAAAAGACACTTTAAAATGTTGAAATAAAATCATCTTGAAATACATATCTCAACCAGGTGGCACCCAAAATATTCCGCGGGCCGTTAATAGCGCCTGACGTGCAAAAAATAAACGAACTCAAATCTAAAAACGTTCTACCAGGCTGTGCGGCGAGCTGTGGACAGGCTACCTTGAGCAAACCCATCGGCCGGGCGAGCCAAGTGCCGCAGCGATAGCACCTACGAACTGCACATTTGCAACCAACAAACACGCACGGAAATCTTCAAAATATCGTAATAAAATACTTAAGAATATTCCAGACTGAAAAGTAAATAAGGAACGTTACTAATCGTGCACCCGCTACATTACACGAAAACCAACGACTACGCAATTCAAAGCTAAACCCGAAACTGTTTCTCCGTCCACGTCTCACCGTATCTTCCCGTATTCGTTCACTTTTCAGTAAAGCCGCTACGCGAAATAAATTATTGCAAAATTGAAAAAAGGAACGTTGTCGTGTAGTGTGCCGATATTGCTTTGTTAAATAAAGTCTATTTCCATGTTGAAGCTGGTTTCGCCGGAATCCTCGATGTGAATCCCCCCCGAGTCTCATTGGTAGAAGTGAAGGTAAGGTCACGGCTCACAAATCCAGCTGATCGATCCCCCCCAACTACAATTAATGTGTGACGAACCGGGAGGGGAAGTATGGGTGGGGAAATGAAAGGAGACGGGAATTCAGACACTGGGCAGCGAGAAGCGAAAACTTGAAAGCACTGCGGGTGATAAACCGCCACACTAACCGCGCAGCAGCACCGTCGCAATTCAAATACTATATATATGTATGTATACATACTATAGGCTATTCATGGTAAAGTGAGCACTTTTTAAGGCCCCCTCAACCGTTTTAACCCCTAATAAATATATCGTATTACAACCTCACATGTTAACTTTTGAGTGTGATGTAATGTATACACTGTGTTTATTAGTCACAAAGCATTGTTTATATTAAAAAAGTGGTCGAAAGATAGAAATAGGCTAAAAGGAAAAATTTAGCAGGGCCTTAAAAAGTGCTCACTTTATCGTGAACAGCCTATACTAGACATGTCTTCGGCGCCTGCATACGAATGATGACTTCACTCTGTGTTAGAGCATTTACTGTAAACATTACTTCAGGGTAAACAAAGACGCTAGAGAATTTTTCCACGATTTATGAAACTGGTTTGTTGGTCAGACGCATGGAAGCGCTGTAATCACTCCTCTTCCCTGCTCTCAATCACTGGCACAACAAAATCGCGCTAGTTTGACCACAGTCGCCCTTCCAGGTGTCTATTTTCCGGCGATTATAAAAGTGTGCTTTACCTTCGTTTACCATAAAACTCCATCTATATCTGGTCCATAGCTATAAGCTGTTCGTGGTTCGTTGACAGCTTTTGACGGTCCGGTTTAAGATCTGCTTTTCTACCAATATGGTATCCTTCTACCTTACGCAAAGGTAACATTGCCATGCACCGTGTCGCTTGAATCGTGCGGCGATGAAATGTAGCCGGGGAGTTGTAATTATGCTGTAACTGTGTAACTTTTTGTTATTAACGAAGCTGGTTTTTTTTTTTTTTTTTTTTTGCAAATCTTATTGTAAACTATACTTGGGATTGTATCAATTTAATTATGTGAAACGCTATTCACTTATTTGACTCAGCCACTCAGAATCAGATTGCTCCAGGGGTTCTTAACCTTTGTAATTTAGCGGACGCCTTTGTTGTACATTTTGCCGTCCTCGTTCAGAACCTGCACGTCAACTAGCGACCGGCGTGTTTGGCCGCAGGTATGAGCCGCAGACCTAGGCCGGCTTGCTGGAGTCCCTTCTCGACATTTACGGGCTACCCAGGTACAGACTGCTCATCACCTCAGCTCCTCTATAAGCACGGCACTGAACTGGCGCGTAGTCTTCACGTCGGCGGCTTGTCTTTCGAGATTCTCAGCGGCGACCCTGCCATTCTACCGTGTAACAATGTACTGCACGTCCCTAGTCAACGCTGAGTAACGTGCGCGGATGTTTTCGTACATTAAGAGAGAATATCAGACGCCATATTTGCTTGTAGTTTGCGTGCAGAGCTATCTACCGGATGCGAGGGCAGATACAAACGAAATTGCACGCACGCAGTTCACGAGTTTCCCGCTAGGTAACACTGTCATTGTTTAAATGGGACAGAAGCTGCAAAACGTAACAAAAAAAAAAAAAAGAGGTGCAGCACGGACGCTGTTGCCAGTTCTCCTGCAACACAATCCCGACCGGCCGTGGGTGGTTCCTCGGCTCGCGCCATAGAAAATAAAATAAATTTATTGCGATGGTCATTTATGTCTCAAAACTTTCAAACCCCGTGTAAACCAGTATAAAATACAGACATGGCCCTTTTCCCAGTTATAAATATGTTTTATTCTAATTAAAATATACATTCTTTTATAAGTTTACATGTTTAATTGTATACACTTGTACCTTCATACGAAATTACATACACGGAGGTAGTTAAATACTAATCTAAAGTCGAAATAATTAGAATTCTTAACGTACCTGTTCCAGGTAATGATTTTCGCAGAGTGATATCGCAACTTGAAATGTATTGTTCGAATATGGCTTCTATATTTATATTAACATACGTAATTATACAGTTTTTTTGCAGCGTAGGAATGTTGGATATGCATCGTAGGGTATAACTGGTGTACAAACAAGTTTTACATTTTTTAAATTTCTGAAATAAATAGTTTTATTTTACAGTAAAAGGACAGGAAATAATTTCATCTCCTTTGACGATTTATGTAAACTAACTTGGTTGCTTTGCAGTTAACTTCCAAACACATCTTTTCTTCTTTTGGACCACTGCGTGACCTTCAATCACATGTGAACATCAACACTGCCTTACACGTACCACTGAACAGTACACTTGTATGACGCAGCCTGTGTGACACCGAGATACTAAACTGTGATACATAAGTTTTTATGTGTACAAAACGAAACGAAACCGGTCTCAGTTATCGCCAGTCTGAACAGTGCTCTTTTATTTTGGCGTTAAGATCTCGCATAATTTACTGTCTCTCAGTCAGTATTTCTGATTGCACGCAGGTGGTTGGAGACTGGTAAAGGGGGGGGGGGGGGGAGGGACTTATGTGAGCGTATATGCACTTCGGGGCTGTGATTACTTTGTAAAAGTTATTTTTTTTTAAATCCTCAGTAAACCGCAGACTAGCTACAATTACGTGTTTATTTTGCGTCATACAAAGATTTTCAACGTCTCAAAACCAAACAACATAGGATTAACATGCCTTATTAACTATCGTCAAAGCTTGAATAAATTTAAAAGCGCGAGAAGTGTGACCTGGGGCACATTAATAACTATATATAGTCAAGTCGAAGTGACTGCTAAATTTAAATACTATCACATGCAAAACATTTATTCATTTGTCATGTTTTCGTACCGTATTATTTATACAGTTAGTAATTTGAAGATATGTGCTCCGACACGAATATATATCTACTATGCAGCTGGTCTCTGATGTCCGTCTATGTCTAATAGAGAAGTGCAGTAGTTTTAGGATGATGTTTCCTAAATCCTAACTGGGATTCAGTAAACAGATTATACTTTCTTACCTGATAATAGATTTGTCAATAGGAAGTGTTGACCACCATTCACATTTCTGGAAAACTATCGGAAAGTTAAATTTATTTTTAGGGGTTGGGGTTAATGGATAAAGCTGGAGAAGCATAAACTTAATGAAACAAAAAAAATGTTGTATAGAGAACATTTTGAAATAATGAGTGTTGTGGGGTTTATAAATGTTGTATAGAGAACATTTTGAAATAATGAGTGTTGTGGGGTTTATAAATGTTGTATAGAGAACATTTTGAAATAATGACTGTTGTGGGGTTTATAAATGTTGTATAGAGAACATTTTGAAATAATGAGTGTTTGGGGGTTTATAAATGTTGTATAGAGAACATTTTGAAATAATGACTGTTGTGGGGTTTATAAATGTTGTATAGAGAACATTTTGAAATAATGAGTGTTGTGGGGTTCATAAATGTTGTATAGAGAACATTTTAAAATAATGAGTGTTGTGGGGTTTATAAATGTTGTATAGAGAACATTTTGAAATAATGAGTGTTGTGGGGTTTATAAATGTTGTATAGAGAACATTTTGAAATAATGAGTGTTGTGGGGGTTTATAAATGTTGTATAGAGGACATTTTGAAATAATGACTGTTGTGGGGTTTATAAATGAGCTGTACCATAAAATTATGTTAACTGTACAACTGATATTGATAGCGAAGTTAACAAAGCATTGTCACTACCACACCACCACCTCTCATTTTCAGATCCTGTGCTAGGGTCTTTATGTATGTATGTGTGATTGTATATGTATGTGTGCGAATGTATGCATATGTACGTGCATGGGTGTGTAGGTATATGTGTGTATTTATAATATATATATATATATATATATGGGGTTCAGCCTAGTTTCCCATTAAAAATCGTGTGACATTTAGCAATTGAATATAGTGTATATAAAGACTTTCTGTTTCCAATTGAAACAAGCAAGGATGGTGTATTATACTTCATCCGACATGTCTGTGATCCTTCAATATTTCACTTGAAAACTTATGGTATTAAACCTACAAGTGTAACTATTATTAGCCTACTTCCGAAGGAAACAAAGACTTACCTGTTTGTGTGTATATATGGGCGTGTCTACGTGTGTCCCCCCCTTTTATATTTTTAACGCTTCGAGCGGATTTAACCAAACTCGGTTTATACATAGTACATACTTGGTAAGGATACCTGACTTTCGTAGTTTTTGACAACGCCAAGAACTTCCTTTCAAAATGGCGGCCATTTTATTATTTAGGGTAATATGTCATATCTCGAGAATCATTCGATAGATTTAAACCAAATTTTGTATGCTCGTAGAACATCATGTAAGCATTACATTTTGAAGTTGGCGTTGTTACACCGCAATTTCGAAAGATATCATAAAATGAAAAAGTAAAGATTTTATATACTATATCAAAGACTATCACAGCAATTCACTCACAATTTGACACGTAAGTCATACAATGACAGATTAGGTACACATACATAATTGAATTTGCTTAGATACTTATTTCAAAATGGCGGTCATACAAATATTTTACGTTTATTTGGTACTAGCAGTCCGCCATCGCTTCGCTCAGGTTTTAAGGAGTTATTGAAATGCATACCTATGCGTCTACCCGTAAATACCTGCGACAACCTGAGACTACCCATGACTACATACGACTACTTGCGACTACCTGCGATAGCCTGTGACTACCCGCGACTACCTGTGACAACTTGCGAGAAACCTGTAACTACCCATGACTATTTGCGATTACCTACGATTAACTGCGACTAATTGCAGCTACATGCGACCACTTGCGACAACTTGCGACTACCTGCGAAAACTTACGACATTTTCTTGTAACACTGTTTCAATTTATCTTTAATGGCTTTGGTAGAGCATACTTAGAAAACAGCCAAGTAGCTCATTTTTTTCCGACGTGGTTTACATATGTTGGAATTTCTCAAGGAATTTTTAAAAAATTGAACATAGCCTATGCCCACCTGAAAGAAGGTAACTGTTTAACAGTGAAAGAATGATAAGAATCGGCCCTGTAGTTTCCGAGACCAACCGTTACTTATAAACAAATCAACTCACTTTATCTCTTAAAAATATTATTAGTATATATATCAACTATAACATTCAGCCAATTTCGACCAATTTTGTATGCTAAAAGTGTCTCCTACAAGCATCAATGTGCCAACACATAGCCATATTTGTCAGCCAGTTTGTATGTTAGTGCCACACGAAGAAAACATAATGTTTTTATGCCATAGCTCGATAAAAAAAACTAATCGATTCATACTAAATTTGACAAACAAGTAGCACTGATTCATATGATGTTCAATTATATGTTACAGGTTTCTCAGAAGCTTATTTTCAATATGGTGGCCATTTAATTAGCTTAGCTTAGAATGTTATATCGTCGAAATTATGTAATCAAGTAGATATTACAACTATCAACTGTGTCTACACGGAGCATATTTTGTCCGTGATTTTTTTAAGATAGCGCTACATTAATATGTAGCGCTATTTATGTAATATCTCGGGAGACAATTGATCGATTCCAACCAAATTGGTCAAACAGTTTGCACTGCAGCAGGTGGTGTAAACTGCTATGTTTTAAGTATGTCAGGCACTTATTTCAAAACGGCGGCGCAACAAATATTTCAGATTAGTATCTTTTATGAAAGAACCAAATTCCAACTTAACTTTGTATGCTTGCAATATCAGTTACAACCGCCAAACTTGTATATACAGAGCTTCATTCCTCTGCTCTTTCATAAGTTAGCCATAAAACACAAATTAAGTTTTTGTCATATCCCGGGAAACAATCAACACATTCGCAACAAAATTTGGCGAAGAACTTGTATCGTGGTAGGACATATAAATATAAGAATTTTTTCAGTGTGACAGACACGTTCAGAATGGTGGCTATAAATTATTTTTAGGTTGGTGTGCGATATCTAAGAATTTATGCAATCGATCTTAGCATTGCTTTGTATACTGGCGGTATACAATCATCGAATGTGCTAATACATAACATTTTTGTCATCCGTTTGTGAAGATCGCCACATGAAAAAAAAATGGTGTTCTTATGCCATATCTCAGGGACTAATAATCTGGCATTCACCAAATTCTGCACACAAGTAGCGCAATGGTAGGCCATGTATACTTAAGTGTTTTAAGTGGCTGAGTCACTTATTTTCAAAATGTTGGCCCTGTAATTATTTTAGGTTACTAAACCCTGTCATTCGAAACATTAGACTGAATAAATTCGAAGTTGATGCTCGAATCGTAATGCCGTTTGATTGCACATTAACTTATAGTACGAGGTTTTCAGGGTTCGAGTCCTGGGTAAGTCACGTATGTATTTTTAATTGTCTCACTAATGCTGCATATGTTTCTGGTTTCACCTCTAATGATATTGCTTTCAACGAGGCCGCAAGTCCTACCAACCATCAAAGCTTTTAAGAAATTATTTAAAAATTAATTGCACCCATGTTGAGGAAAGTATGCTCATGATTTATATCAAAAACTTCTTATTTGTGTTGACTATGAATCCAGCGATAATTTACATGCACTTCTTAAACCACAACAAAGTAATATAATGATTCTCGTACAGTGATATCGTAACTTGAGATGTCTAGTTCGAATACGGCATCTATATTTACATTAAACATTAATATATTTAAATATTACTTGTTTATGTCAAGAGTTTGTAAAAATATCTTGCCAACAAATAAACAGTATGCCAAACAATATAGAAACGTCCCGGAGACGCGAATCTATTTTAGGATGTCTTACGCATGCTTTGAATGTCTAACGAGTAGAGTCACCTGACTTTTGTGAAAAGCATTCCACGTCACTTACAGTTCAATATAATATGTGCGCAACTTCAGTGTTCCTTTGTTTATTAGACATTTGTCTTGAATATATAACATTTTTGTCTGTAGACCAAGCCAACCGCATTTAGGTTACTCTAGGAGCAAACTGCTATAATTCGCTGGCAGTCGCTTAAAACCAGCACCAGTTAAAAACATCCAGTTATGAAAGAGAATCTAAGCTGAAGTGTTTTGGAAATACAGCAAATCACGATAATTTTTTTGCGAAACTCTGGCATCTCCGCTAATTAGTGGATACAGACATTGGGCTGATTAAAACATTTCTTAAGCAATATACTCTACATACATGCGATGAAATATGTTATGATAATGTTCCTTTCACGCTTTGTTACAGTTGGGTGTCTGTAAATATTTAATTTGTAGTATTTTAGCGTATTACATAAAATTCATATCCATCAAAAAGTCATTTGCAAATCTGCGTATCAACAATATGTTATGAATCTAGATATAGGTTCCGATCAAGACTTACATTAGTGATTTAAAATCAACTTGTATATTACCTCAGGTTTTAAAATAGTCTTGAAAATACTAATGTGTACTAGAATTGTAATATTCCTAAAATACATTTCGTTAATTCATTCTGTGCGAAGGCAGTTTCAAGTATTGATTCAGTGGCGTAACCATAAATTTCTCAAGAGTGGGTTTACACTGTCTGAAGGAATGGATGGAGGTTATACTGGCATCAGTGGTGCTGATGTATGTGTTAAGATCAGGGTGTCCACTGAAGTTATATTTTGGAATTCCCTAATCTTCCCTGTTTTCCAGACAGATTCCGACTAGTATCCCCCTACCTGTTTTCGTAACCGAAACCTTCAAATACCATATTTTTCTGCCATTGACAGAGAAAAAAAAATGCTATTAGTGAAGTTGAATTAAATTATACTGCAACATGCCAATCCAGCAGTGCCAGTATGTTATTAAGCTCATCAACATTTCTCGCGATACAAGCTATTGACTCCACTGGAGTGCCCATTACAAATACGCAAATTCTTTATGTTGTACGTGTAAGCAGTGTGACACTTGAAAAAGTTGTATTATTGTTAGTTCAAAAACTTACAATTGAAAATTTTAAAATGCGTATGCTCATAATTACATCATCCTGTATTCACGCTACTAACAAATTTTGCAGAGTAGCACAATTGTTTACATTTTCCCTGACCTAGGGGAAAATTCCCTGACGTTTCCCTGTCATATGAAATTCCCTGACTTTTCCCTGTTTTCCCTGAATTATTAGAACAAAAGTTACTTAATATAGCCTAATAACATGCATCATAGTTTACAGCAATTCTAAAAGTTGATATTCGTATGAAAAAAAAGGAGGGGCAGGTTACAATATCCATAGCCCCCCCCCCCCCCCTCGCTCACTGGTTACGCCGCTGGAATTGGTATATGCAGTGCATGCAGTGTCAAATATATGACAGTATATTTTCTGTTTGTCATAATTTGAAAGCAATTCTGATTGGCAGGATTTGTGGTATATCGTACAAATACTGAATTCTATTAGATATAAAATATAAAAAGGAAGCATTCTGTGTGCAAACTCTGCCAGAACATTGTCACTTCAAATCAACAATAGAAAAGCCGATTTACTGTTTCAAAAGAGCGGGAATGTTGCTTAACAATACACCACCATAATGTTTCTGAGATCACGGCATTAGTTTATTCAAATAACGGAGAATTTTAATACTAGGTAAGAAACAAAAATAATATTAAGTAGCAAATAAAAATTATTTGCTCTACGTATCAGAGCTTCTGATGTACGTTCTGCCAATACCTAGTCGTTTTCTTTTGTAAACAAGTTACATAAACCACATATAAGGTGACATTTTGTAAAGCACGAAAGTAATCTGAAACAAATATTACCTTATAGTTTTTCAACTAACTTGGTTTTGAGCTGTGCTTTGTTTAGTGACCGAGTGCTGTTCGTTTTTTTTTTTATTTCCACGTCCACGTGTGAATACGTATATTACGTTAGGTGAGTTGGCTGAGATGCATATTGTAAATAAAAATTTAATATTTCGCCCCGGAGCCTGTCAGAATATATCAGCATAACTGGCCGAGTACAAAACAGGCATGTATTGTATTGAAAGAAATTTTAAATATATCTGCTAATGCCCGAAAACCTATCGCCCAAGACCAGGGACAAGTACTTTATTTTCTCTATGGCCCGCGGCGTGTGGCAGTGGACACTCGAAAGCGAGCTGGCAACCAGAGCTGGCAACGCTGTTAGAAGACATCACGAGCACAGTCCTAGTAGTTCCGCTGTGTTGTGTAGAGTGCAGCAGTAAGCAGAGCTATATTTACGGCAAACGATATGGAAGCCGCGACTGTATAGTTGATGGCGTAGTGTTTAATTTCACAGCTCAGTGTTCGTTAATGGTCACACAAGTAAAAAATCTGCAAGTTGTTATGTTTTCTAGAAACATGGTAGAATGCCACAACGAGGCCAGTTTCTAACATTACAAAAATTAACAAATTAAAAAATTTATTCGAATAATGTCGTCTTTGCCAGATTGAAAGCTGCCACATAGAGCGATTATTAAAATTATTTATGTGATTTGTTACAACTTCCTACAAGCAAAACGTTTAAGTATAGGCAGAGTTTATATCTCATATGAACCTATGACATTTTTTTTCCGTTGAATAATAAACAGCGGTGTTGTTTATATAGCTTTTTATAAAGAAACTATGAAACATAATTTTCTTCAATATTCACAAATGTTATTGTTTATAATTTCTTAAATTATTTTTACATGAAATACTTTGACCTTACCTGTAATATTATAAACATAAACTCGTATAACTAGACACTGTCACATATTTAACACTCCTCCTTAACCTGACTGTGAAAAATCCTTTTAAACCATTTCCACTTTCCCAAAAATTGCATTAGACACAGAAACAAAAAACTGAAACTTGGTTCGTGGAATGTTCTGTAGTTGCTAATACTAGGTGGAAATCTTTTGCATACGCGGAACCGTCTTTCATTAAGAAGAATTTTTCTAAAGCTCTGCGCAGCGTTTTGTGGCCTAGCCAGGCTGAACACTTATTAATAATTGGAGTAATCCAGAAATTCTATAAAATTGTGGTCCGCGGATCCTTGACGGATCTCGAACGTATATCAGGAGTCCGCAAGTGAAACATTCTATTACTTTACTTTGTTACGAAAAACACGATTAAAATGTTACAATTTTCAATGCTGTAATTGTGTTATTTTTTTTGTTATCACCGAGGGTGGTTTTAGAGAATCTAAACTTTACATCGTATAAATTTGTATAGTGAAAAATAAGTATATTGTATACATGAAAACATTTTGTTATACTGTATGAAAGAGAAAGTTGTGGGTCAGGAAAAATGAACAACATATCAAAGAGGTCCGTGGAATCACGAAGTTTAAGAACCCCTGGAGTAAACTTATTCTGAAAGGCTGAGTCAAATAAGAAAATAGCTTATCCCGCAAACAGGCAGATAATGAGCAAAGAAAAATCGCCGTCTCAAATTATGAGTGGCGCTGGTATCTGGGCTTGAAACATCGCCGGCTTGGCCTCCTCGCCAAACGGGCGTGAACGAGTTAGCGATCGCACCCACCGGGGGGCATAGATTCATTTATAACACGCCATAAAATATCCCCGTTCCAGCTCCGCCGTAGTTGATTTCAGTTGCAACCTGCTTATTCTTCTTTAGTATTTGATTAACAGGAGCACGAAGAATCTTTTATATAAACTTTTTTAATGAAGAAACGCATTATGATCTAAATTACTTCTAACTATTCAGAATTTCTGACTGTTGGCATCGTAAATACTTCACTGCCCAGCATTACCACTGCTTTAAATATTTAACACGCATGTTGTAATTCTTCACTACTCCAGATCTCTGAGTTACTGCACTGTCAACTAAAAATATCAGTCCCTTTTCCACTGTTCTCATTTGCATTCCCTATGTGCTAGGACCATGACAGTTTCTTAATTGGATAAGTTACGCCGAGGTAGTTTAATACATTAATCTTTACTGATTTCATCTTCGTTCACCATCCTACGATACAAAACATGGCCAACTCACTGTTCCACATATAATTAACAATAAAGTTCGTACCACCTGTTTTAACACGAATATCCCAGGGCATGTTACTAGTTAACACGGTCGTCGTGCTTATAATCGCTGCTTTAATGTACGCGGGCACATAACGCTTATCAAGATTTCAGAGCATATTTTTTTCTTTATCAGCCGAGAAACAATAATAGAATGCTATTTGAACTACCAACAAACGTATTATATTATCTATTACTTTAAAAATTATTCAGTGTTCATCAACGCCCCCCATTTATTCTGTCCAACTTATCATCGAAGGAAAAAAAAAGGGAAATGTGGCTTGCATACTAAACTCACAGTTCCACAACTTTTATTTCTGTAGTTTTTGATACCTCAGGTCTCATTTCCAAGAAATTCAGCAGTAATTATGCGATTAACCTGTTTAAGGACTGGTTCCTGGAAAGCATATTAATGATTAGGCAGCTGCCTGATATTTTTCTTAGAAGAGAGATAGCAAAATTTAGAAAAAACCTTACTCCTGACAGACTCAGTGTGGGGAACGGGACGCCTGTGAATTAAAATATTAAAAATTTCACTTAATAGTGACGGAGTCTCAATCTGCAGACAGCAGCTATCAACAAGCGACCAGAGCAAATGTAGTTGTTTTGAGAATTAATATACTTCTCTTTGAATTACTCTGTTTGCGTAGTTGGTAAATTAAACAAGTTCGTTATAAGACAGCTTCCAGTTTGCTTTACACAAAATGTGGTAGCGATGGCGCTGAAGGTATTTTATTTCTTCGAGCATAATACAGGGCGTGCTACATAAATATGATCCGGTGGTAAATGCTAACTAAACGTGAAAATATTTCGAGTGCCATCTATTAACGAGTAAGAACGCAATGTGTGCAGGTCACAGAATGTTAACTAGTAACAATGTAATGACATAAGATGCTTGACATATTGATCTTTATCTACAAAATCCAGTAACACAAACATTAATATGGTTGTAAAATTTTACATGCTTCAGTGCAGCACGAAACTACTCCAGTATATTGTCTGTTGACGTGGAATACGACTCACGTGTCCGAGGTACGTAACTGCGAATTACTCTGCACATAAATGACGACGGCTTGTTAATACTTATCGTGCGTCAATGGACTATATCGCATCTGAACACGGCCTGTGCATTGCTCTAGAAGTGACTTCATATTAACCTGCTCATCTGCGCATTCTTGTTTTCTCGTGGTGGTAGAGAACACATTCAGGCTATTTCCAAGCAAATATGTATTACAATGACTAGGGCCTTAAACATATACGGCTTAAACTGTATGTGCAACTGGTTGAAATCTCATTCTGCTGTCGGGGGCGTTTTTGTCCATGGTTTTAATAATTCCAGTGATATCATTTACATTCGTAATTCAAAAGTGGGTTTAAAACAGGAATTATAAGACGATATTAAAGCATATTTAAATCTTCATAATTCTAGAGAAATAGAAAGTCGCAATTTATCCACTATTAATACAAATTAAAAAGTTTTCTGGACGAGTATTACTGAACCAGATTACTGGAATTAATTCGTCGTATTAGATAACTCTGAAATATCAGATATCTGTGATATGTTTTCAGACATAAGCAAATTGAAAACATAAATAATTCATTGTATTTGAAATACTATAATATCAATTGATATATATTAAATCTTATATATATATACTATTATTGCAGCTTAAGAGGCCCACATACGTGGCACTTGAATTGTGTTGCAGTGTATTTTAAATCCCATGTTTTAACGAAACTATTAACTTGCGCCCAATATGCTGATCCACGAAAATAATAAATACTGAATACTATTCCCATTGATTTCTTTCAACATATCACGTACTTTAGAAACATAATTTCGGGACACTCCAACATAGCTAAAGACTGCTTTTTCAAAGCACTGTATATCAAAATATTCGGGTCAGATACTTACAAAAGTACTAGGGAGGCGTGCTAAACATTTCCCACAAGTATGATTGTAGGATCACTGCTTCAAGTCTCGTCGGTACACGCAGCGAGGCGAACACTGCACGCCAGTTCAGTGCCATGCGCGTAGAGGCGATGTAGCCTTTTATGCACCCGTCAGTGTAGCCCCTATTGCTCCCGCGCTTCTCAGCCCCAACACGGAAAACAGCTCTGCGTAAACGAGCTCCTTAAGAGTTCTTAATACAGTACAAACCTAGGCAATTTAATAATCAAAACTTCTAAAAATATTAGGCCATACGCCAACAGAACAGACGGCATGGTAAAATTTACCTTAGGAGAGAAATATTAAAAAATTCAGCTCGTGTTGGACGATATGGAACTAGTGATGCCTTTGTAGGGTCGGCCGACTTGTTCGTAGACGAAGCAAAGGTCAGTGTAAGGGAACTACTCGTAGACGTGGCGAACTCGTAAAGACTGTTCACAGTAAAGTGGACATTTTCGAAAACAAACTTTTGAAAAATGTCGCTGCCCCTACCCGTGTAAATTTACACTGATTAGCATGTGCCCAATAAAGTTGGTAACAATGGAAGGAAAGTAGTTCCATGTTTTAATGCTGGGTTAAACGTGTTAAGTAAACAACTGTGAATATATTTCTTTGTTTGCCTAGTGCATGTAAGCGTAATAATTAGAATTTTTTTTTTTTTAATATTTACTTTTATAAAAATTTTCCATTTTCACTTGATCGATGCAGGAAGAAAGTGATCAAGCCCTCAGCAATGTTAATTTTACATATGGTGGAAGAATATACAATGTGCATGCAAGTAGATCCTAGCAGGGCTTCCAAATGTGCTCAGTTTAAAGTAGAAGGCCTGTATGACTGGTCGCTTGCTGTTAGTACATGAAGTACTTCGCTCACGAGTAGAAACACGGTGATTTCGTAAATTTATCTGACGTCAAACTTGAATTCAAACCTGTCCACGATAGAGTTTCTTTCTCAGTAGGTTCACTCTCTGTCGGAGAGATCCTGGACCACTTTGCGTCAATAACGTACATTCAAGATGACGAGCATGAATTCCATGCTACCTGGCCTAGGGGTGAATCTGGACCAAAAACCAATGGAAAACTGGGACCTCGGTGGCTGAGCGGTTAGCCTGCTCGCCTCCCACCAAGGCGATCCGGGTTCAATCCCCGGCCCGGTCACTCCGGATTTTGGCATGCCGTTGGTCAACGTGTTCCCCCCCCCCCCAGCCCTTTCATTCCGGCGATGCTCCATACTCATCTCAATCACCCTCATCGGCTCTCAAGACCTCGATGTTAAGAGCCGCCCGAATCTCTTCACTCATACAATGAAAAATTAAGCAAGGTTCGAGTACATCATGTATTGCTGAGTGTAGTTTGCTGCGAAATGAATTCGCGAAATTTATGGATCCCTATTTATGGATGTATGGATTTATTCGAGTTTCATTTGCCGGACGGAGTATAGGTTTGTGCGGTTCTTAACAGCAAGGTCTTGAGAGCCGATGAGGGCGAAGCGAGATGGATATGGAGCAGCGCTGGAATACAAGGGCGGGGGGAAACGCGAGATCCCCGATAAAATACACCGACCGGCGGCATTGTTGTAAGAATCGTTCGTAAGTGCAATTTTCTTTTGCTTGTGCTTGTGGACAGTAAAATCTTCAGTTATTTGTAACTGTGATGACTTAACACTTAAAAACGTAGGATTTTAGGGGCAGATGGAAATCGCCATGTTACCCACGAAAATACTTGTAGTGTGGGACTTGGCGATTGTTGGTGCCTTTTGACATGTTTTATGGGTCGAATAGATGACGTTGAAAACATAACGTTTAAATAAACAGAGACTGAAAAACGTGCCGGTTCCTTTGAAGTAGGTGTACCCATTCCCTGATTGGCTGCGCGAAGCTCTGGAAACGAGTCTTGCGTCTGATTGGCTAGGCTGTGTTGTGGGAGGGTCCTTGCTGGCTGAGCTGCTGGTTGGCAAGTAAGTTTCCAGACGATGATTGGCGAACGGCGTTCCGACAAGTGCTGGTTAATGGCGCCATATTGCAGGAGCGTGCAGCTGGAATTCACGAGAAAAGCAGTTATTTAACTTCTGTATTCTCAAGTAACCTGTGCTCACAACATAGTCGTATGGATAGGTTGCCCGGTACATCGGGTGAATCAGCGCTCTCCTGATATCTTCCTTCGAGCGCTCTAACTCTGGTTCCGGTCATGGCATACTGATGCAAGGTGCGAAGGTAAAGGCCTGTCTACAGTCGGCAGTTACTGTGGACGTGGACGTGTCCGAACTTCGGCGTCAAGTGACGTCACATTGACGCAGTTCGAATATGGTCTACAATGCGTTGTCCGAAGTGAGCTTTCAGAATCTGACACTAGATCGCAGTGAATTCACACATTTTTTTGTTGGGTAGTATTGCCGAAATATTGATTATTTAATATTGATGAGATGGGCAATTTGAATATTTCTTTGTAATATACGCAATAACTGTTTTATTTTAAATAAATTCGCCAACAGATATACATTTTCTTTTTTAATCTTAACGTTTTAAAAGTTCTAGCCTTCAAATTAAATAGCAAATAATTAATTTTAATTTACTTATTTAATATTTGTTACCATTTCATAATGTTTGTTTTGAGAAAGCCCACCTTCCCACACCCATTGTTTAAATTTACAACGTAAACATTCCCGAAATGCGTGCGAAAGTTTTGGAAGTCTTCTTTTTCTATCAACTCAGGCTGTATTAACTAGCACTTCATCACGTTCGTCTAGAGTAGATCTAACTTGCAAGTCCGTTGTTTACGTTTACAATGTAAACATTCCACGAATGCGCTGTAAATAATTCGTAGTTTTCTTTTTTTTATCATGTAATGGCCCAGCTTGGAACAAAAGTTCGGTTTTCTGAATGCCTTAACTTGGGACACAGGTTGAATTGGGACACGGGAGCTTGGGACAGCGCCATGACGTCAGAGTGTCACGTGCACCAATCAGCGTATCCTTGTCCTAAGACACAGGTTGGCATAGCGTAATTTTAGACAGACCTTAAAAGTCGTGCATTTTCGCATTAATTTAATAGAAGAAATAGTTGCGAAACCAAATGACCTGAGTACAGTGATATATTTGCCGGTAGGTGACCACAAATCTCCAGTGTATTTGTTTCGAAGTATTATATCCCGATCTCAGCTTTCAGTAGTACCCCTGACTATATAAAATATTATGGAAAGAGCTAGTTTAAGATATAACTGACCCGAAAACCCTGATAGGCATCGGGAGCGATGTTTATGATATGAATTTGATGACTATAGTTTCAATAGTTCGGAAATTATATCTAACTATGCGATGGGTTAAGGTATTATTGACCCTGCGGTCCATTTTGTCAGTAGGGGTGAATTTGGCGGCTGTATCTTCAACAGTTTGAAAATGGCAGCCAACTATGCTTATAAGAGGGCTAAATGCATAATGAGCCATATCAAATTGATCAGTGCTAGGAGCAGTACCTACAATCTAAATGGTGACTTTAACTTAAATGGTTCAGAAATTATGGCCAACTATGCTTATAAGTTTGTGGGGGTCAAATACAGCCATACTGCACTTAAATAATGGCCTGTGGAAAGGCAACCTTTGTGTAAATACTTCAGGCGCGGACTGGTTACATAATTAATTTAAAAAATTAAAAAATCCCTCCTCTGGTACTAGAATTCAATATGGCGTCGAAAAAGTGCTAATAATCAAAGTTCATAATGTTACTTTGAAACACAGGTCCGAAAATATATAACACTTGGTATTTTTGCTAATACATTTATATTCTTATAAAACCCAATATGGCACTGTTCATAATCACATAATCAGTAAACATAATTTATGATGGTATATCCTTATCTATCTAAAAAATACGTAAGTGTAGTAACTTTTATTTTATAAAATTATGATTTACTAAATCGATGGTTATGACATCATAATCTAATTATCCTTAATAAAAATACGAGTCCATAGATATGTCGCTTGATACATCTGTAAATTTTAAAAGTTATAAAATAATGCTATTTATCTATACTGAATTTAATATTTCAATTTTATAGCCCATCGAATTCAAGATGATTCCTCAGGCTCAAAATGGGGTCATTGAGGAAAATTGAGGAGCGCTACTAATTTTAGCTAAGTAAGGCTATTAATGTAGCAGCTCAACGTCATAAGATTTTTTTTTGGGAGCTGTTAATATGGCGGACATGCAACTGTAGTGGCAGGAAAGAGAAAAAGTAATTTACAAAAAATTTACACTACTAGAGAGAGTAAATTCTAGACGTTTCTAGGGAAAAACAACAAATTTGAGGGGAAAACAGTACATTTTAAAGGCAAAGTGGAGCATTTTGAGAGAAAAAGAGATAAAATAAGATGGCGGATGAAGAAACAAAATGGCGGACGAAAAAAAGGACGCTGGAAACAATATGGCAACCGGAAACCAGATGGCTAACATCTCAATGTCATGAACATCACAAAATGGCAGAAATCCAAGATTGTGGCCGATCCGCAGATCCACAGCCTCCAGCCTTTGTCCTCAAACATACCAAATCCATCTATTGATATGATCCCACGATTTCAAGTTATAAATGTAAAGTACACAAATGTTTTTTCGAGCATTGTAACTTTGCAAGGTAATTCGCTGCTTGTGAGGTCACCAAGAGACAATACGCAGTAATATCGTAAACTCCGGTACGCCTAGCTAGCGATGCTCACGTAATTGGGTCATCTATAAGCGGAAGAGTGATAGAGTATCATGTCTCTGACCACTATGCCTCCGTTGCCTCCTACTATTGAAGCCAGTCATAAGCGCCGTGAAGATTAATGTTCTGAAACTAATGAAATAGCCAATATCCGCAATTAAAATAAGAGAGCAGCAGGAAAATTATCTTGAACAAGTCAACCGTGTTATTTTAATCGTTGCTTTTTAAGACGCTAGCGTTGCGCCCGTAGGCTGATCCACGAACGGCTTAAAAATTAAACTAACCTTAACTCACGCCTACAAACGGCATACATAGCTTGCTAATATTCTCAACTATCGCATCATTGTTGGAAACTAACGTCTTACGATTTCGGCAGCAAAGGGCGCAGTCAAGAATGTTGGAGTGGAGAGATTTCAGCGGCTCTTAACAAGTTCTTGAAAGCCGATGAGGGTGAAGCGAGGTGGGTATGGGGCAGCGCCGCAATGCAACTGTGGTGAGGAAAACGGGAGATCCCCAAGAAAACCCGCCAAAAAGCAGCACCGTTCGGCACGGTTCCCACGTGCGAAAATCCGGGCTGACCCCTCCGGGATTCGAACCCGATTCGAGTTGGTGTAAGGCGAGCGTTCTAGCCGTTACGCCACATCAAGTACGTTAACCACTGTGTTAACATTGCATGATATTTCAGGCTGGATTCATGAAGGTCGGGAAATTATCTTAAATATGCTTGAATTCTTGTTTCCTTTTTGTTTTAAGAGATGCGTTCAGCCCGAAATTAAGTTTTCGCGTGGGCCTAATCTTCTGTCCTGAACGCGAGGAGGTGAAACAGCATTTCGGATGCGAAGATTTCTCCGGATAAAATCGGGAACTGAATATTTGACGTTTGTAACCATAATCGGGCATCCTGAAACTAATCAAATTGCCAGAGTGAATTCCTGAACCAGTTAGACTTATCGACGAGAGAGAGAGAGAAACGGATAATGGGAGGCGAAGAGGAGTGACAAAGTAAGGAACTGCATTGGTATTGCAAGGAATTGAGATGGGAAACCTCGTAAATAAAAAACACACACGCACACCTGAAGAGCAGCCGACGGTTGTCAAACATGCAACCTCCAGAACACGAGCCGCATACTCAAACCGTGGACGGTTTTCCGCAAAAGTGTCTCTTGTGAAACCTACTTCAGCAATTACTAGAGTCGCTACGGTTCCCTGGCGGGAGAGCAATAAGAATCTACAAATCTGCTTGGAAATCCGTCAGTAGAAGCGTGCAAAATCCTCTTTATCTTTCGTTGACATGATAGACTCCGATGCCTTATAAACAATTAACCACAGTGCGTGGTTTCATTGGCCGCTGCACTGCAATCGTCACATATCTGCTTGATCTCCTCAAAATAGGTTGGCCACTCCACCGCTGAGCTTATATCATTGGATCAAGAGTTCTTCGAGGCGTGCCAGACATACTTTTAGCCAATGGCTAAAGTTGGTCAAACGCACAGTAACTTACAGTTCAGTCTGTCCTTAAATAATAACGTGAATTTTGCAGGTCTCTATCCACCAGTCATCGGCAACTAGCTACTCGTTTCGTTGCTCACCAAAACCTATCGATCCTATGCTTTTATCTTAGCTGGATTTGAAAGCGACTGTACACCAGCTGACGGTTTAAAGATAATTTGTGAAAACATGAGCTAAAATAAACATCCCACTATTTGTTTTCACAAAAATATTTTATTGAAAATTCCGGGAGTACAAAAATTATAAGTGCAGTTTTCAAAGCGGCTAGTTTTTTTTTTTTTTTTTAAACTAACTAATTTGTTTTCGCCCAAGGTGAGCTAATTGAAATAACATGTTTTCATTGACAAATTTACATGGCCAGCAGAAAAAAAAAAAACATCCATCTTTATGTGAGATGCTCACGGTTAATTGAACGCCTATGAAAGCCCTGCTTCAGATCTAGTTCTATCGTCATTCTGTATTCCTCACCCATATGTAAAATTTACATAGCAATGTGCCTAATGACTTTATTCATGCGTCATTGAAGCGAAAACTTGGAGTCGTTAGGAACCTAAATGTGTTACTAATAAGCAAGTTTGTATGCTGATGTATGTAAAGCAAAAATATAACCAACTTCCTTACACATTACACTCCCAATACAACGTCAAGACTTAGGGAACTATTTTACATTTTCCACTGCCGCTTAGCTTGGAGCCGGCATGCTATAGACTGTTCACGGTAAAGTTAGTACTTTTGACGCCCTAGGTACTTTTTTCCTTTCAAACATTTTCTATCCTTAACACCTTTTTAAATCAATGTTGCTATTTAAGTAATAAACACAGTGTAGATTCCACCGCACTTGGAAATTAACGTCTAAGGCTAAAATAAAAAAAATGTATATCGACTATTGTTCCAAATGAGAGGACTTTCAAAAGTGCTCTCTTTACCGTGAATAGCCTACAGTGTCGTGTACGGTAGCACACACAAAGTTAACTGGTAATGATTTTGTTAAATATATATTTTTAAAATGCTCAATTACTGTGAACAGCCTATAACACCATATTCAAAATAAATACCCATTTACATTAAATTTCTTATATGCACGGTAATTCGCTAGTTCAAAACGTGGAGCCGAAAGAAGAACGAGAAGTGAAACAGTTTCAAGATTTTAAAGCATTTTCAGTTTACTTTTACTTGGAATTCACATGCGAACCCCCGCTGAGAACGGCAAAAACAGTGGTTCTATATAGTTACTGTTCGTGTAGCTAATTTGTAGGTTCAGAGTGTCAACGTATTCCGAATCGGCAGTCTCGTAAAATAAATCAAATTTCACTTACCTTTATTGCCCGTTTCATTTCTGGTTGCATGTTTATCGTCCGTTCCTAATTGCTCTATGGTTCAAAAGCTTGTAAACTACTTTTTATTTGTCCGTCGTCAGCCAAACGGCTAACACGAATAGCAGTGATATTTCAAACCTTGACAGTACATTCTTTCCTTGTGACTGTTTTGCAACATGCTGATAAATATCGAGATAAATATGCCGGAAAAAAAAAAAGAATTTTAAAGAGCACATAAATAAACTGATGCCCATTAAAAAATAAAACAGTGAGACGTTTTCCTATTTGCAAACAAGACAAAACAGGAGGGTAGGGTTGGAGGGGGAATCGAACAGTAGAGGTTAAAACGAACATGTTGTTTCAAGAAAAGTCGGGACTTGGACGAACAGGTGACCGTTAAGGAAGGCCTGGTACTTGAATTACGTTGCAGTATTTTTAATTAGCGGTTTTTTTTTTTTTTTTTTTTTTTTACGAAACAAATAAACTTGGTCTGTGTATTGCTGTACGGAAAGAACACACGTTTCGGAAGAGGTCGAAATGGCACTTTCCATGATGGATCACACACATACACTAGTGCTGTCACAATTATTGCTGTTTCTGATGTGAGAGATATTGTCAATAGTACAGGCGTCACTGTATGTAGTGTTACGAGTAGTGATCAGGCCTTAGCAGAGCGGCCTGCCTGAGCACACCTTCACATACTTATCCAGGCAAGGGCCGTGATTGCTGAAATCAGTTATGGAATCACAAACCCCAGAAACACCCTCCACCGACCAGTAAACGGGGACAGCGCAGCCGATATAGGGCAGTGTAGCCCGCGGGTGGTGCCTGTTGTTCTCGGGCCATTGGAACGAGAAGATCACTGAAGATGGGTGCGCCCGGGCGTCGACATCCGCCATACTTATCAGTCTCCGGAATCATGAACAAGTTGAGGACTCTCCAGTTAGAATTTACTCACAATGTGGCTGGTTAAATCTGTAAAATTTAATATAAATTATTACTCCAGTATATTTGTATAGCCCTCCCCGCGCATACTTCATAATGTTTATATTGAAATAACATTGTACAACCTTAATGTTAAATAAACTCCTCTTTGAATATTGTTCATTTATTTTATTTTATCAATAACCTATAGTCTCTTTTTGGTATGAATACTCATGAATCATATCATAACAGTAGTATTTGTCGTGGGTGTCAGTAAGCCTTCATTCGTCACTTGAATCTCTATCACTGTTTACAAAAACAAAGATGTCCAGTAAATTGTCGCCAGCAGTGCAGAAGTTACTGCTGACGTCCTGTGTGTCTCTGCCATTTTTTTTTTGCTACTTTCCTTTCCCAAGTAAAGATAGGCTTATGAGATCACCTTCCTGTCTGTGAGTGTGCATGTGTGTGTCCCCGGATACTTGTGAAACCGTTCACCCATTTTCACCAGACTTGGCACGTTTAATAGTACTTGTAAGAGTATTAGACTTTTATACTTCGTGATCATGCCAAATAATTATTTTCCAAATGGTGGCCATTAAAAATTTTTTTAAGTGCTATGTCATCTGTCAGAAATCATCCAACCGACTAAAATCAAATTCGGAAAATTGACAGAACAAACACAGTATTAGTATTAAATGTAAAAACTTTGGCACTAAGAACGCTGTTTTCATACAGCTGTATCTCAAAATGTACGTATCGAAAACATGCGAAACTTCTAGAGAATTCGAAGCCGCGCTTCCGGATTTCCGCATGTGGGAATTAAACCGGACAATTCCACTGGTCAGCGGATTTTCTCGGGTATCTCCCGTTTCCCACACTCCTTCATTCCGACGCTGCTTCATACTCGCCTAGCTTCACCCGCATTGGCTCTCAAGACCTCGATGTTAACAGCCACACAAATATCTTCACTCACTCACACTTACTCGTTCAACAGAATATTGCTCAAAACTATCCACTAACAAAATTAAACATTCGCCACTTAAATTTTCACGTATAAATGCAACACTAGTGAAAGTTCGCATGCCATTTCAATGAATGACACCTGAACGCTACTTTGTCTGATGAAGTAGCCAGGGCACATTTTGAGCTGCAAGGAATATAAGGTAATGAAATAACACCGAAATTTGGGAAATGCCACTGATTTTCACTGGTACAATAATGAAAAAGCGCGATATATATGGCAGGATGAAATTATGAATCGTTAGAGACGGGACCAACAACTTGGAGAATCAGGAACCATGAAGGATTCGGCAACTGCCTTTATTAAGAAACCAGTCAGGAATTCGCAAAGGGAGATTCCGAAAAAAAAAACTATAGATAATGCAGTCTGGGTGTCTAGGCCGGTTTTCGAACTTCGGTCCTCCGGATGGCAAGTGCAGTGTGTTACCACTATGCTGGAAGAACGAAAGTCGGCAGATGCCCCTCTCCATATAAGGGACGAATTCAGGTGGGCGCACATAATACAGAAGCTTTGGAGTGCAACGGTGGATAAAAGAATAGGCCTATACGCTGAGACAACCCGCTGATACGTGAGCGCACTTACATCACGGTGTCCTATATCCCCTGCAGTGTTTCTGTTGTTACTCTCTCCTTTCATTTGTTCTCTCTGCCTCCCTCGAGAAAGAGAGAGAGAGAGACAGAGAGAGAGACGAAGAGTGGAAGAAAGACAATGATTAACTAAATTAATTTTTGGATCATCTGGACCCACTCAGTATATTTCCATATTTATCCTCCAAGACCCTGATTTTCTGGGTTTAGCTTCGAAAATGGAGAAATCTGCCAAATCCAGTTATCACATATTCACGTAAATTGTTCCAGACATTAAAGTGTAACATAAAGTAATAAGAAAATTCCTCTTGCCATAGCAGATACTGTGGAAAACGACTCGTTTAGCTTCGCCTCTGCAGAAGTAGTCAACATCTGATAAATAACTTTTGATGGCGTAAAATCTGCTGCTAATAATCTAATATCTGGCCAGTAGATTGAGTTTCTCTTACGCCATCACTTCATTACAAAAGGTCCGGTGTCGTTTAAGATAACATCTCCTGCAAGGACATCAAGAATTTCAATTTGTGGCTTGTGATGTTTTGTTTTCCCTCCGTAATAAAAGTGGCCGAAGCCTTCGAACACGAGCTGATCCCCTCTCCCCTTCTCTACCGTCTACTACGTAGATGAACAGAAAAAGGAAAGAGCACTTTGCATGCTAAAGCGCTCCATTAGTGGAGGCGGAGGATTGGTAATTGAAGGGGCAGGGCGCCTGAGCTCAAGTTTTAAAAACACGTATAAGATTTTATCGAGGAAAATGGGTTAAGTTCATTATAACCACCGGTGATTAACAAAACCATCTTTAATTAAGCATGTTTGTGGCTAGTGGTTGGGACGGAGCGACAATTTGTTTGATCGCTGAGTCACGAGTCTCGCAACCCATTTGGAATTTTTCTGGGAAGCTCACTTAATCATGCCAAACCCGGCGTGGCATCTGAGTGGGAATGCCGTCCAAGGGTTTTTTTTTCTTTGAGGATTTCTGCGGCACTGGCGTATCGGATTTCACTGTGTTTCATAAAACTTCCAACAGCTCCCGTCCACAGTGTATCCAGACCAAGGAGATTGTGTAGTAAACATCTGGAGAGGCCCCAGTCGGAGCGGGGTGAAGCCAGTTAAGGGGAGAACATGGTTGAAAGAGGAACGGAGGAGAGCGCATTCGCCAATAGGAAGTGAGTTTCCACCAAGGTATCCGTAAGATTGATTTCGCGCAGTAGGCGCAATAATAGTACGATTGCAGCACTCGCTGAAGAAAAAAAAAAAAAAAAAGTGCTAATGAGACTTTCCACAGGAAAGTATAATTACATTAAAAGCTACTTCGTTGCTTATAGCCACGTCTTACATTTTTATCGAAACTGAAGTAAACGCGTATTTTGTAGTGTGCGAAAAACATCTTGTTTAAACAAAATCATAATTGTGCATAAAAGTATTGAAAAATAATTTTTCCCCCATTACATGCTATAATGTTTACTCTTAACGTTATTGAACACTTCTAAACCTCTCAAGTAGCGTCTCTATAATTATTTTGGATCTATCCAGACTACCGAAATAATTATTCTGTATTTTTTTTTTTCATTCCCATTAAAATTCTGTTTTCATTTTGAATGCATTATCGATTAAACATGTCACGATTATAAGTTATCGTATGAAAATTTTCTAAACGATTATCAATTAACTGAGTGATCATTTCCCGCTTAGCTATACAGCTGTTCTTTTTTTCAAATAAATGTTTTATGAAACCGATTTTTATACTACGATGAATGACATTTCATATTATTCAATCATGAATTAATTCATATTTAAATTACTTTCTTTGCTGTAGAAGTCAACTGATAGCGTAGATTAAATATTTATAACTGTATAAATATCATTCATATTACAAATTTTAATATAAAAATTTAAATTAGTTTGCATTAATTTGTTAAAAATTAGTTAACAGGATATATAAAATAGACAGTATATTACATTCAACCACTCAGAACTTTGCAGCTACCAAAACGCATGCTTGCAAACTTAAATTAGGCCTAAAGCTAGACATTACTGCCCAGTCATTGAGCGATTTTTGACTTTCATATCCCTGCAGAGAATCGAACCCACGCAAACTGATTCCGATAGTGTACTGTGTTAGGCTGATAATATTGTTACAGAAAGAGGATCAAGCATTTATTTTATTTCGTATAGTTCTATTGCTGAAAATATGTAAGTAGAAGAAAAAATACAGATCTGGCACAACTGGCTCTTGGAGGCGGAGCCACGGCGCCATGGTGGCCATCTTGGATGACATCATACCGAAATTCATGTTTTGTCATTCCTTGTCAGTAGCGTCAATCTTGGAATTCCCTTTTTTCCCTCGAAATTTCCCTGTTCCTAACATCCTGCTCAATCATTTTACTTGGCTTTTTCATGTTCTTTCATTCCACTTGTTTTTTTCATGCTCTTGACGCGTTCATTTCTCTCTGCGGCCCCTTCTCTCTCTCTCTCTCATGCCTTCTACATCCTACATCTTGGATGTTCCCTCATCTGCTGTAGGTGGCCATCTTTAATTCTCGCGCCTGCCACCAGAGTGTGCAGATCTCAAGTTCTAGCATTTGCAGCTAGAGGTGCAGGTATTGGTGCAGCCATCCTGTGTTGGTAATCATGTAGTCTGCAATGGTGCGCTAGCCTCGGGGTAGTTTAGTTCTGTTCGCGGTCACTAGGAGCACTAGAACTTTTTTAGTTGGTTGTTCCAGAATTCAGAAAATGCCGGAGGAGCATGGGATCGTTCCTCCTTCCCTTGGGACGTCAATCGAGAGTCCTGTCTACTAGACTACCGAGCATCTAGGAAAGGATTGATGTATATATATATATATATATATATATATATATATATATATATATATATTCCATCCCGTCACTAAGAAATAAATCGAGGCAGGCCACGACGTTATATAAAATTTTATGAAAATAAAAATAAAAATAGATATTAATATAATGAATCAATATGCACCAATTCGTAAATATATTAAAAAAACTATGCTACACGCATGGCGTACGTGCTTAGCGAGTGCGCACGTGTGTAACATTTCTGTAACAACTAGTTGTAGGATTGAAACCTAATTGCAATCAAATTTGCTTCTTCGTCGCGGCTGCCAAAGGATGATGATGATGATGATGATTTCCACTGTTCACCACCGCCATCTCGCCCTCACACTTTACCATTCACATGGCATAACCATGTGTACGCCTCCCAGGGCTTGGGACCGAGGACAGTGCACTATGCCAGCAAAAAAGAAAAAAACACAATTAAATTTTCTATACACAAAAATTTGCATGTTTGCATAAAAAAAACCAGCAGTGTTGTTGCAAGCATAGTGTACAGGTGGTTTACAAGATGTTGGAAAATAAAATTTACCACATAAAAACAAAAGATTAAAGCGGACACAGGAACGCCCAGAAAGATGACAGCAACAGAAGAGTCCAGTAGATAGTCCCACCCCATAAGGGCGAGTGTAGAGTTGGAGAAGGAGGGTTGAGGAGTCGCTCCCAGTCCTTTGTTAGACTCCCCCCCCGGGCAATTTCTTAAAAAATCGCTTATCGATTAAGTATAGATGAGGGGTATATGGTCAAGGGTTCGGACCTCGGTTCGAACCCCCCCCCCCCCCTAAGAATTTTTTTTCGTATAATGACTAAGTATGGGTAAGGGCTTATATCCATAAGGGTTCGTACCTCGGTTCGAGTTCCACTCAGGACAATTGTTCTTCGAATAATGACTAAGTATGGATAAGGGCTTGTATGGTTAAGGGTTCGGACCTTGGTTCGAGTACCCCTCACTGCAATTTTTTTTCGCATAATGACTAAGTATGGGTAAGGACTTATATGTTTAAGAGTTCGGACCTTGTTTCGTGTCCCCCTCAGGGCAATATCTTCGCATAATAATTAATTATGGGTAAGGGATTATATATTTAAGGGTTTGGACCTTGGTTAGAGCCCCCCTCAGGGTAAGTTCTTTTTCTCATAATGACTAGTATGGGTAAAGGGTTATATGTTTAAGGGTTCGGACCTTGGTTCAAGTACCTCTCACTGCAATTTTTTTTTCGCGTAATGAGTAAGAATAGGTAAATGGTTATATGTTTAGGATTCGGACCTTGTTTCGATTTTCAGTCAGGGTACTTAATATTATTTTATTTTCGAATTTAACAAAAATTTATTTTAGAGTTGAATAGCCTACCTGCTGCGATAATTAGTGTGATTTTATCTTTTTGATTACCGAGTTAGTGTCTCGGTTAGGGCTGCTCGATTTCATAAAAATTTAATATCGATTTTTTTCCAAACAGTAACTCGGTATTTTCGGTATACCGAAAATATCGATAGTACATAAGTTATCGGTAATACCGAAATTATCGATAGTACCGAAATAATCAATAATATCGAAATAATCTATAGTACATAAGTAATTGATAATATCGAAATAAGCGATAATACCGAAATAGTTAATAATACCGAAATCGTCGATAATATCGAGATCATTTATACTGTCGTAATTATAGTTATCGTCAGTAACAGTATCATTTAAATTCCAGTATCGTTAAAATATTGGAATATTTTGACTTCTGATATTACAGAAAACATTTATGTGATTACGTATCAATACTGTCAATAATTGTAAACTACCACTACGATATGAGATGAAAACACACGCAATACAGTACAGCGACAGTCGGTCGCATAGAAACACTAGCGATCGCCTCAAAGCAAAAGAAGCCACCGTTTGCCAATAAATGCCCGGCACCGACTCTCACGGCAAAGGCTGTTCCGTGGATCTAAAAAAGCACTATGACCTCACTTCCACGAAGTGTCGCCGTTGGTTTGACGGCGGATGGCGTAGAAAGTGGTGATAAAGATTTCTATCCTGATATCTTAGCGTAAGAACCGAAACAATCGGAATTGACATGAAAACTAACTGGTAAAGGCTGTTCACGGTAAAGTGAGCACTTTTGAAAGCCCTGTTGTGAGTCTGTACTTTCAGCACTTTGGTAGCGTATTTTTCAGCGTATCAAAATAAAAACTGTCATGTGACTTTCAGCTGGTGTTTACGTCAGTTAGCTCGTTTGCCACTGCATACACATTAAATAAAAAAATAAAAGGATATATATAAGCACTATAAATACGTACGCGTTAATTTCGCTAGATAATATTGGTTTGCGATTAGGCCTATTGGTTGATTGATGTTCACGATTATTTTTCTGTTTGGACATAAATTAATGCCTTTGACTGTGGCCAACCCTTCCTAGGCCATAAGAAAATATATTTGGGTTAAGTTATCAACAGAATAACAGAAATGTTAAACATGATTCTTTTTCCCGTTATAAAAACAACGCCAAGACGTTTCGAACGTTCGCCTTTAAAAAGTGCGAATAGCTGAAAAGCTCGCCCTAGACAATACGGTGTATTTACTGCTTCAAACATAAGACAATGTGCATCAAACAATCATTAAATGACTAATAACAATATTTAACAACATTTACGGGTAGCAATATATTTCATAAATACCACATAAATCAAAATTTTAATACAAAACGAAGGCACAGGCAAATTACGGGCGTTGCTATTACATAATGTGTAATGAAAACAGTTCTCTTGAAAGTCAATAGCTGAACTGAATTGATCCAAATTTTTACAGTATATTTCCTTAATAATATTTGTCACTCGACGCAAGTTTCGCGAAAAATTCGCCCAGCCATGCAGTTTTTAAAGTATATAACGCTTACGTTTGGTAAGGCTCATGAAATAAATTACTTTTCGCTTGTAACATTTAAATGCCTAAACTGATACTAACGTAACTTCACCATAATACTAATGTCACAGTACCTAGCCCGTGGCAATATATTTCATAATACTGCATCCACACATTTAATGTAGAATCTAATTTGCCCCCAAAATACTTACCTAGAAGGTCATTCGCGCGGAAGCTAGGAACTTACTGTTTGATGTATCGGCTCATACAGATTAAATCGTTCGAACAGACGTTATAATATTGTTTTAACGTATTCTCAACTCTCAAGCAATGTTTCACGTGTATTATAAAATATTTTCATGGCGATATTGTTTCAGAACGAGTGACATACGTGGCGATCTATATCTCGTAGTTAGAAGAGAAATGTATATCCAGGGCCAACGGATTCCGGAGTAGGCGCCGGGAGTACGCCATATTGGATTTTCCCTTTTACCCTTTTTTTCCCTAAAAATTAAGTTTTTTTTACTCAAAATCAACCAAGTTTCACTAAAAAAGTTCCTTTTTCCCTAAAAGTTTCCCTTTTTCCTTAACAATTTCCCTTTTCCCCATTTGCAAAACAACGACCCCAGAAAATTCCCGTTTTTTGCAGAGTAGGTGACCAGGATTCGTGACTCTGAGCCAGGAGAGCAGGACTCATGACCCCTTTGACACAAAAATACAAAAAAATTCAAAAAAATATTTCGGGCACATACGGGATTCGGGAGAAGATCGAGGATCTGACCTTGACCTAAAAAATGTCCTGTTTTCTCTCAAGTTTTCCCGTTTTCCCTCAAAAAAATGCTAAAAAAAAAAAAGAGCCGATTTTAACATTTTATGGGGATTCCTTAATGATTATAGACAAAACAATGAAGAATCGATAAATTATAATTATTTTAATAAAATTAAATATATATTTACACTTAAAACATTTAAAGGCATAAGTATTAAGTGTTATATACCAACCACTACTCTGTCGCAAATTATTTAGTTTTTAAGGGCACCGTAATCACAGCTAGATGCCAAATTGTGCAGAGCCGTCATAAAGTAACCAACTGTTTCCAACTGTTTCACCTGCCTCTTGTATGTGTGAATTGAATTTATAACTTTCAAAAATTGTTTTCCTCCTCTGTGTGAAATATTTGCTGAATGCTTTTAGAGACAGCTCAAGAATGTCTGGTACCGGTTCGAACTGTGTCCAAATTTCCTCAGCTCTGTCGCCCAACACGTACAAAATTATGTCAATCTTCTCGCTGTGAGATTTAGAGCTATGTCCAGACACGGACGTATAGCACAAAATACTTTTCTCGCATGCCAGCCACGAGGCCGGGTTCCCGAATTCCATCGGCTGTTGGGGTTCGAGGCAGCGGCAGCTCCAGGAATAATTTCAAAGGAGGACACAAAGTTAAAGAATATATAATACTTTATTAAAGATTCTACCAACTAACAAACGTCTAAACACACCCGGATTTTCACTTTTAGTAGTTTCATCACGATTTTAAAGTATCTACAAAAAAAAACCCACAAAATCTATTGCATTCATTTATTGTAAAAAGTATGTATTTATCATTTCTACTAGGTCACTGTGTTTTTTAACTGGCATTCCTTATACTTCATCAAACTGATTTCCTATATTTACCTGGCTCAGTATTACCAATTTAATTTTATTTTGCAAATTCAATATGTTCCCTAAATGTTTTTTTTTCTATATTTTCATTCAAATGTTTTAGGCTGACAACGCGTGTAGTCACTCATGCATCGTCAGCACAAAAGAAATACAACACAAACAGTTCGCGTTAGAATAAGTTGTGGTCTCGAAGGGACGAGGTTTCTTAATTTCATGACTGTCGTGATACACTAACTGCTTCCCTAAACATTTTCTTATACTGTTCACTGTGTTTTTAGAATGAATATGGCATGTTACATTCAAGTTCAGTAAAGACCTGTCTACAATTTCGCTATCCCAACCCGAGTCTTTGGACAAGGATACGCTGATTGGTGCACATGACCCTCTGACGTCATGGCGATGTTCCAACCTCCCGTGTCCCAAGTCAAAGCATTCAGAAAACTGAACTTTTGTCAAATGCTGTGTCATAACATGATAGAAAATGAAGACTGCAGATAATTTACCGCGCATTCGTAGAATGTTCACATTGTAAATGTAAACAACGGACTTGCATGTTCGATTTACTCGAGACGAACGTGATGAAATGTTAATTAGTGCAGTCTGCGTTCGGTCTGAACTTTTGAATATGAAGGATGAATGTTTAATAAATTTCTTGGATGTCAGTTGCCGAGCTTATTTCAAATAAAACAGTAAGGGCATTTAAACAAGAAATATTCAAATCACAAATATTGGCAATATTATATAATCAACAATTCGACAGTATAAAAATCATTATATTACAACAAATAATGTACTGCATTTACTGCGATATAAAATGTCATATTCTGAAAGCTTATTTACGGGCAACGCCTTTGTTAACCATGTTCGGACGGCGTAAATGTGACGTCACTTGACGTCAAGATTCGGACAAGTCCACATCTACAAGTACGGCCGATCGTAGACAGGCTTTAACACAGCAACAAAAAGCTGTGTATGAACATTAAAAACTGAACAATACACAAACTGTAAAAACTGTGATATCATACACTGTTATTTTCAAAATATTCACAAATTCCCAAATATAATATTGCAACAGTAACAGTACATAATGTGTAACAATGTCCGACACACATCGCAGACGACACGTATCTGACATCTCTAGAGCTGTTAAAGCACTGCATGAACAACGTGGCACAGGCGGCTTGTGCCCCAAATATACCGCACTTCGGCTATTTCCGAGACAGCTCGTGCGCCTTCGGCAAGGAAAAATATACAGCAGCGTAGGCACACACCATCTATATCCCAAAGCTGCAAGGAGAAATATCGTCCACGCTAAAGTAAGGAGATGCTATTCGCAGCCTAGTAATACGGAATTTAATAACCAAATACATGTTTAAAAGAGCAGTTACTTACTGGGGCATGTCACATTTTATTTGGGAGGGCACGTGCCACTGTACCCATCGTCAAGAAGCGCCCCTGGTTTGGGGTTACTTACCCCACCCCGCGTGTCACCTCTTTTTGTCTGTCTCTATAGCGTTTAGAGCCAGAGACAACTACAGAACATTTGTCTGTCACTATAGCGTTTAGAGCCAGAGACAACTACACAACATTTGTCTGTCAGAAAATCAACATTTCCGCACTATTCGGCCATTGCTCCGAGACTGAGGAAGCAGCCTAGTTCAATGTTGCCAACCTGGGCAGCGTGATAGCACAGTTTTAGAAGTGGCAGTCCTTTCTAGCATACTTTCCAAAAGAAAGAAAGGTTTGCGAGATCACTTTCCTGTCTGTGTGTCGGATTTTATGCGTGAATGTGTGTGTGTGTGTGTGTGTGTGCGTGTGTGCGCCCACCCTTTTCAACTTACGTGTGACCCGAATTTCTCCAAACTCGGTACACATGTAGTACATAGAAAGGACATATGACTTTTACAGGTTTTGACTACACTGAGCACTTACTTTCAAAATGACCGCTATTTGAAATTCAGGGTGATATGTCATAATTCAGGAACGATTCCAATGGTCGAAATTATGTAATTAATTCCAAATTATATTTGTACGCTGGCCATCTTGCAACATTTCACACGACAAATTAAGATTTTTATGTCATATCTATGGGAAAAAAAACACCTTTTCCCACCAAATTTGCAAACGCCTGGCATTACAGAAGGCCATGTAGTGTTATATGTTTTCTGTAGGCCAGACACTTGTTTTCACAATGGCGGTCATACAAACACTTTAGCTTAGTTTGGTATATCTGCGGAACTACTTTTCAAATTTCAATTTCAGCCCTAATATTGTATGCTGGCAATATATATTACAACAATAAAATTTGTCCCAAAAGAACCTCATTTCTCTGTCATTTTGTAAGATAGCCTCACATGTAAATATGAAGTTTTTATATCATATCTCGGGATACAATCAACCGATTTCTACCAAATCACGCGAAGAAGTTTTACGGTGGCAGGCCGTATTAATTTATATGTTTTAAGTGCATTATGTACTGTACATACATTCAGAATAGCTGCTATAAAAGCACTTAGCTTAGTGTCTACAGATATTTAAGATTATTGCAAAATTATCTTCAAAATGGTGGTATATATTATTTAAATCATTGCGCTATATCTAGCAAACCATTATACCAACTGTAATCAAACTTGGTATGCCGCCAATACTTAATTTCAGGCAATAAAATCCCTTAATACTTCCTTCTTTTTTCTAACATTTGGTAAGAAAAAATAGCTTTGAGCATTATATCGCAACGACTACCCAACTGGTTTCTGTCAAATTCTGTGTTTAACAAGTGCTACTGTTCGCCACTTAAGATAAAAGTTGTTCAAAAATATTGTTATTTTCAAAATTACATAAGAAAAAATATTTTCTCATGTTGCCATATAACTACAGCAAAGCACTAAATCTATTTCACCTAAAACTTGGTACACTGGTATTATATTTTGTGAGAAATTAATAAGCTTTCCCAAAGCATGATTTTGACATCCATTTTGAAAGATGGATCCACCTGGAATATAAACCTCTTATTCATGTCTCAGGAACTAGCAGAACGAATGATCAAACTTACATACAAATAGTACCTACTATTACAGATGACATGAATTCAGGAATTTTTATGGACAATATAATTATATTTAAAAGCAATAAGTACACCAATTTATAACCTCCTTATTGTCTCGTGCTGAATAATGGGACCTGATATTTCATAACTGTAATGTAATATACCAATAATTTCAACACCAACTTCCGGCATACATTGCAACAAAAATGTACAATGGAAAGCCACTTAAAAAATGTTACTTTGTAATATTTTATCCCCTACAGTTGCATAATTTCTCACGAACTACTAAACTGATTGTCATCAAGTATAGTAAAAAATAATTTTTTCTTAGAAATTTTAAACGCACATGGTTATACTTCTCTAGTTTCGAGCTTTTGATAGGAGAAGTTTGGACGGCTCTTAACATTTAGATATTGAAAGTTAGAGCCTTTAAAAACTTAATTAAAATTACTTGTAATATACATGCTGAGAACAGTAGACTGTTCACTTACATCGGTATCTCCTTGTTACGCTTTATCTTATTTTACCACTACGCATTCTTGCACCTAACTCCAAAAAAAAAAATTGTTACTATATATTTTTATATTTCCTGTTTGGTATTGTGCGACCAAATTAACAAACGATCCCGTGAGGGGAAGGAGAAACACTTCCACTCTTCTCGCGACGCGCGGCGGGGAAGACAGGTACACTCAGTACAAACTACTATGGACCATCTGCGACACATTCGGGAATATCAAAGCAGTAGTGTGGTTTCCCTATATTTTATCATATGGAATACGAGGTTTTAATGGTTTAGTATTCCACGAGTAAACAGATGCACCACAATGGCATATGTTATAATGTGCATTCGTGGCGAATACAAATGTTATATCAAAAGACCATTTAAAATTTTCAGTGAATAAAGTTAGATTTATTGGAGTGGCATGAAAACATCTGACTGGCGTTTAGCAATAAATACGAAAGAGGACAAGCAACAAATCTAAAGCAGCATTAATGACATGCACAGTAAACATTATATTGAATTCATTTGACAGACCTACAAAAATTATTCACAGTAATAATGGTTTTGTATTAACAATAAATTGCGTTTAATGTATACACAGTCTTTAGTTTCTAACCTTTTTACCATGTTCTATTTTTAAATGATACTGTTTTAAAATGCATAAACTGCCATGCTTGCAAATACTATTAAAAACCTTTCCTGAAAATGATACAAAGTTTTATTAGGGCTAACAAAATCTATAGGATCATAACTGGAACCACAGAAACATGATTGAAACTGTTACCACAGAGAAGATGATATTAATAAAGGCACATGTCCAGAAATGTTGTGTGGAATCCGTCTCCCAAAGGAGTTGATTATTTTACATAATAAGACGCCTCAAGAGAGGCAATTTGAAAACATGCATACTATGTTACACGTCACTCCAAACACGAGTAACAATTCAAATTTTCACTCTAGATGAAATCACCGTCGTTTAGAAAATGTCGTTTCCTATGCAAGTTCTTCGACTCCCGAAAGTTCACCATAAGTTATCACTACAATTGCTATCACTGTTGTATTGGCATCGCGTCAGCTATCACTTTCACTACCACTATCGCTGTCACCACCTACGCTTATAACAAAACATTCTGTTTCTTCTTCCAAGCAATGATCGTTTCCCCAGTATTTTGCTTCTTATCTATTTACACGTGACACAGCTGATCGATTTCCAGTCTTTTTCTGGAATACTGTTCAAAGTCTCGTCTGCATAGGCTTATATCTCGTCAGCTCTTAATATTGTTTACCTCGAGCCATTCTTGTATTTTTGTAGCACAGACAGTAAACGCACAGATCAAAGTCATCCCAAACTATTTTTCTGCTACTCGTATTTCATTGCGTATTTTACATATTTTCGCCACCGATTTCCTGTAGCAACTGCTGCTCCCTTCGTGGCATTTTCAATGGGATAACTATGTCTTTCATAAACTTTCTAGTTACGAAAAAAAAAAAAAAAAAAAAAAAAAAAAAACGCAATTACGTTGCCAATAATTTCTCGGACTTCGCTGCGAATAGTAGGGAGTTTTTTTTACTCGAACATGCCGTGAATTACTCTTCAGTGAATACCTCCCGCAAGACTGAGGTGTTCGCTTTACATGAGCGCAGACTCTGTTGCTTCCCTGTGATTGGCTCGCTAGATCTTCCCCGCATCCGTTCTATCTCCTTGAGCAAGGTAAAGATCCGCGACCCCAGTCTTTCCAGATATTTTGTTGAGGTTGCCGAGTTATACTTACGTTTTTGGCATTGATATGTAGCCACAGTTGTGGTTTTGTAAAGCCGATTCACATTTAAATTAAAAACTACTAAAACGCAAATGTGTAAAAAATGTAACTAAACATGCATGTATCAGCATAGACAACATTTTACTAACAATAATTGCAATACATTACTATCTATTAATGTCTTTTCTTTTTAAGAATTGGTCGAAAAAGAGCAAGATTTCACAATATAATTTGAGTGAGAAGACGTTTCATTTGTGACTATGGGGCTCGCCTGACTCCATTGGGCTGAAGGGCGGCGCCCTCTGCTCCGTGGATACTGAGTTCTGGAACAATACACATACTTCTTTTACAAGTACGGAAATTGTTGTAGGCACGCATGAGAATATTTTGCAGTACATTCACAAATGCAGGCAAGAAACTAACGGGCAGAATTTTAGTGGAACGCGATTTGTATTCAAAAGAATTGTTGTGTAATGAGGCAACATACGTGCTCCCGAGAAAACGGAGTGAGAAGGCTACGACATGTACAAAATATTCCAATCACATTTTTATTAAAATGTTACAAATTTTAAACATCTATTTGGAATATTCATGCTTTAGATTGGAACATTTAACGATGCGCATAAGGGTTACGCAAATCTCAAACAGTGCGTGAATAAATGTAACATAAAATCGTGAACAGAATTTGAAATACTTAATATATTTTGATGGGGTTAGATTAATTGACGAAATATTTTATTTGCTGGTGACTATAATATACAGCAATAGTTGATACAATGTACCATTTTTGAATAAAAATTGCCAAAATTGTGCAAATAATTATGGGTAAAAACAAAAAATAAATTAAAAAATAGGCAAAATAACATTCTTGAGGTTAACGAAATTATATTATCAAAACTCTATGTTTTCAAAAAATTGCAATTCCTCTAAAAATACTTTTTTAACAACACATTTTAGAATAACATACTAAAAAAAATTAAAATCATTTAAAATTAGTATGTTTCTAATTCCTTATTTTAGGATTCTAAATAATAAAATTGTACGAATATTCATATGTGTTCCTATTAAAAAACGCCAGAATACTAATGCAAATTTAGAGATGATTTAACTATGATGATGCTGTCTTCGAAAATACATTGCAAAGGCGAGAGTAGAAAATATTGTATACAATTTAACAGTAAACCATTCTGTTATTCTTGGATAGTTAGCGTGTCTCATAATTTTCAGTACTAAAATTTTTCAAAGACAAGTTCGCCATCGTCGACGACTAAAAATGACAGGTTAGTGGTTATCGTAATGTAATATCCTTGGCTTGTGTAATTACTCGCCTCCACTACCTCCTCCTTTCTTTTCTCTCCTTTTATATATCAGGTGTCGACTGTCGGGATGAGAAGGGGCATGTCCAATTGCGCATTCCTCCCTCCAAAAGGAGGGGGGGGGGGGGTTACCTCCCACCTCTTGGTTACAAACAAATTCCAGCGTGAAGATCGAAACGAATGACAGTCCTCCCTTATAAATTCTCATTTTCTTCTGTTTCAAACACCCTCTTAATAAAGGTTATACATTACTACCCACTCTTCTAGTAGAAATATTTTTCTTCTTCATAAATTGCATGCGATCTTGCAGTTCTTTTCTGTCGAAGGGATTTTACGGTGCCCATGATCCCCCGCCCTCCGCGCACTCCTTACTTTTTGGTAGTTCAGGTTAGGTTAGCATGGGAAGGGGGGGGGGGACATGGCCCCAATCGCGGCCTTGTTTGCCCAATCCCAGTAAAGCCACAAGCAAATGTCCTTGTAGTTAGATCTTCCCCTGCCCTGCATACGTAGGCGTATCGGGCTCAGACCTGAGATGAACTTAGGTCCTACACGTCTTGTGCTAGGGCTCTCTGCTCTCTCTTCCTCCTCGTGAGGAACACTAAGTGATCTCCAGTGACCGACGTCCTACATCTTCAGCACGCGCTGCACTCCAGTTTCAGTTAGGGTCCAAGCTATTTTAACGGCTACCTAATTATTGTTGCTCTCGCTCTTCAAGACGACAAGACCCTTCACCTGTCTCGCCGTGTTATATTCTAGACGGAATAAAACAAGTTTGCAGTCTAACCATAGTCTGTCCTTTCTTGGGTGAACTGTTCTTAGTCTATGTCCTGGTGTCACCCCGCAAAGGGACGACAGGGAACCACAGCTTATAAACCGAGTTCCGACTTTAAAATATCACTGCGGACTGTCCCTTAACAAGGACTGCACGTACGTCTCCACATCACATATTAATAGGCCACCCATACCGTGGACTATGTCCGCAATTACACCTGGTGCACAAGTACGGTAAAGCGCCGATCACTAGAAAGACACACGCCGAAGAGGCTAGACCACCCTCGTCAGTTAATCCACTCGATTTGCCACGTATAGAGTCGCGGGAAGGAAGGAGTGCCTGCCAGGCCTGACAAGGAGTTGAGCTACCACTTCTGGTTCGCACATTATCTAGGGGAGCTGTTGCGTATGCCACCCCAGCGCGGAAGTGAACTGTTAAAACTTTTCCCCGTACATGTCGTTCACCTGCAGAAGGAGGAGTAAGTAGAATAACCGGAGGACAGCTGCTGTCCTCGCCAAGGAACAGTTGCTGCATAATTAACCTTCAGCTACTCAACTTCCCGGGAACGCAGACTGTAGAGGCCTCGCCTCTCAGTCCTCCGCCTTAGTTTCTATTGGAGAGAACCCCCGGGGCTGATCATCCAGTGGTGCAGTACCTGCGCCTGCCCTTGGTCCTGGGGATCCAGCCCGCTGACTTGTCCTGCTCACCACGTCCACACACAGACAGCAAGCCCGACAATCCAGAGCCATCGCCGACCTGCACGGCCAGTGGACCGGACCTCAGCCAGCAAGGGACTCAACCTCCCCGAGTGAGGCACATGTAAGGTAAGCCAGCGGTCCTACCTACCCCAGCCAGCCGCAGCGCAGGCCTCGCCTCGCTCAGCCACACTACGTACCTTGCATACGGCCTATCCGACCCGTCATATTCAAGGGTTCAAGGCCAAGCGTCAGATTATGCAGACTCCACCACATTAGCGTCTGACCTCAAGCCTGTGTGCGCCTGGCCTGACACACTCAAAAGCCTAATGACGTGGACGCGCCCCATCCCATCAGGCCGGTGAGCGTCCCAGTTCAAGATCATATGAAAAGTTTCATCGTTGAATCTAGCATGACGTAAAAAAAATTTCAATAATCCGAAAAAACACAAATTTTCAGAAGTTATAAGGAGTAATGAATTCGGTTTTGTAGAATTTGTAATTCTTAATTGTATTTCTGGGAATATTCTGGTTTAATCATTACGGAGAAATATTCAAGGTATCACAAATATGCTTCCTAACAAAAAATTGAGAGATCCTTTATTCTTCTGCCACAATAAGATAATTTTGTGTGCGTAGTAAAGTTATTCTCCAAAAGCTCAGATTCCAGCTTATTTCAGTTGTATACCGACAATTATTACGAAGCTGCTACTATAGAATCATGACAATATACGTTACGCTGAAGTAAAAACATAAATTCTGAAAATTCGTTAAGTAGTCAGGCCGTATTTTTTTCGAGAATTATGAACATATTATTGCCATTTTACAATCACCATATCACATGTGGATGAAGTTTACGACTAATTGCTGAAATTGAAGGGATTGTCAATTGTGATAATGCTATACACATATAACGAATACACATCCTACAATTCGCAGTTAACTGTGATCAAGCAGACGCCATAGGCCGATAGCCCAGCACAAACGATTCAGTAAATGTGTCGTGAGACGTTTACATTAACCCTTTGGATGAAAACAACAAGATATATAAGTAGTTACAAAGCAAGAAAATTTCGTACATTAATGCTGTCTTATATTGTTTCGAAAATGCTTTGAAATGGTTACTCATGCATTCTAGACAAAAAAATGTCGTATAAGGCTGTGTTCCGATTGTCACTTCCTAATAACAAAATGGTCACAAGGCCAATTTTTGTCTACAAAATCGACAAGTTATTTTCGTAATGTGTGTTCTGGATTGTGTCAACTATGCTGCTTACAAATAACCATATGTTAATTAGCGGGAAGCCAGTGACCACACGCACCAATGTCAGGCGTCGTTCACAGTGGTGGAAACAATAATGGAATGTACTTTTTTTAAGCATCGATATCTGCAAAGAGGAACTGTCTCTTGTCTTCGTCAACATTGAAGTTTGTTGATAAACGCGATGCGTGTTTTAAACTGTGCGGCAAGTTTTCGTGTTTTAGTAACAAAAATAAATAAATAATTATTTAAATAATTAAACATTTAATTTCAGCACAAAACACTGTCGTTGGACTGTCGAGTAGTGAAAGGCTGTCTTACGGAAAAAAAATAATAACGGTCCTTCACCTGGAATTAGGTTTGACAAGTGTGAAATTAGCGGATGCGTGAAGAATTGTGTATTTGCTTTGAATGCATTGTGTCGGCAATGAAACTTTCTGCTGATAGTGCTATCGTACGGGTCTATCCTCTTGGACTAGGCTCGGCCGCGTTTTGGACAATGGCATATTTCGTACACTGTGTCTACAGTTTGGAACAAAGCACTTTTACTGTAAAAAAAAAAGTTATTGTGTTATAAAGCTTGGTTCATCATCTTGAGAACTGAATGTAGTCAACCGGGACTGCTTAACCGACCTGCTAAAAATTCCGAATTTTGTAATAATATCTTTGTGGTGAGCTATAACGTCGTTTGCGTGCTACATCCACTCAGCCAACATAAAAATTTCGAATAGTCGCCATGCTTGAGAAAGAAAAGAACAGTTCTCGCTACTAAGTGCCAGAACTTCTGGCGAGCCTCATCCGAAGTCTCGATGCAGTAAAAACTACAAGTACTGTTTAAAATTATATATTCCATGTTATGCAACAAGATAATGTGATTAACTAAATTTATAGCAATTGCTTCTTGATTGATTGCAAGAGATCAATCGCTTTTCCGAAAGAGCAAGATCTTGACTGCCAAGAGTACCAAACATAGACTTTAGAATTTCTCCTCCAAAAAATAAAAAAATACCACATTTCGTTCTGGATGCAGAAGGCAAAAGTGATGTTAGAGCAGAAATTTCAGACTTGAATGCCTTGGAATTTTCCTTTAACGGGATTCAACGCAAATGGAAAGTTCTGATCAAAAATATAATTCTGACTCACATCTTATATGTCATTTTTGTGAAGCAAAATTGTAGTTTGTAGCATTTCCTCTAACTCAAGGGATTTAGTTCGAGTTCCAACAGGTTGAAATCCAATACAATGGAGTAGTAGCTATTTGTGAATAAAATGTAATTATCCCTTTAAAAAATCAGAATGGATTTTTTTTTTACCATTACAGATGGTTTAGAGAGACAGTAGATAGTAAGAAACACAACCATGTACCACCACATATTCAAGACAGGAAACAGCAGCGCAGAAAATCAGAACAGGCTCACACAAGAACAGAACAGGTTCACACAAGAACAGAACATGCACTAAAACAAAAATAGAAGGGCTACTACAAATAGTGGATTCAATTCAAAATCTAAATTCCCAAATTATTAAATTACATAAAATTTCCCAATTGTAAATTAACCCAATTAACTTTATGAAAATCCTGTTACAACCCATAGCTCTACAACTAATAAACCCAATGGTGAACACAAACAATTTGACAATTTGAATAAGTACTTAAATTTTGGGTACCATGGGTTTTTCATTTCATTTTGAATAGGCATACTATAAATGTGAAAGCCCGGGAAGACTAAGATTTGTGGGTGATCAGTCCACAGTCGGAACCAAGCCTGTGGCAAACACAACAAAAGAAATATATAGGGTAAGAAATCAGACACACAGGCAGAATATGCAGCTTCTAACACTGTGGAGAGCAACAAATTAAGAAGCCCTAGCATGAAAACATTTAAGATTAGAAATATGCGCACATGTTATATAGGCTCCCATTTTAGGGTCAGCCAAGCTAGCTGTAACAGGGGTTAAAAGGCACTGGATCTGATAGGGACCAGACCAACTAAATGACAATTTGGTCATTTGTTTATTAACAGCCCCACTAATAGGATGGGCTTTTAAGAGAACTAAATATCCTGTTCTGAAAGGATTATCCTAAAATTCGTGTCATATTTGACATGTCTCCGCTTATGAGACAGCTTAATATTCTTGAGGGCTGCTGCCCAAATTCCTCGGATATCTGGTACATCATTGGAGATAAGATCACTCAACTGCCACAAGCTTGCAAGTTGATGATTAGGCATATATGAGAACACCAAAATAAAATGTGTAGATTTATGACTCTCCTGTTTGGCATAATTGAATGCCATCTGTAGCCAGGGCAAATTCTTATCAAAGTTGGTTTGGGCCTTTGCATTAAAGGCAATTAATGCCGAAGGAAGGTTTATATTGAAACGTTCCGCCTGCGAAGGTGGTAGGTTATATGGGGACAGAGTAATGTGTTTGATCCCATAGGAGAAACACATGTGTCTAAAGATATTAAAGATATACTGAAATCCATTATTAGAAACAACTCTAGAAGGTATGCCAAAATTTTGAAATACGTGCATCTGAAGCGCTTGCACTGAATAAAGAGAATATGCTTTCCACATGGGAACTAACCATACACATTTCAGATGAAATTATGCCTAATAGCCTGTATGATTTTGTAAGTAGCAAGGCGTGCTCCCATGGGTGAAGAATGAAAGTATACTGTTGAAAGCCCTGGCTGGAAAGCAGAATGAGCCAGCCAGACCAGTGCCCCCGGGGGAAGGGGGGCAGTAGAGTGTCATGGCAGGCATTGAGCATGTTTGGTAAACAGGGCGGCATGAAGAAAGGAACCAGGGACACCTCAAGGTATATAGGGTGCATGCACGCATCTCTCTTACTACCCCCCCAACCCAACTACCACTATCACTACTGCAAGACTGTCCAGAGACTGGATCCAGGCTGCTGCTTCTCCATGTCCAGACTCGATGCCAGCCGAGCGCCACACAACATATCACAAGGTTGGCAGGAGCTCATATTTTTCGAGGTCCAAGCAGAACGTCTGCACCAAAGAAACTCAGTGGTAAGCATAAGGTAAAGTAGGCACAGAGGGGATCATCCCGTTAGGCGAGAAATTGAGGTGTTATAATGATGGTGTTTTGATGAATTTTAAAGTAATTGAGTATTTAAAAAATTACTTGTTATGTTTTTAAATTAACTCTTTCTCTCTACACTAACAATGCCACCCTATTGTTAGCAACCTTGTCTGGTATCGGTCCTTGTCGGGAAAAACAAGAATTGGTGGAGGCACTTTATGGTTCCGCCTAATCGACCAGCTAAAGCTATAAAATAAAGTAAAATCAAATTAGCAGTTGGTACAGAATAACTGGTAGAGATACCTTCACAATGGACGGAATAGGCATTTTTCAATACAAAAGGATGCCAATGGGTTTCAGTACGTCACCTCAGTACTTTCAACAATTCATTGACATACTATTGGGCCCATTATACCGGAACACTGGTCTCGTGCATATTTATGATATATTTACTATAGGAAATACATTTAGATAACACCTTAGTAATATTAGAAAAGTGATGTAAAAATTAAGAAAATTTAACATTAAAGTTAATGCTAAGAAATGTTCTTTTGTTCAGGTAGAAATCCAAATTTTAGGACACTGCATAACACCAAATGGTATAGTAACTGACCCTGATAAAGTAAAACCTATTCAGGAAATGATGCCACAAAGAAATCTAAAACAGTTAAGAACATTTTTTCGAATGACCTTGAACTTACAAAGGTACATTCACAATTACGCTAGCAAAGGAGAACCACTAATATTAATTTAACGGAGTAGAATATACCATATCGATGGGGAGACAAAGAACGGGCAACATATTTAGAATTGAAAAAAAGCAGTTCAATATGCACCAATATTACAAAAATGTGAGAACAAATGCACAATACTAGCATGCGACGCATTACAGATGGTGATCGGTGCAGTATTAACGCAGGGAGACCCTCAAACTAAACAAAGATATATTATAGCTTTTGCTTCCAAGGAATTCTCTCTAAACAAAGCACGTTTGAGTACAACAGAACACGAGTTAGGAGCCATAGAATATTTTGTGACTTACTTCAGACAATATTTATACGGTAGAAAGTTTACTATAGAAACAGACCATGCCAGTTTGGGATACTTAAAAGCCATGTCCGAACATAATATTAGAATACAAAAGATGGCAATCGCTCTAGTAGAATATGATTTTACAGCAAAAATAGTGCAGCGTAAAGTAAACACTTCATCTGATGCAATGAGTCGTAAATCGACTATATGTCAAAAAAACATATAAAGTATAGAATGGCAACTCATGTAAGGTAAAACATAATATGTAAAATTGCAATACATTATACAAAGCAGTAGCAGAAACCTTGTACCAGAATCCACAACACGATATAGAAATCAAGAAAAGTAAAGCCAAATATATTATTAATAACTTTACTGATTTAAAGAGCTACTTGAAAATGTATAATAAATGTGGAATACCTGCTAGTGCATGCTATGGAAAAAATTATAACAGATATTTTCCAAGTTAATGTAGAGGTAGTAATGGAAAATTGCCCAAAAAAATAAAAACTACATGCATAGCTCCGCTATTAAATTGTCAGAACATAATTGCCAATACAAAAGGGGACACACAATATTTACAGGTGTATCGCCATGAACAAGAATACATTAAAATTTAAAATGACAGTGAGCTTTTCAGGGGCCAACTTAACAAACAAACATCTCCATTTCTAGAAGACTATGATAAAGATCCCTAGATTCAAAAACTAAAAATAGCATTAACCAAACCGGCTAAAGCCGATATAAAATATGTAAAACTAGCCAGACGATATGGAATAATGGGAAAAGGGGAGAGCTACAATAAAATGTGCACAAGCACTGGCGAAAAGAAACTTACGTTAGTGCCTTCATATTATGTTAAGGAAATCATAACAGCACATTATGATGGATTAATAGGTGGCTGGCATTTTGAAAATCTCAAAACCTTTCAAAAAATTTAAAACGCATTCTATTGGGATACAATGAACAGGGACATGAAAGATCACATAAAAATCTGCCATGCTTGTCAGAATATAAAACCATCTAACCCAAAACCTATAGGCCAGGTTCAAGCCATAACCCCACCACTTTTAGAAGCGTGGCCTTTGACGCCGAAGGTCCCTTACAGTGGTCAGCAAAATGAAATAGATATGTCCTTGTAATGGCCGAATTCTTCAGCAGTTACGTAGTCACCAACCAGTGAAAATCATTGATGCTCAAACGTGTGCAAAATTCATAAGAGACGTAATATTAAAGTATGGCTGTCAAAAAAAAAATTCTTATAGACAGGGGCACATCATTCAATAATAAACTTGTAGCTGAACTATTAAAGATGTTGCAGATTGAGAAATTACTAACCACAGTTTACAATCCTGCTTGTAACGGTCTTGTGAAATCTGTTAATAAAATACTGTCCCAACAGCTTACCATATGTGCTAACGAGGACCCCACTAATTGGGATGAATACGTACAATTCATCATATTTAATTACAACACTACTGTAAACACTAGCACCAGATTCACGCCATTCTACCTGTTGCATGGAGTTGAAGCAATGCAACCCTCCCACTTATTTGCAAATACGTATTTAGAACGCAGTGATAACTGGTGTCAGAAACTACTTGCAGACAGAGAACAAGCAAAACTTAACTTTGTATTAGCACACCAGAAACAGACAAAATTATTCGACAGACATGTCAGATCCAACACAATAAAGATAGGACATTGGGTGTGCTTAAAGAATATGGCACCTAGTAAAGCCCTCACTTTTAAATACAAAGGGCCTTTTCGAGTAACGGATATCATAGTACCATCAACAAAAGTAATCCAGATTAACAAACATGGCAAATCGAAGCTATAAACAGTGAATACTATAAACATAGAAATGGCAAATGTACGACAATAATATACACATTACAAATTATGTAAAATGTACTAATGCAGTAATTATAAGTTTCAGTGTGGTCGAGAGAATTGCGGCTAGTGTCGTGGAACACTCTGTCCACAACTTTGATGTCGCATCAGCAAACACATCAGCAGACCCACCTGGAGAGGGTGAACTGCGATCGGGGCCGACGACCCATCTGGCAATACAAGGCGTCGTGTCACGCGTGCCCAGCAGTAACAACACAAGAGTAAACTGCATTACCTAATTCACTCCGCAGGGAACAGAGGACGGCGAGGCATCAGGCGACAAGACGGTTTAAGCTGATCTCAAATCATGTTGCGTGTTATGCCATACGTTTTACTTCGTACTGCACTCACGCGGGTAATGATTGAAAACAGGTCGAACCTGAATTATTAAGTGTTCGCATGGTAAGTCCTATCCATTGGTTGTTAAACAGAGAGTTCGAGTTACAACAGTTACGACGAAGGCATTCACCTTTACAACGTAACTAATTCCCTAAACACTAATTGGAAAATCAAGCATGCCATGTTGCCAGAGGTACTAACTTACGCTAAATCAATTCAGATACAAAGGACGTCGGAAAGCAAAGTATTCGCCTTCCTGGAGCAATTACAATTATGTTAGTGCAACAGTAATAGTAATACTCATACTCATTCGATGAACACACACAAATGATACCGGTAGCCCTTAATGTATTCGCAATATCGTCAGCTGTGCGACAAAAACGTTGGCGAAAAGTCACGTACATTCCTCGGCGTCAGTTCTTTCATGCAGTGCACTAGTAAGCAGATAGAGGGCAGCACTCACTAGGTGCTGTCTCAAAGCGCAAAAACCATGGTAATCATTTTTATATATAAAGAGAGTAATCTCAGGGGCCCCACAAAAGTAAAAATTGTAATAAATGTACACATTAGGTTATAAGATTATTAAGTGTGATGAAAAATTAGAAGTTAGCTAAGAATACTAGGGTACAACTAGCAGTTAAAGTTAAGCCAAAAATTGCATTAACAAAATAATTAACATATATTACTAATATGTTACATAAGATGTATCAACGTAACGTAATAAAAATATATATTGTATTATGTAGAATAGTAAGAAAAGCCTTTCACTAAGGATAGCGAGCTATGTAAAATTGCAGACTGTCGGAGCATAAGGAGCACCGAATCCCTCACTTATACACATTCCTGGTGTTCGGGGCCCTACAGCAAATTTTTGGGGGATAATTGGTGCCGAACACATTCCCACATCCATGCACCGACAGGAGCACCAACAAAAATTAATAACAAAACCATGTCAACGATGCATATATACATAATGTTCTTAAAAACAACTCTAATTAAGTCAAAAATAGTATGGTGTTAAATCTTATAATGTAATTCAATTGGGGCCTAGATTCAGTTGGCATTCACACACACATACACACACATATATGTATATATATAATGTTCTTAAAATCAATTAATTATAATGTTACCATAATCAGCCAACAGCGGGCAGTCTCATTATGCTGCTAAAGGCCTTTCATAATCAGTAAGCGAGGACACTTAATAGAGACCTGGGCAGCTCATTACGAGATGGCGAAGCGCATCTGCTGGAGGTGGCCCAAAGATCAAGGCGGGGAGAGCGATCTCGAGGTGCTGAAAAATGCGAAGTGTAGCGATCTTCGCTGCTGGATTCTGCGGGCTGCCGACTGCGGGTGCGTGATGAATGGATTGGAATGCATCGGACCTTGGAAGAACCCCGATGTCAGCCTTCATTCCTGGGCCAGCGGATTCGCCACCACTGCTGGTAGGCCCCGGATGTCTCGCGTTTCCCAGATCGACGAGATATTTTGGTGGAAGGGGTGGGAGGGGGGGCTCCCTGAAGAACTCACCCCACCTTCACCCATGGAGTGGAGATCCTGGCATCGGCGCGGAAGGGCGAAGATGGAGTCGGTGTCATGACTGAACTGTCCTGTTTTCCGACGCACTCAACGAGAAGCATGGGGGCCCTGCATCCTCAGTTGATGTCAGTACTGCAGTGCTGGTTCACCTAAACGGCAGTATTAACTGTAGCTAAACTCTAAGGGCGCCTGCGCCCGCACGACGACTGGCATTGGCGAGGTGGCTGTTCTGTCCCCCGCAAAACACACTAGCTGCGATCTCATTTCATTTCAACCCGCATCAAACCAACAGAAGTATTTCTTCCCGAACTAACAACTACCCTACTTTATCCAGCCCTAATCTAGTTAAAAGGAATCATTTTATCCTCCGCGACTGTTGCATAGATTTTCCACGGCCTTCTCCGCTTTGCCTGGTTTGCTATGCTCTTCCATCTAGACCCTTCTTCTTTCGGGGTGTGCGCATGGTTACAATTGAGGCCATGGCACTATAACCCTGCATAGCCGCGATGCATGCGCCCATTATAAAAATTAAACCCGACCTAAGACGTAAAGGGCTTGCCCTGAGACGCATCCCACTCTCCAACCGACTTAGCTACTAACATGCATGCCGGAGGGCACACAGAACTGTGAAGGTGCTCACGCTAACGTAGCGGGATTTGGGGGCTCACCAGAAAATAAAAAAATTCTCCCCACACACTACCGCTAACACTACTGCAAGACTGTCCAGAGACTGCGTCCAAGGCCGCTGCTGCTCCACGTCCAGGGTCGACGCCAGTCGAGGGCCATACGACGTCGCCACGAGGTCGGCGGGAGCTCATATTTTTGGAGCTCCAAGCAGAACGTTTGCATCAAATAAACTCTATGGTAAGCAAAGGGGACCATCCCATAAGGCGAGAAATCGAGGTGTTATAATGAGAGCTGATTAACGTAGCGTGCTGACAAGAATAGTAATGGGTAATTGAGCAGTATAATATTTTGAGATTAAAGAATATACAGCGTGAAGATAGTATCACGCTGTCGTAACAGTTCTGTATATCTTGCTTTTGATGAATTATTTTCAAATAATTGAGTAATAAAAGAATGAATTGATTTGTTTTATAATAGAGCTCTTTCTCTCTATCTCTAGCTACGCTACCCTATAATTAGCAGCCTTGTCTGGTATCGGTACTTCTCAGGACGAACCAGAACAACTTGCTGGAAATCTCTCGTTTTCCTGTACCTGTGAATGTGGGCGAAATCCGAGTGAGTGAAGAGATTTGGGCGTCTCTTAACAGCGAGGTCTTCATAGCCGATGAGGGTGATTGAGGTGAGCATGGAGCAGCGCCGGAATGAAGTGGCGGGGGAAATGGGAGATCCCCGAGGAAAACAGCCGACTAGCGGCATCGTCCGGCACGATTCCCACATGCGACAATCCGGGAGTTACCCGGCCGGGGATTGAACCCGGTTCGCCTTGGTGGGAGGCTAGCAGGCTAACCGCTCAGTCACCGTGGCCCCGTAAATTCCTAGTGAGGCATAACACTGACAAGTTATTCTTAACGGTTAACTGGTGCACCGGGAGGGCGTGGTACCTTTGGGTATTTCGCGTCGCATACCCTTTGTTTTTTTTCTTTCCGTATTAAGAATAATTTTTGTTATTTAATATTTACATGAAGAATTTGTCTTTAATGAATGACATTTGCAACTATTTATCCTTAGGTTTTCCTCTTTGCTATGGAATTTGAATTGTTGAAATCATATAATTACACTTCACGCTACATTAATTTCAAGACAGTGGGGTGATTTCTTGTTCTGCTGGTTGCGAAGTTACCAACAAATCAACTCCCATTTTAAAGTCATTCAACTGTGTACCACATAATACTAATATTTCCAATGGAAATTAGGGGCCGTGATTGTGTAATTGTTAGACTGCTCGCCTTCAACCAAGGCGAACCGGAATCGATTTCCGGTCGGGCAACCCCCGGATTTTGCATGTGGGAATCGTGCCGGACGATGTCGCTGGTCGGCGGTTTTTTTTTCGGGAACTCTTGTTTCCCCCGCGCTTGCATTCCGGCGCTGCTATGTGCTCGCCTCACCTCACCCCCATCGGCTCTCAAGACCTCGATGTTAAGGACCCGGTCAAATATCTTCACTCACTCCAATGAAAATTAACTACGTCTTAAAATATTACAAAGGTACACTGAAAACAACTTCGGGAAACTTTTGAACCTATTGGCTCAATTTGGTGCTACCTTTAGTCCGGTGGTGTGAACGGCCAGCCAGGTTTCTCGACCCGTGAAGCCAGCCCTGAGGTGATTATTTAGTGTTACTTATGTCCATAGTATTAGTTCTGCAATCAAAACCATAATAACTAGGAATAACGTATATATCCAACACCGTCAAAATTATAAAGCATACCCTCCGAGTGACCTACTAACTGAGCATTCCTGGTCTGGTCACATGTTTAAATAAATATCGTCGCAACTCAAAATCAGTGCACAAATTCTTATCCGCTTGTTATTCTTTACTTCATTTAAAACTTCTGTTTAGGGTCTGGATATCAAGGAGAAGAGTTATACTCTAATTAGGAGCAGTTTTTTGAAACAGTGACCTATAGTGCCATGTTGGCCGTTAAGGAATTAGGACTTCAAACGACTTGCAGAAATTTAAATTAATATAGTGATCTATATGGCTTGAATTTTCGTCGACAGACGGATCATCAGAGACGAAACCAGTTGCGTTGAACCCGGGACCTTCCTAATATATGTACAGAGTGTCACCAATGCGCTGCTTCGCTTGATGCAGAGCTTTGGAAATACCGCTGTTTGTATGAATATTTCGACTAATTCTGTGTAGGCCTCGTTTAGGAACAGAGTTCCAGTGTCCGTCATGAAGTGCTGAATTTTTTCTTCAGCACCAAAAAGTTCGTTTCGTGTGTTTTCACTACAGATGTTAAGTTCGAATATCCCAAAATAGAAACTTGAAAAAGGGTATAGGGTCATGGTGAACACAATTATCTCTCTTATTTCGCACTTAAAGGACTATAGGTTCTCTTTTAATTCCCTTGTTATACGCATAGTAACTGCGCAATGAAAGCGATGAGGCATTCGATATCGTGTTTCAAGTACACAGTTCTTTAGAAAAAGAACAAGAGGGAAAATCGTGAAGTCGTAAATGACCGCACAGAGTAATATTATACCTGGAATTATAACAAATAAAACAAAACATATTCAACGTCACAAAATGGTGTCGTGCCTACCATTTTAAGCACTTATCCCCCCCCCCCTGCTACCTCCCATCATCTGCGAGATGCAAGCGAGATGCAAGAATTGTTGTTGCAATAACTTTGCAAACACTCCTTCGCGAACTCCAACACGGGAATTGATGGCCACTCTTTCCAGCCACTCATATACCACATCTTTATTATTTTATCTGACGCATCCGTCAGACGGCGATTCCATTCTCCCAGCGAGTTGCGGGTGGTCCTGGGTGCAAGAACCAGCGAGGGTCGGCTGAGAGCACGCTGATGGACGGCGTCTGCCCGCACGAGCGTGTCTCTCACCGCCTCGGATGACGCCACTCGCGATTCCTCCGCAGACCGCGACGGTGATATATGTCCCAGGGCTGGCGGGCTGGTGGGCGGGGGGGGAGGGGCCTAATGGGACGTCATCTGTCAAGGGAGATGCACCGCAACGTTCGTTGCTCTTGTGAGGAGTGCTTCCCGTAGCGACGGTGGCCATCTGTCAAGCTAAGGCTGAAACGCCGCTTGCTGCGGAAATTTGAGTAACGTTCAGTATGGACTCGCGAAATGATGTGGAATTTTCGTCAGGACTATCTGGATGTCTGCATAGCGAAATACCCAATAAATTCCAAATATGCATCTTTTAAAAAATGCCTTGTTCTTACTCTTGCCAAAGTAGCCTAAGTGAAATTTCCCTGTCGTGAACTAGGCATATATATAGCATATTTTCAAAATTTTCTTGGAAAATTGAAATTGTATCGAAGATGAGGTAGTGAACTGCTGAGACAGTGTTTTCAGTTCTAGGAGCAGAACAACTCATACTCTGTCATTCAATATGGACAGTGCGGTTGATTTTGACCCTTAACTTGACCACCAGTAACTTCACAGCCTCAGCGAATATGACACCGCCAGTGCCCTTTTCTGAAAACGGCCTGAAAATAAAGCACTTAATTGCTAATCTTAAACTATTTTTAAAATTTTTGTAGTAGTGTAATGTTCAATAAAATTTCTACATTGTCTCTTTTCTCATTTGGACCAGAGAAAGCCGAAGATTAAAGCAAGTCCAACATCTTTGCACTCTTCAGTTAACTGGACATAGCCTAACTGCGCCCCGCTACTCTGAACTCCTTTTCCCGTCGCTTAGAAACTTTTACACTCGATCGACAGCTTTCTGTGCAGAAAATATTGACTATTTAATGCACTTTGGTGATTGAGCCTCTAATTTCTCAGTCATTAGGCGGAAAATACATTAATTGTCATAAAAATTCGCGCAATCTGTAAAAGCAATTCGGTTACCGTGAAAACTGTCAAATAAGCCACTTCGTTGGATGATGAAACTATTACAGTTTCATACAGTGGCGCTTGCAAGTACGTCGTACGAAGGCGCTGCCTTCGTCCTCCGGGTGACACCGTCCTCGGAACGAAGTATGAGTGAGTGAAGAGATTCGGACGGCTCTGAATATCGAGGTCTGGAGAGCCGAAACGAAGAATGAGATGCTACATGCACCAGGCGTGATTGTTTAGCGATAGACACGCTGACAAGACAGACGAAACAACAACACGAGCAAACTGCGGAAACTGAAACTGGCTGGACAATAAAGCTGCCAGAGGCACGGTGGTCGACGGGCCGAATTGTGCTGGAAGCAGTGGGCACGTAAATACACCCGTACATGACGAACCAGTTTTGGACTTCTCGACAGACCACCAGGAGGAAGGGCCGTCTAATCGTCAGACAGGCGCGAACAGAACAGAACCACGAGCAGCTTCTTTCACCTGCTATAACGACTTGTGGTAGCTTTATTGAACACCGTTTCTTTATCAGAATAATTTTATAGAAATTTTTATGCCCTATTGCCTCCTTTGCATGGCATGTCTGGTTATAGGATGTTCACGGTAAAATGAGTACTTTTGAAAGCCCTGGTAAAGATCTACTTGTATATACCTTGTGTAATCATCCGCCTTATGTAATATTAACATTAACATGGGCCTCATCTCTTTATTCATTCGTCGGTCAAATGAAACTGTTAAATTATTAAGAAAGTAAATACTTGACAAATCTGCACATGCTTATACTTCGACGTATTAAAAAACAGAAAGTGGAATAAATAATTTTTAATTTATCACAAATGATTACCTAACCCTTTTTATTCGACGTTAATTTATGGAACTACTTTCCCTCCATAGTTACCAACTTAAGAGGACGAATGTCACTCAGTGCGCCAATTAAAATATATGCATACAGGGCAGTGACTTTTTTTCTAAGGTTCATTTCTATAAAGTGGTCACTTTATCGTGAACAGCCTTTACCTGGTTAGTTGCCTATCGAAAGTTTGTGGATCCACATAGGACGCCAGAATCCTCAAAAGCGAAGTATTGGTGAATTAGAACATAATTTACAACAACAGAAGATAAACGACCATAAGGAGAACGTACGACGTTTGTTTGTATCCGTGCTTGATCGTCTCGTCGCATGTATCCAGGCACTAGGCGGTGCGACGAGGTATTACCAAAAGTGCACTACCGTACGGCGAGTGGGTGGAAGATTGTCCTTATGCGATTGCGTCTTTATTTTGTCTCTTCCACCACACTAATACAATTTCCTCTAAACAGGACAGTCAGTTTCTTCTTGGTGCAAAAATTTATATGGTAATGAATGTATTTCACAGCGTTGTTTTTCGGACTGGCGGCAATATTGATTTTAGAATAAGACATGCAAATTTAAAAATTCACAATTTTTAAGCAATTTCAGAGTGTTGGGTTTTTTTTCGGATCGCACTCGTACACATCGAATAAATCAACAATACTTTTGTATTATCATTTAAAGTTTTTTAATGAATTGATACAATTGCAATTTTTTTAAACTAAAAGCCAGACTTAACTTCCTTTTACGAACATTTATGTTCAATTCACAATGTAATAGTGCACATAGACAGCATAATCTGTCAAAATTCTTACATTTAGTTATACTGCCTAGTTACGTAACCATCTGTAATATCATATTTTCTATGATGCGTAAATTAGACTACCGACTCAAGCTATGTACACTCCCAAACATTAACCTCTCGACTTTCGAGTCAATATTTTCAGTAATCTTACCTACAGACTGTTCACGGTAAAGTGAGCACTTTCAAGACCCTAGTTACTTTTTCCTTTCACCCATATTTAATCCTTTAACCACCTTTGTAAATAAATATTGCCATGTAAGTAATAAACATAGTGTGCATATTCTACTGCAATTGGAAGTTAACGCCTAAAGTTAAAATAAATGTATATTTATTGAAAATTATTCCAAATGAAAGGGCTTTCGAAAGTACCCACTTGACCGTGAATGGCCTATACGTGCACACATGCGACCACTAAACACACTTGTGCGTTGTACACCCTCCATAATGACTTGCGAGCATCATGCACATTTAAGACCACAATGTTCGCTTGACCGATACCTGACTCATCTACGTCACCGGCTGTGTATGTATGTGTAGCAATTCAGATTGAATTTTCTGCCAGAACAGCATTAATAAGTGGAGTGAATGGTTTGTGCGGGCCTCCATCCATCTTCGACATACATTCTGAAATTTGGATGACTTCAGTTATTATCTATAGTTTCCAATATGGGACTGATATGATTGAATTTCGAAATAACTGTTAAGATGTTCTCTGCGCCTTTTCAAGGTTGGTCCATAAATATTGAATCTGGAAATTAAGTTGTGGAGGAATGTACATCAATCGAACATGGTGGGTATCTCTCCCCTTAACACCAGGATAGGTACTGAGAGACAATGAGTATGAAGCAAGGTGGGTATGGAGTAGCGTTGGAATGCAAGGGCGGGGGAAACGGGAGATCCCGAGAAAACCTGCCGACCAGAGGCATCATCCGACACGATTTCCATGTGTGAATATTCGGCCGGGGGGGGGGGGGGGGCACTCCACGAGGAATCGAACTGGTTCGTTTGGTGGGCGGCGAAAGCTCCAGCCGTAGTTCTACAGATGAGGTAGAGCGATTATTCGTCTTCTGCGCATGTACCCTACAATGACCTACCATGAAGCAACATAACTGTCAATATCACATGGTCAATGATGAACGTGTTTGTTTATGTCTTAATTTTCAAATGAAGTACTATTTATACATAGTAACACAAAGTCGCCTGGCCATATATGTATGTGTATTTGGCTAAGGTTTCTAAACAAATTGATTGATTTTGATGCGATTTTCGCCATCATTTAGAGAATTTCTTGAGGAAGGTTCGGGTTTATAATAGATTAATATTTAATGTAAGGATAGTGGAGAAATGTCGACGTTTTATAATAAAGTTTTCGGGCTCTTGCATGGCATACGCTGACTAAACGATAAGAGATACGCCAAATTAATGTACTACAGAATTGTAGATCTCAAAAAGTCTACAAAAAAGTCTGCTACAGCACGTATTTATCTTTTAAGGATGACCCACAGTAATCATTTTTGCCTTTTAAAATATAGGGGTTCACTTACAAAGACTTTTAGAACAACACGGTATTAATTCGATGTTAGTTACCTTAGCATTTAGTGTCTATACTTGCTGTAAACCTAAACAATACCATATTTTTATATCGCACCCGAGCGATGCCGGGGCGGGTACCTAGTTATATTAATAAATACTTTTATAAATTTGAATGTAATCAAACTGCCATACAAATTGGTTAGAGGAAGTACGAAACATCTCAGAACACTTGGTTTATAAAGAATATTCTAATCTCAAATCCAATCCATGTCGTTTTTGTTAGTCGTGTTGGCAGAAAAGCATTTCTATGTTGGGACACGGAGACTGGTTGTGAGCAGCTAGCGAGATCGGCCTGCCTCATCTTGAGTCTATGGTTCCAGCATCTGCGTATCGTGGCCACTAACAACTAGCAGAAATAAAATTAATATTTATTCAAACATAAATTTCTCTCGTGGATTTCGAATCATTTCCAACAGCAGGAAATGATAAATTTTACAAAAATTATGGTCTATTCAGCATTTATACACTGACTTATCTATAAAAATTACTTTCCAAATTACGTATCTGCCACCTACGTATAAATTAATTTATTCAGCGAATAAATACCAGGGAAACATGTGGGTTGAAGAACTTCAAATCAGTAGTCCACACAAATGGCGTGTTGGCTTTAATATTCACGGTAAAAAGTTATTGGTTTCGTTTCACGAAGGTTAATCACACGGAAAGTTTACAGCTCCATTTATTCGGATTACATTATTGTAGTAGTAAAGTAAAATGTGGACGAGTGTAGACCAAGCTCAATACTTACAAGTTTATTATTACATACCTATGTCTATGAAGTGGCGTCAGATCTTGTGCTATGCCTTGTTGAGATCACACGCCAGCTCGGTAGGAATAAATTAATATTTTTCCACCTTTTTACAAGTGGGCTGGGACGCATACCTAGAAAGAAATATCTACTGTTAAATTTGCTTTAGATTTTACCAGTTCAGCCAAGTTGAAAGTCAGCATGCACGCCTTATTAATTCAAGTGTACACTCTCATTCGAGTGAGATAGGAATGGAATAAATCAGCCAATTTAAATATAGTACGATATGGCTATTTTAGGCATGCATAGAAGTTTTGAGCAATTCTCCGGGAATCCGTTAGGATCTCATTACAATTTCATCAAATTCGAAACTCATACATAACGTTGTAATGACATCAGACTTTTATAATTTCGACCACGCCAGATGCTTATTTTCAAAATGACTACCACTTTAAAATTTAGGGCGTTGTCATACGCAAGGAAACATTTAACCAATTGTAAAGAAATTGTGTATGTTGACAGGAAATCATGTAAGCACTTATTTTAGAGCTGGAGATTATTTTCGGCCAGTCTTTTGAAGATAACACTACATGAAAATATAAATACTTTACAATATATATTTCAAAAACTATACAACAGATTTTCACAAAATTTGACACGTACGTACCTAATAATATGTTGTGCCATTTATGTGAAATTTAAGTGTATGCGGCTATTATCTTCAAAATGGCAACCATACAACCATACAATACGGCAAATTTTGATCAAACTTTGTATACTGAAATTATCTATCACAAGTATCATACACGCCAACACATAGCTACTTGTGCCAAATATTTTGTAAGATACCACTACATGACGAAATTAAGTTTTACTGTCATATCTCGTGAAACAATTTAACCGACTCTTACCGAATTTGGAGAATCAGTAGTTCTATAGCAGGTGATGTAAACTGGTATGGTTTAACTAGGACAAACACTTATTTTCAAAATGGTGTCAGTATAAACATTTTATTTTTAGTGCTTAATCTGCGGAACCATGTAACCAATTTCAAATCATCTTCGTATTCTGACAGTGTCAATTACAACCATGAAATGAGTCTACATATCACAATTTTTTTTTTAAATAGTGCCACAAGAATAAATAAAATTTAGTGACTTATCTCAAAAAACAGTCACACAATTCCTACCAAATTTGGCAAACAAGCAGCAATACTGTAGGCCAAATAATTACTATACTATAAGTAGGTCAGGCACACTTATTTCCAAAATGGCGGCTCTATAAATAATTCTTTAAGTTTTTATTTATATTAAAAATTTTAATCAAATCAAACCAAAATTTGTATACTGTCCGTACTTATTAGATTCATTGTAAACACAGCCTCTTTTAGGCAATTTCGTATAATAGCTGTAATGACTAAATGAGAAAATTAATTTATTATGCCACATCTTGGAAACCAATCAGCCTATTTCCACCAAATACTTCGCACAAGTAGCGTTACGGTAGGCCATGCAAATTCACATGATTTAAGTTGCTCTGTCACCAGGGGTGTAGCCAGGGAGGGGATATCGGGACATATTCTCTCACCGAAATACAATAAAGTATTCAAAATAAAATATACAACTATATGTGTTTTAAATATAAGAAATGTCTGGTCCCATTTGAGCCTGAAGGATGTTTAGTCCTATATTATTTTGTGGCTCCATATCTGTATATTAGCCCATTGATTGCAAATAATTCCTTAAAATTAACATAAGTAAATTTTTCACATGAGAAATTGGCAATCCCCATTGAACACAAAAAATTTTTATATCATTTTATAGTTCCGTTTCAGTACATTAGTACATTGGTTGTAAATCATTTCATGAATTAATATTTTTTAATGTTTCTAGCTTTCACATTTTATGTAGAGACTTATTTTTAAAATAACAGCCGCACGTAAATATATTCAACAAAACCTTCGACTGATTATATCCGAAACTGATGCTCCGAATCATACCTCCATAATGCAGTTGGTCGCTACCCAGATTTTGGTACGACGTTTCCCAAACTTTAAAGAACTCCATCAAAAATTATTCCCATCCATGTAGAGGAAAGTGAGCTCATTAGTTATATCAGTAACTTCTTGTCTGTTTGGTTGGTACACATGAGAGTATGGAACAGGATAAGTAACACATTTACGTTCGTAACGATTTCACCTTTTCACGTAACTGACGCATAATAAATTTATTGACGACATGGAAACGTACATTTTTACATATTGCAGAAAGATACGAATTCAGTTGAGGGATTTGGGCGGCTCTTAACAACGATGTCTTGAGCCGATGAGGATGAAATGAGGTAATTCGTAGGAGTGCAAAGGCGGGAAAAACGGGAGGTCCCGGCGGAAGCCCGCCGACAAGAGGCATCGTCCGTCACGATTCCCACTTATGAAAATCCGGGAGTGACCCGTCTGGGGATTGAACCCGGTTCGTCATGGTGGGAGGCGGGCAGGCTAACCGCCCAGCCCACGGGGCCCCACATACGACTTGAGGAAAAAAGTAGATTCTAAGCTGGACTTTCAGAAGTGGCCTGGTTTCTGTATTGTCTCTTTTCGCGAGGCATATCGTTGACTGAAACGGGACCCCATACTATGTTTTAGGTAGCTATAATAACTGTGGCGCTGTCTATCTCCCATCTATGTTAAACATTTTTCACTTTACAGAAATACTTTACCAAAGAAAAAGCTTTTACGTAATTAACAGTGTTTGGAATTTTGTGCAAAAATATTTGTTCTATTTTAATGTTAAATGGTTTTAGATTACTCTAAAACGTCCTTAAATAACTGCCATCACTAGTATGGATTTAGCTCTTTGATTTCATCCAACATTTCTCTCCAGTGAGTCACTTAAAGAAGTAAATTCGTTTCTCGTGCTGGAACCGAGCCAGAACAGGATTTGCCGAGAAGTCCCAGAATTACATTTTATCGCTAATTAGCTGCCGTAGCAGAGTAGGTTCCTTTCCTCAAGCGAGTAGAAGTTTACAGTTCCTGTTTTACCACTAGCACTTGCAAAAAGAGGAAGGATAGACGGCAGTGCCTTGAGTCCGACAGACATTTTTGAATTAAATCTGCGGTGATACTAGAGTTATACTTTTAATTGGTTTTAATATTAAATATAATAATAACTGATTGTTTTGGTCCCACTTTCATTCCTTTTTACTGACTGGGAGGCAATGGGTTCGTGGATTGCGTTCAATAGTAAACTTAAGTGTGTAGGTGAGTGTGTCACATACACACACTAATGTCTATCCGGCGTTCGAACTGGGAACCTCGTGGCGCATCTTCGCAGATTGTTCCAGAGGATATGTTGTTATTGACAGCGGTGTGCCAAGACTGTGCTTTTTTTTAAGCCATGGCCCTTATTTTTCTTCAATTTTTATGGCATAATACACTGCTCAAAATTAAAAAATAATGGCCATGATTTTGTATGGATATATTTGATCTATTCGGCACCACTCCGCTGAAACTAAAGATATGCACACCTCTCAGACCTGAAAACAATACAGCATTTATAAAGGAAAACATTCTGTGCCTCGCATCGATTAATTAACTTAAGGATGTGTAAACCAGAAATGGTTCTTGAATAAAGTGAAAACAGAATGTGGTAATTATACTTTCCTGTGGGCTGTCAATGAGCAGTGTTGCCACATATTATCTGCATCACTGCAGCAAAACATCTCGGTATACTCCTAGCCAGTCTTCGGATTCGTGTCTGTGAAATGTGCTACCATTCCTCTCGTTGGGCTTCCTTTAGATGGGAAATTGTTAGGGGAGGGTCTGGACGTCCTGTAACTTGCCTTTGCAGACGATCCCATAGGTGGTCTATCATGTCCAGATCGGCGCTACATGGGGTACACTCCAGGGCAGTGGTGTTATGGCGTTTCTTCAACTAGAGGGTGTCCTGACCCTCTCCAAACACTTGCCCAGCTAGAGAATCCCTCCGAGATAAGCAGTAACAAATTCCACAAAGGCGTATCAGAAGACTGGTTAGGAGTATGCCAAGACGCTGTGCTGCAGTGATGCAGGCAAGATGTGGCAACACAGCTTATTGACAGTCCACGCGAGTACACAGTTACCACATTCTGTTTTCAGTTTGTTCAATAACGATTTCTGTTTTACACATTATTACGTTAATCTATCGATGAGAGGTACAAGAAGTTTTCCTTTACAAATGCTGTATTGTTCTCAGTTTTCAAAAACCTTGAAAAGTTTGTATGACTTTCATTTCTGCAGAGTGGTACCGAATATATAAGATATATCCATGCAAAGTTGTGACAACTTTTTCATTTTGAGTAGTTTATATTCCGAAATCAGTTCGAACGTTACAGTGGAAGATAGGAGAACGAAAGTTTCTCGCGTATTATAAAAATTAATCAGCATACAGTTGTTAGTAGATGAGGGTTACGGAGTATGAAAATGTCAAGAATTCTCAAATAGTCGCTAAATTAATGTTACTTTTTTATTATATATATAGAGCGTGGCTGATCACGCGAATTGGGTTTGTCTAGGGAGTTCATGGATTCACCTACGAACGGCTGCGCTGGAAATGGCTTTTCCTAAGTGGCTTGCCATCATAATCCAGGATATACTTGGTGTCGTTTTTAATACGAAAAGTTCCTATTCCTTTACTCATTAAGGCAATCATATTAGCTTACGCGCATGGCAACAAATATATAGTGTTATTTTCTTGCTTGACTTGACTTGATTCTTACGCCCCAAACACTCTTGTAAACTGCTTCAACGTAGTAGAATGGTTTGTTTGGTATGTCCAAGAGCACATATATAGACGTGGGCTGTAAATTGACCGTAAGCAAGCTGTTTAAATTCTGTAATTCTAGTTGCATGCCAGCCTCGACCTTAAAATATCCGAAACTTTAAATTCTAAACAGCTGTCGTTATGTACCATTCTGTTCTGAGAATTGTCATCTGAAATTTCATTGTACTGATACTTAATTTGTAGAGCAGAGTATTATTTCTTAGACCACGCGTGATGAATTCCGGAATTCTTTCGTTGTTGATAAGATATTTGCTGTTTTCTTGGATGTAATTAACACTTTAATAGGTTTTTGACAAGTTGCCGTATAAATAAACTCTTGAACTCAGCACAAAAATATCCCAGAAACAAAATTGTAAAGTGCTCTATGGTACAGTATGAGGTAGTTTTGTTCAACGTTAATGTCTACTGGTAGTCTAAAAATTAACTAAAAGAAAAGGTTAAAAAATATTTACTCACTAGGTAACGAGCTATCCTAATAGTGTACACAACGTAATCCTTGTACAAGTTTTGTAAATTAAAAACCCATTGAAATTGAAAATAACTTTATTGTAAACACACAAAAAACGTTCTACTCTAGCAAATGAGGTACTTGCGCTAACGCATCTTTATCCACTCTTCACTGAGAACGACACAATTCATCCGCGTATCGCTAGGGGGCAGCACATCCTCAAAATTAAAACTGGCCAAGGTAATGTACATTATTATATCAATACAACACTCTCACTACGTAGAAAACTTCTTACTATATTGTTAATAACTTAAGTCTTAAAATAGTTAAATTATGATACAAGTTCTTTATAAGAACTTCTTATGAACTATGTTAACCCATCTCTGGTTCAATGTCTTCGTTTCGAGTTCCAGTAAGTGCTATTTAGTCGATGAGAGATATTGTTTACTGTATTAACCTTTCAACAAAGTACATTAGGATTTATGTCACATAATTTAAAATAAAAGAGTTGTTTCCTTAAGCTTATTTGCTTGTGTGAGTTAAAACCTTAAATGGTGGATACTATTCCCAACTATTAATTATTTTATGCCCTCGGGTAAGTTATCGATTGTAATTAGAGTCGGACAACGATGCATACAAAGATACATATGCATACTGTAACAATTCGGTTCGACAAGAATCTTTGAAAATGCTAATTTCTGTGTATGGGGAACTTTAAAGCAATCACCATTGGCCGAGGAGTCTAAGTATTCCAAAAATATTCCGATATATCTCTTTCGATTCCTTGCTGAGGACAGCAATATTATTTTTTATTAATTTATTTCTTAGGTCTGTGGTAGATATAATGATTGCCATTAGATCACACATATTTGTGTTTAGGCATTTCAGTAAAATACTTATCGTTGTGTTCATTTCTAACTTATTGAAGTGTAAATTTTCTTAGCCACGGCATCCCGTTCCTTTCATTTTCAGCCTAATAAGAGTCACAAGTCCTGAAATGTTACGTATATCGCAGTAAACAAATATTAAGTATAATAATATGACTTTTGGTCAGAAACCCTAAATAAAAATAAATTATCTAACAGCGTATGGTTCCGTTTAGTGCCAAGCGCATTAAAAGAGAAAAATCATAAAAATAGTAAAAACAAATATTTTTTAGAGCCACCATACACAGTTTCCTTAAGAGTGGGATGGAGTCGCACGTCCAAGGTCCAGAAGCGAGGGAGCGATACGGGCGACACTAACACGCACGCCTAGTACCTCATCGCTTCTACGCGCAAGGCGTGCAGTGTTTCCGCCGTGACGCTGTACTGTACAAACTAGATCTGTAACATAGCGGTTTTATTACACGCAATGAAAGACCACAGATTGAACTACTCCCGCATCTTTGTACTTTTCTCTTGTCACTTAAGGAAACTGCATAGACAAGCTTTAAAAATGCGACATTTGACCATTTTTCTCTGAGAATACATTTAATATGAAAATTGTAACAAAAAAAATATGAACATCGATATCAGTTTTTATCTTCCCTGACAAAAAGGTCATACTTGCAGAATATTTATTTACCGAGATTGGCCTAGGCGTATTCGCGCAAACAACTATTTGACAGAAAATGTTTCAGTCCATACGGCCGTGGTTCAATATGTGGACTTACATGGCGCGTAATGAAGTCCCACAGTTACAGATCTTGTTTGCATAGCGCAGCGCATCAGCAGAAACACTGCACGTCTTCTGCGTAGGAGCGATGAGGCGCATGTTAGTGTCGCCAGCACCGCTCCCTTAAGGCGACATTTCTAATTTTTTTTTGGAATTTGGTTATCTGAGAGAGGTTTTGAAAAGTGCCCCCTTAATGCAGTTGTCGGTTGTCAAATCATTATAATTTTCAAAATATAGCACTCAAATTCCAACACAAGAGCGTTATAGGCAGGTTCAAACTATTGAGTTAGAGTCTAAGCGCGGCATACTGCACTTGTGTTACACTCTACGAAAGGAACAAAAACAACATTTCCTCTACAGTTTATGGTTTGAACTATTTATTAAATAAATATTAACAGTATCGCTTGAATGAACAAAAATATGTTTACTACAAGTCTGACCCCTATTTTCAACAAAAATTCAGAGTGCCAATACTCGCTCACCTGTTTATAAATCGCGTTCGTACTGAATCAGTATGGTCTGCACATCACACAGATTGCATTAAATGCAATTCTACTGGGGAAAAAATATCTAGGAGCAAAGCCTAGTATGCTGTAGAATTCGGAAAATTATTAGTTTTGAGGGTTATATTTTGAAAACTATAATGATTTGACAACAAATAACTGCATTAAGGGGGCATTTTTCGAAAGCTCTTTCAGATAACCAAATAAAATGAAATGTGAAATATCACCTTTAGCTTCTATGACTCGTGTAAGCTCCCGTGACCAAGAGCGAGTATTCGCGGAGAAAAGTGGAAGGAACCGACGAAGAAAGTAAAAAAGCAATATAACAAACAGAATACATTCTCGGCTGTAAACAGAGAGGCGATGTAATGCCTTCTAAAAGGCTACATACAACCCAGCCAGAATCTTGGAGCGCAGCCAACGGCAAGCGCTTCACTGGCTCAGCATGGGGTGACAGCGAAACGCTCAGGAAGTTATACATATGCAGATGTCTCTATACATAAGGGAGAGCTGTACTGTACTCCCAGCCTGAGTTTGGTCTCTTTGAATTCCTCGAGGCGCAGATGCGGCCCTTTGTTGCGCACGCAAACACGAAGATGGAGCCACACCTTTCGCAGACAAGCTTCTTTTATGCTCCCAGTTTCTTTTGTGTTCTGCCTGCGAACGTCCCTAACTTCATACATACAAGTTTTATTTGTATTCCATTTCGTTAAGAATTCAGCGGTTTTCAGGTAGCAAACCACTTAAATTCATGGGTTTCCTTATGTCGTGTGCCTGTTAGTTTTTCCCTTATTGGCCAATCATAATACTTCACCGTTTCCTCTGTTATTTGTTCGCATGCATCTTTGAACTTTAATTTTTAGGTTCAGTATGCATTGGTTCTTACGTTACGATAAAATTTCTGGTAAACTGTTGGTTCGCGGTGAAATAAAAACCACAATAATCTTCCCAATTTTTCTCTAACCACCTAATGTCGAAAACATGCAGGTTCCAAGTGAATAATTATTTTTGCTTGTGATCCTAGATTTTTTCCCTGTGTTCGTTATTAAATCATGGATCATTTCTATCGTCTCGCAGACTGATGGTTTGCGTAGTAACCAAATAAAACACGTTCATGAGATCTGTTCCAATGGATAGAGCCGGGACTAGAGGCTGCAACTCAAGTTTGCCTGGTTAGTAGACAGATCTCTAGCCCGCAGTGATGGGAGTCGAATATATTAAAATTTGTACCACCGAAAGAATTTTAAATTGCTAATTTGTGGACTTGGAAACATTGATGCAGTCTTTTGGAATCACTCAAAACTGGACAAAAAAAGGGGGGGGGGGGTGAGAAAATATGCGCATAAAGTTCTTCAGTGGTTTCCACTTGTGCCAAAGAAGTGTAGAAAACCACGTTTTTTTTTAAAATTATATTGTTATTTCAATATGTTTATTCAAGTTCATGTGAATGACTTCTTCTAGACCGTGCAGTGCAAAGGTTAAGTGCTTTGTACTTGTACCGTATGTTATACCTTCCTGTGTCTATAATTAAAAAAAAAGCGTATAAATTCTGGAGTGATATTACATGACGTATTTCACTAAAGGTCAAGAGCAAGAATACGTAAAAAAATATTAAGTAATACGTAGATCAAACCAGCAACGATTTCCAACCCTTGAAATGTTTGAGGATAAGCATTACGATACTAACCCCGTATTTTTAAGTATTCATAATAGAAATACTGTACCAAAAATATTTATGTCGTGTACCCGCAGATTTGAGGAAGATTCATAAATACAATTTTTATATTTTAATTTGATACACATTTCACAAAAAAACCTCACTATAAATTGTCTCAGACAAATACAATTATAAAATTATAATTTGATACAAAATTCACAAAATATCACTACACAAAGTCTAAGACAAATACAATCATAACATTATAATTTTAACAAAATTCAGAAAACATCATTGTACAATGTTGCAGCAAAACGAAGTTTGAAGATAGACTTAACAACAACCGCATTAATCTGAAAGTTTCGCCGTAATAGGAAATATTATTTAAAATATGTAAATTTATATACAAATCCAATGAAAGTGGCCATGGAAAACCCAACCCTACCTTCACTCTATAGCCCTTCCCTACCTCTAAATTCGCCAACCAGAGGAATATTAAAATGTTTCAAAGGGTTTTCGGTGAGGGTGTGAATTACATTTAACGCTCATTTTATGGAATGGCAACAGGACCATGATAAGAATACTCCAGACATCTGTGCGATATGCTTTATGTGCAGTCTTTATGTGGTAAATTATAAGCCTAGTTGTACCAAAATAATAATCGAAAGTTATTTGTTACTCAAACAAAGAACTTAGCACGTTTTATTTTCCATTTAATTTTGATTTTACTACAGAACTTTGACAATAAATTTGTAACAAATGCATGTTAGGTGTGACCGCTTCTAGTTATACACAAAATTTTGATTATACATAATTATAAAATCTCGCATTATGCTGGCTGAGAGCACTGGCATTCGCTGCGATGTAGGTTAACTACTGACGTGAGAAACAAACGGCATAGCTTCCTGAGTCAGAATTGCTGTGTCGGAACGATACATTAGCGAAACAACACTGCCGAAAAAGTCTTAAAACTTTTATAATGTGGCCTCTGTAGTCGAGAAACGGCCCAACCTACAGCGCACGGGATATGTTAAAAACATAAGTCTGTAGCCATGCCCGTAAAAGTCAAGAGTTGCCTCCTGCCCCCCTACACTCGTCCACCACATGTTCACCTTGGAGACGATACCACAACTGAGGGAATGAATCCTTGGTGGATAAACTCGCGGACAGTGAACACATCTTGATTTTTTAGTATAGTGTTAAATGAGAGCCTTTGCCTCCCCCCCTCCCCTTTTTCCGTCAAGGTTCCTGACATGCTAAATCTGAAACAGTGAGAACGGAGCCAAATCAGCGAAAACTGAGCGACTGGTAATCGGTGCAAGATAACTAATCAATATAATTGCTGAATTTCACTGATAGTGACTCACACTGAATTTCGAGAATTCCACTGCGAAAAGTCACTTGTTCCCAGTTAATTTGTTTGATTCGCCAGTCGACAGTAGCTTACTATCTGAGTCTCAGTGAATGTTATTTCACTGATTGATATCACCGACTCTGGCCTAGGGTGCAGGATCTACTTTTCTATTAATTTTGTAACCTTCTGCCATACATAAAATGAACATTGCAATGGGCCTGATCACTTATTCGTGCGCCGTCCAAGTAAACCAAGGATTGTTAAGAATTTAGGTGAGTTACTATGATGAAAATTCGCCTTCTAATGTGTATAAAACGAAACACTGCCTTTAGTGGACATAAATTAAAACACTTTAAACAATACACTTGATACACAACGCGAAGTATAATAAATATTTTTATAAATTCGCTGTCTGCTTAACTGGGAACCTGCGCGCCAGTATGTACTAGAGCATCTATGTATTTATATGCAGTTATTTCAAAAAAGCTTACTTCACTGTGGTTTTTATAATATGAACGACAATAATAAATTATTATATATTGGAGAATGTGACGTAAGTCGTGGAAGATTTCTCTGGGTATTGTCCTCTTCCCCTCGGCTACATCTCTAACTCCCTCTCGCCTCATCTGGCTGGCTGGAACTGTCCCTCGGGTAGGGAAGTCGGCTTCACTTAGCACCAGTATCCTTTTATTCATGTTGACCCTGCCTGAAGGAGGCTTGTACGTGGCTATTTACGTATGAACCTGTATTTTACCTACACTTTATGTGCACTTGTTTATATTTACATATGTGTGCATGTGAGACTATTTTTTGCTCATGCACTATCTTCACAGAAGTTTATCGATTGCTTTCCTTTTCCCCTTGGCATACCTAAGTCACGCATGTTTGATTCAAGTTTCCTGATCCGAAAAAACAAATAGTTACGTAATTACCCTTTTTTTCGGCTGAGGAAACTTTACTATAAAATGCTAGAAAATTCTCTTACGCCTTGTTCTTCCTACTGCATTCTTTATACGTGATTGTTGAAAAAAAAACTTGCCATGATTCGACTGTACACACATATAACTCACCCTGTCTCCTGTTGTACAGGACAGATGGACCAGTGAGTAATGCTCTTTAGTGTTCGCTACGACAAATAGCCCTGCGCCATTTGCAGTGTAGATGAGGTGGTAGACATATAACGTGTTGCATTAATTTTGTGTAACATAAAACAGTGTGATTTATGAGGTTATTTGGTTGCATGGGTTCGAGCTGAGGCATGCAACTGTGGGCGCATGGGGATTAGATGAAACTTCAAAGCGGACAGTGCTGTCGCTGGTTTGAAATATTGCGTACGGGTGGAAAGAATTTCCAATATGATAAAAATGGAGAACACACGTCAAGGACTGACAGAGACGCTTTAAATGCATGTTCGAAGGCCAATTTAGTAACTACCACCTGAGAACTTTCCTGATAGTACAGCGCTTCCAGTTAAGCCACTTATGACCATCTACTGCGAGTAGGAAAAGGAAAAAAAATACGGACACAAGAGTAACTGATTAATTGATTGAGTTTCACAATAGCAGCGAATGGAAATCTGCATTAACCTATTCGTGCAGTCCAACAGTAAAACCCTATTCGATCGCATCGTGACGTGTATCGAGAAACTGATCAGAAATAATAATCGCAAGCGAAGTGGGAAGTGTTTGGACGTCAGGGAACCCCCCCCCCCCCCCAACCCTTCCTTCCGTTCACCATTTTTTAAAATAAAGTTTATGCCGCACAAAGTTTTGGCGTGTGTGTAGTGGGCAGCACTGGGCGTTGGCTTCCCTCCTGGCGAAAATATTACTGTTGTTTCGTACTGAGCAGAAAATGACGGCATCCCCCTGCAGTTGAGTAAAAAGCAGCCATCCTTGATTAATGGGAAAGGCTCTCTGTTCTTGACTGACATCAACCCCCACGAGGTAAAAATTACGATAAAGACGATGAGTAACCTGAGGTATGCAGTGAAATCGACTCTCCATATTACACGGACCTGACACCATTGGACTACCATACGGTTATGCATCTAGGTCATTTCCTGAACGGACAGCCTGTTGAAAAACACGAATGATGCAGAAAGTGTCTTTTGGGACTTCTCTTCTCACAGGAACCACGTTTCTTCAGAGAAGGGATTGACGGCCTTGTGAATTGTTTACAGAGACATGTCTCTGCAGATAAAGACTATTTTGAGTTTTGCAGATATTTTCATTACGCTCCAAAACTCAGTAGTTGTGTGCGATACCACCACTGCAACTTACTTCCGAGCCACCAGGTAGTCAGTGGTTAAACTGCCATTCCATATATGGTTCTGCTGTGCTAGTTCTCATATCCAGTTTGATTTTCAAAGCCAGTAGCTTCGGAAATGGTTTGAGTTTTACGTTCCACGATTACTCACGTGGAGCCAATGGAAGTCCTTTTTTGTAGTTGGCCTGAAAGCATTTCGTTGACCCACTTTTCCTCATGTAAGTATGTGAAACTAGTTTTTATCATGCACAGTTGATTATATTATCTTATTTTTATGCAAAACAAATTCGTTAAAGGCTGTTCACGATAAAGTGAGCACTTTTGAAAGCCCTGCTTAAGATCTACTTGTAAACCTGTTGTGTATTCCTCCGCCCTATGTCAAATGAAACTGTAAAATTACTATGAAAGTAAATACTTTACAAATCTGCTCATTATTACACTTCAGTCCATTAAAAAAATATAAAGCGAAATAAATAATTTTAAGTTATCATAAATGGTTACCTAACACTTTTTATTCGACGTTAAGAAATGGAACTGCTTCCCATCCATCGTTACCAACTTTTTTGGTTGAATACCACCCATTGCGCTCATTAAAATACACGGGTGCGAGGTCATTGACTCTTTTCTAAACTTTATTTATAGATTGCTCACTTTATCGTGAACAGCCTTTATCTGTATTCTTGCCTGATCTGTGGCCGCATGAACCAAAACTCTCCATGGGAGCGGGCCGGTGGTGTGTGGCCATTCATCAACCGTTTCTACAGGAAAGTGGCTGGACGCGCAAAAGGAGTGAATCATTATTTTCCTGAAGCCGACAGCTGCGCGACGCGGCCTTTGGCTAACGACCACAACAGGCAACAGGGAGGAGATAGAATTCTTAGCAGATATCTCTGACGTCACTCGAACTTTTGAAATCGCGGGTAACCACGCCTTACGAGACTCCGACAATTAGATTTACTTCCTACGTCCGCCCATCCAGCATGTTGGTTGTAATTGTTGGGATGCGAAAACGTGACAAGTATTTTGTCTTTTGTTCCTAAACATATATTGATTAGTGCTTGTAAAGATGTTCACCCACCAGCTTCAACAAATCCCCGCACATTAATTTCAGCCACGTAATGGAAATGTACAAACCACACATGTAAAGGAAATATTTTAAAATGTTACCTATTTCAGCCCACACTACATTTGGGAATGTTAATAGGGAGCTGCTTACAACTTAACTGAACATTTACCAGCGATTCTAAACCGTAACCCGTACCTAGTAACGTAGGCTGGTATTCGAGCCAACTACACCACAGAGATCGGTTCTAAAGAAAGTTAAAACCCACAAGTCACCCATATGTGTGTGTGATAACATACGTAGACATGCAGGATAAATTATACACAAAGTTCAGAGAGACACGAGCAATTTTTAGGGGCAGAAAAGTTGATAAATTTTGTAATGTCGACAAACGACGTGAACCAATGCTTCTGTCGCGAGTGTAATTATTGCTTGAACATGAACGGGGAAACCCGACGGGACGTCTTATTTATGCTGGTTTCCGAACCACTCGAATCAACTTGGTGTCATGCCAAGAATCCAAACTCAGATTCACCCCTCTTGCTACAGTGGAGATGAGAGAGAGAGAGAGAGAGAGAGAGAGAGAGAGAGAGAGAGAGAGAAAGAGAGAGAGAGAAGCCTTAGTGACTCGGTCTCCGGCGACTCTCCATGATATTATGTTATTTTTGAATGCGTCTCTTCCGAACACTGTTTGCCTCTTGCTTATACAGCAAATGTCAAACCATCACGTTCACCTTGCGGCATGTTGTATAGCTATATAAAGATGTCCGCGAGTTCATTGGCCTGCTGGTTAGGTACGAAGTCAGTTGTTATCATGAGTTACTGCCATTCCTTCATCGACTACTGGATTTGTATTTATTTTACTTTCAACACGACTTTACTTCATTCGGTCCTAATTCTTTTATTGCGGTTTCCTAAGTGTCTCGGAATTATAGGGTGTGAATAAAACTGTGATAGACCAAAAACCCAACAGAAACGCACTCGTTTTTAAGGTGTAATTCCTTACAAAATGAATTCGCAAATTTTTTGGGCTCTGTATATTGCGTGGTTCTCATTAGAAATATGTATTTATAATACGCGAAGACATTATTTCTGCTAAACGCTTTTATTTATTCAGTGATACGGTAATGTCACAATACATTTAATGTTTTAACTGGACATTACCCATCCTCATTTATCATATCGCTGAAACTCTCCGGAGAAATGAATCGCGTCGAAGTACTGTGCACTAAGCAGAGCGGTAGGTAGGCGTCTCGAAACACCACTTGCAATTTTCAAGTTATACACTTTTCTGTTCATATTGGCGCGAGCATGATTTTCAACCGTATACGCGATGCGGATTCGTGATTGCATGAACTGCCGCTTGAAAGCGTTGTATCTAGGGAGTCAGCGGCCGACTTCTAGAAACACCGTGTTTGGAGTCACCGAAGATAGAAGACAAATTCGTGTAGAACTAACAGTGCAAGTGTGTAATGTCGGCGACCGACGTCGTTATTCACATTGTGTTATAAGCCACACGAGGAAGGTAAACTGGTACAACCCAACCTGGGCAGCGCGATGATGTCGCAGCGTTCTTTGGAGCATAGTTGTGATCTTATGTTTACTGTAGACGGAACTTGATGTCGCAACCTACACGTATTTCGCAGCCACACAGTACTATGACTTTAACCGAAACGATAAGGAAACACGATGCCGGACGAAGACTGCGGTGTATTTATTGCAATACACCAAAAATACATTTAAATGCTTTCCTATATGTTTGAAACTCCAGTTTTGCTAATAGAGCTATAATTATTAAATGCGCGCTTAAATCCCGGTGTGGGTTTCTTACAATCGAACGCAAGTGGCCTTTATATAAAATCGGTTTCACTATGAGTCAGGAATGCAATACATGCAGTGGAATATTAAAAGAAACTGTTAAAATAACGAAGGTTTTTCACGCAGCAATTATTACAGAGTGAACACTTTTGTGGTTCTTTATCTTTTGTTTTGATATCCCTGGGCCAAGTAATCTAATATTCATCCTACAACATAGGGATCCGTAATAAGTCGCTTAAGAGTTTGAAACAGTAATTATCTATAAACACGTTAACTGAAGTACAAAGGTTTTGAATGGCAATATACATTATCAACCAAAAAGTAATTGGGCACCTGTCCACAATATTTGCTCTGTGGTTGTCACCCCGTTCGAATCTCGTAGGGACACTTCTTGCAGCTATAACAGCAGCTACTCTGTCTGGCATGCTCTCTACGAGTCTTTGCAGGACATCCACAGGGATTCGTCGCCATTCCTCTTGCAACCATTTCAAGTGTTGAGCAATGGATTTTGGCCGCACCTGACGAGCCATCATCCGGCGATCCAATTTGTCCCAAAGATGTTCTATAGGGTTGAGGTCGGGGATCTGGGCGGGCTAGTCAAATAGGCGAACATTGTTGTCGGCGTACCACTGCATAGTAGCCCTTGAAACATGGCACCTGGCATTGTCATCCTGGAAGTAACACGGGTCCATTCCGTAAAAACGCCACAATGTTGGGAGCATTTCTTATCCATAATGTTACAATAGGCCTCTGTTCATGCTACCAAGGAGAAACACCAGCGATCCTATGCCGAAGGCCGTGAAACAGCCCCACACCATCACTCCACCGCCACCGAATTTCTTAGTTGGCACTATACACTCCGGCAGAAGCCGTTCCCTGGGTAGACGCCACACCCATACACGCCCATCAGACCGTAATAATGTAAACCTCGACCCATCACTCCACAGAATCGATTTTCACTTCTCCAGTGTCCAGTTAACGACGGTCCAAACACCACCTGAGTCGCCGAGCTTTATTGCTTGTCGTGATATGGTGCTTATGTGCAGCTGCTCTTCCAAAATATCCAAGTTGGTGGACCTCTGTACGCAATTTTCCAATGTAAACCGATACTCCCGTTGCTGCATGAAACTCCTGTCGGATGGTAGCCATGGACGGTGACCTATTTTTGACAATTTTACGTTTCAGGGTTCTGCTATTTCTGTCGGTCAAGATTGGAGGTCGCCCAGAACGTGCAGCATTGGCTCAACGCCCATCGACCTTCCACTTACGCAGGACTAATGCGACCGTTGATTTGGGCCTGTCCACCTTCCCTGCAATCACCCGGCTAGACTGCCCATTGAGATGGCAGCCCACAATCACACCCTTATCGAAGTCCGATAGCTCTGTACCTCGCGCCATCTCCTTGCCAACCGGTTCTACACCGGCCTGCAGCGTATGGCGGCCACACAAGTCAACTGACATACTGAATTACCTATCTTCACGGGTGCCCAATTACTCTTTGATCGATAGTGTACTTTCATTGTCGCAATAATAGTCGCACATAGAACGTGTTATCACCAAGACTCAAAAGTTGGTATCAATTTTGGTATACAGCAACATCATGGGTAATGCTACACGCAATTTAAGTTAAGCTGCGATTAACCACGTAGAAGGTCCATCATAAGGTGACATCTTGGTAATACTGACCAAGTTGGGTGCAGTATAATCATTGTACTTGTGGAGTGAACGCTAGTGAGTAGCACGCTTGCCTCAGCGACACATTCGACAAGGTGTAAACAATTTACATAGTTTGAGAGAGGGCAGATGTTTGGACTACAGGAGGCAGGGTGTTCATTCCGTCGAAATGACCGCCTCCTGGAATGTTGCGATTTAACGTTGAAGTAAAGCAACTGCCTATGGAGCACTGCACCTGACTATACAACACGAAGAACGCATACAAAATTAGTACAGACAACATAAAAATTCTCAGAAAAGTGCGATTGATTTATGCTGCATATAAAAGAAGAATGTATATATTTTGCAAAATTATGAAATATTTTACCAAAATACACTTTTTAAATGTAAAATAATATTCAATTGAAATTGTTTGTATTTTTAACCAAATTTAAGCATATTTTCATTCTGGATGCTTCAGAAAGCAGAATTTGCAAGAAAATTTTCGTCATGGAATATCATCATAATATTTACTATGATTGTGTGTAAGAAAATTGTAATAATAATATAGGAAATAATTTTTATAATTGATTTTATGTGCGTCCATTTGTCACAGACGTTTATGGCTGAAACTGACATGGACCATTGGTATCTTATATAACTCTTCCTCTTTTCCGGTCACGAATCACGTCTCCGAATTTGTACATATGTGTCCTAAACACGTTGTATATGGAAATGCAGGAGCCAAGATATAATGACACAAAAGTATGGTGGTAGAATATCTTAAGAGTCTTTCTGCTGGCTGCAGTTGCGCCCGAATGTACTAGTTGTGATAAAACGTTCCATTGCATGTTAACTGAATAGCACAAGCGGACATTGGTAGCACACCTTTTGGTGGCACAACACAACACGATAAACATTAAGCTCTCGCAGATAAATCTGTTTATTTCCAGGCGCGCGCGAGGGTTATACAAGACTTGACTAGACTTCGATACCTCCCCAAAGGTTTGTGTGCAAGCAGCACAGCTATACATCAAATCTGAATTACTACCGAGTATTGTAATGTAAAGCATGCCCGTACGACAGGCGGTGGAGAATTTAACACGAAACAACACTTCTCCGTGCTCCGAACGCACGTTGAGTTGTATCGAGGCGGTAAAATGCCATTACAAGTCACGAGCAGCCCCTCAAAGGTGCAATAACGCCCAAACCTGAAGGCTATCCAGCTCACACATTAATTTATCGACTTAACCTTATGATTATTCTTTCGTGAGAAGCCCTCATTTATACTAGCAGCTCACCCGAATTTAGAAACGTCTGTACTTTAACAACTCACTGAGCATGTTCAGCTGGTGTTTGAAATTTGCAGAAGAGAGATAGCGGTTCAAGGAGACTCGGATTCGACTCCCAGCGGCCCCCCATCCGAATTTGTCTACGTGGAAAACTTGACGGACATTAGGCTATCGTAGGTTGTAGGCTTTATTGGTCTTCTGCAGTTTCCCCATCATTGCTTTATATTGCCATTCCAACTTAGGGTCTGATTTGGTGTCATAAATCGTGTCCGACTGGCGCCTAAGAGGACCATCTCTGAAAGTTCGTCCATAGGAGAGGGTGTTACCACCTGCCCTCCTAAGATGATCTCCCCACCCCGCAAATAGACGTTTGTTTATTTTAGAATTACTGCATTTTTACATTACAAGAATAAGAGAGGAGTGAGTGAAGAGATTCAGGCGGCTCTTAACATTCAAGTCTTGAGAGCCAGCGAGGGTGAAGTAAGATGAGTATGGAGCGACGCCGCAATGAACGGGCGGGGGAAATGGGAGATCCCCGAGAAAACCCACCAACCAGTGGCATCGTCCGGCACAGTTCCTACTTGCGAAAATCAGGAGTGACCCGGCCGGGGGTTGAACCCGGATCGCCTTGGTGGGAGGTGAGCAGGCTAACCGCTCAGCCACCGTGGCCCCCACGAGGCTCGAGTCGCTGCTCTCAGGAAGTACATTACAATAAAGGGGTGCTTCCCATCGTATTTTAACCTTCCTGTACGTAACCGTTACAAGTAGAACCCGAAATTGAAATTCTGGGCTTCGAGTCGTTTTTCTCACATGATTTAGAGCCCATTACAAAGAAGGTATCGCCGTCGTCTTCAAACCTTTCTGTGCATAAATGTCGCAGGGTCCAAACTTCGTTGTGTTCACGACTCTCGCAGACATTGACAGATTATGTTGAACGGAACACAGAATGTTGTATCGCCTACAGTTAAACCCGCGCAACTTTATCATTTTTACCGAGGAGTATTTTTTAAATAGTTTTATTTGTCAAAACACGTGACATATAAATACTTTTTTTTCGGTGACATGGTCGTTATCGTTTCTCTGCCAGAAGAATATGGTTTATTTTGTAGCAATAACGAACGTTTCGTTAGTCTGATTTGTGTTCAGGTTAGCAGAGGGTAGGGATTTCTATCACATCTCATTTTTACAGTGCAATATTTCTTTTAAATTTGAGACCAATATGTTATGTTTTCGAGCCTCGCGTCGTTGTAGTTATATGTAACGATTTGAAGTATAAATTATGTTGAATTAATACGTATAAATCATTCCCCTACTTGCAGGCATAAAAATGTAACACCAAGAAGGATACGTGTGATTGAAATGAGCTTTATAACACAGATTAGGTACATGGCACTATTGATTAGGATTACAGAACTGCGCATGATCTCTGTCCTTGAAAATTCAGTATGGTGTGAAGTCCCCACGTGCTGCAATCAGAGCCCCTAAACTACGTTACATGGAATCAAAGAGGACCTGGATGTTGCTGGGCAATATCTCTCAATGCTGTTTGTATGCGAGTCCACAAAGCATCAACAGTGGTTGCTGGATGGCCGTGACGAACAAGTCGCCGACCAACCATATCCCAGACGTGTTCGATGGGTGTTCGATGGCGAACGTGCAGGCCAGGATTGCAGTGGTGCTCGTCGTTCATTGAAGAAGACTTGCAAATTCCTCGCCACATCTGGCAGGTCATTTTCCTGCTGAAATATGGCACGTGGAGTTTCCTGAAGGAGGGGCAGTACCTCGGGCTCTAAAACCTCCCCGATGATGCGGTAGCTGTTCAGATTGCCCTCAATATGTAGGAGGTGAGATCGCATGTTGTATCCAATGGCGCCCCAAACAGTCACACTCGGCGTTTGTCCACTATGCCGCTCCACAATGCAGGCTGCCAGATTGCGGTCACCACGGTAGCGTTTAGCACGTATGCGGCCATAACTGTAGGACAGGTTGAAGCGAGACTCGTCCAGAAACACTACATTTTACAACTCAGCACGCTAGTGACGGCGTTCACGTGCCGATTACAGTCTGAGGCGTTTGTGGTTTCTGGACAATGGAAGCCGACGCAATGGCATGCGTGCCACCAGTCCAGCCCTCATCAGATGGCATCGAACCATCGAAGCAGACATGTCCACACCTATTACAGTGCTCCCGTGTCGAGCCAATACTGCGGACGAGACTGTACGGTCCGTTACGGTCATGCGGACAAGATGGCGGTCATCCCGTGCTGTGGTCACATTGCGTGGTCCAGTACCCGCTCGTCGCTGCGTACGACCCTCTTCTATCCACTGATTCCACACACACATCACTGACCTAGCAGCATGCCCTGTACGAGCCTAAATGTCACGGTATAACAAACCTGTTTCCCGGAGACCGATAATCGTGCCCGGTTCGAACTAACTCACATGTTGATATGGTGCGCATTAGCATCGAAGAGGCATACTGAGACTTGATTTCACTTTCACGTCTGTTTACTGACTAAGCTTGGCGTAACACGGACTCTTCTGGTCACACAATATAGGGTACTGCTGGGCCAACATGTATGCCATCTCTCTGCAATTGTAACAACTTATTGCGGGTACACTGTTTTAAAAATCCTCCGCGTTTGGATTCATTCGGGCCATTATTTGGGGGCGTTGCGATTTTCACAAACAATAGTGTATTTTCAAAGTGGCAGCCATAGGCTATAAATATTTAAGGTTAGTATAGCAAATATATCGAATGTTTAGACTATTTCAACGAAGATTTGTATGGTGGTAGTTCCAAAGTGAATATTAAATTAATTTGGTCGTGGATTTCCGTTCGCCATTTTTTAAGATAGCGCCTTCTGGGATATAAAGTTTCTTAATTTACCGAAACTAATCTCAACATATCAATATATCACTAGCAATATTTGGGAAAGTATTAATTAAGTAATTTTAAACGTATGATCTACTTATTTTCAAAATGATAGCTACATTAAATACATATCTCAGTAGCTATTATACTGATTTGAACCCTACTTGACATGCAAACGATTCTTAACAGAAAGTCCCATGCTGAAAGACATCACTTAAATTTCAACTTACATGTCTTATGTTAAAACTTGACAACCATCTTACCGTACATGTTGCATGCAAACGGTACTATGGAAGATGATCTATAATTTTTATAAGTATGTTCTCATATTTTTAGAGCGGTCGTGTTTTTATTCTTGTACTACATGCCATATCTGATAGCGTTAAAATCATTTAATACTCAATTTTCCTGTGCTGTAGTACCGACTGTGTTCATTATAAATACGCTAAGAAATAACGCCAATCGTCCTCAATTTTTGAAGGAATTTCCACCAAAACACTCCTTTTATAAGCGTTCATCATACGCCAGGAACTACCCGAACGATTACTATCAAAAATGTGGTGGAAATTTCCTTTTGATAATTAACTTACATGATCATAATATGTGATTTCTTTAGTGCCTCATTGATATTTCTTTCATTTGTGTAGAGGAACGTAGGAAAATTAGTGTAATCGGCAACTTCTCCTTTAACTATCTAGTTGACATTGACGCATGTTATTTTTAAGTGTGTTGATATTGTTTAGTGGCATATTGTAGTGGGAACTGTGTTTCTGGTACGCATTCCCAGGAGCTCTGAACTGACAGGAATGGTAATCAATTTGTATCGGGCTTGTAAATTGCTCTTGGCATGATATATGGTGTTAAATTCTTGACAGTTACTTTGCCGTCCATGTGAGTTTTACTTGAAGGGCGTCAGGAAAGTCGTTCTGCGATACTGATGTTAAAATTAAAAATGTATGCTTGCAATTTGTAAGCAATGACTTCATGGGCAAACACGAGTATTTGCCACGTTGTGTCAGAATCGATATGTATAGGGCTACAATAAAGCTAGCAGAATTTATATATTTGTAGACATGCAAGAGTAATGTCAGTATTTTTCCACACAGTAAATCATTTTATACCTAAAGAAACAGCATCGTTTTTTTTTACCTTACTTTACTTACACTTCATGACAAAATGTCGTGACCGTTGCATAATATCTGTAAGTGTACGACTAACCGGTGCATATTCGAGAGAAATAGTTCACATTAATAAGTGTGTTATTTTTTACGTGAATATGTCTTTAAATTTGCAACTGTATTGGGAGGCAATTCAGAAAATCCGACGATAACAAAATCGGGGGATAGAGTTTGGCATTGCAGCTCGGAATCTATCGCCTATATTCAAAATTCAATTACACCACTCGATTACCAAATGATCAAAGAATTTGTTACGTTGAGTGAGGACTGTGAAACATCTTGTGCGGGGGGGGGGGGGGCAATAGTGAGTTCATTTCGCCGAGTAGTATAACTTTTGACTAGGAGAAGCTACGACGCTCGTTTAGCTTTCAATCGACAGTTCTCGTCTAGATCAATCGATTGCATGTATAAAAACATTTGTGTGGTGTGGTTATAGTGAAATAATTTGAGTTTAATGTAAAAAATTAAGAAAACTTAACACAATGTCCGCTTATACTCGTCAAAAAGCCAAGTTGAAATACAGAAATCGTATACGGTTAGAAATAGCATCTCAAAAGCAATTCAGTGATGTCGATAAAACCCCATATGATCGAGGGAAGTGGTGCCGGGAACGTAAATAAACACCAAGGCGTCCGAGCGTGTCAACGTATAGTCCATTACCCATTGGAAGCAACTTTCTCGGAGCCCTGCAAAATAGCTACTTGCAGGGCCGTTTCGTATCCTTCTGCCAAATGTAAACAAACATTGCCATGTGACTGCCATGTAGCATCTGTCAAACTCAATGTTTACATGCCTTTGTGTGTGTATACATGTTCGTATACTTTCGCTACACCTAAAAATAAACATTGAAATGTGATTTCTATTTTTATACCTGTCAAATGTGTTGTTTCTGTTTGCAGCTTTTCAAAGAATTCTGTCTTAGGTCTATTTCAAAAACCATTTCGTACGAATATTCACAGTTTAGGCCTATAACATTATTTAGGTCAGCTTTAAGACGTTTTAAAATGCCTGGATTAACGACAGTTCTTTCAGTTATGTTACAGTAACACATTTGTTTTCCACGACATAGCACATTACACGTTAATATTCTGCCACGACTGTGTTAAACACTGTTACAACTGCGGTATAATGAACTGTAGTATTTAACTTGTTGTTATTGATATGTGTTGGGTTATTTCTTCAAAAGGATGGCCAGTTCGAATAACGAAGGAATAGCCAGCCCAACGAAAAAGCGACATTTAAATCAAGCACGCAACTCGTGTCGCTCATTTTTTGTTATAGAATCTTAAAATATAGCGATGAACATGCACTCCAATAAGCCTACCGTAACTTTTATTCCACTCATATTTATATGTATTGCTACTTACTGTGTATTAGGTTTATTGAAATTTATTGGGGCTGGGCTTCGTTATTTTGTTGATTGGTGGTAAATCACGTTACACAACTATGTTTCAAACACCCACCAGGGCAAAGGTACAACGTTGTGATAAATAAACAGATGGGGATGTACATAAATAACTTCGCCATAAAAATAGTTCACATTTACAACGTATAAATAGTTAATATCAAATATTTGAAATCACGCACACACACAGGGCCAGCATATCGACCACGATGCACAAAGGCATGCCTTTTCACAGACGCAATGATTAACGAAACAAACAGATTTATCACATCATAGTAACTTGCCTAGATAGGTTTAATAAACGCAACGTCTACAAACATGATGTGGTAATTTTAAGTATTATAGGAGTAAGTATAATTTACGTTTCGTTTGATAAACCAGCAACACGCCATGGCATCATGGCTCGCCACGTCTGCCAACTTCACTTTGTTTCTGCCCCGCCATCATATCTAAATATATTAAAATAAGTATTCAAACATTAAAATCTCTTTTCAGTTGTAAATTACAAATTCAAAAATCATTATTTTGCTGTAATAAGTATGAAATATGCTAAAATTGAAAACATGTACAATTAATTCCACGTACTAGCGAAGTGAAACTTCCCGAGTGTGAAAGAGACAAAGATAGATAGATAGAGAGAGAGAGAGAGAGAGAGCGAGAGAGAGAGAGAGAGAGAGAGCGACAAGCCTCGATCAGCAGACAGTTGCTTCAAAGTTGCTCTCGCTCGATAAAACAACACCGTACCATTACGGCCTACTCACGATATTTTCCGCTGTTATTTTAAACTGTAAAAATGAGATATGTTGCCATCGGGGCTACCTAAATATTTAAATATTTCAATGGGCACCGTGTAATTTACAAATAGTATACTAAAAACTAGGTTAAAATTATATTTTACCTGTGAACTATTTCTTACCGGTCGTTGCCAACACACCGCTGTTCTCACTGCTGTTAATTCATATCTAAAAAGAAATAAATATTACAAGTTATAGAATATATTAAGGTAAAGTTTCATGTGTTCAATAATACAGTACTCTAAAGTTAACCACAGTGTCATATATTTGTGGAATACATGTTATTAAAAAACAGGTTGACATGTTATGCCTAGAGTGTTTTTTAAAGGTAAATTTTCATAAGTCGCATCCAACCAGGAATGGACTATAGACGTATTCTCCCAAAACAAACGGCCGTGTCCCTAACACAGCCAAACCCAATTTTGCTGCATAATATCGGGAAACGACAGCTCATGCATTGTGTGCTGAGGTGAATCGGATAGTGGGTTCATCACTCTGAAGAGATGAGATTGGTCGGAAATGCAGCGCCAACGGAGATAGACTGTGCAGATTGTACTAGTCTCCTTAAACAATGGAGCATCTGGATTTCTGCTGATATCATCGAGAAATCATCACGTCTGAAATATTGAGGTAGAATATTCCTTGTTTCAGTAGTGGGATAAGTTCCCTTACAGTTTTTCTTTATAAAGTGTAGTACGTAGTAATATTGCGAATTAGGTCTATTGAGCAGGCTGTATTTGTCAACACTAGCTTCATTTCCATAGCTCCCTTGCTTACATGGTAAAATGAGGGCATTCTTGTTGGTGCCATTTGAGTGTGAGAAGATTGGTGGAGCATTACTTTTGCCGATTGTTTTTTTGGCAGTTTTCTAGTGGTTTATCTTTTACAGATAACATGCGATTATACACATTTCGCTTCACTTGACGTTTCATTAATATTTTCGTCCTTCACCAATTTTACTCCTTAATTTACAGTTCTGAAACCATATTTTTAGATACAGAATGGATGAGCAGAAAATTAGCTGGTTTTAAGGATATGTTAACTTGTATGGGAAGCACAATATTAAAAATTGTTATCGGGGAGTCTGTTACATTGTGCAGTTACGATTTTACAGGTTACATTCACTTTGAGGAATAAAATAGATGTGTGTGTTTAAAGGATATATTGTTACATGCGCCCGGGTGTTGCCAGATTCGTAGGTGATGGAAGTCTTAATCAAATAAAATAATTAAAATTGAGTTTTCTAATTTATTTACACCTCTAAAATAAATGGATTAAACAACATTCTTCTCCACTATCTACTGCACTTCGTTTAGTTAGAGTCCCCTGTGATACTAATTAACTTCTGATTGGTATTAATTTACAGTGATACATTTGATAATTAAATAGTTTTACTGAAATAAGCGATAAGGTACGATTATCTGAATTAGTCTACTTGCACCGATGTTACAGTTTCTCGTCATTTCCCGCCTCCTCTCCAACGTCCGAGATGTCCACAAACTCCGCCGCACTCAAGGGGCCACGGTGGATGAGCGGTTAGCTTGCTCGCCTCCCACCAAGGCGAACCGGGTTCAATCACCAGCTGGGTCCCCCGGATTTTCACAAGTGGGAACCGTGCCGGACGATGGCGCTGGTAGGCAGGTTTTCACAGGGATCTCCCGTTTCCCCCGCCGCTTCATACTCACCTCAATCGCGCTCGTAGGCTCTCAAGACCCAAATCCCTTCACTCACTCACCGCCGCACTCGTTCGCGAGAATGTCGATGTCTCCACACACACTCGCGACTCCCACATCACTGCCGCGGCTCGTCGAAACCCGACGGAACACTCCAAAGTTTCGCCGTCCGCACGCGCACAAGAACTCCTTTGCCAAACTCTCCCATAAGACACCACGATTTGTTTCTAACCGGAGAGTAGAATAAACATTAGAAAGCGTAATCCCCGACATTTTGGAAGATGTTGACCACCACCATGCATGAGATGTATAGGGCTGTTCGAAATATCGATATATCGATATGAGAAATAATTTGCAGAACGATATGTAACTTTAAAAAACATTGGCATATCGATGTTTCGATATTATCGAAGTTCTCTTTACTATCAAAATTTTCGGTATTATCGATAATTTCGGTAGTACCGATCATTCTGGTATTACCGATAATTTCGGCATCACCGATAATTTCGGTATTACCGATAATTTCGGCATTAACGAAAATACCGAGTAACTGTTCGGAAAAATTTCGATATTAAATTTTTATGACATCGAACAGCCGTAGAGATGTAAACCACTAGCCCCGCACAGCTCGCTCCTCGCAACCGCATCGCGTCATTCTGAGATGTACCTGAGGGCATGTCTACGGGTGAGTCACGCAGGCCACCGGCTGGCGACGCGCAGCCGAAGGGTGGGGATGAAGGACGGCCTACTCGCAACACTGCTCCTCCCCTTATAATTCTTCCTCCCGAACATACTCAGCGTCATCAGTGCCTTCATAGTGAACAGCCTTGGGCTTCACCCGAGAGCTCCGGCGACGGATCTGAAAGACCATGTCTTTAATCGCCTTCACTATCCGGTAAGTTCCTGGAGTTGAAGACAGTACCCTTTATGTAGATGTGCGCTATAAAGACACGTCAGTTGTCCTTATTCGAAAACCTCAGAAGCGGTATGATCCCACCATGTCTTCATACTGTCGCTGTTGATCCTAGGGTTCTGCCTAGCGAATTCATGTATGCAGGCCCTACAAGAGGGGAAGCAAGGGGGTGCAATGCTCAGTGGTCCAGGTCCCGGAGGGGGGCCCAGGTCGGGCCTGACTCGTAAATTTTTATTTATGAAACGAAGTATTACGTAGAAATTTAAATTCGACACTCAAAATTTATTGACTTTTTTTACATGACGACTATCTATGTTGTTCTAAATGGTCTATTTTGTGGGTGGGCGAGGGGGCACGGGGGCCCCCATTACGCATTGCTCAGGGACCAGGGATGTCTCTTGGTGGGCCAGTATGTATGTCAGCCAGTATTCGACGACATAGATCCCTAGAATATGCTGGGGTAACAACGGTATTTCCTTAATTTGGCCTTCCGAACAGCGCGTCAAAGTAAGGCAGAGATCTCTTCCAAATAATATCCTTGATGGTGTTACTCGGTTGCCTCATGGACTGCTGAATGATATATAAGAAGTAATAAGGAGACTTTGGAGTTCCAACATTTGTGTTTATCTGTCATAACAATAGAGCTATACAGCGGTTAAGCCTTTTAACCATCCCATCAGGTTTAACGGTAGAGTGCTGTAATTAGAGTCTCCTTCATACCTGTAACATTCGCCACCTCTCGGAATACTGTTGCTGGGAAGTTTCGTCTTCAATCCGACTGAAGTTCTAGTGGTACTCCATACCTGTAAGATTTGCTCCACTAGTGCCTCAGCTATAGCGCGAACTTTTTGGTTTGGAATCGGGATGGCCTCAGGCCACTTAGTGAAAGAATCCTGGAGAACAAGAAGGTACCAACTGCCCATTTCTGTCGATGGCAAAAGACCTAGACCTAGAATTTCTACCGATATCCTATGGAATGGAACTCCAGCGTTGTACGACTGGAAATGACTTCGCGCCTTGGTCCTTCATACTTCTTTGATGTACAGTACGGGTATTGCACATATAACACTAGTCTTGACATCCTTATGACAGTGAAGCCTGTAGAATATCTGTCGAACTTCGTTGAGAGTCTTATGTATAACAAAGTGTCCGCCTGCGGCAGTACTGTGTAGTTCCTTTTGCACTTCTGGGATTATGTATCTGGAAGGACCAACTGTAAACGCCCGAGATTCCCCATCATTACTCTCCCGATTCCTATAGAGCACAACATTTCTAAGCAAAAGAGAATTCTACTGTATCTAATATGCCTTTGCTGTGGCGCTGAGAGTGGACATCTTCTTCCATTTAGGCAGATGGTATTTTTTTTTCCACTATAGGCTTGGACACAAAGATCAAATATGTGTTGTTCAGCTGGTATTCCCTGATTCTCTTATCGATCCATGTAGATGAACTCTCGAATACTAGTGTTTAATGCCATCAACGATCCACTGCTCTTTTCCTCCTGTCGTTCAGACATAATGATATATAGTACATCTAAATTGCTATGGAGACGCACTAGCGTTTAGTGTATGAGGTTCCGAGTTCAAATCCCAGGTAAGACACATGTGTGTACGTGTGTTGTATGTGGAAATGGGTTAGGGTATGTTTGGTTTGCAAGGATCGTCCGCTTCCCTGGTTAGCAAAATGCTTGAAACTGGGGGTGTTACTACGAAGCAAATAAACTGGAAATATAAATACAAGGCAGGTATCCGCGGGCGAATCAGGTGGCCGTGCGAGCTTCCTCGAGAAAGTGGCCGACGAGGCAGGGAGGGTGTGCGCCTCGGGTGAAGTATTTGTTTTGTACAGGGCTTTTTAACGTCCCCCGGCTTTATGCTTGAAAGCTTAGCAGGGGACGGCTTACAGACTAACTTATAAACTAACTAAAATTAACACTCATGTCTTACCAGGAATTCGAACCTAGAGCCTCCCGCACCAAAGATCGGTGGCGCACCAACCGACTGCTCCATGGGAGGTCGGCTCGGGTGAATTAAGCGTTGTTCTTGTCCAGGGCTGGGAGGGCGGTGTAATGATCGGGCGAGCGTCGGTAACTCACCGCAGCGGCAATGTCATTACGGCGATACCTGTTGGCCGCGACACAGCCAGCGAGTAGCTGCTCTCTCTCTCTCGCTCTCTCTCTCTCTCTCTCTCTCTCTCGCCAGATATGTTGCCGGGTAGACGAGGGGGGCGACAGTCTAACAAGCTAACCACAGCTCCATCTCGCCCACACCCTCGCACAGCCCGTGGTTAGGAACTGCTCTCCGCTGTAGGAATGTAAGAGTGAGTGAAGAGTGAAGAGATTTGGACGGCTCTGAACATCAAGGTCTTGAGAGTCGATGAGGGTGAGTGAGGTATGAAAGGGCGGGGAAAACGGGAGATTCCCGAGGAAACCCGCCGACCAACATCATCGTCCGGCAGGATACCCACATGTGAAAATCCGCAGTGACCCGGCCCCCAGAAATGTAAGCGTAAGGTATCTCGGTGGGGACGGAAAATCGTAGTAACAACTACTCGATGGGGTAAGTTCATTTTGCTAAGTAGCCGAAACAAAATTACTTTTCGCATCGTGGCCAATACAAATTACCCACAAAGTGTTGTGTATATTCTGGTTTTACCCAAAACGGGCTCTAAGTATTTCATGTTTAACCACGTTTAAGTACGGTTACGTTGCATTAATCTAAATTCACTTCATTTTAATTCTACATATTATCCAAAAAATTGTTTCGTCACGTATTTTCTCAACGGAACTACAGCCAGCCCAACGCGTTATGGGTAAAACTGGAACACTCACAACACGTTGAGAATAATTTACAGTGGTCACAAAACGTAAAGTGATACGTTTTCGGTTTCTGAGCGAAGTTAAATTGCCACAACGCATTGTATTTTCACATTCCCAGTGGCCGAAATATTTGCACAGAACGCACTGTGGTCATTTAAACCAAGGCACGTTGCGTTGTGGGTCGATATTACGAGCAATGGGAAAATTCGGTGATTGCGAGTGACACGTGTTTAGGCTGTCCGCGGTAAAATGAGCACTTTTGAAAGCCCTGCTTAAGATAAACCTGTATGCACATTGTGTCTTCTTCCGCCTTATTTAAAATTAACATTTCCACGCGCCCCAGCACTTTATCCATGCGTCGGTCAAGTGAAACTGTAAAATTATTAGGAAATTAAATATCTAAAACATCTGCTCATTTTTACGCTTTTGTCCATCAAAAAAGCAGAAAGGGGAAAAATGATAATAAGTTATCACAAATGGTTACCTACCACTTTTTATTCTACGTTAAGATATGGAACTTCTTTCCAATCTTCGTTATCAACATTACTGGGCGCATGTCACTCAGTACGCCCGTTAAAAAATATGCAGACAGGGCCAGAGAATTTTCTCTAAGATAGATTTTAAAAGTGCTCGATTTATCGTGAACAGGCTTTACCCACAAAACCGGGGGGTTTTCCGTCAACACTTCGGCGTTACCGGGTAGTAATTCCTTACGAGATATGGGAAGCGAAACGAAGGAACAAGTGGATATTTGGCTTTTATGGCTTGAATCGACAGATATAGACGAGATATTTCGTTTGGCGCCGAAATCAGCGCGCCAGCATGCCGGAGTCGCGAGATATACTGACCTGAAATTATCTCCCAAGCACAAAATTGCCGCCTGTCGCCGCGGCCTGCCACCCGCTCTTCACTCTTGCGCGTAGCCAACTCAGATTCATGCTCACAGCGCAGTCGTATGCCCGATCGAACGAGATCACGTTTATTTAAATCGTGTTATTAGTCACGAAGTTATAGTAGCGGAACGAATCGCCCTGCAAACGTCACATCGTCGTTACATTTCGGTCCGATTTAAAATACGTATTCATACATCAACGTGCTTACCGCCTTGGGAAGAGCTACTAAATGTGGATGGCAGGGATATAGCTAGTTCATAGTTAATTGTTAATTGAAAACTTTGCAATCAACGCCTGAAAAACAAATCCCTGCTCGAAGATATATATGTGCTAACGTAAACAATACCAGTAAACTAGCTTAACAGTAAAATAATAATAAAATAACTTTCGCATAGCCACTAGACTAGCGGAGGAGCCCTGGTCAAATACATGGAAATGTTAACTTTAAAATGTGGTGGAAGGAACACAATATACATAGGCTTGTAAAGTGTTTCAATCAGCTGCTAACTAACTGCCCTACCCGAGAAACACATGAGGAGAAATGAGATGCGGATCAATGAGAGGCGGCAAAATAAAAAAGAGAAGGTCTCTGGTTGGCACCAAACTGCCCACTTGAAATCACCTCCTCTTCCCATACCTTTCCGCCCACTCCAAACACTCTTCGACTGCATCTGAGGTGTGACCTAGAGACTAACCTCTTACAGGAGCTTCTCAGGAAAGAAATTTGACACGATTTTATGCAGCAGCTTGCGAACTATACTAGTTTAACTTTAACACTATAAATGGTTTCCGTATAATATGCCTTACTCGGGATTCGATCGTAGAACCCTCTCACAGTATAGTTAGACATTTCAGCCAACTATGTCACTTTGTTAGCTGTGAGATGACGGTCTCCTGGGACGTCAAGCGTTAACATTGATAGTCCTGAAATCTCCCAATAGCTTTTTAACATTTTTTTATACTTCCTGTTTACTTTAACATGTCCTGTCACTCGCAATAGCGAGCCCAGCTGTAAATCCGCAATGGAGACTAAGTTGGCAGAGACGACCGTCATTTAATTACATGTTCCTAGGTTCGGCACCGGGTGTCAGCATCAAATGACTCACCTGCCTGGACGATAGTGATGCCTGCTCATATTTTCCCCTGCAAATTGGTACCTGGGAGTTTCAAGGCGGTCTCCCCACCTACTCGCGGTGCTGAACGACCATTAATACGCTAGCAGCTCCCTCCCCTTGGCCCCTCCTTCTATCATCGCGAGGGCCGTTCCGTGGGGCGGCCTGATAGCGTCTTTGACTTCCAAGATATATATTCTTCTACTCTCAGGACAAGGTTATGTTTCTTTCCGCAGTTTTAGAGCCATGATTTGTGGATGGCATTTCAGGAAAAATAATAACACATGCTTACGTCCACGCTTCATCAAGCAGCATTTGTTTCATTAGGGGGAATGGGAGGGTTTAAAAACAAGAATAATTTATGTGATTTCCTGTTTTTCATTTTGGATCGTGTAAAACGGGTTTTTCATGACGAAGGTGCCAACGTGACCTCGATGGACAATGTTTCTTCCTCATAACTTGCAAATACTCAGTTACGTTGGAACAGTTTCAATTTGGTGGAGGGGAAGGGGGTGTGGAAGGATTACAGGTTGTGACTTGAGTCAAACTACAGTTTGAAAAGGCTGCTGGAAATTGACAAAGAAAGGGAAGCCGTATTCGGGGGAATATTTGATTAAGGGTGCACCCACTTTCCGTTTAACATAGCCTAGAGCTATTCGAAAAAAAGTGAAAGTATGATGAAATTCACCCGCTGGAGGGTTGAAGAAAGTTGTTCAGTGAATACAGAAGCAGTACTTTTTGTAACCTGCCTGGACAAGCTGGAATTTCATCGTGTAAAGCTTCTACATTCGGCATATATTATTGTATTCGTCACTGTGTCCTGAAACTGGAAGACAAACATGTTATTGCAAAACTAAGTGAAGGTGATTTTATTGCACAAGATGCCATGTACCATACCATGTTCAATATCTCGTGTAATTATGGAACAATATAAGAGACAAAAATATACAAGAAATGGAGCGGGGACAAATTAACCATGGCATTAGATTTGCACAAGTTATGCATCGAAGATGCTCACTATGATAATGAAATTGCACACGTATGTAAACATTTTGACGTATGCAATTTGTACAACACGAGGATGAAACAACTAGGGTGTGATATTTGAGGGTGCATACAATCCACAAAACTAAAAAAAAAACAGGGTACTTATTTACTTTCCTGATATGAAATCACGTAAGCATGGCCGCGATGTGATGCATATTTAATAATGATATAGGAACACCTCTAAGCAAAACTTGTGAGTACGATGCAGATAGTTCTATTAAAGCAGCAAATATAGTGAGAAGGGACATCTTGAAAGTGAAAGATCACTTCAACGGATCATTTGGAAACAAGTGTCAGAGAGAATCGGTACTAGCACATCTGTTAGCACTGGTTGATGTGGTTATAAACGTCTCAAACATTAAAACACAATCACGATTTTCTACAATGACACAACCATTATTGTCACTGTTGAACAGGTTCTGATGTGCAACAGTTTGGTGAGACGTTAGGAGTTTGCTTCTGTGACAGTATTCAGGCATAGCCGAGAATTGGAAACACCATTGCCTACTTGGGGAAATTTTAATCTACATAAGAACTCGTAAGCGTGAACTGTTTAAAAACATTCATGCGGTTGAGTTAAGCATATCATACAACCGTGTGCTAAACATCTAATCAGAACATGGAAATGAAATGTGTCATCACTTTACATAGAAGATGTCATGAATCCTCTTCAGTTAAAGGAAGGGGTATCCCCAACTAGTGCAGTTGATAATATCGACTATAATCCAAGCTCTAACACAGCTTATGACTCCTTCCATGGCACAGGAATACCCCTATTTCAACATCTAGATGTTAATTTTCCTGGGACTCATCGAATTAAGACTAAAAATCGTTGTGTCGAGAAACAAGCCGAACATTTTTTCTGAGAACTACACAAACGTCACCCTCGTCTCTGCTATTAGAACTGACTGATCTCCGCCAACAATACAATTGTTGGCGGAGATGCATGCTGAAACAGTTGGCTAATGACTACCAACAATGGGATAAAATAATTATACAGGCAGCATTCAACTCTAGCGAACAAACAAAAGCACCAATATATCGTGAATTAACAGTTTCTTCGTTGCTTTCTCTATTTCCAGACCATACAGCTTCAGTTACCATGATTCACAATTCAGTGGATGACAGGATTTGAATGCCTTCATTTTTGGAAAATTCCAATCATCGTGTTTAACCAGCCTCTGTACACACTGGCAAAGCAAATCTAGTGGAACAGACTAACAACACATGGTAAAGAAACATTCATTAAAATGTTTCCACTTTCCCGAGCTTCATATTGACATGGCAATTTTAAAGGTTCATAAAAATGTTCTGGATGGAATTGGCTGGACTGGAGCTCCTTTTGAGGCTGGCATCACAACAGTTGGGCTCATTATATCACAGTCAGTAGTCTAACTTTACTTATGCAGCAGGCCACAATGACTATAGCCAACATGCAGAGGATATCATTCAAGTTAAATCTCTGGAATAGTGGTGTAAAGTAAAATCTGATATGTGTAGCTAATTTAAGTTCTGATTTTTCATTGTAAATTTAAATGTTTATAGAATGATACAAGGAGATTTCCTGATTTTCCCTTGCCTGATGGATTCCTGTACACTTACGTTATATGAGTTCTTAATTAAAAATATTACCCAGCAACATATGAAGAATTCTTTAAAGGCCACTTCGTTTGCAAAAAAAAAAAAAAAAGGCCAAATGTGGATTATCAGCTATTGCCATTGATAAGACTCATGAACAAAGTACTGCATCAGTCGAAGATATGGAGGGGCAGTAGACTTGACAGAAATCTCAAAAGCTCTGCATCGTTGGGTGGTGTCTGGTTCTGAGATGGCCCGATTAATTGATAAATTCACTGAGACCAAGCCAAAGAAATGAAAAAAAGGTGAGCATCACCATGTGGCTAAAAAGCATTCAAGGATGGCATTTGCAAAAAGTGTCAAGTCTTTGTTCACACAATACAAGATATGGGAAACCCATTCCCCAGAAACATTACATTTGTTGCATATTAGCAGTTGCAGACACATGGCTAGATATTGAACAATTAGAGTAGGCCAGTATGAGGTAGGTATGTGTAAGTGCGAGGCTCATTAAGAAACTAAACAGTTTAAAGATCCCATTAAATGGAATAACTTTCACCTTCAGTTCCTGGAATGTCAAGTCAACTGATGCAGTTGATATCGCTGAATAATGATCGTTCATGATTCTGTAGGTTCTGCATTACATCACAGATATGTAATCGATATTTGGATGAGTTCTTTAGACACGAAAACCAAGCATATCCTCATGCACGGTCGAAACTTGGAAATATATGAACTGGAACAAAGTCTGATGTATTGACTTCCCTGAAAGCACTCTTGCCTGTACCTCATAAAAACCAACAGTAGAAATGATCATCCTTGACTGCGCTACAATTGTCAACATGGTGCAACCAGGATATGAAAAACATTTGAAGGTTATGCCAGTTATTTAAGAGGGCTGTACATCACCTGGGATATTTCTAAGCCAGACATCTTTAAGAGAGATACATGCAGCCGAAGGACGAAAGGTGTTTATCATAAATGTGTTGAACCAAAATGTTTACTTACCAAAAATTGGCAATATTTCTCAGGGTTGATGAAAATAAGACTGAATTGTTCTCTTCCTCGGCTACGAACATAGCAGCTGTTGACACAAAGAAGCAGGCGATTACCATAAATGTTACTGAAGTTTTTGGTACAAAACATAAACTTGTTACTAGTTCCATTCACACACGAAAATGCTGGACACACAAATTCTACTCCATTTACCTGATGTGATGCAGAAAGGATACAACAAAGCCAAAAGATACACTGTTGACACTGGTGTTGTAGTTCTAGCCATCGCAGCAGCTCAGCATTTAAACATTATGGAACTATGGATAGGATAACATTTGAAGTTGGGAAGAGCTTCCAAATCGTTGCTGTTCATGAGTTAGCAAGAGCTTTAGGTCGGGCTGGTTTACTGACTTACCAATGTGTCATCCTGTAACTGGGTGCGATATTGTGTCCTTTTTGGAGAAAGAGGCAGAATGACTGCATGGAAGACATAGAATGCATACTAACATATCACTGTGACTTTTTCTATGCTGGTTAACAGACATACCAAGCAGACTCTATAAGAAATGCTGAAACCATTGGAGATATTTATTGCTTTGCTATATGACCATACACAAAGCGAATAATATGCCTATTTACTCAAAGAGTTAGAGCAATTGAAAATCTGCCTCCTACACAAGATGCTCTCATTTAGCATATTAAAAGAGCTGTTTACCAGGCTGGTTACTGATGGGCACAAATGCAGATCGCAACCCCACAGCTCCCATCGTCAAGTGATTGAGAGTGGAAGTAGAAGGACGAACGTGGATGGAACTTATTTTGGACAACTTTACCAGAGGCTTTGTTAGCGTGCATATAACGTATATGATGTGGCTGCATGAAAGACTGCACACGCCAGTGCAATTGTAGAAAGGCTAACCTGCCGCTCTTTGTACTTAGAGCGCGCTGTGTGCTGACTGAAATAATTGGGCTATAATAAATAATGTGTTTGTGTATTAGTAGCAATATACATTCAGTAATGAACAATAGCATTCATACCAGAAAAAATATGCTTCATTTAAGTAAACATCTATTAGAAATTGTTAATGCATTAACCCCTCTATTCTTGCTTTAATCAATAAATTTATGTTCAATAAATGTATGTTATATGTAATATGAGTCGCCTAAAAGCAAATAGGATAAAGTCCGCTCCAGCATGTTCCGAGAAAACAACGAAAAAAATTGCTACCGCCTTGCATTAAGCCTGGTTCTTATGAAATTGGTCCATAAAATCAACCTATAAATACTGATAATTTGTGACAAGTTTCGTAGTTGCAGTCTAATTAGGGAAACTCGTATTTTACTGTAATAGGGGGGATTTAATTGATTTTACTTCTAAGATGCGGATTTTAAACGTATTATAATAAAATCACAAGAATTAAAAAGGATATATAAGTGTAATTTGATACTAAGAGGATCCTTAGTAGATATTCGAATGCAAAGTTCAGGAGCTTCCTCTGTTACACCACCAAGATCATTATTAACCTCTTCTTCTTTGTCATCTGACTGATGACTCTCACAGGAATCGAAGAATTCTGCATAGAATTTCAATGACGGCCTGAACTTCCAATCGGAGTCGAAGTGTAGTTCAAGAAGCCTCAACATCTGGCACTTCGTTTTCATTCACTAGAGTAGTGTTCTTATGCACAGGTGATAGGATGATAGATGACACAATCTCCTTTGCTATTATCGCGATTTGTAGTTTCCCTTTCTATGTTAGTAGAACTGCTCCAAAATCCGCCCCCCCCCCCGCCGCCCCGAGATTTTGAGCCGCGAAGTTTGTGATCCCCTGAAGAAGTAGAGCTTGCAAGAAGCGAGTTTAAATTGCCATTGGTGAGTAGGCTTCATGTGGTTTATTGCCTCTTGTTTCCAGTCAATGGTATCGATGCCAATCCCTGCTCGACGATTAGTTGGAAATCCTTGAATGATGTTAATGTAGGTTTCTAGATTTTGGTTACTGAATCCCTTTTCACAGAGACTGAATAGTCGATCAGGAGGAATGAAGTAATGGCCACTTACAGGAAAAGTTGACTGTGCCTCCTCTACGTTCCTTGGTGCGTGCAACAGCGAATACTAAAGCACTGTTACAATCGCTCTATTATTATTTTGGCCCGGAACAGCCATAAGCAAAGAGCTTCATCTTCTTAATATTTGCAAGGTCCAATTTCTGCAAACAGTGATAGACGCAGAATACCTCATTCGAACCTTTTGGGCAGGTCTGCTTAGTCCATACAGCTGAAGCAGCTAGCTGTGTCATTTTCCTCTCTAAATTGCCAACAAAAAAGAGAAATTGTAAAGGTAGAGTTGGCACTGGTGGTAAGCTTTTTGATTAGGAATTTCGGGACTTGGCAAATTATTTTAACAATAGAACAGGATAAGTACGCCAGGTTCACTTTCTTTTAGTACTGGAAAAAGGCCTCTGCCTTTTCCTTGCAAAGTGCCCTTTCATCTTCAAGTGAAGAGTGCTCCGGGGATGAGTTTCTCTCTTTATTCTCTCTGAAAGCTGGTGAGACGTGTAGCACACATCGAGCCTTTGTAAGCCAAATCTTAGGTTGAACTTACGGTTAAAGATGTGGCTAAAATATAAGTTTTTCACCTTCCCACTCTCATCTGTTTGGGCATTGTAATAATTTGCCAGTATCTCAATATTCAAATCGGAGTTTATGTAACTTCTACGACAATAGTGGGATTTCAAACATTTTAGTGAAATAAGGTAAGAAATTACTGCGTGCTTCCTATTGGCATTCTTTGTATATTTGTGATCAGCACGTCTTTCCTCTCTCCTGGACGACATTTCTTATAGTTGCATACGCGCGGAGAATATTCTGTTGTCTAGAATTTCCAACCTCCAGAACTCGGCAAAACGCCTGCCGGTTAACTCACCTGTGAGAAAATTCGCCAAAAAAACTTTCCAATGGACTGTTTTTTTGTTGGCGGTTGTCCCTTGTCCTTTTCTAACGGCCACTGCGATGAACCAACACACAATGCTTCATGGTGAAACTGTATTGTTTGCTCTTCTTGTTTGTAGTATAGAAAGAGTCTCGAAATTTGATGATAACCCTATAAGTTAAAGTCTAATATTTATAGATATCTCTTCTTCTGATGTGCACAGTCGGAGAAGTCAATTTTCCCTTTCACAGAGTACCGGAAAGTAATAAAAACCATGTCACTGGCAGATTCTCGTTGATTCGGTTATAGAGCGTTTGCTAACACTTTAGTTTTTTCTAGGTATTAATTTTGGATTTTTTTTTTACATTGGGAATGTTCTGTTTGAATACCACGTGAAAGTCAGACGTAACATCCACAGTTGTTCCAGCCCGATCAAACGTTGAAACTTTTCGTCAGCAAGCGAGCTAGCTACTTGCATCTATTATTTCGCAACAGCTTTCTTAGTAGCACTGAGATTGACAATTTACTTCGTCACCTTCGATGAAGACACTACTGACGGCAGTACTACCATTTTCAGATGTAGACTACTACATCTACAGATGTAGAAAACTACATCTACAGATGTAGAATACTACATCTACAGATGTAGAATACTACATAAAATAGTGAAAAACCCACTAACACAACAAATGCAGTATTCGCAGAACCGCAGCAGTATTGTATCTTGTCACGTGACGTAGACGTCCCGGTTATGCTTAGCCGGAGTGTAGATACGTTACTGTTCTGGTTTTTTAGACGCAGTGGATTTTATTTGTTTTGCATCTGAGCTGAGTTCTCAGAAGGGAAAAAGTATAGGCATTTATATATTTTGCTTGTCAATAATTTTATACTTCAATGTGACTCTTTTTCACGGATGCATTTCTGCAACATACTCATTTTTCGTTTTTGACCTGTTTTATTTTTAGGCGACTCATATGTCGTTGAAAGGAACACATACCACCAGGTTTAATATTTCCTTCCAAGAGTGTACAACTGGCATTTTGTAATCACAAGTTAATGATGTAACATGAAAATCTACAGCAACGAAGATCAAAATTAACCTAGCTTCCATTTTTAAGAATGGCTGCCAATTTTCTTTAAGGAAAATTTGAGATGTTCTCATAACCAAAATTAAATCTTCAAATATTTAGTTTATGCAGTCTGTAATCAAAGGCACCTTTGTTTCACATATCTGCGGGACTACTAAAGAGATTAGCATTAAAATATTGGGAAGGAGAAGGGGGTAGAAATGCTATGTTGTAACCCATCCACAATATTTACGGAGGTAAAATATACCTCTGTACGCTTGTGTCCCTGTGCCCCTGCACTGATACAACTCTTGGGTATGAAGGTTTACGTGGTCCAGTCCTGCGGGCTGGTATTTCCGATTGCGAGACGCTGTCACTCAAGAAATTACCGCGAATCAAACGGATCCGTGTCTGCAAGTCCTGCTTCAAAAAAGTAACCGTCTCTGTCGTGGCAATGTCGTGGCAGTGTCGTGCCCGTGGTCCAGGAACCCGCTGTGGGGAGAACCAGCGTTACTTAGTTTGCGGTTTGTTCTGGTCGTAAGATATTCCCAAGTCATTTGTCAAGAGGTAGATCACCCATTACTACGAATTACGGCCAGTCCCTGAAATACCGCTTTCCTATCAGTGTGCGGTGACGGAAACCCACGGGCAGAATAAGCTATCTGCGAACACGGGACGCACATTACAACATTCCATACGTGGGATTCGACGGGATGAAGGGGCGGTGGGAGGGGGATTTATTTGCGCACAAACAGCAGGTCCGTTCCGACATACTTACGACTGGTTAGAAGCTAATACTTTTTTTCTTTGACGTGTATTTACTGAAGGCTAGTGCTGTTAGAGTAGAGCAATTAATCAAGACGATTGGCCTCGAATTGAAATAGAAACACCACACGCCTGTTCGACAGCGAAAAAGCTCTCCGGTGCCCTTTTCCCCCACCCGCTGAAAGGTGAAGTTAAATTTGCAGATTTCACTCTTACACATTTAGGGTAATTGCAATTTCTAAACTTAACTTAATGACGTGATATTCTTTTTTACTGTGGATTTGCTATCGCTTGAAGTTTACGTTAAGATCATTCCTTTTTTTTTTTTACTTGCGTTTCTGTTTCTTGTACATAAGGTGCTAGATTTAAGGTGCTAGATTTTCCCATAGTTGACGAAATAATAGTTGGCTATAAATACAAGAATAATGAAATTGTTCAGAAGAACGATGAAATAGAAATCCAGCACTGATAGAAATGGGAGACGAGGCACCGTCATAAATTATTTTAAAGGCTGTTCACCATAAAGTGAGCACTTTTGAAATGAACCATTGAAAAAAGTCACTGCTCCTGAACGCATATATTTTAATGGGCGCACTGAATGACATTTGCTCAGTAAAGTTGGTAACGATGAATGGAAAGTAGTTCCATATCTTAACGTCGAATAAAAAGTGTTAGGTAACCATTTGTGATAACTAAAATTGTATCTTCCTCTTCCTGTTTTATTATGCATTTAAATGCGAAAATGAGCAGATTTCTATAATATTAACTTTCCTAAAAATGCCACAGTTTGACTTGACCGACGCAGGAGTATAGTGACGAGGCCCATGGCAATGTTAATCTTACACAAGGCGGAAGAATACATAACGTGTATACAAGTAGATCTTAAGCAGGGCTTTCAAAAGTGCTATTTTTGCTGTGAACAGCCTATAATGATTTTACTGCTGTTAGAAAGATCTTAAAACGTGATAGTAATTTTACGCGTATTTTTAAAGTGGCTGTTTACTGTGGCTGTTTGAAGTGGCACAGTATTTACTGAGAAACAGAACTAGATAACTGGGGTCACGGCAGTAAATACCAGCCCCGTTTGTTTTTCTTCGAGTTAATGGCATTTTTTTTCCGTTTGTTTTTTCACTTATAAGTGAAGTATAATGTTCAAAATCGTTCGCGCTGTTTTCGTACAGCCACTGAAAACGGCGTGGGTGTGTTCCTCGACATAGCATGTGTGTCCCCCACGTGCCTGCTTGGCGGGAGACTATGAAGACTTGATCGCAATGCGGCCTGATTTACTGAAGAGGAGGGGACCCCTGCCGTTTCCAGAGCGGTTTTAACCACGGGCGATACCACTCCTGGTCGTGCTTTACGTCGCTTCAATTTGTCGGAGCAGGTGCTGCTCATTTCTAACGCCGCCTTGAAAGCGCAAGCGGGATGAGAAGTATTAAAGAGGATTCACAGGTCCCTTTAGTTGCGTCAGGAAATCATTAAGGGATGTATTTTGCGTATGGGGAAAATGACAAGGGGACGGTAAACATTCTCTTCACCTCTTCATAGAAGAACATAGGTAACACCAAGCGTTTAGACGAGAATACGTCTTGAAATTTTCAACCATAGTGGGAGACAATCCAGAAAATCCGATGATAACAAAAAATCGGGGGCTACAGTTCGGCATTGCAGCTCCGAATCTATCGTCTACATTCAAAATTGAATTACGCCACTCTCGATTGCCAATGCCAACTATCAAAGAATATGTAACGTTAAGTGAGGACTGCGAAGTATCGCTTGCCGGGGGGGGGGGGGGGAGGTGGGTGGCGCAATTTTGAGTTCGTTTCGCTGCGTCTCATAACTTCCGCGTAGTATAACTTTTGACTAGGAGACGTTACAATGCCCGTTTAAGTTTCAATCGACAGATCTCTTCGAGATCAATCGATTGCGTGTATAGAAAAAATTTGTGTGGCGTTGTTATGGTGAAATTGTATGAGTTTAATGTAAAAAAAAATCGAGAAAACTTAACACAATGTCGGTCTATACTCGTCAAAAAGCCAAGCGGAAATACATAAATCGTATACGGTTGGAAAGAGCATTTCAAAAGCAATTCAGTGATACCCATAAAACCCTATATGATCGAGTGAAGCGGTGCCGGGAACGTAAGAATCATCAAGGCGTCCGAGCGCGTCAACGTAGACGTATTCGCGCAAAACAAACGGCCGTTTCCCCAACACAGTCAAACCCCATTCTTTTTACAATAACCGTATCTGTCTTCGAGCAAGTAAGTATTTTTTTTGAAAGAGTCATGTGTGATTGGCAGATGCTAACAAAATGTGCGAATTAATTACGTGAAAGAGTTAAAAGCTTTTACGTTTCTGTGACTTTCGTAATTGGACTGCACTGCGTTTACCAAGTTCTGAATACTCAGAGATAAAAATGATAACAATGCAACAAAAGAAGATTACAATACATTGGAATCGTGTCAGTAGGTAAACAGAAACACTTCACATCCAGCAGTCAAAGAAGAACTGAGAACCGTTCATCTGAATACGTTAACTATTTTGTCTAACTTTCCAGTTACTCAGATCAACATTCTAGCCAGTTTGTATATTTAGTCTGTGGAAAGATCAATATTTTCAGAACATCGTTTCATCTCATCCTGTGCTCACACGCGTTGTATCACGTATACGACGCCAATTTTAACTGAACTGTTTTTCTGTCTTTCGCAGTTTACTACTAGAAATTCCCGTTTTAATTTTTACTTCTCCTGTTTGTAAAGTGTTAAATATTTTTTTTAATTTCCATATTATTTAAATTATTCCACGCAAGCGGCATGCAATTTCTCTATATCCAACTTCTCTTCTATGGAAAATGTTAGGCAGCATTTTTGTCAACACACTGTTTACTTATCGTTTCTAAGGCATCATTATGACTACGCGAGGTGTTGAAAAGAATATCAACTGCCGGTGAACGCGTTTCTCTTATTTATTACGCCTCATTTTGATATTGCGATGCCAGCAAAACCGGTAGGTAACCTTGGCAGTCACGTTCTATATCCTTCGGCTTATTCCCTGGGGAGAAAATGGGGTTACATGCTGAGAAAAATACAAATTTGCATGTAAAACGTTCATTATCATCCGTGGAGGTTCTTAGAGGAGCAAAGTCAATACATCATTCCCGTGCCCACAGACATTCAGCTCAGTCATAATGCGTAGAGCTGGTTTTTCGCTATAATATGTCTTCAGTACCTCAAATGAACGAAAAGTATAATCAAATCTCTGATATATATATATAGAGTTCACGATGTCAATATTGCATAGTACTCTCTGTGTGTGTGACTGGCTGTTTGGTTGGCCATACTGGGGCCATTGTTTTTGTTTTGACTCAGTGCGAACTATCATGGCGGCGGGTAATGGTTTGTATTCGTTCGTGCTCAACATTTTTTTTTTTTGGTCCTAACGACCCGAATTAGTGTAATCGGTACGTGTAATATGCGTAATTGCACGCGACGCAAGTTACATAATGACTGATGTGTGACATCCCTGACGGCTTTTGACACTCGTACGGGTAAATCTTCTAACGGGATAGCCTGTAAGTGAAAAGTCGAAGTAGACTTGTGCACTGGAAATAACTGCAGTGTATAAGTACTTGCTTAAACTGTGCGGTTTGGTAAACCACGGGAGCGCAAATAATTTATTTGACTATACAGTCCACTTTCAGAGTTAAAACGGTCAACGACGTCGCACCAAATGGCGGCAACAACACCAGCATTACAGCATGTGACTTTTAACTTCCTGTTGTCACAAGCTGAAGGTGCAAGGGAATTATGTGAAGCAATAGAAGAAGATGCCTAAAAAATCGAGGACTTTGTGGTTGAAGAGGTTATAAGCAATAGAAATGAAGTGGCCGTCAATTTATGTGCTTTGTGTGCTACCCCCCCCCCCCCCTCAACACGAAGGCATCGATATAGAAGAAGTGAAACAGCGATTAGTTGCTTACGAACTAGTGTTTCGGGACTTACGTAAAGTATACAACAGAGTCAAGCGACAATCGTCAAACTTCTCGGGTAGCGAGTTCAATGCTACAGACTGTAGTCATGCCAACTTTACCATTGCCTGTGTTTACTGGAAGTCGAGCCGAGTGGACAGGGTTTTCTGAACTATTTAACTCAATGGCTGGGAAAATTCCTAGCATAAGTAAAGTGCAAAAACTCCACTAATTATTGAACTGTTTGAAGGGAGAACGACGGGACCAGGTAAGCAACATCTCAGTTATTGGTAAGAATTATATAGTAGTATGGGATTTATTGGAGAAAAGCTACAAAAGTGCACGGTTTACAGCTACCATTTATGTGCAAAAAATCCTGCATCTTCCACCCATACATAGTAAGAATGATGCACCATATTAAGTTTTTTGTGCACAGTTGAAGAAAATATTAATGCACTAAAGGCTTTAGATTTTACAGTTCACAAAAGGGATTTTTTGTTGCTGAATATATTGCTGGAGAAACTTGATGACCCCTTAAGACAGGCATTCGAAATGTCACAGGATGGTGAAATGCCATCATACACAAGGCTGTTGCGATTTTTGCAACGCAAATCACTTGCTGCGAAACATGCACAGTTGTTGACTCCCTCTGAACCAAGGCTTAACTCATTTAAGCCTTGGTTCAGAGGCTTTTTTCGACGTTAATATATGGAATTACTTTCCATCCATCGTTACCAACTTTACTGTGCGCATATCAACTTGGTGGGAGGCGAGTAGACTAATTGCTCGGCCAACGCGGCCCCTCTTAGAAAAAAGTCACTGCCCTTACCTGCATACGTTTTAACGGCCCGCACTGAGTGGCATGCGCCCAATATAGTTGGCAACGATGGATTGGAAGTAGTTCCGTGTCTTAACGTTGAATAAAATGTGTTAGGCAACCATTTCTCATAACTTAAATTATTTATTTCGCTTTCTGTGTTTTTTAACGCATCGAAGTGTAAAAATGAGCAGATTTGTTAAATATTTACTTTTATAATAATTTCACAGTTTCACTGGATGATGCCCACGACAATGTTAATATTACGTAAGACGGAAGTATACACAACGTGCATACAAGTAGATCTTAAGCAGGGCTTTCAAAAGTGCTCACTTTACCGTGAATAGCCTATACCTCGCTGTATGCTGGTGTCCTACTCATTTAAACAACGCGAAGAAAGGCTCATCTGCAAAGATTGTTCATTATACTGTTGCCCGCAACAAACCCAAGAGAAGCTAGGCCCATGCACTAGCATGGACGGGCGTCTTACTTGGGCTTGGGAGAGGCATGAAGGTTAGGGAGTGGGAATTCTGACCGCTGGTGTTCTGCGTCGTACTTTCAATGTATGTATGTATGCATGTATGCCTGTATGTATGTATGTATGTATGTATGCATGTTTAGAAATGTATTAATATATATATATTTTTTACCAGGAAACGCACAGCGTCACGGAATCTATTGACGCAACTCGGCTGTAAGATGGCGTTTAAAATAACATAACGCAGACGTTCGAATTCCCAATACAAATCTCGGAAGCGGTCATCACTGACGGACTGAATGTTTCACATTGACATAAATTTAGGGTCTTTTTTTTTTTTTTTTTTGTTATGGCATAACGTATTGTGTGTGTACAGCGAGGTTCGGGCAGTCAAGTGGATAAAGAAGTCGCCGTGCTCTGTAGTGAGGAGCCATCCGAGCACTCGCCAGGTGCGATGCGATTCCGGAAATCCGCGGAAAAACTAAATCAGAATGACCGGACAGGGAATCGAACCCGGGCCTATCCGAATGCGTGTCGCCTACGCCAGATCGCTCGGTCTTCGCCAGCTATAAATGTTACGTAGACATGCGTATATTTTGGGGTTTCCTACGGCCCTGCAGAAAGCGAAAACTCCAGGAATAGCAGAAAATAATCCAAAAAATGTCGGTTTTTTTTCCCCCTTCATATTTTAATTATTGACGCATAATTTAATTATTGTTCAGGTTTACCAAACGCAAGCCAAATTTAGGAGTTGTTTGGATACCAAAAATGTAAAACTTAACAGGAAAAATGATTTTTAATGTAGATAGTAGAGATAAAATTGACGACCCCAGAATGAGAGTCACACTCGTGAAATGATAAGGTACACAGAGAGTAATGTTTTTTAAATACGAATTTATTCTTGAAGTCATTGATTAAAGCCATTAAGTTGATGGACGAAAATAAATGTCACGGCAAAATTTTGTCAGAATTACAGTATGCTCGTGAAACGTTTTTATTCGCATTAGCATGTAAATCGTGCCATCATTATGTATATGTGTATATTTTGCAATTAAAATCACTTAATGAGTAGCATATATATCTCTTATATGTAAAGACTCGCTGATACACACCGCCACCGAAACGGGGCAAAGGAGGCGATCCTGCTTTCCGAAGACATCACACACTAAGAGGAATGGGGATAAATTTGGGCGGCTCTTAACAGCAAGGTCTTGAGACCCGATTAGGGTGACTGAGGTGAGTATGGAGCAGCGCCGGAATGAAGGGTTGGGGGAAACGGGAGAACCCCGAGAAGACTCGCCGACCAACAGCATCGTCCGCCACGATTCCCACATGCGAAAATCCGGAGTGACCCGGCCGGGGATTGAGCCCAGTTCGCCTAAGTGGGAGACGAGCGTGCTAACCGTTTGGCCACCGCGGCCCCCTTTATAATGGAGGCTCATGTAATACACGTATAGATGCGTCGTAGTCCGAACTGACAACTACTGGCGGCCAGTTTGCACGACTGTCGTTTCATCTTGGGATCTACTCGGGAACCTCCGACACTGAGCCGCCGCGATTTATTCTTTTCATTTCTCACCGTGCCTAAGCTGGGCTCACGCACGGCGGACTGGCTAGAGCCGGTAGCTAAGGGAGCGAAGGTTATGCCACGAAACCGGTAGGTGTAAGCCTCGCCAGTCAATGCATTAACCACGTGCAAGGCGAGGCGAGGTGGCCGCAAATGTATTCCGTGTCGTTTATAAACTTCGCAAGGACGCACGTGACGGCCAGCCGCATAAGCTTCCGCGTGGGGGCTGTTTCTTCACGCTACCTGAAACAATATTACTTCTCTTCCCGCTGCCTGTGCCAAATTACTTTTTTATTAGTTTTGCTTTTCAGCGCCTCGTGCCCGACGTGACGAGAGAGTTGCCAGAGCGGCGGTTTACATGCTAAATTAACGTAAAGTAAATTGGAGCTTATTATTCCTTATTCGCATGGTGCCCTTGGTACCGAGCTTGCCTCGTAAACAAGGCCATGGCTTCGATCCCCCGGGGGAGCCATTAACATCACATCAGTCAGTGCATAAGCGCTTTCCTTGAGAGTCGCTGGTGCATTATAGCAGACAATGAAATAGCCCTGCTTCAAGAAGGCATTAGCCCCACGATTGCTCTTTTTGAATTCGCAAATGCTTCAGGATTCGAATCTACAGCAAACTTTTAAACCGGATCTGAACGTAAAATAAAGTAAATTGCAGTTTTACTGAAAGGGCAACAGCTATCATCTGATGATAAAATACAAATCAGAAAAAAATTTCACTCTGTAACCGAGCTCTGATTTAATGTATATCAAAGAAAGAGCGAAGCTATAGTAAACATTTTGCCATATTTCGGAATAAGTTTACTTCTTAGAAAAAAGGTATTTCTCTAATCGCATCCTTATACTCGTGGTGCCATCATGCGTATTACAAGATATCACTTCTTTTAGAGAACCAAATTGACCTGTCCCAACATTGTCAAACACCAATGGCTCGGGAGCCGCAGTATCTGAGCGGTTAGACTGCTTGCCTTCCACAGAGGCTAACCGTGTTCAATCCCCGGCCGGGCCACTCCCAGATTTTAGCAAGTTGGAATCGTGCCGAGCGATGCCGCTGGTCGGCGGATTTTTCTCGGGGATCTCCCGTTTCCCCCTTCCTTGCATTTCGGAGCTGTTCCATTCTCAGCTCACTTCACCCTCATCGGTTCTCAAGACCTCGTTATTAAGAGCTGTCCAAATCTCTCTCAATTCAACCAATGGCGCGTGAAATGACTCTCGTAGGAAGATAACCTCTTATACACTCAAAACATTTTGAGGTAAATATTTTTTCTCTTCAATCTTCTTAAACACTTACGTACTATTTATAACGTTAGCCAGCTACATGATGCAAACACGAGCACATCAACATCTCTTTAATTTATTGTGCGTTTTTATTTCATTTTATTGTGGTGTTAAGAGTATTTTTTTGTCCTAATTATCGATTTCCTCTGCAGCTTTCAAGGCAACCTGGATTATCTCGTTGCTCTCCGGTTCCAATACGTAGTGAAAGTATTTATAGCAACATTTATACAGTCTAGCAAGTGAAGTCAGGTTTCACAACGATCAATTTCGCTCTAAACGGGTGACGTCGATGTCTGTGAACGCTAAGGCGATCAAGTGGCGAAGAGGAACCATTCGAGCCAAACCCTTGGCATGGCTGAAAATATACCAAACATCGTTTGACTTACCAGGTAGTTCGGAGCCCACTTCAATAAAGAGGCTTATTCGTCCATGTGAGGTGGAACTTTGACTTGGGCTTTCACTTAGTTTTAAACAAGTTGTATATTCGGCGGCAACTGGAAAACTCCATCCTGCTCGACCACGAGATGAACCGCTGGACTGGTAATTTTGCATCAGAGTTCAAGGCTGTTCACGATCAAGTGATCACTATTGAAATGATCCTTAGAAAAAAAAGCACTGCTCCTGCCTGCATATCTTTTAATGGTCGCACTGAGTGACATTGGCCCTGTAAGGTTTATAATGATGGATGGTAAGTAGATCCATATCTTAAAGTCGAACAAAGAGTGTTAGGTAACCATTTGTGATAACTTAAATTATTTCTTCCGCTGTCTGTTTTTTCTAATGTATCGAAGTGTAAGAATGAGCAGATTTGTAGAATATTTACTTTCTTAATAATTTCATAGTTTCACTTGAACGACGCATGAATAAAGTGCTGAGGCCCATGACAATGTTAATTTTACATAAGGTGGAAGAATACACAGTGTGTAAAAAAGGAAATCTTAAGCAGGGCTTTCAAAAGTGCTCACTTAATTATGAACAGCCTATATCTATGAAGGACACCGACAATCCAGCACAGAGATATGTAGTGGTAGAACGGATGATCTTTCGGATACGTGCTCCATCGTGTTCGATGGGGGAAACGGGAACTTATTTGTCAGAAAGAGTAGGAAGCAGTGGTACATACTGAAAAGTGTGAAAAAATAGAAGAGTAAAGAAGAAGGCAGAGGACTGATGAGCGGAAGGACAGGTAAAGTACAGAAAGAGCAAAGCAGAAAGATAAAATTTTGAGAGAAAGATAAGTAATAAGAATGGATATACGGTAGTTAAGAGATTAGAGAAACGGAATTCTGGAGGGAGTGAATACTAGATAGAAGTGTGAGAGTATATATGATAGTGAGAATGGAAAGAGAAAAGATTGGAGCCAATTACAAGAAATGAGTGAGTGACCGAGTGAGCGGGTGAGAGTATGAGTGAAAGTCAGCGTCAGATTGAGCGACTGAGCGTGATGGCGAGAGCGAACTAGTGAGCTGATGAACAAGTGAGAGTGAGCGACTGAAAGGGTGAGTGTGAGGGGGTGAGCAGATGAGAAAGTGACAGTAAGAGTGAGTGTGAGTGATCGAGAGAGCAGTTGAGCGACTAAACAGTACAACAGAATATCTTAGTAACCATCATATCACTTTATCGCATATAAAAAACTTGCCGCTAACTCCACAACCACGTCATTCATAGCGCACAAAGAATTGGAGGCAAATACGAAAGATGGAAAATCAAATCAAATATCGATACTGAATTCGCTTAAAAGTGTTGCTGCAGAAAGTATAAAAAAGGGAGGGAAGTAATAGTTCTATTTAGAATTTTAATTTCTGGGCACCTCTGATCTGCGTTTTTTTTTTTTTTTTTTAGGCACTTTCCAAAGGAAAGAAAGGCTTATGAGATCACTTTCCTGACTTTGTGTCTGTGAGCATGTGTAAGTAGTCGTGTGTGCCTGTGCGTGTGTATTTTTGAACGTTTCAACAGATTAATCCAAACTTGGTACACATATAATACTTAGCAATGACACCTGAATTATCTAGTTTTCGACTACGTTGGTGTCCAAAACTGCGGTCATTTTTAATTTTGGGTGATGTGTCATATCTCGGGAACCATTCAACCGATTTCAACCAAGTTTTGTATGCTGGCAGACCATTGTGTAGGCATTAAATTTTGAGATGGATATTGTTGGTCCGCCGTTTTGTAAGATAGCACCAATTGAAAAGTTTAACTTTTACATTATGTCTCGAAAAATTTCAACCAATTCTCACCCAATTTGGCATGTAAATAATATTATGTTAGGCCATGTAAACATGTGTTAGTTATTTATATTCAAAATGACGGCCATAAAAACGTTTTGAGTTTAGTTAGTATATCTGCCATAACTTTTAACCAATTTCGACCAAATTTTGTGTATTGGAAGTATCTATTACAAGTATCATAAATACCAACAAATAACGTTTGCCGGCCATTTTGTAAAAGAGCACCTTACAAATATATAACATTATTATGTCATGATACGGTAAATAATCAACTTATGTCCACGAAATTTGGCAAAAAAGTAGTACTGATGCAGATTGTGTTATTTTCAAAATTGCAACCATATAGCGATTTTAGTCTACAATTCTATATCATCGAAACTATGTAGAAAATTTCAACTAAACTTTTTATGCTAGCAGTAAATATTACAGCTGTCAATTGTCTGTACATAGAGCATCTTTTGTCACCCATTTTTTATGATAACGCCATGAATATAATTAACAATATTATTGTCATATCTCGAGAAAGAATTGACCAATTCCTATTAAATTTTGTAAACAAGAAGTACTGAGACAGAAGATATCAAGTGATATGTATTAAGCATGCCAGATACTTATATTCAAAATGGCGGCCATATAACCATTTTTAGCTTAGAATTATATACCACCGAAACCATGTAATCAATTTCAAATAAACATTGTATGCTGGCAGTAGATATCACAACTATCAACTGTATATACATAAAGCATATTTTGTCCTCCTTTTTAATGAGTAAATACAATTTTTTTGTCATTTCTTGGGAAGCAATTGGTAGGTTCCTTCCAAATCTGACTAACAAATAGTACTGTAGCAAGTGGTATAAACTGTTATGTTTTATGTAGGTCAGGCACTTTTTCAATACGGTGGCTATATACATGTTTTAGCTCAGTGTATTTTACTAACGAAACAAATCCCAACCAACTTTGTATGCTGATAGTACCTATTAAAATTATCAAAATTGTGTATGCAGAGCCTCATTTCTTTGCCACTACATATGATAGCCCTGCCAATAAAAAATGTTTATATCTCGTATCTTGGGAAACAATGAACCCATTCTAACAACATTTGGCGAAAGTGTTGTACTGTGGTAGGCCATAATATTAAATGTATCTTTAAAAATATGACACACTTATTTTCATAATGGCAGCTATAAAATCATTTTAATTCAGTGGGCGATATCTAAGAAACTATGAAAACTATTTTAACTTAACTTTGTATATTGGCAGTAGGCCCCTATACAATTATCGAAAACTCTACTGCTTTCCTTTTTTGTCCTCCATTTATGAAGGTCGCCACATGAAAATTATGGATGTTTTATGCCATGTATCGAGGAGCAATCAACCGATTCCCATCAAATGTTACACAGGAACATTTCAAATAAATTTGTACCAAATTGTGCACACCATAAATGCTACAGAAGGCCATATAAACCTTCATGAAATAAGTGGGTCAGACAACGATGTTCAAAATGGCAGCTTCATAAATCATTTATGCAAATTTGACATATGTTAAACAATAAAACCAAATTCAACCAAAATTTGTGTTTCGATAGTATATATTACAAGCATCGTATATAGAGCCTCTATTTATGGTAATTTATGGCAATAAGAAAATAAAGTTTTGTGTTATATCTAAGTGACCAAATAACCAATTTCCATCAAATTCTTAACACAATTAGCGCTACAGTAGACCATATAAAGTACATGTGTTATGTGGCTCAGTCACTTATTTTCAAAATAAAGGCCCTGTAAATATTTTAGGTCAGTAAACCCTATCATTGGAAACATTAGACTGATTGAATCCGTAGTTGATTCTCCGAATCCGACATCCGTAATTCAGTGAATTGCACGCTAGCTTATAATACGAGGAGGTTTTCTGGGTTCAATTCCGGGTAAGGCATGTGTGTATTTGCAATTGTCTCACTACGTATTGCATTAGTTCGTGGTTTCATTTCCAAAGTTATTTCTTTCAAAGATAAGTCAAGTCCTGCTTACCAACTCAGCTTTTAAGAAGATATTTAAAATTGAATTGCACCGATGTTGAGGAAAGTAGGCTCATTAGTTATATCACTAACTTCCTGTTTCACTTCCTCCGTCCAAAAAAAATACAAAATATGAACTAGAAACATAATGACAAAATAATGACTTTGGAAAAGGAGTACAAAATATTACATAATTATTTTTAGTTTGACAGTTCACCATTAACTTTAAAATATTATAACCATTATAGGGGTTACATAAAAATATGCTGTTAAAATAATGCAACTATACAAGATAAAGTACTTAACTGGCACAAATTCCCCAATAAAGCTTACATTAAAAATTTTATACATTTTACATGCCTCAAAGTGAGTGAGACCAACCCCTTTGTGTGACCACTCCCCGAGCGCCTTTCCGCTTATCTTGCTAGGGCATTTATAGTAAAGATTCCGCAAACCATCGTCCTCCCCAAAGCTGTGTGGAACATCCTCGAAATGGAAGTAGATCGTCGTCGAATCCAATTTGAAGGAGGCGCTGACGTCACAGGGCGATCCCCTGAGTTGCTCCAGCCGCCGCTAGGTGGAAGGAACGCCGGGTGCTCAGTGAAACTCTGGCAAACGTCTTCAACATCTTACGTAAGGATGTTCACTATAAAGTGAGCACTTTTGGAATCAACCTTAGAAAATAGTCACTGCTCCCACCTTCGTGTGTTTTAACAGGCGCCGTGAGTGATATGCGCTCAGTAATATCGGTAAAGATGGAGGGAAAGTATTTTTGTGTCTTAACGTCGAATAAATAGTATTAGGTAACCATTTGTGATAACGTAAATTTTCTCTTTAGTTTTTTTGTAATGCATCTAAGTATATAACGAGCAGATTTGTAAAAGGTTTAGTTTACTAATATTTTCACATTTTCACTTGACCGACGCATGAATAAAGTGACGATCCCCATGACAAGGTAAAATTTTATATAAGACGGAATAATATACAACGTGTATACAATTATATCTCAAGCAGTGCTTTCAAAAGTGCTTAGTTTACCGTGGACAGCCTATACCCATGACCTGAGCCAGATAGTGAGGTAGTGGAGCCCCGTTACAGCAGGTGAGCGAATGAAATCGAGCGAGTGAGAGTGAGCAGGTGAGCAAACAAGAAATGAATGGTGCTGAACAGCAGACGCCTCATCTCCGAAGAGGAGTGAAGTTAGGTGAAGACGGAGCTGCGTCGAGAGTAGACCTAGAAAACTCTTCGGCCAATGAAACGTCTGCCATATTTCAAAAGTGTGAAAGTCGATAGTGACCTTCCAGGAAACGAGCTCGGGTTCTCGTAATGGGAGGAACATAGTCTTATAGGCTGTTCATGGTCAAATGAGCACTTTTGAAAGCCCTGCTTAAGATCTACTTGTTTGCACTTGCGTATTCTTCCGCTTTATGTATAATTAACACTGGCAAGGGCCTCTTCACTTTATCCAACCGTCAATCCAGTTAAGCTTAAATTATAAGAAAAGTAAATATTTTACAAACACACGCATTTTTACACTTCGATTCGCAATTTAAAAAAAAACAGAAAGCGGAAAAAATTATTTAACTTATCATAAATTGCCACCTTGCCGTTTTTATTCGACGTTAATATATGGAATTACTTTCCATCCATCGTTACCAACTTTACTGTGCGCATATCAATCAATGCGCCCGTTAGAATATATGCAGGCAGGACTAGTAACTTATTTCTATGGTTGATTTCAAAAGTGCTCACTTTATTGTGAACAGTCTTTATCATTGAAATCTAGTCATGGTATTGTCACACTTTAAGAATCATTCCCATGAAAAATCATCCCATTTATGACGCGTTTGGTTATTGCCTCAATACATATACATATATATATATATATATATATATATATATATATATATATATATATATATAATAACTGTTTTAATAACTCCGTTTACATCAAACGTTTTATTTTCTATTTAAATAAGATTTCAATTAGATTTCGTATATAAAGTGCAGTATGTATTATTGAGTTAATACGCGTTACAAACTAAGAGAAAATGAGTAAATTGGTAATGCATAGTAAGAAATAGCTCTTATACTATTGTATACAGTTTTGTAATATTACTTGTGAAGTAAGACATTTTTACAGAAACAGAAATTTAGGTAAAACTGTTAGAAACACGCTTCATTGTTGACTACATATAAAGCACGCACGCGCGCACACACGCACATACATAAACAGGTTATTTCTGACAAAATTATACAAACGTCGTGTCGTGATTCTTTATACAGATTTGGACGAAAAACAATATGACTTATTAACCGAAAGTGATTACTGAAAGAGGTACGCAAAAAGGGTTTGGAATGCTTTTATGAACATGAACTACTAAGCGATATTAAACAACACATTTTGATATAGAGTTTATATAAACGAAGATTTTATATTTGTGCATTTTTGTTTGGCATTTACCAATGCAATGGAATGATTTTATGAACATGAACTGAGCGATATTAAACAACACATTTTGATATAGCGTTTATATAAACGAATATTTTATATGAGTACATTTTTGTTTGGTATTTACCATTCCTGTAGAATGAGTAAAATTTGGTTTGGCATCATTGTAACGTTCGGAAATTTGCAACCATGACTTTCAATCGATAATTTTCGATAGATTAATATATATAATTGTCAGATTAACAAAAAAGTTTGTCTTGGTGTAACGTTCTCAAGTTATCTGTTCACTTAAAAATTCTTTTAAATGTTGTGTTATAACGCCTTGCAACTATGCAACCTGTGTAACCTAAGCGTACCGGTTTGCCTACCGTACGGGCGCAATAAAATGTTAACTAATACTTTGCACTGCTTTAAAGTTGACATTTAGGCCCTGTGTACCATTTCAGTCACACATGCACTGACAGACAATTGCAAAAGGATAGATTTTACCAATCACTACGCAGCTATGCAGTTTATGTTACATGTATTGGCCATATTCACTAGACTACTGAGCTTTTGCTGGTGTGTTTGCAGAAAGATAATGACCTTACAGTACTCCCGATTCGACCATCGCAAGCCTGATACCGATAACCATGATAATTGCGTATCATTGTGTTCTGATAGTTGCAATGGAATAGTACACTACGATATAGCTCACGGACGTGCATTTACAGTAGTTTATATGATGCTGCTGATTGTAACAGTATATCTGCAGCATTGATGTATGCAGAGAGATTTCCGCCACGCCGTCATCTAGGCGTGGCGGAATGTTCCAAAGCCTTCGCTGGCGGCTTCCGGACACCGGTTCATTGCTGGCAAAGAAGACGGAAAACCATGTATGGACCGTGAGGACACCTGAACTTGGAGACAATGTTCTCGACGCTGTGATTGATGCGCCTTCGACTAGTACACATAATGACATATAGCTTGTTATGACATTAATACTATGCATTTTTTTTTATCAAAAATGTCATTTCATCCCTTAACGTACTTTTGTTTTAAGCATACTTCTTTAAGTACATGTTAGAGAGATCAGCAGGGGGTTGACATTGCTATCAAAAGACTCAGTAAAATGTGTTGATCATTTTATTATGAGGTTACAATTCTTAAAAATTAATAGTTTAGAAGTTATGACCGAAAAACTGAAATGTAACCTAGTTTTGAGGTATGTATCTGTGTTGTATTAATAGCTTAATTCCTTTTTGCATATTGTATTAATTTTTACAATTATTAACAGTATTGATAACGTGTTTTTTGCAGATTTCATCCTGACATGAATCGGAGGCGAATTCGTTCTTCTGGTTATTATCCGAGGAAGGTTTATCGTAACATTGCGTCTTTTACTAACGCTGTCAATAAACATGATGCTGCTACCCTGTCATCTACAACGTGCACACACTTGTCCCTGAACGATTTACCAAAGACGACTTCAGTTTTGCGTGTGGTTTTTCCAACAGTGTGCTGCGATACCTCATTTCGAGAATTTGGAGTTTTTCACCGACGAGGCAACTTTCACACAGGACGGGATATTTAAAAGCCGTTCAACACACGTCTGTCTTGAGGAAATTCCGCATGCCAAGTCTGTACGAGCAAATAAAGTGAAATTCTTAGTCAGTGTGTGGTGTGGTATCATCGACGACTACCTCACAGGACCAACTGTACTTCCTAATAGGTTGACTGAAGCTCTGCACCGTGACTTTTGACGAGGAACGTCTTTAAAATTAGACCGAGACATACGGCTACCAGCATAGAAATAAGGACCATAATGAAAACGTCTGCATCGTCTCGCCTTAATAACTCCATTAGTATTACCCTTAGAGACGCAAGTGCGGTGTCGTTTGTTACCATATGTGATCATCTCGCTAATACGTTCTTGAGTTTACATCGAGGATGAGCGTATAGGAAGAAGGGGGCGGGGGGCAACGCTAACCGGTCAAAACCGGTGCTCTTGCTTCTTTCCGTTCAGTGTAACTCACGACCCAGATATGGTAGCGCTGTGATTCGGATGTTAATCTGTAGAGTTTGTCGAGATATATCGATTTAAGTAACAACAGGTGTATCTTGGACAATATTCCTATATAAAAACGTCAAATGTGCAAAAAACTATAAAAATTCAATATGTCTGTCTCAGCCCATGCAAGTGCCAGCCGAAAATATAGATCACGCATATCGTTGGAAAGAGGAGGCTCTGGGCTATACACAGGTACCCCAATGTCCGGTGCCGAGCTGAGCGAGATGGTTTCGGGAGCGTCGCAAAGTTGACGCAGCTCGCTCTGTGAACGACGGAGCGAGTACATCTACTGCCGCTGTAATCTACCCGATGGACATAGCGAGTGACGATGACGCCTATGCGTCTGTCGAAGACGTCTCCGAGCGGATGGATATCTACTTCAGTCGAATGGATGCCGTAGACCTTACACGTTAAACAAACGGCCGTGCGCCCAGACACAACCCCATCCGATTTTTTTTTTGTCTGAGACATTTCCTGTGTTATTGTAAGACGAACGACTTGTTGTTAGACATGACATGAGGTTTCAGCACGATGGTGCTTCAGCACATCGCAGCGTCACTGCAAGGGCACACACGAACGCAACATTTGACAACAACTGGACTAGCTATCGCGGCCCAACTGAATGGCCTGCTCGCTCACCCAACCTAAGTCCACTTGATTTTTTTCATGTGGTGACATTTAAAGAGTCTGGTGTAGGGAACCCCTGTGAAACGAGTAAAAGTTCGTTCTCCGTGGGTCGCGGACGCCTGCAAGTTAATTTTAAACACACCAGACATGTTGGGAAGAACCCGACAACCCTTGCTACGGCGTTGTCAGTTATGGGTTGGCTTCCAAGGTCACCACTTAAAAATTATTATTGTATCAAATCCTGTCAAATCAACACAACTACTGCATGGATAACTGTTGTAGGACTAATAATTAATAAACACATCTGTAATCACTATGTTATTTTGCTATTTTTACTATAGATTTGTTATTATTGTTATTATAATTGATGCCTTTTTGTAGTTGTTACTCGGCGCATGTGTGTGTATTAAACGGCATACAGGGCCTAAATGTCAACTCAACAACAGTGCACTGGATTAGTTAATTTTGTACTATGTTGCATGATAGACAAACCGATCAGGTTAAGAAGTACAGGTTGCACAGCAGTAAGGCATTATAACTCAAATTTGACAAGAAAGGGAATTTCAAGTAGAACCGACGGCTTCGGAGAGTGAAGGCAATCTTTTCTTGTTAATCTGAAAATGGTAGTTATTACTCTGTCGAAAATTATCGATTAAAATGCATAGTTATAAATGTACGAACATTACTATGATGTCATTCCCAATTTTACTAATGTTAGAGGGATGTTAACTACCAAATAAAAATGCACAAATTACAGCTTTGCTTACATAAACGCTATATCGAAATGTTTGGTTCAATATCGCATAGTTTCTTATTATGTGCATAAATTCATTCCATTCTTATTTGGCTATAAGTCGTCTGATGTTTTTCGTCCCATTTTGCATAAGAATCACTTCACGACATTTGTTCTATTATCTGGCCTGAAACAGCCTGTGTGTGTGTGTGTGTATGTATATATATATATATACTTTTCTTCAGGGCATCAACACGGTGCGTGGTGTTCTTCTTGGCATTTTATTCTAGACTTGTGTACGTTTTGTTTATATTTGGCAGAAGGTACTGAGTGAATATCCCCAAAGTAGAACTTCAACAAGGCTTCAGGTAAATCAAAGTAACACCATATCTACTATAAAGAGAAGACAGTAGAGAGTGCGAAGAGAGAGCAGAGTGAAGAATGGTAGTAGAGGATGTGGGTAGACAGATAATAAAGAACACAGTGTGAAGGGCAATGGAGATGGTGAGAGTGCAGAGGGTATTTTGATATGATCTTTATTCATCACGTGTAGGTAGATATTTAATCCTGTTGTGGCGTCTGCGGTGACTCAAGTTAGTTTCTTCATCCTCTCTAAAGAAAGAAAGATGACTGGAGAGAATGTTGAACCCCTGGATTTCCCTATGACACAAGTGCTTACGTATCTACGGCGAACAGCTCCAGGGCGAGCCAGGTAGCTCGTGCACGGCTGGTGAACGTCGGCAAACAATGTCGGCAAACAGTTGGCTGAAGCTGTTTGCATAAGCCGGCATGCTGTTCATTTTCGGAAGACAAACACGGCACACTCCTCAGCCAGTTTAACCTGTAGTCGAAGTCAACAGTCTTTGCCTGTGTACCTGGGTTCATGGTTGGCTCAATCCTTTCATCTCATCCGTGTTACTGACCCTCTCTGCCGACCTCAGAAGTGCCCGCAGCTGCATGAGTCGTATGCCGGCCTACACTGAAGGGGGTCGTGGGTTACAATTTTGGATAAGACACGGGCGTACATTACATTTTGGAGTATAAAGGTAGAATTAAGTCACCCACAAGTCACCCACTTCCCCCTGTTTTACCGTAACTATGCAAGTGGGGGCGTTAAAACGCGCACTGCAAGGGGCCAGTTTCACCATGTGAGATAACGATATTTTATCGAGTTCAAACGCCAAAGTATCTCGATTACCCGTATTTTATGTTTCGCCACGCACCTTATCTCGATTTGTTCTGTATACCGAGAAAAAATATTTCATTCGCCGATTTTGGTGGATAAAATTACTTTATCGAGATAAATAAAAGTAAAATATGACCAAATATATTAGACTATTTGCAAAGAAATTTGGATAGTGATAAAGAATTATTATTTGTAGATTATTACCATAACATTAAACAGTAATAAACACAATATAGTTTGGAAATAGTAGCAAGATTAATTCAAAAGTATTCAGGAAAATGTCGATGTATGGAAACTATTTTGGGAAACAGTAATTGCAGGGTTATGTGTTTTCTATATAAAACACATTTATTAAGTTTTAATATATATTTATTATTTCCAGATTCTTGTAGTTTAAGTTTATTCGCTGCATATGAATCGATAGACAATAATGCACCTAATTTGAGGCTATGAATTCAGGCCTGTGATGTAAAACACATAAATGTTCAAAACTCCCAAAAATAATTAAAATTATGAGCTATACAACAAACTATAACTCAGCCACAAAAACAACAGCAACTTATGAAACATATATTTAAGCCTGAATTTTCAGATGTTTAATTATCACCGTATGGCGTTTATTCTAGCGTGTTTGCCTGAATACGCATATTTAATTAAATAAGTACTCAGTTGTACTATTTATCCTTTAGAAAGGTATGTTGTAAGGAAAATAAAATTTAAACCTTCGATAATATTACATATTATGTTGCTAGAACCTTTCGAAAAAAATTCAGTTTTCAGCTTATTTTTAATTTTGCTGATACTTTCCGTTACTATCTCTAACAAATAGTTTTTACTTTGCAATACATTTTTGTTTTGTTTCTTTTATTTTCGTGAAAATACCATCTCGACTACTAAAAACTATTCACTATATTAGCGTAAAATAGTAAACATTTTCTGTTGACTGAGCCAGCAAGTGTTTACTAATAGAACATCGTGATAAAGTCAGAAAATCGATATAATTTTATCTCGATATTCTTTACGGCGGATAATACGGGATGAAACACGCTCAACATTACAGAGGTAAAAATGGTGGTTAATCTTCTATTCTCGATAAAATCATTTCGATTTTCCGAAAATCTAATCTTCATTGGTGAAACCGGCTCTAAGTCGAGTAAAGGCCCTTTCAAGGGCGTAATGTGCATTAGTATACATTCGATGCTGTCTCATTACTCTCGTACATAATACCAACGACTTCATTACTACCTCCAATGAATTTTACAAGATTAAGCAGTACAAACTCAAATATGTTTGGCATAGAGCATTCATATATAAACTTATTTAAGTGAAGAAAGTCACGAATATAATTACTAGCGAAATAAATAGTGTCGTCATCAAAATGAAGTTTTCAACTGAGTTGTTACATTTGAATAAAGTAGATTTTGTACGCCACCGTTTTGCTAAATCCAGTTTCAGACAAATATTGAACAACATGTGGATGTATTTTGTTTAATTTTCACTCTAGTGCGAAGAACAAATTTTATTCTTTATGTAAATTCTAACAAAATACAAATCAGAATATTTTACACAATTGTATTTATTTTACGAAAATGGCAAATGTCCCATTTGTTTGTGTACAAAACGGTGGAAATCTGTCATTATTGGCATTGAACTTCCAAATATGGGTAGCAATAAACATCCCTGCAGACGTAGCTTTAAATAAACTCTTCAGTCACGGAGTTCTTAACGTGGATGTTGTTTCTCTTTGGACTGATGTGTGATCGACATTGTAGTGCACTTTGTAGTCAGCGTCTATTTGCAGTCGCACGTAGTCAATATTTCGTTTCCACTGGTTATTGCAGTATCGGCGACTATAGGCTATTCACAGTAAAATGAGCACTTTTGAAAGCCCTCCTTAATAAAATCTACCTGTGTGCACGTTGTGTATTGTTCCGCCTTATATAAGATTTACATTGTCGTGGGCCTCATCACTTTATTTATACGTCGGTCAAGTGAAACTGTGAAATTATTTGAAAAGTAAATATTTAACAAATCTACTCATTTTTACACTTCATTGCATAAAAAAAACAGAAAGCGAAATAAATTATTTAAGTTATCAGAAATGGTTACCTAACACTTTCTGTTTGACGTTACGATACGGAACTACTTTCCATCCATCGCTACCAACTTTACTGGACGCATGTCACTTAGTGTGTCCGTTGAAATATATTCAGGTAGGGGCAGTGAATTTTTTCCAAGGTTGATTTCAAAAGTGCTCACTTTATCATGGACAGTCTTTAGAAAGGTGTATTATTTTGCAATTTATGGACCGTGCCTCTACTGACAATTTATAATCCGCATGCAGTTTTCGGTGTCTTTAGCGAAGAAGTTGCTCGCTATTGTTTTTTCTATCGCGTTTATTTTATTATTTCTTTGAAGAACGCTCCCCTCTGCCTTCAGCTTTTCCAAGAATACGCTGGCTATTAAAGCTGGTTTTTTATGGCGAGGGTTACTCTGGCTACGACTGTCTTCTCTCGTCTCATGTTTTTCGCACATTCTGTAGACTGTTTTCTTGGGTCTGGTTCCTGAGACGTCTGAGTTCGCACAAGACACTACCGGCGTGTAGCCATGCGCCTGAAAATCAAAATTTTATCAGAGTGTGGCAAGCAAATTCAATAAGGAAATTTTCACTTGGGAAATATGTGCCAATACAGAGATGCGTTCTAGGGTAGGGTTTCAGCCCTTCGAACTGACGACACTTTTCCGGTTGAGCTCACAGACGATCGTCGTTATCAGTTGGGTGTCGTGAAGTGTTGCAAGGTAAGCAGGTCTTGCTCGCAGCTGTACATTCTGTGTGCACGCAGCAGAAGCTAGTAACCACCGTGCTGTATATGGAAACTGAATGCATTCCGACCACTCACAAGCAAGCACCAAGGAACCCATTACACACGTCCTGTGGCGTCAGCTGCCGAGCTACGTTGTAGTGGCGGAAGTGTAAACTTAGCAAGCAACAGGGTACAGCACGCAGCTAACGCCAGTTTACCTTGCAACAGTTCACCACGTGCCACTGGCCATTATTTTAACCATGGCACGTAGTGATACTCTAAGCAGAAGATGTAATGGAATGTATTGATGGGGGAAACTGGTGAACCTCGAGAAAACCCAATGACCTACGGCAATGGCCACATTGTTCCTCACATGCGACAATATGGCACTCTGATTCTCCAAGAGTCAAGCCCGGAACACTGCTGTGGGAAATCGACATCTAGGCTCCTACATTTCCAGTATCGCTTTTCTGGCAATTTGCACCCAGCAGGGGAGTTAATCTGTGGCTTTATATTATTCTAATGGCTAAAATATCATAAAATACTAGTTTGTAATATGTAGGGACAGGTTTTTTTTTAGAGAAAAGATTCAAGACCAGTTGCACTCCAAAACACTTTGGTTCATACGCACTTTTGTGGTTGGATGATTTTAAATGTCATGTGACTCTAGTGTCTGTCCACGAATCATGGACTTTCAGTATCGGAGTACTTTATTACAGTTGGCCTAGACAAATAAGAACACGTCTTCTCACGTAGACACGCAGTAAATAACCAAAGGAAGTTGTGGTTGTGGACATAAGATATAGAAGTCTAGCATGGCCATAAATATTTTCGCAAAAAACAACTGTTGGATCCAGAGTTACCTACGTGTTTACTGTCTCAGTGCTAAAATTGTGAATCGTTCCGTGAGCTAGGTACGGAGCTGTTACCGTTTCAACCTTCTCGCCATATGAGCGTAATATTTAACTGACCACGGCCATCGAAAACACACGAATATATATAAACTAGAGTTTATGTAGAATAAAGAGGGGAAGAAGTTATGTACACTCATTGTCATAAAAATTAGTAAATCGAAAAAAAAAATTGCATTGAAACAAAAATGTATTTATGTGATGGCACAGGTAAAATAAGTAAATTGTTACACTCACATATTGGTTCGAAAAATTTTTCGCCAACCAGCGGTAAAGGATATCTTTAATGCCCTGTAGGGCAGCCTTGTGCCTGCATACATATGTCGATACGATTGGACATGGAATCAAGCAAAATGTAGGTTATTCTGGAGCAGTTTTTTCCAAAACCGTTGCAAATTTAATTTCCGAAACTAACGCTTGAACATAGAGGAAGCGAGCTTCCCGTCTGACCTTATACATATTCGATGAGCGACAAATCTTTTGGCTTAATAGGCCACGTGATCCTAAGTAGTTAGTCTAGATAAGTAGCACATGACATCACAGGATTTCTTCAGAGTACCACTGGCACTACCAGCGGTGTAGGATGATGATATGCTATGGCTCCATTGCACCAGCAGCATGAGACGTGTGCCGCTGTAAAGTGAGCAGGAATTGTAGCACTCACCTTCGATCCCCAAGAAAGCTGGCGTGGTGGTCATTCATTCCTAAAGAGAAAGAGCGATACTTCGCTTAAGGGGACTATGTAGCTTCGCGTCCAAGGTCAAGAAGTGAGGGAGAGATACGGGTGACAGTTACACGGACGCCTAGCGCCTCATCGCTCCTACGCGCAAGACGTGCAGTGTTTCTGCCGTAACTCTGTACTGCGCAAATTAGATCTTTAACATAGGGGTTTTATTACACTCGAGAAAAGCCCACAGATTAAACTACGTCCGTATGTTTGTACTTTTCTCTTGCCGCTTAAGGAAACTGCATAGACGAGTTTTAAAAATGCGATATTTGACCATATTCACGATTTTTGCTCTCCAAGAATACACTTAATATGATAAAAGTAAAAAATTGCGGCTACAGATAATTGTTTTTTATCTTTTCTGACAAAAAAATCATATTTCCATAACTATTATTTACCGAGATACGCGTTTACGCTCAAACAACGATTTCACAGAAAAGTTTCAGTATATAGGACTCTTAAGACAATAAGTCGTCAAGCCATAGCATTCCAGGTTACTCTCTGCTGACCACTCCAAGAGTAGACGACGTAATGTTCATAACAGAACACAAAGGTCGTCGGAATCACAGATTTGTCTTGATGGGCATACGGAGTTGATTTTGGTGTAGATACGATGCTCTAGTGAATCTGCACATGTCGTTGTATGGTGTATGCATGTACAGAAGCTGCTAGCCGTGTTCGCTCTTGTCTGGCAAACAAACGATCCTCTGTGTTGCTGGGCGGTTGGGATAGTTCAGAACCGATCTGCTATGCATGTGTACCTTATGTCCGTGGCTTCCAATACAGTATTATTGTGACCTCTGAACTGCCCAAATGACGGGCGCCGTCAACTCTGCCGCTCACAGCCGTATAAACCAGTCTCTGAATGGTCTGTAAAGCTGTATCTTGGGTAGATTTGGCATACCTATGGCTCATTTGTCACGCCTAAGAAGTACAGGGTGTGTCACGTCACTTGCGCATTTCTGAGAACTGTTTATATACGCCACACTAAGAACGATGGCTACATGCTCATACGATATATATGTGGAAACCGTGTTTTTGCAAAATACCGGTAACGAAGTAAAATACAATTACAACTCTCGGAACATTCAAGTATATTATCGGGACCTTCGACATAAGAGCCGATATTTGCACATATATGGTTTAAAATCTAATTTTTTAAGGGCTCATACCTCCCTTAATATTCGGTTTAGGTATAAAGTTCCACATATTTTCCTTTTACTTTTTCATAAAGATTCACTTCCCGAAGTTTGCCAGTTTAATTGAGAATCATCATGTATAAACCACAGCATGTTTCACATGCTCTTGGCGTCTGAGGTTCATTCATCAATTTCAAGTTATTGTTCATAACGTAATGAAATGTGTTGCGGGCATAACTTGGAGAATGAGAATCACGGTGACGTCAATGGAGGCGATCGCACGTGATTTCAGTCTAATTCATTGTCCTTGCTGTTGTGACACACCTGATAGTGGTCCGTGTATGTTTGTGTACAATATGAGTCGGTACTCAGTGTAGCAACGTGTGTGTATCTTCCGCACCTGAAAAACGGAGCCCGTACAGATTGGCCAGCGACAAAGTATTGCACAGTTTGGGGATCGAAAACCGTCTGAAAAGACATCCATTCCCTGTGTGGGGAAGAAACTGAAAAAAAGGGGGGCTATTACTGGATATGCATAAAGGAGGACGTCCATAATTGAAGGACGTGAAAAACTTATTGCTCGAAGAAGTCGTTGCGTAGACTATCACAGGAAATGGGAATTTCCACAAGCACACGTCAACGAGCTGCCAAAATAACAAAGCTGCGTGGCTATCGTGCTGTTACAGTTGTAACCTCCCGACAAATCGAAAAGAGTCACGCAGTTATTGTCATTGGTTCTAGCAGTTTGCCAATGCACACCCAGGATTCGTTAACTACATTCGGTTCTCCAACTAAGCGTAGCTCCATCACATTGGGTTCGTTAATTCCCATTTTAACCAGCTTTGGGCTACCGAAAATCCTCACATTGTGCATGAAACATATATTTTTGTGAAAAAACTGGAGTGCGGCATGCTTTATCAAGACACCGCATTATTTGCCTCATCTTTCTAACACAACAGTGGATACCGAAGTCTATATGAGAAGTTTCCAAGTTTTGTGACTAATTTGGGTGGCATGGAACTCTGTACTGGCTATTTTGAACTAAATTTAGCCATTTGTCACACTTCCAACGCCAGCTTGCGAGGAATGGTGTCCTTTGAAAATAGTGTCATCCAACGGCATTTGGCCACCTAGATCGCTTGACCTTACCCAACCATATTTAGCTCTACGGGACATACTGAAAGGGAAAATCTATCGGAACAAGTTACGTACTATCAAAGAATCGCAATAAAGCATTCGGCAGGAAATTGGTGTGTGACTACCGAAGGTATTGAAGGCTGTCTTCTGTAACATGGAGAGGAATGTTCAGACATGCACAGACGCTAATGGGTACCACATATAGCATTTTCTGTTACATGATCATGCTTTTCATACATAAAGGTACGCCCGTAGCACGTTTAAATACATTATGATCAATAGTTTGATATTTATGAGCAAACATCAGGGGCCGATAGTAAATGAAATATCCTATTCTATTCACTATCGTGTAATAAAATAACGGCATATGAAAAAAAAACTGATCCCATAAGGGAGTAAAAAAAATGATTAAGAGTGTAACACGTCATCTTTATTTTTATGTGAATATGACTTCAAATTTGCGGCCATAGTGGGAGGCAATCCAGAAAATCCAATGATAACAAAATCGGGGGGATACAGTTTGGTATTGCAGCTCCGAATTTATCGTCTGCATTCAAAATTCAATTACACCACTCGATTGTCAAACGATGAAAGAATATGTTGCGTTGAGTGAGGACTGCGAAGTATCGCGCTCGGCTGGAGCGGGGGGGGGGGGGGCCTCAATTTTGAGTTCATTTCACCGCATCTCGCAATTTTCGCGTAGTATAACTTTTGACTAGGAGAAGCTACGACGCTCGTTTGAGTTTCAATCGACAGCTCTCGTCAATATCAATCAATTGCGAGTATAAAAACATATGTGTGGTGTTGTTATGGTGAAATTGTATGGGTTTAATGTAAAAAATTAGGAAAAGTAACACAATGTCGTTCTATACTAGTCAAAAATACAAATCGAAATACAGAAATAGTATACGGTGGGAAAGAGCTTGCCAAAAGCAATCCAGTGATACCCATAAAACCCCATATGGTCGAGTGAAGCTGTACCGGGAACGTAAAAAAAAAAAAAAAAACATCAAGGCGTCCGAGCGCGTCAACGTAGACGTATTCAGGCAAAACAAACGGCCTTGTCCGAAACACAGCCAAATCCATTTTTTTTGGAAGCGTTATATGGTCGCCAAATTCATGTATTGTGGCTGGTCCAAGAATACTAATGAGAGGAGGGTTGGAAGTGAATAGTCTTAGGAAGATGCTATTTAATATCTCTGCTTTGGTGTGGTTCTGCTAATGTCTGTGTATCGAGGGTGATAATTATTGGCCTACTCGACCTGAGAAGGTAATGCTTTCAGCGAGCTCCTCCAAGAAGTTTGCAAGTTTATAGTGGCCGGATCAAGGCCACGCGTCACTGAAGGTTGCATCCGCGATAAACAAGGATGAGCCCACTCGGAGGGTGGTCTCCAGACAGGAGAGCGGGCGCTGGGAACCTGTTCGCCGCAGCTGTTTGTCCAGAGTGTCTCCCGAGCAGATACTTGCCCCGCTGCCTCCTGCGACTCCCTCCGGAGCATCCAACACCAGTCCATTCCCGCATGACGAACGGTCGGCGCGAAAACAACTTGTCCAAGGCAACGAACATTCTCTCCCGCAATAAGCAAGCGCGCTTGAACGACATGCGTGCACCGACATGAGAGCGGTGCAAAGATGTAGGGGGTGTGCAGGGTCCCTGCCGGCAACCGGTTTGGTTCCTTCGTTATCGTGACTAACAGTTTACAACCTCCATTAGTTTACAACCTGAGACATTTGTGTCTCCGTCCCGGACCTCGATCTGCGGGTAATGCTTGTTATCTTGTCACTGAACAATTCATGTCATCTAGATCCGCACGCGCAGACGAATTTTTCGCTTGTGAGCCAGCCGAAGTGAATGAGAGACTCATAACCAGTACGGAAAACATATCACTGCTCTAACTGCTCACGTATGTAGTGGTGAATAGCTCGAGCTCCGTGGACGTTTAGATGTTGCAAAGAACAACTTTATTGGGTTTGGAACTGTACTAGTATGAGTATAACACTATGTTTTACGGCGAGAGCAATAAAACTATGCTTGTGTTTGATGTTATTGGCAGTAGCTGTTTATGCAAGCAACTACGGTGTATAGTATTAAACAGTGTGCTATGCCACCCATATGTGAAAGTCTTCCCTTAATGCCTGCCGTTCTCTGCGGTGTACAGTGTACATAATTAAATCCACTTCCCGTAAAATGTCCAATATATAGATCACCATTCCTGAATGGGCTAAACTTTGTAATATTATTGGTACTCACTAATTCCCCCCCCCCCCCCCCCCAGTTTTGTGACCGCTGGAAAATAGTGAAAAATGCAATAGCTGTCTTACCAAGCGGCCTGTGTTCGACGTCAAATGAGAAAAAAACACTACTTTTGTTTTATCCATTCAGACTCAGTGTACACAACGCAGATGAAGGTTATTATTGGCAGGTATTGTACACTGCGAGGTTTAGTGTTCAATGATCATCCATGGGGGTCACTCATTCGTGAAACGTGTTACGGCTGTAGATATGAGTGTTTCATATTACCATAGCCGAATACAGGGCATTTAGGTAATTTGTTATGATAACAAAACAAGTGCTCTGTCGTCTTATGCAGGCCTACAGCACAGATAAAGAATTGTAGTAGTTGCAACACTGGAAATCATAAATTATACCAAATGTAATTTTCGCTATCCCATATGAATCCTCCCCTCTAAATTAATCATAGCGCAGTCCCTGCTGCTGCAGTACTGCGAAACATTGTGCGCATTGAAATTTTGCATCGCCTGTCCTAAATAAACGTGCCATCAACACAAGAGGCAAACAGTCTAACCATCTGATGTAGGTGATAATGGATTGCAGCAGCTGAAATACTTCAGTATCGTGGTTAAAAAGGTGGAATGGTAAAGTCATCTAGCTTTAAATGCTACATATATCTCTATCATCAATAGTTATTATTTTCGACTCTTTAACATTAAACATAAAGTTTGGCATTTAACATTATTGGACTATCCACACCTGTAAGGGACATATTTTAAATTTTCTATAGAATATATTTATGCATTTACATGGTTTTAGGTGTCAGAATTCCCACAATCGCAAATTCAGCAGAAAACATTTCTCCAATTTTATACCAACAATAAGGTTGTCGTCTCTTTCGGAAGTACTAACATAAAAACCTGTGGCTGAGTTCTTGTAGTAGTTGCTGTTTTGCACCACGAGTTTCGAATGAATTATTTCAGCGCTGATCACTATCACAACAAAATACCACATTGCCTGAGAAGGTATGTTACAGCATGTGAGCTCCAAGTTGAAGAATAAGAACTGGAAGCAACTGTGGCGATATAGATGTTTCTCTGAATAAATGGCTGTCGTCTCTGAATATACAAACTACTTTGGCCGCAAAGACATGTAACTGAGACATTCTAGATTCCATGTAGCTACACTCAGTAGCGCCTGGTAAAAAGGGAGGGATAGATGGGAGATATGTGGGAATGTGAGGTCGTGGCGGTGGCGGCTGAGTTATGTCGAGGACCGAATACAGGTGATATCCTCCTTGAGAAGTGGAGTTCTTGGCAAGATCGCCAGACGTCAGGTAGCAGTGAAAAGATCTGGGAAGCCACCGCTAAGATAAACACGTTCCCCTAGTAGTAGTGAATGTAGTAAGGGGTGTTTCACTCGCTCTTGGCCCTAGTTATTAGCTAATAAATATCAAAGTATTGGCCATAAAGTAATGAAATGAGCTACAGACACACACTGACGTGTGCAAATCATGGTGACAGCACAGCAAGTGCTAGAAGTGACCGTCTTTAGTAACAATGACTGTCCTCACACATCTCTCTATGTTAGGTAAGGTATAGGCTATTCACAGTAAAATGAGCACTTTTGAAAGCCCTGCTTAAGATCTACTTGCGTGTACGTTATGTATTCTTCCGCCTTATGTAAGACTGACATTGACATGGGCCTCGTGACTTTACTTATGCGTCGGTAAAGTGTGAAACCGTGAAATTATTAGAAAAGTAAATATTTGACAAATCTGCTAATTTTTACTCTTCGACTCATTAAAAATAAAAGAAAGTGAAATAAGTAATTTAAGTTATCAGAAATGGTTACCTAACACTTTATATTCGACGTTAAGATACGGAACTAAACTTTTCATCTATCGTTACCAACTTTACTGGGCGCATGTCACTCAGTAAGCCAGTTAAACTATATGCAGGTAAGATCGGTGACTTTTGACACAATTGGTGATATTCTTCTATAAATTGCCAGTTAGGAGTATCGTCCTACTGATTCAAACTGATTATATATATATATATATATATATATATATATATATATATCAATTCCATAACCTACTTAATGTTCATAAATTAATATGCATACTGATCAAATAATGTCAAGATTAATAACTAACTGCAGGAAGTTGGCAATGGATAATGAATACCTGTGCATTAAACGAAGTAAATACAAATAATTTACAATTAAATCATGAGGGATACGAGACAAATGTAGGCCTATACACAAAAATTAGTGTTGTAGGTATTCCTCAAATTTTCAATCAACTTTCCTAAATTTGCTTCCCAGATTTTGTTTATCGCATTTTTCTCATAAAGTTTAATGTTGTTTTCATTGCTTAGAATTTTAACTAGCTTTCACATTCACTACCATGATGGTATTATGACAGATCATGTTTATAACTATTTGATAAATTATCTTGACTCTTGTAGCTTATAAACTGCATAAATGAATTTATGTATTTGCTGTTGGCAACAACTGCAACCTACAACTTGCGTTTCAAAATGGTCGCTTTGTTCGTCGCACGTGTGCGAGAGGTACCTGTGCATCTTCACACACTTTGTGAATTAGCGTACTTCAAAATGCAATTCAGGCAGTCCTAATGTTACTTTCGGAGGCAAGTATGTTTATGTACATACTTCAGGTGAGTGCATACACAACCTTACTTTGTTATTACTTAGCGAACAACATTAAAATATCATGTAATTTCTTTGAGGCTAACGCTAAGTCATCCAATTTTCTTTCACTGAATTTTGTAAAACATCTCTGTCAGAGCAATAGAACTGGAAAATACTGGTCATTTCCTTTGTCGGAATTTAGAATTTTTCATGAGGAAATCTCTTAATGACATTTTTTTGTTTATTTTACGTTGTTATGAGAAAAAAAATCAACCGATCGACTGCAAAAAAACATTTCAGAAATGTTTGTAATCTACAAAAAAAACCTTGTAGTTCTACTATGATTTTTCAAACCGCGAAAAAATCGAATATGTCCATTACATATTTTTAATGCAAAAGTATGTTCAAATCTGGGCTAAACAGCATACTTATATAAATTATTAATAACAGTTTTTTTTTTTTAGTTTTATATTGTCATCGAAATCAAAAGTTATTATGTCTTTTGCCTCTCTTGTTTACTTAAGTTTTTGAATTTCCGAGGTTATAGTAACAATAAGGTAATTTGTTTGGCAGTAAGGGTGCGCAGCAGCGGGCGTGGTGAACTGTTGCAAGGTAAGCTGTGTTTTGCCCTGTGCTATACCTAATAGTTAGCTAGTTTACACATCGGCCACTTAGACTTAACAGTGTAGTTGACATCACATCACGTGTGTAATCACCTGTAAGATTTGCGTTATTATTTAAGGACAGACTGAACTCCAAGTTACTGTGTGTTTGACCAACTTCAGCCATTGGCCAAAAGAATGGCTGGCACGCCTCGGAGAACACTTGGTCCAACGATATAAGTTCAGCGGTGGAGTGGCCAATCTATTTTGAGGAGATCAAGCAGATACGTAACGTTGATTACAGTACATCGGCCAATCAAAACACGCACTGCGGCCAATTGTTTATAAGGCAGTGAAGTCTATCATGTCACCGAAAGATAACGCGAATTTTGCACGTCTCTAGTAACGGGTGCCTCGCCACTCTCTCGTGAGTGACCGCAATGCAATCAGTTTCTCCCGGCGGCCTCACTCTGGGCACCGGTTCCTGCTGCGTGCACCGAGTGCGTACAGCACTGAGCAAGCACCATCCCACCTTGCAACACTTCGCGACACGCCACGCCACTGGGGCGCAGTGAACCCCTAACGATCGCCAGCGGTCGCTATACCGAGCCTGACCTAACTACCTTGACCTTGTTGCAGGGAAATGCCAAGGTGTTGTGTGCTGCCCGCCCACACATCCTGTTTACATGCCAGGGCGTTTCGGCTCTGCGGTCGCGGCCAATCAACGCCACCGGCGTTATCTACGGCTCGTGCCTGACGTGTCCACGTTTATCCTGTGGCCCACAGGCATTCATTTTTATTTACTAGCGCCCCATTAACGGCCGTCGGCACTGCGAGCCGCCATTACGAATCATTCTCCCCTTTCATTTCTCCACTAATTCCGTCGGACTTCATTAACCCGAATTACCGGCCTGTGCACCAAAAAAATTACTATTTGTACCCTCCAAGAAGCAGAATGATTTTCCAGGGAACATTAAGTTTGTAATAAGTACTACAACAAATTCGTGCTATAGCCATGTTGAAATAATAAAACACGTACTTCCTAAATTTGTTAACAAGAAATGAGAATTGTCGCTAAAAGATTCACAAGAAAGCATGCACTTACTTGCAATTTTAAGTAATAATTTAACAGAGATTTCAGGGTAATACTGCGCTTTAAAGCGAAATTACGTAACATTACCTCGATCCACCAGTTGCATTACGTAAGATGTGAACTGTCATAAAACAATTTTCTACATATCCCATCAGTGTGGGGTGTTGGTAAACCATAATCAGAGAGAACTTAGTTTAATTTTAGAAATAATTTCTTACTTTCTACATATCCCATCAGTGTGGGGTGTTGGTAAACCATAATCAGAGAGAACTTAGTTTAATTTTAGAAATAATTTCTTACTTTCTACATATCCCATCAGTGTGGGGTGTTGGTAAACCATAATCAGAGAGAACTTAGTTTAATTTTAGAAATAATTTCTTACTTTTAATTGTTTTCAGAATAGAATTTTTACATTTTGTTCTAAATGACAATTCTTCTTTTACTTTGCCGATAGCCTCGTAAAGCTGCCCGATATGTTGTTAGTATGTAGTCTTACGTAACTTAGGTAGGCGATTAGCTATTTTTTCAAGTTACATACTAGAAACAATTTTTTTTTGTAACCATCGAATTTTGTTAACGTTCAAGTTCGTGCGACTTTAAAATTAAATTATGTGTACTGATTACGTTTATTTAATTATTTTAACCGAGACGTACTTCTGACGTTATTACAGCGGTACAGAATTCGCCATGTCAAAAAATCAACTTCTGTAATACTGGTAGCAGTTGTTTACAACCTTAGGAAATATCTTTATGTGGTATTTGTTTACAAATATTGTTCATGTTGCATAAACTTCTGACTATAGACATATGCTGAGATACAATATTGACATATGCTGAGATCAAGCTACTTATTACCTGTCAAAACCATCAGATAATATTTTTCCAATATGGCAGTTTTGGCAACTGATTATATTTTTGTGTAAAACATTAAACATCTCTAGAAGCGCATATTAATACTTATGAAGTGTAATGAGTGGAAACGTCAACAACCAGTTGTATCGACTGCAAATAAGTATACGTATTTTTCATTGCAACAAAATAATTCATGTCCCCGCACAAGAAATCCCACTTTTCTGAAGCAGCTACAACTCACTGTGTATTTTACAGACAAGGCTGTCGGGGACCACGAACAGAATTAGATTTTCACTAATAGCCTCGTGCAGATTGAAACCACATTGAAATTTCATAGCGAAATCTGTCCATCGCAAGCATAATTTCTTAACAATCATCAAGCACAGCTTATCAATTTTGTGGAAACTACTTTTTGACGTGAATAAGTCTTTAAATTTTCTACCACAGTGGGATGCACGCCAGGAAATCCGATGATAAAAAATCGGGGGCTACAGCTTGACATTGCAGCTCCGAATCTATCGTCTACGTTCGAAATTCAATTACGCCACTCGATTGCCAAAGGATCAAAGAATATGTTACGTTAAGTGAGGACTGCGAATCATCGAGTACTGCGAGTGGGGGGGGGGGGGGAGGGGCGCAGCAATTTTGAGTTCGTTTCGCCGCGTCTCATAACTTCCGCGTAGTATAACTTTTGACTAGGAGAAACTACAACGCTCGTTTAAGTTTCAATCGACAGCTCTCGTCAAGATCAATAGATAGCGTTTATAAAAAAAAAACATTTGTGTGACGTGGTTACATCGCAATACAGAAATTGTATACGGTTGGAAAGAGCATCTCAGAAGCAATCCAGTGATACCCATAAAACCCCATATGATCGAGTGAAGCGGTGCCGGGAACGTAAAATAAACATCAGGGCGTCCGAGCGCGTCAACGTAGGCGTATTCACGTAAAACACACGGCCGTGTCCCCAAATCAGCCACACCCCATTTTTTTTTTTTTTTTTCATCACCGCAAGACGACTGTTTTTGTGCAAGTTGTGCAGTATTTCAGAAGATAACTTTGTCACTACTAACACCCGACGCCATGCGCAAGATGCAAACAAACGCCTGCTGCTCCTGAAATTGTCGAATCCCCACTTGCTAAGTGAAAGCCACGAATGTGATACGTGATAATAATCCCAGAGTAACCAGTTGGCAAGCGGGTTCTTTCCACACGGCTCATGCATTATGTCGCAGCGTTTTCCTGCGGCGCAGTCGTGTACAGGTAGTTCACGGTAAAATCAGCACTTTTGAAGGCCCGCTCGTTTGGAATAATAGTCAATAAATGTATTTAGTTTTGTCCTTTGATATTTACTTCGGAGTGCGCTGGAATATACGCACAGTGTTTATTACTTACACTGCAATATTTATTTAAAACTGTGGTTCAAGGACAAAAAATGGCTGAAAGAAAAAAGTAACTGGAGCCTCAAAAGTGCTCACTTTACCGTGAACAGCCTAAATCATGCATTTTCTTCCCGTCTCACTGCGTGCGCTACGTGGATATCTAGTAACACAGGGGGTCGTATAATCAAGCATTCCCCGTGTGTTTACCTTATTTGCATTCCAGGAAAAATGTTGAAATTACCGTGGACTGGCCGTAGTTTGGATCTCGGCGCGGAATGTCGGCCTGTACTTAATCCCCACTCCCCTGCAGGCGCCGGGATTTTGCCGCGTCTGCGAGTGACCTTGAACTGGACAGCACTCGCTTCGATCCTCCGCTGCTATTAAAGTATTGTTCGGCTTATTGCGCCGTGTCCGCTGCCGGCCGAAAGAAAACAACACGAAAGGCTGTAAAGTGGACAACGGATTCTTTGTTAGCTTATTTGTTGCAGGTGTTCCGTATGTGAAAAAAAAACGTTTCTGTTATTTTATTTATTTTAAGTTCGCGCCTGCAACGGTCTGATGGGAAATTCATTTTTATTTATTTATTAGGAAAACACTCTCGGACATTATTCTTGAAAAATGACATGTATTATCGTAATTTGTCACAGGAGTGTTTTATTCACTACGTGTCTCAAGCTATTGCAGAAACTCGTGATGTGTGGATGAGATAAATCTTAACTATGGCGTTAAATGGCACCGATTTATTTAACTGTTAATTTTGTATGGTGCGGTGAGTCTACAATTGACCTGTGAAGCAGCATTTGTTTGATTAGAAAGATAGCACTTTTGCAGGTAAGATATGACTTATTTAGCTGATAGTATGGTAAGAATGATTAAAAATCTTAACTCGTGTTAGTGGTACAAATAGTTATAAATATAAATATTCACGTATATTACAAAATAATACATTTTTCTGACATAATGCACAAAAATTTAAATATTTTAAGCGGAAAAAGTGAAGTGCCATTGAGAAAGACGTAAACGAGAACATGTTATATTAAATTGCAAGTGTTCTGCCCTTGGGGATGGTAAATGCTGTTCACGATAGTGAGCACTTTAGAAATCAACCTTAGAAAAAAGTCACTGCCCCTGCATGCATTTATATTTAATGGGCGCACTGAGTGACATTCGCTTAGTAAAGTTGGTAACGACGGATGGAAAGTAGTTCTATATCTTTACGTTGAATAAAAAGTTATAAGTAACCATTTTTGATAACTTTAAATTATTTATTTAGTTTTCTGTTATTTTTTTAATGCACTGAAGTGTAAAAACTAGCAGATTTTTATGTATAGGTCGTTCACGGTAAAGTGAGCACTTTTGAAGCCCTAGTTACTTTTTTCTTTCTACCAATTTATATCCTTCCACCACTTGTTAATGTAAACCCTGCCATCTGAGTAATAAACACTGTGAATACATTCACCATACCCAAAACGAAAAGTCCAAGTCCACAATGAAATGTATTTATTGGTTATTATATCTAATAAAACAACTTAAAAAAGTGCTCACTTTACCGTGAACGGCCTATGAAGCATTTCCTTCTCTTATAATTTTAAAGTTTCACTTCACCGACACACGAATAAAGTGATGAGACCCATGGCAATGTTAATTTTACATACGGCGGAAGAATACACAACGTGCATACAAGTAGATCTTAAGCAGGGCTTTCCAAAAGTGCTCATTTCACCGTGAACAGTCTATATCATACGATATCTCTCCAAACTCATGTCTGCTTCTGAAATCTTCATATTCACAAATCGTTTATCTACCTCCGATTTGGCCCGAAACTTGAAAACTCCTGTTTCCTCTTCCTTTTCTTCTTTCCATGGCTTCCACCGTTGGTATTCCCATCCTATCACGTGTTAAAATCATTTTCTTTTCCTGCCTTTTATTTCTTTGTAACAGTTTTCTCTTTTTCCTATAACCTTTCTTAACGCCTTCTCAATTCTCACTTTTCTTTCCAGGTTAATTTTCCAACCTTTGCAACTACCCCATTTCGAATGGTTGTAATCTTGTTCCGCTTATCTTCTACAGCGCCCAGTTCGCTGCCCCGTAGAACACTACACTCCAAACAAAGTATATTGCAAGTCTTATTTTGCAGTCCTTTACTTCAACTATCGATTGGGTCTCCTCTTTCTGTTATAGTCTTTCTTAGTTACAGCTACTCGAGTTTTTACCTCTTAAGAATTTTTATGTTACATAGCCAAATTATTTTAAAATGTAAAAATTTTCTCTCGTTTTCTATACTGTGGTTAGCGCCTTATTCTCTTGCCTCAATGACAATACTTTAATGCTATTGCCATATTCTCCTTCAGCATCGTTTGTTCTATTCATCGTATGTTGACTTTCAATTGAAAACGCAATTTACTCAGCAAATTTTGTACACTCTAGTATTTCCACCATTACATGCTCTTCTAATCAATTTCTAATATATATATATATATATATATATATATATATATATATATATATATATATATATACATAAATAAATATATATATGATAGAAGACTTAACTTTCTGTAACTTCGTTTTCTATCTTTCTTTCCTCTGTTTTATCTCATTCCCGATCTATATGTTCTTGATTTTTTAATTACGAAGTTTTAGTACGACTTTTCTCCTTCCAATAACTTATAAATATTATCCATTTCATATAGGTGGGGTAAAATCTGACAGACAATATGACCAACTTACACTCAATGTAAAAAGTAAATGCTCTCGTTCCTACAGTATTGTATCAGCTGATGAACTGCTGCGGGATCCGTGTTGTTAAGTTGGATATTTTTATGATGGCTTTGGAAGAAAATAGTACTCAGAACTAAAAAATGTAATTTAAAATCTTGATTATACTTACAACATTTATGGTTTAAATTATGTTTTTAAAGCAATGTCACATTTTCTTGGTTATTAGTGACTAGACTTTAAAAACATGTTTAACATTAATGACAGAGTAAGCCGACACGTATGAACAGTAAACGTTTCCAGCCAATGGCAAGCCATGTTTATGTTTCCAGTTTCCAGTTTCCAGTTTCCAGCCCGGTGTGCGATCGTTAGCGTGTGCTTTCTTCTCATCGTGTTTATTATACGAATATCATGTTGGTGTTGTCGGAGTATTTAATCGGTAGTTAATTATTTATTTATTTGCTTTTTTCAAGCATAGTTGGTTATAGGTACCTTTGTGCGTTTTCTTGAGTGAAATGTAACATTATCGGCACATGTTTACCGCGTCCCTTCCGCCATTTTCCTTACCGCCTTCCAAAATGAAGTGACACGAATATAATTTACGTATCTAAGCTTAAGTTTGTTTGTATCAGGTAAAGTGCGCAGTGTCGTGATTTTAGTGGAGTAAACTTAGCAAGGATTGCCGTAGAAACAGTGTTCAATAGGTTGCAAATTTTACAAAGAGTTAGTTTGCGTATTTACAAAATGTATTTGTAAATTATTAACACAATTATTGAAATGCACGTGGCCGGAAAAAGCCGCACTTCCCGCACTTTTGTAGTGAGTGAATAGTATTTGTTTATTTGTCTGTACCGTAAATTCAACGAGTATAAGGTTAACTTCGATCAATGTGTGTGCGGTGTATATATTGTTGCATCTGTACGAATAATAACAGCGACGTACGCATCGCGTTTTGTTTTTTCATTAAACTTAAAATTGTCTAAGTTAAATAATTTAAATGTTATTTCCATTGGACAAAATTTTCCATTGCTCCATCAAAACATCATTCAACTCAAAATGCCACACTCTTGTAAGAACATCGAAATAATGCCGTCTCACGAAAGACGTGAAACTAAAGCCTTCCCCCCCCCCCAACCTTTTTATAATTGTTTCCTTTTTCCCTCCAAATAAATAAACAGAACCCCAACAAATTTAACTAGGTAGTTACAAAAATAAAACAAGTTGGAATACCAACCTAGCAATAATGTCTTACATTAATTACTGGACGGAAGTTTGTTACCGTCAGATTTTCAGTGCGTGCCATTACATGTAACACGAGGAAGGAGGAAAATGCAAGTGTGCATTGGACTCAAAATATTTGTTTACAAACGTTGTTTTCTTCAGTGACAAAACAGCTGCGGTGGACGGATACATTGGGGCTGTGTTACTTTTATAGAACTCTCAAATTTCACCCCACTTACATCAAATGAACAATATCCTATGTAACGTCGTAAAATAACGCCATATGAAGATTTTAATTATTCAATTGTTTATGTATTTATAAGACGAAATATGATTTCACATATAATATATCAATTGACGCATTATTAATGTAAATTGTTACGTAATTTCACTGTTCATTGTCCTGTCTGTAATTTTTGTAATGTGTTTATAAGGCCCTAGTAGCTATATGAGCAGTTATTGATCCGTTGTTATGGTAACTAAGTGATGTGTTGAGTAATTCTTGCCTCTAGTTCTCTCGTGATTGGCCAGTTGTAGACGGCGTTATTTAAGTGTTTGAATTGTTAGCCATCTTGGTGTTCAAAGGCAGGACTCTAGCTTGCGTAGGTTTGGCACGCAGGGCTTTTAATTATATTAAATTACAAGGACCCGAGTTCGAACCTGGAAACAGGCCGTTTCGAAGGAGACGAAGACGCGAGACCAGTTTTAGGAAGCAGTGGGCATGTTTAGGTTGCCACCCCCGTATATTTTCAGGGTAATTAGTTCGAACTTCCCCGCGTGCCAATATGTGCTGGGACTGTAATGGCACTACATGTCCGAGAACCTGAATAGGGAAGCCAGCGATGAGAGGTCCTGCCGCATCCAGGAGGACACGACTGCCGACAACTAGATCAATTGCATTTGATATATTTTTGGTTCTATTTGTAAGTGTTTTTCTGTCACACACTTTAATTCTTTACATCTATGTTACACGTTGTCACCCTACAATGCACTAACTACCTACATCCTCACACGTAAGATAACGTTACTCATAGCTAGTTGTTACATAAAGAGAGTGATGTTCTTATTTCCCAAGTTGCGTGTGGTTAAATTAATTTGGAGGCAGTTCAACTTGATAAAAAATTTTCGTCTCTGCTTCTTAATAAAAATAGTTCTGGACGTTAGCTGATTATGATTTTAAAGACGAAGAAATCTCGAAGTTCTAGGCGTTCCTGTTGATCTAGTTGTCGGCAGTCGTGTCCTCCTGGATGCGGCAGAACCTCTCATCTCGGGCTTCCTTATTCAGGCTCTCGGGCCTGTAGTGCCATTTCAGTCCGAGCACATATTAGCACGCGCGGTAGTTCGAACTAATTACCCTGAAAATATACGGGGGTGCAGACCTAAACAGGCCCACTGCTTCCTAAAACTGGTCTCGGGTCTTCGTCTCCTTCGAGACGGCCTTTTTTTTTTTTCAAGTTCCGAACTCGGGTCCTTGTAATTTAATATAATTAAAAGCCCTGCGTGCCAAACCTACGCAAACTAGAGTCCTGACTTTGAACATCAAGATGGCTAAAAATTCAAACACTTAAATAACGCCGTCTACAGCTGGCCAATCACGAGAGAACTAGAGGCAAGAATTACTCAACACGTCACTTAGTTACCATGGCAACGGATCAATAACTGCTCATATAGCTACTAGGGCCTTCTAAACACATTACAAAAATTACAGACAGGAAAATGAGCAGTGAAATTACGTAACAATTTACATTAATAATGCGTTAATTGATATATTATATGTGAAATCATATTTCGTCTTATAAATACATAAACAATTGAATAATTAAAATCTTCATATGGCCCAATTTTACGACATTACACTGTGATTTATCTGCTATCTGATTCCCGATCTGTACGTTCTTACCTTCTGCAGTAATTACGAACTTTTAATACGACTTTCCTCCTTACAATCTACTGCTGTTTTCTTTAGAGCAATCCTCGGGTCGTACTGCACCACTTCTTATACATGCAACCGCAGTAACTGGCTACACACTAGGGTGATATTCGTGTGTGGTCACAATTGGTCTCATAGGAAACAGGGTGCAACGTGAATCGAAAAATTTTGGGGTGTAAAGAGGTTAACACAAGCAACAAGAAAGACAAGACCAGCAATACGAGGCCGAGTTGGAACGCCTCTTCCTCAATCCCTTTACAAAGCTAATACTTAGGCAAATTCCAAGGTTTTCTCTTCTATAGCAAAATGTATGGATAAACATAGTTTTCAGAACATTTGGTTTTTACAAGATAGATTTTAGTGTCGGAAACTATTATCAAAAATAATTTGTTCGGTTCACCCCCTTCCAAAACTGGAGGGGTTACAGAAACAATTTCGTTACAAAACGAAACACACATTAAAAAAATATGCAACGTGACGTGACTTAAAAAAAATTACAACTGTTTTTATTAGACCTGCTTAAGTAAATTGGTCATTTGGCGATTTGGAATACACCTGGACGAAAACAAAACAGTAGCGGATACTAATTGAATATGTTTCCTAGATCAAAATTTTGGGTAGATTTAAGTTCAAATTACTTTCTGAATGTTAGTTGCACGAAGCAGCTTTCAGTCGTTAGCATAAAATGTGGCGAGGCGCTCCATCTTAATCATGCAAAGTAAATAATGAAATAAAAAATTAATTCTTTGCTGACATTCTGCCGGAAGCGGTTATTGGCGATTCCAGAAGGGAAGCAAGAGAGGGAATGCTATCATCCCGTCGGTAATAGAAATCAGTAAATTACTATCGCAAGAATCACGCAAAAATGCCCATTTATAGGCAATGCATAAATTTGCAATACATCCGCGCCATGATCTAAAGCGCCTACAATTATCATGTATATGTAATTTTTCCGGCCGGATGGGCCATGACTCTATGTTGATGACAACATTACTGATGCAAATACTTAGCTTCTAGTCAGAGACTGTCCATGTCTGGTCTCCCGCGGTTGTCACACGACTATTTATACAAAATTCTTACAATAACCCCTAGCGGGTTACCGCTAATTCCTTGTCCAATCAGGATGCGTGGATGTTCCACCAGTTTTTAATATTTTAACACCAACTGTCCCTTACCGGAAATGGCGTCACGTGGCGCAAGCTCTGTGCTTGCAAACTACCGTTCCGCGATGACAGCGTCACACGGCGACGCCTGCGTGTAACACCAGAGCTACTTGTTTTCTGAGTCGGGCAGTCTGTGATGCACGAACGTCGTGTGCTATCTGTGCTCCGTGAATAGCCATGTTGTCTTTTCCTGCAGTCAACAAGAAACGTTTCTACGTGAAATCAACGATGGACATGGAAAATAGGTTAGTCGTATTATAGTCTTATGATATGTGTTTTTGTTATGGACACAGGAATGTTTTCTCGTATACGTTTTTAAAGCTCACAAACGTCACAAACGGAAAACTATTGCAATCTTCATGTAGGCGTCTTGGATAAATAGGTACGTGATGTTGGGTGAATTTTGCAGTGAATTGAGACGGGTGTCTCGATATTAGAGGCATAGCGCTCAAGTGACGAGGACTCTGAAATACTGAAGGTTCGAATCATAGCCCCCGGGAAAACTAACAAGCTCCGAGTCAGTAATAGAGTGGCCTGGAGCCCACTATAATCGGAATCAGTAATAGAGTGGTCTGGAGCCCACTATAATCGGAGTCAGTAATAGAGTGGTCTGGAGCCCACTATAATCTGGAAATTCCATCGTTATTTACCTTCGTGTCTACAGCCATTCCACGTAGCACTGATGAACGTGAGCAAACTGAGATTCTTTATTCAAGCGACCCTAGTTCACGGTGGGTGCATGCAGGCATTTTCGCAATTAAAGGTTAACTTTTGTGGCGCCGAACACGCAGGACCTAGACACCATAATTCTGATAGTATACTGCTGGTATACAGGCCTTTGTCGTGACACTGACCTGACTCACATCCAGAAGGCCATCCCAGTGAATTGTGTATAGTTACTACCGAGAGATTTCCATTCCCCATTCCAATTACTTACCCGTTATATCCCGATACTCAATTGCACGAAAGAAAATAATAAGCGTTATTAACATCCGTTGTGTATCGACGGCTTAACGAATGGGAGTGTCTGTGAGTGACTGCTGAACAGACCCAATCTCGCCGACAAACAACTTTGCACTGGCATATACGCTCAATAGATTTATACATATCCAACCAAGGCCACGTATCCAATATCAATTCTAATGAAGGGAGAGGGAGGCGAGAGCAGAGCCACTGAATCACAAGGGAACAGTGCGGCAGTGTCTTCGCTTTATAGCGAGAAGGTTGTGACCGAGAAAGGGGTATCTTCCTTGTGGTCGGAACGAGTAGATGGAACCAAAGGCTCGACCAGCTAGCAGGGTGTTGGTCTACTTAGCAGTCAGGACGTTCGTGGCCCAAGATAGGAGCGTGTGGAGTGGAGAGGTTTTGGTTGAATGGAAGGGAAATTTAGTGTGATTCTGCCTCCAGAGAGGGCATCGTTTTTCCTAGCTACAGAAAGTGTAGTGCCTGCAGGTAGGCAACCAGCTATTTTCCAACCTTTATGCCTGCCAGCAGTCTCTGGGACAGCAGTCTAGCAGAAGATTTTTGTTTCCTTTTGCTTGTTTGAAGATTATTTCACAAATATTGGCTAGTTCTTCATATTTCTTATAACACTGGTTATTCGGAAATACAAATAAATTGCCGTGCGTAAATCACTGTTATAGTTCCACAAATGGGCGATAATCGATAAGATTGCCGATGTTTTATTCTTTGTTGACAGCAATGGGTTATTAATATCTACAAAATAGCAAATTTGTACCACTGCATAATTTTAAATTTTCAGCATATTTAGTTTATTGGGTTGCGAACCTCTATGGCCAAATTTTGTTGATGATGATACGAGTAGAAAATTAAGAAAACAAATTTTTGTTATTGTACAACGTGAATGCAGAGACTAATAATTAATATGGAGTTTACGATATTCTGATAGGCACTTAAACGCTACACTGCGTAGTGTCAAGGAAATCTTCCACCTCACTTATTGTTTCCCAGACGTAGAGCGGCTCCCGATAAGCAGAAAAGTGAACGATAATCGCGCCCCAGGACACATTTTCAGCTGCAAAGACCCGCTCGTTAGCTTCGGCAGTGTTAGAAGTCGAACAATGTACAGGAGTAACGGGAGCGACATTTGGCATCAGAAAGGCGTTAGTGTGCAACCGCTACCATTGCAGACGACATGGATGACAAGAAGGGCACGATTAGTTTCTAGATTAATATCTGAGATGCATCAAATTATAACTACAGCGATATTCGAGTGAGTTGAGAAAAAATTTAAATTCCAGTATGTTAAAGAAAAAGTAAGCCTTACATTAATTGTTATCATACATCATAGACACATAATTTTGGTTTCCCGCGAGTGGGTTGGAAGGAGAAGTGGAAAGCTCAAATGTTTAATAAACACGTCCATGTACATTTTAATATATTATTCTTATCTGTATCAATGTGTGTTGTACGTTTGTGCTAGAAGTTATGCACGAATGAAACACTCATTTTGATTTATGCCAAGGTTTTCAACAACACGAGTTACAAATATTTAAGTGAGTAGGCCTACAGTAGTGAATTTCTGTTTGAAAAGCCAATGCGAATAATAAAAACATCCTAAAATAACTGAACATTCTGAAACAAATACGCATTACAATTTTTACAAAACCCAATAAATTTACACATTATAATACCGTTAGACTATATAGAATGAGGTAAGAAGACACTATTAATTTTTCTTATTACAAACTTAACTAGTGGCCGACCTCCTGGAGGAGAGCGGCGGGCTGGTTAAAAGTGGATGGGTAGCCGCCACCTTGCCCCCCCCCTCCCTTATTGACACTTGTGGCTGTCATGGCGATTTTTGTATAGATGTTAAAATATACAGTGAACGAAAAAAAAATTGCTGCAGAGTAAAACATCACCAGCAATACGGCATCAATGACACCAGGCACGGATCCAGAGGTAAGTTTCAGTGAGGGGAGAGAGTATTTTTCTCGTAGAAAAATTATTAGCGTCTGGCAGTTTCGGGAAAACGGTCATGAGTTATGCGTGAATAAATTTGTGCTAGCGGATAATATTTTCGTTGGGATATGGGAATAAAATGAAAGTAACGACATCGATATCTGTATTTTATTTCTTAAATTAATAGATCAAGACGATATATTTTTGTTTGGCCGCAGAATTAACAAACTGGACCATCGGAGTTGCGAGATGTACTGCCCGGAAATTTTCACCCATGCCCAAAACGACTGCAGTAGTAGGAAATAGCTTATTCTGGCACAACCAAAGGTGGGCGTAAGAGTAGGATTCGTTCATGCTTGTCATTCTGGTCAGCCAGCCGCTATATTGGATGATCTTAATCTTCGCTGCCATCTTGTTTCTGGTCGCCATATTGTTTCCGTCCACCATTTTGTTTCTAGAGTTTTCCATTACATGCTCCGTAATTCCATATTGCTATTATATTATTTTATATTGCTACTTCATGCTCTGTCATTAAATCTTGCTACTTCACACTCTGACATTCCATCTTGTTTCTTCATGCTCTGTCATTTCTTCTTCCCTCTCTCCTACCTCTATCCCACCTCTTTTATCTCTTACCTCTCTTTGTCGCCTTCATGCGCCATCTTAAATGTCGTCTGCAGTAGTTTTCTCGTTGCCTGCAAGGGGTGGTAGTGTTGGCCATGTTTTTTGTGAGTACCAGAGTGTGCCACCATCGTCCACATCCTTGGATGTCTTCTGTAGTTTCCCCCACGACCTTCGTTCGACTGCCGCCCGCTAGGGGGTGTCTGATTATTCATTTTTGGCATCCATCTTTGATACTGGAGTTTAAGTCATCGAAGACACCCAGGTCACTATGAAGCAGTGCTGGAATGTAAGGGCGGGGGAAATGGTTGTCTCCCCGAGAAAACCCGACCACCAGCGGCATCGTTCAGCATTCCCACATGCGAAAATCTGGAGTGACCCGACCAGGAGCTGTCTGGAGAATATGGTTTTAAAAATGGCACACACAATACAGCACACGCCTCCCATCATCATTAAAAGATGGATTGATTATGATCGATTTAATATCCATTTTATTACAAGTATTATTAATGACCGAGATCTTGGCATAAGACGATGAACGACATTCAAGGTGGATTGATTATGATTTATTTAACATCCATTTAATTATTGTATTACTATTGACCACCAATTTGGCTTGAGTCGATGAATGACATTCTAGGTGGATTGATTATGATTTATTTAATATTCATTATATTAAAAAAATATTTTTAAGTGTTGTCTGAGGAGGAGGATGAGGAGTTTTTCCATATTATATATGTAAAAAATCAGTTTTTTAAGTATATGGTATGTCTGAGGAGGAGAGGGAGAAAGAGTAGGAGGAGTCTTCTGAATTATATATGTAAAAAATTAGATTTTTATGTATAAGCTATGTCTCAGGAGGTGGAGAAAAGTAAAAGGAGTCTTCTGTACTATACATGTATAAAATTAATTTTTAAGTGTAAAGTATGCCTGAGGAGGAGAAAGTGGAGGAGAAAGAGGAGGAGAAGGAGAAATAAGTAGAGAAGGAGAAATAGGAGGGGAGGAAAAGTTTTTATGTCTGTATAATTAATTCTTTAAGCACATTCTCAAGGATGATATCCTGGGAGTTTATGTCTGCTACTTCGCCCTCACACTTTACCATATGCACAGCTGTTACACAACTGTGTGCATAGCTCCTCAGACTTGGGACTGAGGGCAGTACACTACATCGCAAGCACCACTGAGATTGTTGGTTTATATATCTACACATGTGTGTGTGTATATATATACACCTGTGTGTCTGTGTGTGTGTGCTATAAACTCCCAAGTGATGCTTGAAGCATAGTGTACACGTGGCTTACGAGGCCGAAAAATGAAAACTTCCCATCTTAAAAAATCAAAGCAGACAAAGTAGCACACAGAAATAAAACAGCAGCAGAGAAGAGAATATGTGGATAGGGCATAAATTAATAATAAAAGCAAGTACGATACTACCACCAGTTTTTGCACTGCAGTGTATTTCTGACATGCATATATTTTCACATTTACAACTCAGGATAAGTGTTGAAACCCCAGCACGAAATAACTGTAAAACAAATTCGGAGACCCAGCATAGAGGATAAATCCTCGTGCACAAGTACAGATGAGAAAAAATTGTGAAAGTGGAATAGCAATCATATCTGATAAAACTAAAAACAGGACTCCAGGATATATATCGGTGACACATCTGCCAAGGTGATACCTTGCACGGGCTACACTGTGCTACTGGGGGGAAAAACTGAAAATAAGATAGCATTAGATTATATATCACCATCCCATGTAATATTTACATACATATTTTGACTGGCCCAAATCAGTTTGAAATAATATATGAAAAAATGTATTCAATCAATATAACCATATGGTACCATATGTATCTCGTCATCTGCAATAAGTATTTTATTACCATGCATTGATAGAGTCAATCTAGTGATTGTTTGCATGTAGAGAACATGATGGTGTGACTTTATATTATTGACATTGTCTCTCATTGCATGATTCACTAACACTTGTCCGTAATGTTCAAAAGTAATTTTATTTTTAAATGCCGAGGTTTGTATGTGCTTGACTCTCTCATTATCTTGCTGCCGCATTTGTAAGTTTTAGCATGCAGCCCCACAAAATCACTCATTATTTCCCCACCACACTCATCCTTAAATTTTCCTACAACTATCTTGTTCACTGAGGAGTTGGATGAGTAGGAGGATAGCAGCTGTTATAAAACTCCGACATGAAGGACGGGTCTGCAGCAAGGTCTTGGTAATAATCATTTGTGTGGATCTCATAAATCAGGCTGTTGGTATCTGTATATGTGAGATGGTAATTGTCATAATACTTGGCTTTCATTATATCGTAGTGGAATGCATACATCAGTGTCTTGCTATCGAGGACTTAAAATCCAGCATTAATTTGCGTATCAAGTATAATTTGTTCTTTCCCCAGTTTTCTCAAAGCTAAATTTTCTGTATAGCTTGTGCGGCACTTGAATGGCGGCTTGGCGATCAATATCTGGGCTCGTTGTTCCGTACACACCAGTGCCATCACTTGTCTCTTTCTCATGTTTTCCATCAGCTTACCAAAGGTGGCATTGTTCATCAGCTTGAAGGAATCCTACTCGAAGTTGTTAGCAGCATGTGTGTTGTTCAAATCAATGTATGGCCTCAGCCATGCTCTCTGCTCAAACTGTAATACTCTTAGAATTTTCGTTACTTGAAGACTATGTGATATTACCTTGTTTGAGGTTGCGATAATGTATAATATAACGTGTTTTGTCAGATAGAGTAGCCAAAAATTTGGAGTGTTTTGATTCAGAAGGGCAATTGTTCACCAGGAAGAATGGTAGGTCTTTGTTGTTCTTATGTATATTTTGCAGATAAGGAATGTCTACCTCTAGTATATAGCCTATGGCAGCATCGTCAGACATGCTGGCAACATCAATGTCTGTGTTGATCAATTTAAAGTTACAGATGGGGAGGGGTAGAGAAAGTGCCCATCCGTACAGACATTGGCATCTAAATATTGAAGGTAGGCTGGTTCCTTCATGCCATCATACATGGCATGCAAATAATGATTGTTTTTACACAGAGGCAATTTTTACATTGGGTCATGCCACCTCTTATTCCTGCCTCCTTCCTCGATAAATAGTACATATAATAGTCTTTGAGCAGTTCTATTTTGACTTTGGTTTTCTTGAACATAGCATCGAAGGAGAAGCCTTGGTGCAATCACACATCGCACACAATCGAGTCCGTATGTGGTGAGACAGAGGTTGCAGAAGTTTTCAAATATGTATGCTAGGAGCAGAATATCACTTTCATATATGTGTGTATGTGTGTGTGTCTAAATAGTCACCCAGTGTTTTGCACTCAATCTTGGTCCAAGATATCTTACACATGAGCAAAGCAAGCATCTGTGATGTGCGAATTCGTTAGCTGGTTGAAAAAGGCTGTTTGTGGTGAAATTGAGATTCATCCAATTTCCCCCCTCCCCCAGAAAATTGACATGGTCATACGGGAATACGCCTTCCCATATGATGAGAGACATTTGATCGATGGTGAAAAATTTTGCAGTGTTGATTAATCTATCGATAGGCAGGTTTTCTGCAAGAGTAGCCAGACTAGCAGACATAAATCAATATGTGTCGATGAACTGCAATGTGAATAGAGCACCCAGTGATTTGTAAAATGTGATGAGCTTCTTCTTCATGTGAGGGATTATGTATATATCCTTATCAGCATAGCCAAGTGGATTTATTATGAAAATTTTCATCAAAGGTAAGGTAGTGGAAAATAACTGAAGTCTTTTTGGTCTACATTCGAGTTTGTTACACTGGCTGCATGATGGAACAATGAAACTGCCAGTGAAATGGTTGTGGTCATGTACTTTCCAAATTGTCTTGATAAATGCTTCCGAGCAGTATAAGCAGGTGGTGGCAGACTTATAATATTGATGTAGCTGGCTGTCGAGTGGTTTCATTTCTTGCATTCTTCCACATATTCATAAATAGCCTGTACTTGTTTACCAATGCTAACTATTTCTTCAATAAATTTTCTTTTTGCATCCATTTCTCTGTACCATATTGGTTTTGCTGATAGACTGGTGGTTTTGGCTGGTGGTACTATACTATTGTGGACATGTGTACAGATGCAATAACTGTGGACCTTGTGCTGCTGATATGTTAAGTATACAATGTAGTTCTATCAGGTTAGCATGCATCAATTTGATGCATAATTGCCTCAAAGTTGGCATAAATGACCATGAGAAGCTTGTCTACTTTAAGGAAGTTCTTGAAGTGAAGTAAGTATGGGCTTCCATTCTCGTCCTCCTCCGACATCTCTATCCTGCCATCTGCATGTGAGTTGCAATGTTCCTTGTGAGCTGCCAGTATCTCTGCCCTTGTAAGTCTCATCATTTGTATTTGGTCATCGTAAATCTTAAAGCATCTCTTGCAAATATATATCTTCTTGCCATGTGCTGCCATTTGTGAAAGAATAAGTTTAGAAAAGTTCTTTATGTATGTAAACTGACTGTTTCATCAGTGATGAGCAGAAGGTCAGATCGCTCGGACTTGTCATGCATTGCCACATGTGTAGGTACCACCTTCGGAGTTGCAATATCATAAATTAAGCTAAATACATTGATAGATACTGAATAATTATTTTTTTCGTGCCGACCTCCCATGGCCCAGTCAGTTGGTGCACCACCGATTTGGGTTCAGGAGGCTATGTGTTCGAATCCCGGGCAAGGCATGGGTGTTAATTTAAGTTAGGTTATAAGTTAGCCTGAAGCCATCCCCTGCTAAGCTTTCAAGCATAAAACTAGGGGATGTTAAAAAGCCCTTTACAATGCAATACAAAACTTTTCGAAGGTCTTTATTTGTTGTAGGGGTGTCAGTAGTCAATGGCTGTAAAATTGAGTTTCCCTTCCAAGCCATGGTATCTGCTGTTGGCATGATCAAATTCCTACCTTCCACACATCATGCTAAAAGTGTCCCCTTGAAACAGTAATGGTCCACATTCTGTGGATTTATTATGGCCTTCGTGTTTTTAATTTGTGTTGACGGTTTTATATAGCTGGTGGCACGAAGGGGATCAAGGTTTTTGATATGTAATTGGAGTTGCTTTGCTTCCACGAGAGTCCAGCCACTTTCCTTCCCCTGAAATTCAGTCACTTCATCACAGATCTTAGTTATGCTTCTTGCCACTGCTTCCTCAATATCATGTACATTGTAGAGTGGGATATTCTTCATCTTAAATGCATGAAGATCTTCATCTTCATCACGTGGTTCAGGCTTCCTCTACAGACACTCTAGAAAGATATTGAACATAAATTGCTCCTTGGGCTTAAACTTTCTCTTCCAGTTGACCAGTAATGTTTGTCTTCATATCCTGAAGGTATGTGCAAATGTCTTAAGCCTGGTTGCGAGTATTTTCTCCTGCATATGTCGTCATGTTACAAGGAAATGCTGTCTCTTGCCAAAATGAAGCTGCACTAGTTGGCTGTGCTGGTTCCGACGACCATCCTTGGTCACGTAGCAGGTTGTGAACGAGCTCGTGGTGTAAGTGCTGACAGACCAGGTTGCACAGAGGCAGCAACATGCTGTTACTTCACTGGTGGGGGTGCAGGGCGACAAAAATTTGACAATTTGTGCTTTCATTAATTACTCTTGAGAACATCCTTCCATACTTGTCGCATTCCAAAATCTTGGAATCATAACTAGTCTCACGGTGTGGTGCATTGTCCACATATGAAAATTTATTATTACAGTATTTGCCTTTGACACTAGTTACTTGCCTAACAACGCCCTTGCAGTTTTCCAAATGATGGATCAAGTTACCTGATTGTGAATTTACGTGCCATACTATTCACAGACATGATGCTCTTCCCTGAAGGGGTTGAGCCTACAATTGCGCTCGTGATGCAAGCAATTACATCGATTGTTAAAGGTCCTCCATGCTGCAACACTTATAGAGGTATTGTTCTTACCCCAGATGAAGAAGTGGAAGGAAGTGAAGTCATGAAAAACTCAGCGACATCTGATGCCTTGCTGTCCATTGCGATAATTACCTACAAAAGACACATAACACATGTAAAAATATTGTCACATACGAAACTTAATGAAAATACGAGGTATTGAGGACAAGGCAGGTAGTAATAATATAAATTTAAACATGAAGATCATATCAGAAGAAGAAAGAAGATGAGTGAGTATGCTAGCAACGAAAGACTGCGTTGCAAATATCCTTCACATGACTCTGCGGTTTGGCTTGAAAAGAAGGGACGAAATGTTGGCTTCGACTTCGGAGAAGATGGCAGCTTCAACCTTAAATGTTGTTAGCTTGGTATGGATGCACGAACCGTGAAGGATGTCTCCATGACAAACAATTCGTGAAATGATTAGTATCATAATAAATAAATTAGAGATAAAAGAACTTACAAATATCATGGAAATGAAAAATAATCTATCTTCAAAGAGTGATGTGTCTTACAGTGTATGTCTGGCACTCCAAGCTTGGTTGCAGTTGATCAACAGGCCATGCACGACTTTGCAAAGGGACTTACATACTGGCACAGTCGATCCCTAGGATCATCAAAAACCATTTAGTAATTTTATTCCACAAAAAATCACAAGCAAACACTCACTATAATATTGATATAGCACTAATGATATATGTATCTAGAGAAGTGAAGAGGAGCGAAGAGATGGGGAGAAAGAATAAAGAAAGAGGAGAAGGTTACTGAGGCTCTAAAAATGAATATTTGCCAATTGGCCACTCTACAGTACTAAATATTTAGATGCAATATTCGTATTTAAAAAAAATTGAAAAATTATGTTTTTCCTAATACACAATGGCAAAATAAAAAGGTTACTTGATGTAGGCATTTATGGCGGGGTTCATAATGGTGAGAATCAAATTAAAATATAAATCGCTCTAAAACCCGAATATGTTACTATTTAAGGAAAAAAGCAATTGTTTAAAGACATTAATTAAGCATTTATTTAAATTACCATCATAAACTCAAAAGTTAATTGACTGCCACTATCAAGTTTTTAAAACAATTTAAGAAACACTCATTTACGTAATGTAAAAGAACATGAATATCATAACACAGATAGTCTAAGCTCTATGAATTGTAGAACAGCAAGACAAAACAAAATAGCAGAAGATTGTACAGTAAGCAGGATGACTCTTCAGATGATCTGAACACAATGAACTATGAACAGCAACTGAGGAAACCCAAGGTCTCCAGGCTTCTTTTATACATATCGTGGTGAGGAGTGGGGAGGGTTGAGCTTTAATGAGTAATAGTAGGCCTGGAGGAATCTGTGAATCATGGTGACAATTGTCGAGTCTTTACTTGGTAGTAGCAGGCAGGCTGACATCATATATTTTCCCAAACCTATGACAACAATGACGGGTCAGTTCCAGCCCACGATGTGCGTCAGTAACTTTTTTAAATCACTCGAATAGAGTCATGACTTGGGGACAGCGAGTCACGTCTCGGGGAGGTTGACGTCGTACCTATTTCTGGGAAAACTCCAAACTACATTCTGAGCTAGTTGCATATAGTAGCGATGCACATTACTGCTTATTTTCTTCATTCAGTCGCCTCTGACGACACATGAATTACCCACCAGCAAGTTGAAGGAATACAAACTTGCACCAGAAATCATTAGAGCCTGTCGCGACAGAGTATGACTCACGATTGCTAACCTGCATCATTCACACTTAATGACCTGTTTATGATTTGTAATAAGCCACATAAATTAACATTATCTCACCAGTGCTGCTCGCTAAAGTATTCTCGTGGTTACTGCAATCCTCGTATTGTCGACACTTTCCTCATGTCCGAACAGGAAAAGATTTGACTAACACAATTTATTATTTCAGACAGACACAGTTCATAGGCTTGAAACGAAACAATTTTATATGCATATACAGTATGATTCACAGCAACTGTATCACCCCTTTTTCTCGGAAACAACACAACACCGGGGGTTCGCGAAACAAATTGTGATAACTATACCCTATAAGAATCATCTATTGGTAGTAATTCCCTTCCCCCGAACATCCTGGTATACTTCGTCAGGAGACAGAGTCAAAGACAACCTACACCAGCTAATATATGAAATTTACATAACAGGAGAAATCCCAAAAGATTTTGAGCAAACTATCCTTATTCCGATCCCATAAAAGCATTGAGTATGGATGTGTTAAGATCATAGAATGATAAGCCTCCTCTCTCATGCCTCTAAAATCATAACTCAAATTATCTACCACCAGATAGAGAGGAAATTAGAAGATAATATTCCAGAAGAACAGTTTGGATTCTGGAAAGGAAAAGGCACACGAGAAGCCATCCTAAGTCTTAGAGTCATTATAGAAAAATCCCTAGAAATAGACAGACCAATCGCATTTGCGTTCATTGATATAGAGAAACCTTTCGATAACGTAAATTAGAATGTGCTGTTTGCAATCCTAAGAAAGATGAAAATAGACTACAGGGATAGAAGAATACTCTACCACCTTTTCAAGAGCCATACATCATTAATTGGCAAAGAAAGAGTGGAAGCAAAAGATGGAAATGGTGTAAGAAAAGGATGCGGACTATCGCCAACATTATTTAACATATATATTGAAGAAGCCATAAAGGAATTCTTAGATACCAAAAATCATGGCATAAAAATTAATTTCAAGTTATATAGTACCATACGATATGCAGACGATATAGCTATGATAACTGAGAATGAAAAAGATATGGGAAATGCACTAAAACACATGAACGAATTACTAAAAAGAGAGGCGCGGTACGAGAATAAATACAAAGAAGACCAAGATAATGAAATTCACTAGGGCTGGTGACCAAATTGCCAATGTGTTGTTGGATGGAGAACAACTAGACCAAGTAAAGGAATTCAAATATCTGGGAAGTGTAAACACAGCTGACGGAAAATGTTCAAAAGAAGTAAATACCCGAATTGCACAGGCGAAAAAAGCGTTCTCAAAAAAGAAATGTCTAATGACAACTAAGGTAATAAACATAGAGGTACGAAATCATTTCGTGAAAAGCTTTGTACAGAGTGATGTAAACTATGGGTCAGAAACATGGACCCTGCGAAAAGTGGAAGTACTGAGACTCAGGACTTTTGAAATGTGGTGCTGGTATCGACTTGTAAGAATACCTTGGCTTGATAAAGTCACAAACGAGAACGTCCTCAAAGAGCAAATGAAACATGCATCTTGGTTGAAACCTTAAACAAGAGAAGAAATAGCTTCGTTTGCCACTTGCTTCGTCATTCTAACTGGTGCACCACCTTGTTTGAATGGAAGCTGAAAGGCAGAAGGAGAAAATAAATACCAAGAGTAAATTTTATAGACAGCATTAAAGGCAAGCACACCTATTTCCACCTGAAGATGTTAGCCAAACAAAAGAAACGCTTGTAAGACATGCATGTTACCCACCAACTTAAAGGTTAAGGAGAGTAAGAAGAATATATTTAATGCCCTAACAGATGCAACATCGCTGAGCTGCATACCTGTAAACCTGATCCCACTTAAATATCCTCCTTTCATATCACCCAAGCACCAGTCGATTAAGCCATTATTTATGAGGACACTTCACCCCCCCCCCCCACTTTTTCGGTCCCAGTACAAGGTACCGAGAAACACCTGATAAGCACAGGTAAATTTAGGATAACACAACAGTTGGCCATGCCCGATTGTAACTGAGGTGACTGGTATAAGAATACTTATGTGAATTTGAGATATCGACAATTTAGATGAAGAAAGGTTATCGAGTAGAAAACCTGTACCAAGTCCTGCCAATATAACTGATAAACTGGACATTTTAAAGTAAGGGGCCTCATATGTTCAATAAATTTTCCACTCCGTTGATTGTTAGGGTATGAGAAATAGATCAGATTTCAGTTATGGGGCTGGGTAATACAGAAAGGCGGCTTTATGGTGTAAAAATATATTATGTATGGAAATGTTTCAAGGAATGAAGGTGAAACACCAAATACAAAATCCTTAGGTATGTTTTTTTTTAAGTATCTGGCAGAAAAATATTTCGGGGATAGTGTGGAAAAATAAAATTTGGCAAAGTCTGTGGTGTGAAAGGGTGACGATAGGAAGTGTTGAACTAGGGGGCTGTAGGGTGGAGTAGATATATTTGAGCGACCTTTATCGGCGTCTTGAGAGCCCATGAGGAGAAGCGACGTGAGCGTGGATTGGCACCGGAATCCAAGGGATGGTATGAAACAGGAAATCCCCGAAAAATCCCACCGACCAGCGCCATCGTCCGGCATGATTCCCACGTGCGAAAATCCGGGAGCGACCCCGCCTGGGGGAATGTGTATACCAAAAACCGTGCTCGTAGCTTCAGTAGATAGCGACAGGCTAGCAGCTAATCATAGGACTTTTTGGGTGGGTAAATAGGCGGTAGAAAACTAACGATGTAAAAAAAAGCCTGTAAGAAAATTCAAATGTAGATTTTCGGGGTTTTAATAGTCAATAGGTGAAAATTTCAAGCAAAACGCCATATGGGATCAACAAATGTTTGCATTATGACAAAAAAAAATTAAATTGCCCCCGTTTCTTAAAAGAGTATTCAATTTTTTTTCTGAGTGAAGGCTTGGTATAATAAAATAACGGTAGCTTAAACATTCTGGAAGTGGTGAAAGGTAAAACTGTATCCACAAAGACGCACCGCTTCAGTCACGCTGTGTCCTTCTAGGACGAGGGAAATTACGTAACTGAAATGAGATATATTTAAATTATTTTTTATTCCAAGCGTTTATCTCTGTTGTGACTGTTTTTACAGAAGCTGTTTACGGGTTGCGGTTGCAGAATAATGCTTCGTTGGTATTATTGACAAAACTGGGACGCAGCCATCGGCCATCACAAAATCCCGCAAAAATTAATCGAGTAGTGCCAGGACAGGTTGTCCATGAAGTCGTTCCACAAGGTATTCGCGGTTGAACTAAGGCGGAGGAAGACATTCGTTCAGGGTTAGACCACTGCATTACGTAAATGGTGTCGAGAAATCCAGAAATGTCGAGCCCATAAATTAGGTTGGTAGCGGTCCACTCCATCCACGACTTCATCAATTCTCAGAGCACATCCCGAATAAATGATTCCTTTTACCGTGGATTAGAAAAATATTGGCCCATAAAGCTTCAACGGAGATATTATGATAAAAACATTAACAACTATACTGTCAGTATAATGTCCAACAAATTCATGAAGGATTTATTTCCCAGTGCCTCGAATTGTGTCAATTCACTCATCCTGGCAAATATTTCATAGGCGAAGGCCTTCGTATTTACAGATCTCATCACAAGCCGATTTTTTTCGGAAAATCACAACAGACTTCGTGGCCCTGTTATTTCTTCGTGGCTCAAATTAGCAGTGCCTGTGATCAATACGAATGGAAATGACGGCGCCTGCGAATAACTTAACACAAACTGATGCACAGTGTATTAGATTTCCAATGAGCGTAATACAAAGATTTTTGTGCATAGCGTACAATATTTTGTCAAATAACTCTAACACCCTCGACACTCAGGCTGGTATTTGTATGTTCACACAATCATAAAAAACATACACTAAAAAGGAATTATTAGGTTTTTTGGAAGAGACTTCTCGTAGACATCGTCTCAATAAACGTAAAGAGACAATAAGTTATCTCCGACCCAAATGCCGTTGTATCTATCGATGAAATATGACTCTGCAACAGCAACAGTTATAACAAATCACAACATTAAAAATTTAACACTAAATGTTTAATGCAGTTGGTAATTTCAAAGTAGTTACTCAAAAAATCTGCAAGTATGATTAATACGACAATTCAAATATACTGAGTCCATCGCCAAACCCATCGCCATGCTCAGCCATTTAAGCTTGGAATAGTGGTCATAGAATATATGCAGTGGCGTGTGGTGAACTGTCGCAAGGTAAGCTGTGTTTTTCTCTAAGCTAGTTCACACATCGGCCTCTTCAACGTAGTAGTGCAGTTGACGTCACAGCACATGTGTCATGGGTTCCTCGCCGCTATCTCGTGATTGGCCGAAATACATTAATTTTCTCCCGGCTTCGCTCTGGTTACAGGTTTCTTTTGTGTGCGCCTAGTGTGTACAGCACTGAGCAAGCACCAGCTTACCTCACAACACTTCACCACACGTCACAGATAATATGGGAAAAATGATGAACCACGTATTCAGGGAACAAATAAAACTAAGACTAAAACAAAGTAATCAGCATTTACTGTCAGCAACAAGAATGTATTTAGCCAAAAAAGTATTAAATCAAAAAATATTTCGGTACCGTTAATTAAAAAGGAAATATAATTTTCAACCAAAAAGAAATAAATGTAATAAATAATCTATAACCATGGGGCAGAAAATTAATTTGCACAATAACATTATTTAATGACAAAGTTTTTAATAGTTGCGTAAAGATCGATAGCCTCTTGAACAATCTTCTACCAGCATCGTTTACAGATTTTATTGATTTTCCTTTATTTATTCTATAAATATAGAGATTTTGATATGCACTTGTATGATGTTCAAAAATATCAGTAATTTAAAGTATTTATTTTCGTTTTTTAAGAATAAAGAGTAATGTTTTGTATAGGCTTATATAAATACATGGCACAGTGAGAATTCGAACAGATTTAACAATAATTTTTTTAGGTACTCTTTGAAGGAAGTCGGTGGGAACTGTAGTCACTTAAATCGTTTTTGCGAAAAACTTTGTTTTTAATGTAGGGAATTTTTGCATCCACTATGATATTAAGTAACATCATATTACTGTGGTAAATAGTATCTGATTGTTAAGCGAAAATGTATGTCATGATCCAGACTACAATCATTAAGTAAAGGCATATACTCTTAGGGCTTTCAAGCGGAAGACCTCATAATCTGTACAATCTGGAGAGGAAAGATGGCGTATTTGCTTGGTCAAGCGGTACTATCCAATATCATTCACTGTTTCTTTTCGATGGATCGTCAGGAACAGCAAATTTTCGTTGAGAACTTCCGTTCTATATTAATGAATAAGAGGGAGGATTTAAATTTAATCGTAAGTTTACAATCAGATAAGAACTGTAATATATTAATTTAGAATTAAACTAAATTAGTTGTATGATTTATTTGTTTGAATCGAACCTTGGAAAAGACGGAAAGAATGAAAAGTTGCGCTACTAGACGTGCACTGAAGTGAACGCTAGAATGGTACAAAATGGCGGACGTAGTCTTACAGTGCACTAGCGTCTACCGCACTGATTAGCTTTAGCTTTGGCCAGAACTGGCAATAGTCTTCGTATGTATATAGGACGCCAGTAAAGTGTACTAATCGCAAGCAACTTCTCTTCACAAACGCTACACAATGAAATGACCGGAGAATGTGTGCGAAGCAGGACCTTAGCTTGCAAACACGTGCTCCTAAGTTCAATAAATAGAGCTAGTGACTTTTCGCGAAAAAATATAAGTATACGGTAGACTCCAATAATATAAGTACACGGTAGACTCCAATAATAGAAGCACCCTACATCAGTTTGTCTATTACCACTGGTTACTCTCTGCTTGAGAAGGCGTTTTCATATTTGACCGGGCCACTCAGAATTCGGCAACATCACCACGGCTCCCACGTGATTCGTTTGCTAACAGTTAACACGTGTCAAAAAGTAATTCAGCCAATCAAGATAAGTAAATTACCTTGCAGTGTTTTGAAATGTATATTGTCTTGAAATAATTTTGCGAAATTTCACTACACTTACCAATACCTTGTCGATAACAAGCAGCGACTCCGTGTTGTGGGGACTCACCGACAACCAATACCTTATCGATAACAAGCAGCGACTCCGTGTTGTGGGGACTCACCGACACACTACACGGAGTTTAACTATCCACTTGCCAACACTACTACATCATGTTCTCTTGATATCACGATGCTACAACACGCCAGTAGGGAGAGTGGTTAGAGAGCTTCGCTCCCTCGCCGATACAATCTACATGGAAACTCATTAAGGTAGCATCATTGAACGACATATCTACATGTGGGCCCGAAGCCCATCTCAAACACAAACACATCGGCCCACGGCAACGCCGGCACAACGATTTGACCCAAGTCTGTCTGGCTGCAAATTAGATTTGTGAACCCACTCGAACCAGTTATGGAAACTTCCGCTCCCAGGCTCAATGACAGCACTGCGGAGCATATGAGCGGTCGACAGCGATTTTGACGTGAATACATCTTTAAATTTGCGACCACCGAGGGAGAGAATCCAGAAAATCATATGATAACAAAATCGGGGGATGCAGTTTGGCATTGAAGCTCCGAATCTATCGTCTACATTCAAAATTCATTTACACCACTCGATTGCCAAAGGATCAAATAATATGTTAAATTGAGTGAGAACTGCGAAACATCGTATGTTGGGGGGGGGGGGGGGGTGCCGCAATTTTTAGTTTGTTTCGCCGCGTCTCATAACTTCCGCGTAGTATAACTTTGAACTAGGAGAAGCTATGACGCTCGTTTAAGTTTCAATAGACAGCTCTCGTCAAGATCAATCGGAAGCGTGTAAATAAACTTTTGTGTGGCGTGGTTATGAGGAAATTGTATGAGTTTAATGTAAAAAATTAAGAAAACTTAGCACAATTTCGGCCTATACTCTTCAAAAATCCAAGTCGAAATACAGAAATCGTATATGGTTTGAAAGAGCATCTCAAAAGCAATCCAGTTATATCCATAAAACCCCATACGGTCGAGTGAAGCGGTGCCGGGAACGTAAAATAAACATCAAGGCGTCCGAGCGCGTCAACATAGACGTATTCACGCAAAACAAACGGCCGTGTTCCCAACACAGCCAAACCCAATTTTTTAGACATTAGTTTGCACGTTTTCCTCAGTCTGTTTGCCTGAAGACGGGGATAGATTGGAGTTCCCGAACATCACATGGGATTACTCGTATAATACCACTATGTTTGACTGTATAATGTCTACTCAGTTTCGTTCACTTTTTATATAAGTTTTTCGTTTGTACTGTTTTCATTGTATTTTCCACATTTATTATATTTGTTGTTCAAAATTGTGTCGTCCTGTCGACGTGTGGTTCCTGGTTGCTTTCTAACTACATATATTGTTTGAAATTTCCTGTGCTGATTTTGTTTATACATAGTGACGTGACGACTACCAAATTTTCTTATATTCTGTGTTGCTGTGTTGTTTTGCCTACAAACTATTCAGTTTTTTACGAGAATCACTGCACTGGAGTATGTCTATAGTAATGTTTTGTTTGATATGTCAGCCCCATTCAAGAATCATTCAAAGAACACGAGACACTAGCTCATAGAAGTAGGAAATAGTCGTACAATTATGTATTCATTACACATCCGAAACAGTAGCCATCACTGCAAGATTGGTGGACTCTGCTATATTTAATATTTCTAGAAAAATATTGTTCTGATAGCATGGTTAATCCGGTGAACTGCCTCATATGGGATGGCAATGAAGCAGCAGCAAGCAGATTGCAGACACAGAGAAGCTGCTGTTCATGTATTTCGTCTGTGTATAATCCTCTCCGCCAGACTGAGAACAACGTCACTATTGCACATCCTGGCGAAATAGGGCAGCGCGACGCAACGTGCGAGAATATTTTATCTACTCGACGCCAGTTAAACTACTGTAGTTGGACCAAGCAGCCGCTAAGGTGTGCCTATCCCCGTAGTCAGTTGATTCATCAGCCTCCGGCTTCAGTTTTTTGGGTCTCTTTTCATGAATAAAATAATAGCGTGGACCCGCAACCCTCGGTGGCTGCTGCGGACCGTAGAACAAGGAGGAGTGCTGTGGACCACTAGCCGAGCTGCTGCATGATGAACACCACGCTCGGAGTCGCTCACTCGCCGGGAACTGCCCGCCCCTTGGATCCATCGAAGGCGAGGTGTATCTCTGAGCGCGGTGGAACTGTTTGCAGCTCGGATGTGACACCTATCCGCAACTAGTCGTGTCCCAGGTGGCGGATCAGGAATTCCCAGGTTCTGGGATATTAAATACTGGCTCGTGGACCAAGAGGCCGGCCAATATTCAGTCCAAACCTGCTATTTCCTGTAGCATTTTTCATTAATGCTCCTACACTTTGTCTTTTCTGTCGGTATGGGTTTTACCGTGTCTGTGTGGGTTTTACCATACATCTTCTAGAATATAGCGCCAGCTATAGGTACACTTAGGGAGGTAGTCATTGCTGTAATTCTGGCCATGGCTACTATTCCCGCTCGGCCGAGATGCACGCCTCCTTGCATGAATTAGGGGTGCAGCCCTGAGACGCAACAAGCTCCTGTCCTACCGCGGGCACACACTTATAACTTAGAAATAGGGTAGACTTTAAAAAAAAAAAGTGCTGTGGACCACAGGTGAACTGCCTGGAAGCTTGCAGACAGCTGGCGGGCGGAGTTCTCAGAACTGGCCTGTGACGTGCCACGAGGGCGGAGCCACCTTCCACGTCGACTGCAAGTCATGCGCTACATTCCTCGCGCCGCCCGCCAAGCGACGTGATCTGCTGTGCTCGTGGGGTACAGAGTACGAACACTTAACTGTTTTTCTTCCCAATTGTGAACTGTCGAAGACCACATGGCTTCAACCTACGGTTCTTTCACACGGTTAAAGTTAACTTCAATTTTTCTTAAAATCTATTCAATTCGATTCCTTGAATGGTACGTGACGTCACTCGGACGTCATCACTCCGGCCAGTTTTTTTTTCAAGCAACATTAAGGCTGTTCGCGATAAAGAGAGCACTTTAGAAATGAACCTTAGAGAAATGAACCTTAGAAAAATGTCACATCCCTGCAGGCATATATTTTAATGGGCACATTGAATGACATTTGCGCAGTAAAGTTGATAACGATTGATGGAAAGTAGTTCCATATCTTAACGTCGAATAAAACATGTTAGGTACCCATTTGTGTTAACTTAAAATTATTTCTTTCGTTTTATGTTTTTTTTATGCATTAAAGTGTAAAAATGAGCAGATAAGAAAAGTATTTACTTTTTTAATAATTTCAGTTTAATTTGACCGACGCATGAATAAAAGTGATGAGGCCCATATCAATGTTAAATTCACATAAAGCGGAAAAATACACAACTAGTATACAAGTAGATCTTAAACAGGGCTTTCAAAAGCGCTCATTTTAACGTGAACAGCCTATAACTGAGATTAGCCATCACTCCCTTCTTCATAGCTGGTCCAGAAGACGAAACCACCTCGCTAGTGTTGTCAAATGAAACAGAGGAGCAAGATCAGGTTACATAAGGCTAAAATGTCAAAGGGTAGCGGGTCCCCTTTGACATCTTATCCTTATGACAATGAGCTCTCGCAATGAGTACTCAAGTGCTGTTGGCTTAGAAAGAGGCTTGGTTTACAAAAAGGCTAGTGGTGCTTTGGTTCATGTTCGTGCCCTTTTAGATTCACGAACGCTCAATCGTACTTCCATTTCAGAAAGGTGTGTCCAGAAGTTGGGTGTTCAGGTTCGGTTTATTGGGATTGCCCACTCACTTATTAATGCCTATTTGGGTATGATGACTCCCGCTTTGATGTCATCGCTGAGGACTAAACCCAATGTTATAACAGAAGCAATTAGTTAGAAGGACATTGCATCAGTCTTGCCTACTGTCCAGTTGCTCTACAAGCTGCGCGCGAACATTTTGTATTTCAAGCCTTTGAATGGCACAAATTCCTTCAAAGATTTTCGTTAAGTATATCTTCTATATTTTCTTGAATCCAAGCTTTTAACTAAAACACTAAATTATTAAACCAGTATAAATTTAAAGTAAAGTGTAATACAGTTATTTATGTGTGCTACACAAATATTTGCGTACATTTATTTCATGCAAAGTAAATTAGCTTGAAAAGAAATGTTTATTTTTGTTTAGACAAATTATTTTCGCGTAGTGTATGGTTTGTAGAAGTTTGAGAAAAGATTGTGAGCTTAATTATGATTTTTAACTAAAATATCTATAAAAATGTGAAAAGCCTTTAAAAACTTTGAAGTAATGCTTCGATGTCTATTGAATTCAATCCATTGGAGTGCACGTGAACACTTTTTGTATTCAATAAGTTGAATTCAGTAAAATTATTTAACCACGTGAAACGGCATTTAGGAAATATTTCACTCAAGTTGGGAAGCTCAATGTTAATAGTTTGAAAACAAACCTTTTGGCCGCCATGTAGCTCTTAATGTTGACTGTGTGTTTTATATATATATATATATATATATATATATATATAACTCTAAAGTGTGCTCAATTTTCTTCGTTTTTTGCGGAAACAAATGGGACAATTGTAATTTTCATTAGCTAAATGCAATTTTTGTCAAAATCTTCAAATTTGTATTGTGTTAGAACCACGTTAAGGAATAAACTAGTGTGAATGAAAATTTAACGAAACACACCTACATGTTTTTCAGTTTTGTGTTGTGAATCTGGATTTATCAAAACTTTGAATTAACTGTTAGTTACATAATTTAAATGTGGCAATATGATCGAAAATTCCTTTTCATGGCTGACCTATACTCTCACGTCTGTCAGAGCTAGAATGAAAGAATAACTGTGAATGAGCCAGACAGCATGTGACTGCATACATGCCCCCGTTTTATGCAAACACGAAATCCTTATCTAACATGGGAAACACACCAGCAAGGATATCCCCACACCGGGAACCAGAGCTTAAATCCAGCGCCCTAAATCTCTCGACCAACCTGACAATCTGTATGAGTAAGGAAATTACAAGGCTTATTGAATGTTATACTATATGTGTGATGTGGTTACTTTCTAATTTGAGCAATGATGAGGTTGAATGTGATACAATACATATTGTACTCACCTTTTATGTTGGAGGAGGCTGACATCATCGGAACAGAAGTGTCTAAGTATTCATCTCAGCACAGATGTACGATCAGTATGTACAGAGAGCATATGACTGCCCTTTATTACGTACATTAAAGTCTCGGTACACGCCGAACCACGAGTGCATGTCATGCCTCTACACGCTACTGTGGTCTTGGACCCCGGACACTCAGCGGCGGTGGTGGTGGGGAACAGAGTATGACTACGAAGGCTCGGTGCTTGGGTAAAGTACAACTCTCTGTATAATTACGGACATGGATGGCCGTGGGCTCAGTAGACGAGTGCGCAGAGACTGTCTCTAAGTACACGCAATGAAGGTTTGGTGTGCAGGCTCGGTACACAAGTGTGGGTAAGTCGGTGTATGACCACCGTTAATTGGAGGCTCGATAGTCGCAACTGCATCAACTCGTGAATCTGAAAGGTAGCCATTTGGTCGACCGATGATGTAGGTAGCTGAAGGCCACAGACACCATCTTGGACCAGGACTTCCTGCTCTTTTAATCCAGTCTGTCATCTTGGAAGTCGCACTGTCTAGCAAAATGACGGCTGGTAGCAGGCGGCCATGGAAGCAGCCAGTACACCGACAACTGGCATTTTGTTGTAAGAAATAAGTCTGAAAGCCAAATCTCGGACGTCGCACTGTCTAACAAAATGCCGGCGTGTGGCCAGTGTGCCGGTGTTGACCATTTCCAAAAATGGCGGCCGGTGGTAGGCGGTGGTGGACGGCCAGTACGCCGACGATGGCTATTTGTTTTTTTTTGGAAATGTCTGGAGCCATCTTGGACCAGAACTTCCTGCTCTGTCAATGCGGTCCAACATCTTGGAAGTCGCACTGTCTAACAAAAATTTATGGCTGGTGGCCATGTTGGCGGACAGTATAACGACAGCCATTTTAAAGATGGCCAGAAGTCTTAATGCGGGCCACATTGGCGGCCTGCAGCCATGTGCAAAATAGCAACTGCCGATGGTGGGCCAGAATGGCCGGCGGCCATGTTGGCGGCCAGTACAGCGACGACAGCCATTTGCAAAACGGCATGCGCTGGTGGCGGGCGCTGGCGGCGTTGGTGACCAGCAGCCATGTGTAAAATGACGACTGCCGGCGACCAGAATTATGAATGCCACCCTTGACCTTGACCGCCATTTTCTAAAACGCTCTGTGTAAAATTACATTGCCATGCGTCGGTCAAGTACTCTTCGATGAAAAACAGAGCGAAAGAAATAATTTTGAGTTATCCCAAACGGTTACGAATACTTTTTATTCGACGTTAAAATCGTGAACTACTTTCCACCCATCGTTACCAACTTTACTGGGCGAATGCCACTCAGTGCGCTTATTAAAATATATGCATGCAGGGGCAGTGACATTTTAATAATGTTCATTTCTAAAGTGCTCACTTTATCGTGAACAGCCTTTAGGTAAGACGTCCCGGAAGTATTATTTCCTATTATTCGGACGTGTGCATTAAGGAAAACAAACCATAAATACACATAGAATTATGTTGTTCCTGTTGTTTATTTAACTTGCCACAAAAGCAACCCACGGCGGGGGGGAAATGGTAGTGCCCCAAGGAAATACACCGACCAACTGTAACGGCCGCTTTGGTGGCGGACGACTGGTCTGAATTCCACACCACAGCCGCCCATCTTATTGGAAGGAGTTCGATGAAATTGTTTGACTGTATGACAGTGGTTTAAGACGTCAAGCTTGGAGTTAGTCTGAGACAGAGTCGAGCCGTGACTCAGAATTCGAGCTTCGAGCGGGTACAGTACACGGTCGCAACTCAAACTTCCATTGCGAAAGGTTCTGACCCACGGTAAGGCATGAATGTGCTTCCGAAGTTTGCATCCAAAAATTTGAACTTATCTTAGCTTGTAAACGCCCCCCTTCCGCCCTCCGCCGGTTTAGCAATTAACACCAATTAGTGTGTAATTTAAAATATCGTTCTTCCAGGAGGACGCTATGGTGCAGTGGTCAAGAATACGGCGGAGTAGAATTTTGTAATTAGACCAGTTTTTCTTAGGTTGCGCAAATTAATCTTAAGAATCGGAACATTTAACGTACTGTTTGAGGTGAGAACGGTACGCAGAAAAAATATCGATTGATCGATTGATTGATATGCGAGTGCTTAGCTACAAGAGACCACTGTGCCCAAGGGATGGACATGTAGATACATCCCTCAAACGTCTTTCGTATTGCGTATTTGTCAGTTTCCCCGTATTTGTCATTAAATAGAGTTTATCAAAATTACTCTAATAATGCAGGACTGAACCGTTCTGAGTAAAACAATACACCTAGCAACCCAAGCTAGGAGCGAAATAATGAACGTGGGTTGTATAGAAGCCAGTAACTAGCAACGGCCGTTCACGGCAAAGTAAACATTTTTGAAGCAAACATTAGGAGAAAAAAAAATTACTGTCCATGGCTGCGCTCCACTTGGTACTGCCAGCAGCTGACGACACAACATAGCGGCGATGGAAACCAACGTCGTTGGTATCTTCATAAGACGAAGGTGGAAAGCATATTTTCACATTCTTCGATCTCATAATCAATTGACAAGTCTGAATCAGACGAAGATGAACAAAATATCCACCCCTGTAGACAACGGGTTTAGGCCTAAAGGCCGTTCACGATAAAGTGAGCAGTTTTGAAATTGACCTCAGGAAAAAGTCACTGCCCCTGCCTGCATATATTTTCACGGGCGCACTGAGTGATGTGCGCCCAGGAAAGTTGGTAACGATGGATGTAATGTAGTTCCATATCTTACCGTCGAATAAAAAGTGTTTGGTGACCATTTGTGATAATTTAAAATTATTTCTGTCGCTGTTTTTTAATTTTTTTATTTTTTTACTGCTTCGAAATGTAAAGATGACCAGATTTGTGAAATGATTATTTTTCTAATCATTTCAGAATTTCACTCGACCTACGCATGAATAAAGTGATGAAGCCCATGACATAGTTAATTTAGCATAAGGTGGAAGATTACACAACGTGCATACAAGTAGATCTTAAGCAGGACTTTCAAAAGTTCTCATTTTACCGTGAACAGCCTATACCATTGCTTCGCCACGCAAAGCAAATGCAATTTTTCCTGCTGAAAACTTTGCTGACGAGTGTACAACCCGGTTGCAGTACCGAGCGCCACTCAGTGCGAATTTTTACTGATGGCGTTACTTTTGGTATGCTACTGGTCAGCGCTGTCAGTACCAAGTGGGATGCCATCCATAACTACTTGTATGGTACGTCACAGACTGGCATCCAGGACCTAGTTAAGGACTGCAGTACCGAGCGCCACTCAGTGCGGATTTTTACTGATGGCGTTACTTTTGGTATGCTACTGGTCAGCGCTGTCAGTACCAAGTGGGATGCCATCCATAACTACTTGTATGGTACGTCACAGACTGGCATCCAGGACCTAGTTAAGGTTGCAGTACCGAGCACCACTCAGTGCGGATTTTTACTGATGGCGTTACTTTTGGTATGCTACTGGTCAGCGCTGTCAGTACCAAGTGGGATGCCATCCATAACTACTTGTATGGTGCGGCACAGACTGGCATCCAGGACCTAGTTAAGGACTGCAGTACCGAGCGCCACTCAGTGCGGATTTTTACTGATGGCGTTACTTTTGGTATGCTACTGGTCAGCGCTGTCAGTACCAAGTGGCATGCCGTCCATAACTACTTGTATGGTACGTCACAGACTGGCATCCAGGACCTAGTTAAGTTTGTAGCGAATTAATACAAATACGTAGTTCGTAAGACTTGACGTCGCATTGCCTGTACTGCGAGTGCAATTTTGAAATATATGACTATTGAAGTTAGTACACATTAGAATACGAGTTTCCACATAAGTGACACATTAAAATTCCTAACAAACCCACGGTTTCAGTTGGACAGTGCATGAATACAGTGATACGGTCCATGGCAATGTTAACTTAACGTATCGTGGAAGGATACAAAATGAGAAGAAAAGTAGATCCTAAGTAGTACTTTCAAAAGTGCTCGACTAAAGGGCCTCCCGAGTGAAAGAAGTTTTAACGCGCCAAGATCACGTCTCGCAGTGAGGAAACATCGTGAAGGCGTTAGAAAATAGCGTCAACAAGTTTTGCGCGTATTCTCTTTCCTCAGAATTTTATGGCTATTGCCTACCGGTTATCAGCTGCGAAATTTTAATAGGAGCTCCCATGTTAAGGAAATTTCGCCTCAGTGCGTTAATTTTAAAGATAGGAGTCTGAAACAAAATACATTCTTCACGAATTATTTTTTTTTTGGTAGGAAATCGCTACGAGCATATATTTTCAATGTAGAAAGGCAGTATGTACTTTTTCGTAAAACATAACATTTTAAAAATTTCTTGCGAACCCGCTATACATGTTATGGAAACATCTCCGCTGTAGGAAACTTCTCCTAAAAATTTCGTTTCGTTTGAAACGCCTATCTTTAAAAGTAACGCCCCGAGGCGAAAATTTCCTTAACATGGAATTTCCTATTTAAATGACGCAGCTGCCAGCCGGTATATGTACAGAGGTCTTAAGCGTGGCTATAGGGTTTTAGTACAGCACTCAGTTCGGGAAATATGCAGCATTTCCGCTATAGTTTAAAACACGGTTTTACAAAAGAATATATATATAAAGATATTTTTGCAGATTTTGACATTTTTCAACGGCCACATTCTTGTTTCAGTAGCCAAATTTAAGAACTGGCAACCTAATATTGTCTTTAATTTCTGCCCAGAAGAAAGATTTACATTAAATTATTCCATAGCTTTTTTTTAAATTAGACTGGAGAGTGGAGTGTAGAGGTCGAGGTCTTGAGAGCCGACGTGGTGAAGCGAGGGGAGTATGGAGCAGCACCGGAATGCGTGGGTGGAGGAAACGGGAGATCCCCGAGAACGCCCCCCCCCCCCCTTTTACAGTAACATAAAGCACAGGTAGATTTATAGCGCGAAGAATAAGACAAAGCTACGTCTGGTTATCACTAGAGTTCCGAACAAAATAGATACTTGCTGTAAGGCCTAAAACAGTATATTTATTTTTGACAGAAGAGTTAACCGTGGACAGCCTCTATCAGTGTGGTCCTTCGCGGATTGGTATGCGAGCAGAAGTGGCACGGAGGCGGCTGTAGGGGGCAGTTCAAGACGCGGGCGAGGCGGTCTGCGTGGGAGAGCTGGGCTCGCTGTGCCTGGCTGACGTGCGCCGCAGCCTTGACATTTTCACACCCCCTCCCCCCCCCAACTATGCCCTCACCTCGCCGACCAACGGTCTAGAGTTTGTACAGAAAATGCAGGAAATCATCTAGTCCACGACCCTGGCCTTCAGGGAAGAAGTTCTGCTCCACGCCAGCTAATAATTCGTCTGGACAGCTGCGCGTCAACACGTACCTCCTGATGCCACGCGAAAAGTATTGCAAGATAAAGTTTTCGTTTCAAGGACCCGGTGTGTCTATGCCAAATTTCTTTTAACACCTGTTTACAGCCAGCTTGGCCCTTTCGGAAGCTCTGCTTCAGATCCACTTGTGTGTACTCTGTGTATTCTTCCGCAGTATATAAATGTAGCATTGCAGTCGACCCGATCACTTGATTCATGCTTTAATCGAGTGAAACTGTAAAATTGTTACGAAAGTAAATATATTAACAACTTGCTCATTTTCACACTTATGTGCATTAAAAATCAGTAAGCAAAATAAGTATTTTTGAGTTTTTACTAATGTTTAACTAACACCTTTAATTCAACGTAAAAACATGGAACTACTTTCACTCCATTACTACTAATTTTACTGGGAGCATGCCAGTCAGTGTGCCTCGTTAGACTATATGCTGGTATATACAGGTATAGGCTATTCACGGTAAAATGAGCACTTTTAAAAGCCCTGCTTAAGATCTACTTATATACACGTTGTGCCTTACGTAAAATTAACATTTCAATGGGTCTCAGGGTCTCATCACTTTATTCATGGATCGGTCAAATGAAAATGTGAAATTATTATGAAATCAAATACTTAATAAATCTGCTCTTTTTTACACTTCGATGCATAAAAAAAAAACAGTAAGCGAATGAAATAATTTTATGTTACCAAAATGGTTACCTAACACTTTTTATTTGACATTAAGATATGTGACTACTTTCCATCATTCGTTACCAACTTGACTGGGTGAATTGCACTCGGTGCACACATTAAAATATATGCATGCAGGGGAAGTGATTTTCTCCTAAGGTTCATTTCTAAAGTGCTCACTTTATCGTGAACAGCTTTTATAATCAAGTATATGCAGGTGGTATTTTTCGAAGGTTGATTATAAAGTACTCACTTAACTGTGAGCAGGCTATAATGAAATAGTACCTGTGTTCACAGTGAAGAGGGCTTTTCCTGATAATGAGTAATTAAGAGCTATTATCCATTCACAGTTACTTCACAATTTTCTGAAGCCATCCTAAAGTTCTACTTCCAGGATATTCCTCCACCTCGTTCAAACAAAGTTTAACCAAGTCTAGAAAATTTCACCAAGGGAAAACGCACCGCCAACGTGCGCTCTAGGATTAAAAGTATTTTCCGTAAGAACTATTTATTGCGAGGCGTTACTAACGCACCTATTTTCTCTCTGTTTTTAAGAATATTAACTATGAGTGAAATGTGGTAACTATATGGTTGGCTGGAAAAACGTTGTATGTAATGAAACACCAACTTTACAGGAGAGCGGTTTTATTACAAGCACAGAGAATCTGCCCTTGAGTAGAACGAAAAAGTAGCATATATAGTTTTCTCACGGGAATCTACTTTAAGTTGTTTTACAGAGTAGACATTACATCTTTTCACAGCTTTTTTGCATTTCTTATTAACAAATAAAGCAAAATGAAAATGGAAGTGGAATACAAAATATGCACTCGAAATCAAACGAGTCATATTTTATATTAAATGTAATTATTGAGATAAATTAAAAGAAAATGAAATGCTCTGAAATAATCTATACACACTCTAAATATTTTCATAAAACTACCGATGTTCTGGTCTCGTGATGTATTGTGACATGTCCATGAGATAGTTCTCCTGAGCAGAGGTGCTGAATACAAACATGGCACATCACTAACATAAATCATATTCGGATTAGCAGGAAAAACGCATTCTGGTATCTAAGTTATGAGAATGTTATGCCAATTCCTCCCATAGAGTGTGACAGGATCATCAGCGATTATTTGGTGATCTACTATTTACTCTTCTTATTTACCAAGAGAATTTCAAGATCTTTGATGCCTGGTTCATTTAAAAGTCTGTGAAAGGCCTGTTTAGCTTAGCAATTACAATGATATACTTCCAATTGAAAGGAAGTAGTGGTTTGGCCTTCTTTTTAGCACGCTCTATAAAGATAAAATCCTAATCACGGAGAGACATTGTCGCCCGTGAAGATGTAACGAGGAATGGGAGTAGTAGGAAATAGGGGATACTGGGCCAAAGGGATCCGGGACCAGGGCTCCGACCGCCGTCATCTTGGATACTTTATTTACGGCCACCATCTTGGATTACGTCATTTACGGCCGCCATATTGGATTTCATTTCTTTAGTCACATTTATTCCACGTTATGATCTATCATTCAACCTCGGCATCCACCATATTGGATTTCGTTTCTTTAGTCACATTCATTTCACCTCATGCTATCATTCCACCTCGGCATCAACCATCTTGGATTACATTTCTTCATTATATATCTGTCCACCTTGGTATCCACATTCTTGGATTCAATTGCATCATGCTCTATCATTCCACTTCCGCATCCACCATCTTGGATTAAATTTCTCCATACTCTATCATTCTACCTCGATATACACCATCCTGAATTCCATTTATGCATGCTCTATCATTCCACCTTGACATTCACCATATTGGGTTCCATCTCTCACCTATACTCGACAACAATCTTGTTTGCCATCTTGTTTATGGCCGCCATATAGTCTCCCACTCTATGCACCTACACACAGACACCTACCTACTATTCTACCTAACCACAAACCCACTGCTCCTCTTACATTCCCACCTACCCACTGTATTACCATCCTACCTACCCGCTTACCTAACCACCTAATGCTCTACATACCTACCCACCACTCCATCCATGTACCCACTGTTCTACCTACCCAACAACCATTCTACCCACATATTGCTCTACCCACATACCCACTACTCTACTAACCACTTACTACTCTACCCAGCTACCCACAACTCTAACAACAAAGCCATCTACCTACCAACTGCCATACTTTAACCTCTACATAGCACCATATCCAACAACCCACAACACTACATGCAAAACCATTGCTTAACCTGACTACATACCCACCTACCTTTCACTCCAACTACCCAACCATATTTCAACAGCTCTACTTTCCTTCCAACCTACCCAATGGTCTACACACCTACTAACACACTTTCCAACAGCTCTACACACCCTCCCACCTACACAACACTCTATCTACCTATGCATCCACCTTTCACTTTACCATCCTACCCACATTCCTAAAGTTCTAAAAAGCTACACACATACCTACTGCTCTACCCATCGAACCAACTGCCTACCATTCTACCTACCTATACACCCAATACTCTGCTTATATTCCCACCTACCTATCCACCTACCTGTTACTCCACCCACCTACCCAACTACCTAACCACTTCCTGCTCTACAAACCTACTAACCACTCCAACCAAGGCTATACCCACATACCTGCCACTGTACATACTTATCTACATACCCACTGCTCTACCCACCAACCCACTGCTCTACCCAACTCCCCACCAACACAATGCTCTATCCACCTAACCACCTACCTACTAAACACTCATCCTCCTCTATAAATACCCACCAACTGCTCTACTTACAACCGTACCCACCTGCCTAACACTTTACCTTCCTACCCACTGCTCTACCTACCACTCTAACCACCTATTCTCCTACCTACTGCTCTACCCATCCCACTACCTACTTCTCTACCCACCAACACATTGTTCTACCCAACTACCTATCTACCAACCAACCTACCTACTTGCTGCTCTACAAACTGTCCCACCCAAAGCTTTACATACCCACACACCTACCCACTGCACTGCCTACCTACCCACCACTCGACTCATCTACCCATCAATCTACCCATCTACTCACCTCACCACCCATCAACTCACTGCTCTATCCACCTTCCTACCACTTTATTTTACCTACCCAACATTCTACCTACCTAACCACCTACCTATCACTTCAACCACCCACCTGCATATTGCTCCATTCACCCACCTACCTGCCCACTCACTTATTGCTGTACCTACCTACCCAACTAGTTACCACTTAACATATCTAAAAATCTACCCTCCCACTTTCTGCTCTATGCACTTACCTACAGACCACTCTACCCAACCAACCATCCCTCCACCCATCTACCAATAACTCTTACCACCTACTCACCTACCTACTGCTCGGCCAACCTACCTATTGCTCGACTCGTCTACCTACTGCTCTAGCCACAGCCTCACACCCAAAAGTCTACCCACATCATTATCCAAAAGTCTACTCACCTTACTATCCACCAACCCATTGCTATACCGACCTACCCACCACTCTACTTACCTACCCACATACCCACTGTGCTACTTGCCACTTTACCCACCTTCCCACCTATCTGCTAATATACTTACACAACAACTAATATATCAACCCATGACCCAACCCATCACTATATAAACCCACACACACCCACCTACCTGCAGCTCTTCCCATCTACACACCCAAACACATACCTACCACTCTACCTACCTACCCATCCACATTTCGCTATACCATTCCACGAACAGACCCAAAGCTCTACTAACTTACACACAAACCTAATACTCTACCCATCTAACCAACTGCTTACCATTCTACCGACCCACACACCAACTGCTCTTCTTACCTACCCATATATCCAACTTCCTAACCACTCCTTCTCTACACAACTACTCACCACTCCAACCAATGCTCTACCCACATACCTACCACTTTACATAATTACCTACATACCCACTGCTCTGCGCACCTACCCAACAACCCACTGCACTACCCACCTCCCCTAAAACATATTGCTTTAACCACCTAACCGTCTCCCCACTTAACACTCACCCTCCTCTAATTACCCCACCAACTGCTCTGCTTACTGGCGTAACCCCTACCTAACACACTACCCTCCTACCTACCACTCGAACCTACTGCTCTACCCTTCCCACTACCAAAAATCTACCTACTGCTCTACCCTTCCCAATACCAAAAATCTTACCACTTTTCTACCCACCAATCCATTGCTCTACCCACTTAACTAACTACCAACCAACTTTTCTACCCACTGTTCTACCTAATGCCCCACCCAAAGCTCTACACACCTACCCACTGCACTATCCACGTACCTACCACTCAACCCATCTACCCACCACTCTACCCAGCTTTCCACAACTTTACCCATCTATTCACTACTCCACCCATCTACTTATTGCTCTATCCACGTACCTACCACACTATTTACCTACCCAACATTTTGCCTGCCTAGCCACTTAGCTACCTATTGCTCTATTTACCCACTTACCTGCCCACTCACTCACTGACCTACCTACCCAACTTGTCACAATTTCACTTATATAAAAATCTACCTACCTACTTACTGCTTTATGCAATTACCTAAAATCCACTCTACCCACCCACACATCGCTCCACCCACCTACGTTGAACTCTAACCACCTACTCACCTATCTACTGCTCGGCACACCTACCTACTGCTCGACCCATATACCTACTGCTCTAGCCACCGGCCCACCTCACAACCCAAAAGTCTACCCACATCATTTCCCAAAAGTCTACCCATACATTGCGCTATCCACCTACCCCGCTCTACTTACCTACCTACACATCCACTTCTATACCCACTACTCTACTTACAACTCTACCCACCTACCCAACACTCTGCTAACCTACTTACATAACAACTAATATATACACCCACCCACTACCCTACATACCACTCTATGCATCTACACTCCCACCAATCTACAGCTCTACCCATCTACACACCCACCCACATACCATCACTCTACCTACCTACCCATCCACCTTTCACTCTACCAACCTACACCATTCCTAAAGCTCTACTAACCTACACACATACTTACTGCTCTACCCATCTAACCAACTGCCTACCATTCTACCTACTCACACTCCCAATGCTCTTCTTACGTTCCCACCTACCCATTGCTCCACCCACCTACCCCACTACCTAACCACCTCCTACTCTACACACATACTCACCACTCCCACTAATGCTCTACCGACATATCAACCACTTTACATACTTACCTACATACCCACTGCTCTACCCACCTCTCCACCAACACATTGCTTCCCCACCTAACCACTTACTGCTCTACCCACCTTCATACCGACCTACCCACCTTCGTCTCAACTGAAATACTCACCCACCCACTACCAGTCCTTCCCATGGCTCTTCATACTTAACACTTATCTTAATTACTTACTTACTTATGGTTCTATCCACCTACTCACTAAACACTCACCCCTCTATAATTACCCACCAACTGCTCTTCTTACAGCTGTACCCACCTACCTAACACTCTACCTTCCTACTCTCCTACCCCTGCTCTACCCACAATTCTAACAACCTACTCACATATATACATCTCTACCCATACCACTACCCAAAACGTACGATTCATATCATCAGACTAACCAACTAAATATTCAAGCCATACATTTTGAACTTTTGTACTAACCATCTAACCTGTCATCATACATCATACCCTCTTAATTAATAGCCATACAGGCGTGTCACACTCAGAGACAAAGCTATTCTATAAAAAAAACTTCCCCTTGCAGTTAACTCAAACCACTGCAATGTTCCCATTCACACATTTCAGGCATCACTACTACCATACTGTTAGGCCATACAAACAAGAGAGACAGACAAACCTGTCAACCAATGAATATACCAGCGCATCATATAGAATAGTTTAAAAAAAAGAGACTGGTTTCACATCTCTAACAAATCCCTCAAGAGGTTATATCTCTCGGACAGTAGATGCAAGTACGGCTGACTAAGTTGGAAAAGAGATGAAGGCGAATAGTAGGGGAGAACGAGACTAGTATTAACATTGCTGCTAGGGAGGTACTTGTCGACAATAGGGAATTTGTCCCCCATTACCCTAGAAATCAGTACCTACCTTTACCTAGCCCCCATCCAATACCGCAAAACAAAGAAAAATCGCAAAAATTGGGGGAAAAATATATCAAAATTCGTAACTCCAGCATACCTGTCATAAAATCATTACCATCAGACACCAGCCAAATATCATATCACTCATCAATCAAACCACCTGATTGTACCAACCATCAATTCCAATATCATCAAATGCTGGCCACCATATCTGAGACATATAAAACAAAAATATGAATAACACTTCTGACCAGGAGTACTGAGTATTATATCAGCCATATAACCCAACATACCCACCATACTATCCATGTTAATCCAAGTGTACCAAGTCACTTTAAACTCCAGACTAACCAATAACACGAACATTCCTACTGTTTGTCAACCTAACATAACCAACTGATACCAGACCACCCAATGTACCAACATCTTTAACCAAAGAAAAATTCAAACATCCATCCAACACACCAATCATACCATCCATCATAACTCGAGCAACTATACAGTTGAAATCAGCCCACAACCTAACATCCATTCCATTTGCATTACTGACCACCACCAGCCAGATATAATACCAACCACCAAAACCTACCACCTGATTATACCAACCATCCGTACCAATAAAAATACTAACTACCTCACCTCAGGCATACGAAACAAAATATGAGTAACCCTGTTGACCAGGAGTATCGTTTACTATACCGACCATACAACCTGGTATACCAACATAATATACCATTTGAATATATCAAGTTAAACGTACAGCACCAAAACCATATCATTCCCTGTAACCCAAGCTTACCTCAATCATGATTTTAACAATACAGGCCATATCAACCACCATACTGTTGACTTACAATTTCAACCCATCTAACTTCGCCAGTTACACATAAAAAAAACAAGCCATATCAGCCACTGTAACTCATGTATACTATATGCTCTACCAACAACACCAGACGAAATATACTAATTGTTCATACCTCTTACTAAAACTAAAGCATACCTGAACCATTCAGTCCACACTGACCTTACCAAAAAAATTACTTACTGGTCTACTGGTCAACACCAACCAAATATCAGCCATCTCATATATCCAAAGAAAAATTCAATTCAACAGTACCACCAAATACACCAAGCACAATATCCATCATAGCTGAAGTGTACCAAGCAACTCTACAGCTGAAGCCAGCCCATAAACTGCTTGCTCTACCAACCAACATCACTTATACCTACCATCCATAACTCTAGCAAACATGAACCATTCATCCACACAGGCCATACAGCCCATGCCAGTAACACATTCAACCTCTTCTCATACCATCCACCATGCCGACTGACACCAGTCAAATACACTGGCCACCCATACCTCTTACTATAACTCAAGCATGCCTTGGTATTATAGGTCTCAACGACACACACATACTGTCTACACCATTCGACATACACCAACAATTACAAGACAGATATACTGAAAAACATATCATCCAACATACCAGCCGTACCATCCATGTTAAACCAAGTGTGCCAAGAAAATTCATCGTCCAGACCAACCCACAACACAAACATTCTTACCATCTCTCAACATAACATAATCGACTATTACCAGGCATCACATTATGATGTCACCCAGTCATCATGTTGGCTATTGCTCCACCACCACCTCATGTAATTGGCCAGCTGTAATCATATGGCAACTCGATGATTGACTCGTCGAACAATGTAATAATAGTGCACTACGATTTGTTGATCATCTATTCTCTTAGATAATAATTTTTCCTTGTGTAGGGACTTAGAATTTTTCTTGTGTGTAGGGGACTTTGTTTCTCACACCTAAGAGTGTTCGGTAGGTGTGTAGAGAAGTAAGTAGTGCAGTGGGTATGTAGGTAAGTAAGTAGAGTGGTGGGTAGGTGGGTAGAGCAATGTGTTGGTGGACAGTGAGGTGGGCAGACTTTTGGGTAATGAAGAGGGTAAACTTTTGGGTTGTGAAGTGGGCCAGTGACTACAGTAGTAGTTAGATGGGTTGAGCAATAGGTAGGTAGGTGGGCCGAGCAGTAGGTTGGTGAGTAGGTGGTTAGAGTTCAAGGTAGATGGGTGGAGCGATGTGTGGGTGGGTAGAGTTTGGGTAGGTAATTGCGTAGATCAGTAAGTAGGAGGGTAGATTTTTAGATAAGTCAAGAGGTGACAAGTTGGGTAGGTAGGTAGAGCAGTGAGTGAGTGTTCAGGTAAGTGAGTGAATGGAGCAATAGGTATGTAGGGTGGGTTGAGTGATAGGTAGGTGGTTAGGTATGTAAAATGTTAGCTAGGTAAATAGAGTGGTAGGTAGGTGGATAGAGCAATGAGTAGATGGGTGGTATGGTGAGTAGATTGGTAAATTTGTTTGTAGATGGGTAGAATGGTGGGTATATGGGTTGAGTGGTAGGTAGGTGTGTAGTGCAGTGGGTAGGTGTGTAGAGCTTTGGGTGGGGCAGTGGGTAAAGCAGTGGGCAAGTAGGTGGGTTTGTTGGTAAATAGGTAAGCTGCTAGAGTATTGGGTTGGTGGGTAGAGAAATGGGGAGAGTTTCGGGCAATGGGATGGGTAGAGCAGTGTTAGGTGAGTATGTGGTTAGAGTGGTAGGTAGAACAGTAGGTAGGAGGGTAGAGTGTTAGGTAGGTGGGTACGGCTGTATGTATAGCAGTTGGTGGGGTAATTATAGAGGAGGGTGAATGTTTAGTGGGGAGGTGGTTAGGTGGGTAGAGCAATGTGTTGGTGGGGAGGTGGGTAGAGCAGTGGGTGTATGTAGGTAAGTATGTAGAGTGGCGGGTATGTGGGTAGATCATTGGTTGGAGTGGTGAGTAGGTGTGTAGAGCAGAAGTGGTTAGGTATTTAGGTATGTGGGTAGGTAGATGGTAAGGTAAGAAGAGCAGTGGATGTGTGGGTAGGTAAAATGGTAGGCAGTTGGTTAGATGGGTAGAGCAGAATGTATGTGTGTAGGTTCATAAAGCTTTAGGGATGTGCATTGGATGGCAGAGTGAAAGGTGGGTTGGTAGGTAAAGTGTTAGGTAGGTTGGTGCGTGGGTCGATGGGTAGAGCTGTAGGTAGGTAGGTGTGTGTAGGTGCATAGAGTGGTGGGTAGGGTAGTGTGTGGGTGGATATACTAGTTTTAATGTAAGTAGGTTAGTAGAGTGGTATGAAGATGGGTAGAATAGTAGGTGGGTAGAGTGGTAAGTAGTGCAGTGGGTACATATGTAGGTAAGTAGAGTGGTGGGTAGGTGGGTAGAGCAATGGGTTGGTGGACATTGAAGTGGGTATACTTTTGGGTAATGATATGAGTAGAATTTTGTGTTGTGAAGCGAGGGCTGGAGATGTAGGTCGAACAGTCGAGCATAGGTAGGTTGGCCGAGCAGTAGGTTGGTTAATAGGCAGTTAGAGTCCTAGGTAGATGGGTGGAGCGATGATTGGTTGTGTAGATTGGTGGGTAGGTAAGTGCATAGAGCAATAAGTAGGTGGGATGATTTTTTGATAAATGAACTGTTGACTAGTTGGATTGGTAGGTAGGTAGAGCAGTGAGTGTGTGGGCAGGTGCGTGGGAGAATAGAGCAATAGGTAGGTGGGTGGGTGGAGTGATACTTAGGTGGTAAGGTAGGTAGACTGTTGGGTAGGTAAATATAATGATATGTAGGTGGATACAGTAGTGAACAGATGGGTGGAGCGATGGGTGGGTGGTTAATTGCATATATCAATATGTAGGTTGGTAGATTTTTAGATGAGTGAAATGGTAACTAGTTGGGTAGGTAGATAGAGTAATGAGTGAGTGGGAAGGTAAGTGGGTGAATAGAGTAATAGTTAGGTGGATGGGTGGAGTGATAGGTAGGTGGTTAGGTAGGTTGAATGTTGGGTAGGTGGGAGGATATGTAGAGATGTTGGAAATTGTGTTGGTAGGTGGTGAGACCATTGGGTAGGTGGGAAGTAAAGTAGAGCTGTTGAAGTGTGGTTAGATAGGTAGAGTGAAAGGTAGGTGGGTGTGCAGTCAGGTTAAGCAGTTGTTTTGTATGTTGTGTTGGATATGGTGCTGTGTAGAGGTTAAAGTAGAACAGTGGGTATGTAGATGGGTTTGTTGTTAGAGTTGTGGATGGGTGGGTAGAGCAGTAAGTGGGTACAGTGGGTTTTGGTTAGGTAGGGGGAACAGTGGGTACATAGTCGTGGGTAGGTGTGTAGAGTAGTAGGTGGTTAGGTAAGAGGGTAGGTAGGTTTGTAAGACAGTGGGTAGATGGGAAGGTAAGAGGAGCAGTGGGTTTGTGGGTAGGTAGAGTAGGTGGTAGTTGTCTGAGTGTAAGTATATAGAGTAGGAAACAATATGGCGGCCAGAAACAAGATGGCGGTCAAGATGGTTGTCGAGCATGGGTTAGAGGGGGAATCCAAGATATTGGATGTCAAGGTGTAATGTTAGAGCATGAATAAATGCAATCTATGAAGTGGGATATTGAGGTATAATGATGGAACATGAAGAAATTTAATGCAAGATGGTGGATGCCAAGGTGGAGTGATACAGCATGAAGAAATTCAATCCAAGGTTGTGGACACCGTGGTGTAATAGAGCATTAAGAAATGAAATAAAAAATGGTGGATGCCAATGTTGAATTATAGAGAATGATGTGGAAAAAGGTGACTAAAGAAATGAAATCCAAGATGGTGGATGCTAATGTTAAATTATAGAGCATGTTGTGGAAAAGGGTGACTAAAGAGATGAATTCCAAGATGGTGGATGCTGAGGTAGTATGATAGAGCATGAAGAAATGGAATCCAAGATGGTAGATACCAAGGTGGAATGATAGAGTATGAAGAAATGTAATCCAAGATAGTGGATGGCGAGATGAAATGATAGAGCATGAGGTGGAATGAAGGTGACTAGAGAAATGAATCCAAAATGATGGATGCTGAGGTGGAATGATAGAGCATGAGGTGGTACGAAGGTGACTAAAGAATTGAAATCCATGACGGCTTCCAAAAATGACGTAATCCAAGATGGCCCCCGTAAATGACGTAATTCAAGATGGCGGCTGGAAATTACGTAAACCAAGATGGCGGTTGGAAATGACGTAATTCAAAAGGGCGGTGGTCGGAGCCCTGCCCGGGATCCCTTTGGCCCAGCATCTCCTCTTTCCTACTACGTATGGGTACAGCTTTAGAATATTCCAGTTGTTATTTACACTGTGTAGCTATCGGACCACACGATCAGTTTTCTTTCTCGCCCAGGAGATAATGTCTTCAATATTGTGTTTTGTTTATGGCTCTGATATGTTCACTTTTGTGGTGTTTTGTTTTAGTCATGGTGTTGTCTTTACTTTATACTAGCTTTTGCTGTCTGCCCTGTTTTGTAAAAATTAGTTCTTCGCCCGTCTTTTTGTAGTTTTAATAATCTATTGACAAGGGAACGACTTTTCCCGATTATCTGTTTGTGGTTTTGTAAAAGGCTTCTTTCGTTTTTGTCTTGCCGAACCTGTGTGTGTTATAGGGAGACGTAATGAATTATAACTTCACCCGTGGGCAGAATGTTCATTCGTATTTTGTGACTTCGTAGTGCACAGCGTCAAAAATAAATTTCAGCTGAAGAATATAATTGGGTGTAAAATGTTTTATAAAAAAAATAAAACGTTTGATTGGTGTTTTTCCGGTTTTGTACTATGAAAACAGATGACAGAATTTTTTTTAGCCACACAGCTTGCACTGCCGTGTGGGGATATTTTCAGCGTACTCGTATTTCCTCCCCCTTCCTTATTCCAGCATTATTTCATCTCCATGACATTTCTCAACTGGTCCATTCTTCTTTCGGTTGGCGAGAAATACAGCCATGCCCCTTGCATAGGAATACAGACTCCAGTTAGTGCCAGTCTCCTCTCATCCAAATTGATTTTGTGTGAAGATGAGATCTGTAATTTTAAATCCTCATTGGCAGAAATAGTGACATATTTTCAAAAAATAAACTTTTAAACTGGAAGTAAATACTTTTTTGTGTATTTTATATTTTTATTTATTTATTTATTTATTCATTTTCAAACTACTGTTTAAAAGAGATTCTGACTGTGGAATGCAATACTCAGAATAAAGTTTTACACTTTGAACAAAGTACACTAGATGTTAGTAATTTGAAAAAACAACTGCCTGTTTCAGTGATGTAACAGTGATTAACAGGGATCTGAATGGCTGTAAAGCAACTGTTGCTCTTTATTTTTCACCAATAGTGCAAGAGATCGATTGCATTGTAAATGTTTACTGGAGAATGCACTTGCTGCAAAATTTCACGCAAATGATGTTAGAAAACTTGCAAGAAACATTCTTAAATATCTTGAAGGTTGTGCATTTCGTTCCTTTCAAGATGCTTCAGACAAATACTCTGTTTAAAAGAAAGGCAATCCAAACCTAATTATCTCGTGTTTTAATTTTCTTACCTATTACTGTTTATATATAGCCTCTACATTTTTGCAATTAAGAGAAAAAAAATAGGTCAAATCGGAGCCACTAAACCAAATGTAAACTTAAACCTACAAAATTAAAAAACGGTAAATACATCAATTACTTACACGGAGTTCGAACCCAGGACCATAAGGCCATGTCACAACCAATTACGCTACAGAGACCAGAAACTGTGTACAAGGTCGATGAAGCGGTCATATTAACTTCAGATTGAAATAATTTCGCAGTACATTTGCATGGTTTAGCATGAGAAGTATTAAGTTATGACGTTAGCGTCAAGTATAAAGAACAACGATTCTAGGTTCGAATTCATGCAAATGGGTATTTTTGGCTTATTCAGTGTGTCAATTATTTCTTTGTCGACCCTTTGATTCAATAAGCAGGAGTCCAAAATAACTTTTTGTTAGCAGTGGGGTGTGGGGGAGCGCCGCAAGGTAAGCTGGTGATTGCTCAGTGCTGTACATTCTCGGTGCACGCAGCAGGAGCCGGTAACCACAGTGCAGTGCAGGGAAACTAACTGCATTCCGACCACTCACAAGCGAGCAGCAAGGGCCACATTACACACGACCTGTGGTGTCATCTGCTGCCGAGCTACGTTGTAGTGGCGGAAGTGTAAACTAGCAAGCAGCAGGGTGCAGCACACAGATAACGCCAGCTTACCTTGCAACAGTTCACCACACGCCACTGGTTATTAGTTATCAATTATTTTCTTGGCAATCACTGACAAAATCTTTCCATTTTCCAATAATTTCACTGATACAGGCTGTTAACATGTTTTACTTATCATTCCGACAATCATTCAATCTCATTTATTCGTTAAGTCATTCCATCATTCATTCTGCATTTTTTGCTGACTGGATATTGATAAAGGTTGGACGAATCAGTGAAACGTCTCTGGCGAATAGTGGATTAATTTACAGAAGGCATTCGTATATTCATGTTTCTGCTTGTCTCAGTGGATAAATGGTTCAGATGCTATTGGCTGATTCGAGATCTGCTTGACACATTTTTTACTATGCGTAAATTTTGTAGTATTAGGCTTAAGCTAAGGATGTTAAATAATATTTACGAAAAAAGTAAGCAGTCTTGAAGACAGATTTACAACTTATATTGTAACATTTTGAGGTTTGAAAATTTAAAATACAGCCGTGACAAGCAATTATATATTCTCGCTTCGCTTGGAAATATGCTTTAATGATCCCCGTAAAGACAGCGCTTAAAAATCAGCACGCAGTTCTTGAAACATCGTTTCAGTACTAAAGACTCGTAAACCGCTTCTTGACTGAACAGCCAGCCTAGTTAATGAATTATTTATGTTGCGGTCTAGAAAACGCTGCATAACGATTCTTCAAATTATAAATTACGCCTTCGCTTCTTGTTATAAATAAAATATATATCCCCAGAATTATAGGTATTGGTTGAGTCGTCAACGCGCGAATGTCCTAGAAGGGCAATTTAAAAGAAGAGAAATTTGCTCGCTCCAGCTGCTACCGCAGGCTATACGGCAGCTCTGACAGCCGAGCGGGCTACTGGGCGCGGATCTAGACCCCAACCGCGGTTATTTATCGTCGGCTCGGCAGCAGCTAAACGCAAGGATCTAGTTCTCGCATCGCGTCTCCTGGTCCACCTTGAGATGTCTGCAGCAGGCGGCACCCCCGCTGCGCTATTTCACATTGTTCTCCGCGGGACAGGCGGTGATAAGAGCGATCTGTGATCGTTTTGTGTGCTGACACGTCTCGCACGTCAGTAAATCACTGCGGGATCACGCCGTTGCTGACAACCTTGAAAGTCACGGTCGAACTGGAGGCGATAACAGTCCCGTGGAAAAATAAGTTTGAAGACTTCGGACGTAATAGATAGCGCTAGTGACTTTTCACGAAAAAAATAAGTGTATATATATATATATATATATATATATATATATATATATATATAAGTACACGGTATACTCCAATAATATAAGTACACGGTAGACTCCAATAATATAAGTACACGGTAGACTCCAATAATATAAGCAGCCTACAGCAGTTTGTCTATTACCACTGGTTACTCTCTGCTTGAGAAGGCGTTTTCATATTTGACCGGGCCACTCAGAATTCGGCAACATCACCACGGCTCCTACGTGATTCGTTTGCAGACAGTTAACATGTGTCAAAAAGTAATTGAGCCAATCAAGATAGGTAAACGACCTTACATTGTTTTGATATATAATTTGCCTTGAAATCTTTTCGCGAAATTCCACTACCCCTAATAATAGACTAACGAACACTGTCATTGCAGTGCCCAAGTACTCAGAAGGCAGTTCGCGAAACATAAACTGTCTGCTATAAAAATATTCTATATTCATGTACAGATATTTCTGAAGTCACTCAACTGATTTATTTTACAGTGGCATAAATTCTTCCCGTTAATACATCTTTTTCTGCGAATAAAACTCGTGATAATTGAACCCATTTCAAGTTGTCCAGGATTACTTCTGCTGAAATTACATACAAATTCAGTAGTCAGCGTGCTGCACAAAATATACTCTATTGCCTATCAAAAAGTATTTCTTTTCTAAGAAAAGTTTCCAATTAATAATATAATGGTCTTCAAATTCCTTAAATTTACACTTTAATTTGTTAGCGTACTTTGTGGTTGAGATCTATAAGATGTTACTATCAAGATGCATGGATTCAGGGTCAGAGTACCATTCAAGCTAGGCAGTTTGTGTTATAAGATTTTGATATATGTTGGTTTTCATTTGCCAGATTAGCCGGAAAATCATACAAAACATACGCGTTAAATGATCGCCGTTTATATTACATTTTATTTAACTACATATAGGATAATTCAAATGTAATTAGAATTTTTATGAGACTATTATTTTTTTTTACCCCTTTACGTATCCTTGCACAATGTTTATACACTCATTGCCATAAAAATTTCCTGACCAAGAACGAAATGCTGACTAAACACCTATATTTGGTCAGTGCGATGGTATACACGAAGGAAATAAGTGATAGCAACTATTATAGCCTAACTGAGTCAAGAATACAGTATGTTCCACCAACCTGTGGCACAGAAAAAGAGCACATCCAGTACCCCGTAGTACTACCTCGTGCTTGGGACCATGCGTCGATTAGACAGGACATAGAGTCGAACAAACGTCGTGTTTACACCTATGGCAGATTTGCGCAGTCGCTACAAATAATATTCTGAATCATGGACACTCGGACGTGGCGGAAGCTGATGCCGCATCTGATCTCAAAAATATTCAATGGTAGACGACATACCAGGTGAACGGCAGGCCACGGAAGTGTTGAAAAATATCGGGGCGTCGATGTGTGCGGGACATGGTTGTGGGGTTTACGTGAAAACGTCTGCAGGTGCGGTCATATTTTCTTTGGTATGTCGGAATGAAATGAAAGTGACGAAATTCACTCAATTCAATACTCGAATTTTGTGGCTTAGATCGGCAGGTCCAGGTTAAATATTTATTTTGACACCAAAATCAGCGCGCACTGCTCGGTAATCTTCGTCCACGCACAAATTTGCTGCCTGTCGCCGCGGTCAACCCCCTCCTCCCCTTCTGCTCCATCCGCCACCCCTCACGCTCATCATGCGCGGCGCCAAATCAAGGCTATGATTTCACAGATCGACGATCACGCATTTATTTTACTCGTGTTAATATTCACCAAGTTGTAGTGTCGGAAAATTAATCCCCCTGCAAACGTAACATCGTCGTTCCTGTCTTGGTACTCCATGTGTCGGTCTGATTTTAAAGACGCATTCAAGTTAAAAACATATAAGCATTCGAGGGGTGCCGAAGCGTTATATTGTTGGAAACTGGCTCCTTGACCAGCCAGGAAAGGTAGCAATTTTGTCAGGCAGGATGTCTCAGTGAACAGCTGTTAATTCAGCGACCCTCGTACTACAGCCATTTTGTTGGGCAGGCATAATAGTGCTTACGTGCGGTCCACCAAACTCTTGCATAGTGTAGTCCATTTATGGTTACTTCCACCGTTTCTCAAGTCCTGCTAAAGTTCTACTCTTGGGGTATTCCTCCGCCTGATGAAAACTAAGAATTACATCATAAGGACAACGCACTGTATTTGTGCACACTTAGTAATTATTTTTTTCGCTTAAGAACTATTTATTATCGGGTATTGACAACAAATATGTTTTTCTCCATGTTTTATTCATATTAATTATTAAGGAATTATTATAACTCATAGATAAAATGTAAGGAAGTAATGTAAATCAAATAAGATTATACGTATATCCGTGCACCAGACGCGTACGACCAGTCCCGGTGCAGTGGGGGATGACTCACGCAAACCCGACCACCGCTATGTCGCCGGGCGGGGAATGGTTGGCAGCTGACATGAACTACTTCACATCTCCCCCCCCCCCCAAAAATCATCCTTCTGGAGGGGTTAGCTGCGGGGCATTGTATGAACTTTCTGGAAAGCTCTTTCCCCAGCGCAACCCAACACGCCAGGAAGGTTCTGGACCAAGATGCCTACCACTATAAATACCATCGCAGTCGGGGAGAATGTCGGCGGTTAGTGAGCGCCGTCGTGCGAAGTGCGGTGAATGAGCGAACCTAGGGCGAGCGACGGTGTTAGAGACTGCGGCAAGAGAGAGAGAGAGAGAGATAGAGAGAGAGAGAGAGAGAGAGAGAGAGTGTGTGTGTGTGTGTGTGTGTGTGGCAGGGGCCAACTAGCAACGAGAGCGCGCTAGTGCTGCGGAGAGCAAGGTGTTCAACAAGCACCAGAGTCCGGCTGTGTAGGGGAGCGCTCGGTCCGCTCCAGAACATTCCAGACAGGTAATACTGGTTATACTTATCTGAAACTATACAGGTGGAGCTGAATGGACGAGTAATACATGATTGATTGTAAAGACGGTTCACGATAAAGTGAGCACTTTAGAAATGAACCTTAGAAGAAAAGTCACTGCCTCAGCATGCATATATTTTAATGTGCACACTGAGTGACATTCACCCAGTAAAGTTGGTAACGATGGATGGAAAGTAGTTCCATATCTTAACGTCGAATAAAAAGTGTTAGGCAACCATTTGTGATAACTAAAAATTATTTATTTCACTTTCGGTTTTTTTAATGCATAGAAGTGTAAAAACGAACAGATTTGTAAAGTAATCACTTTCTTAATAATTTCACAGTTTAATTTGACCGACGCATGAATAAAGCGATGTTAATTTTACGTAAGACGGAAGAATACACTACGTGTATACAAGTATATACTAAGCAGGGTTTTCAAAAGTGCTCATTTTACCGTGAACAGCATATAAATACTAGAACTGTCAAAACATCAATTACATAATATTAATAGTAATTCATTAGATGATATAAAACTCTATGCAAACACTGGTGTTAGGTGTTTGGTTATGCTGGGCCTCATTTCTGCGAGGTGACGTACGATTATGTAAATGTTTGTTCTAAATAGCAAGTGATAGACCTTTATTGTCGAGATACTAAGTCTAGAGTATATTTTTGATTGTTTGCAGATAAATTAGGAAATTATTATTAATACTTAAATTTAATGAAGACTTTTATCCATCAAAGAAGCTCGGAATTACAAACCGACTATAGGAAATTGCAACAATAGTTGTTATGTTATGAGATGAATGAAATGCATATGATATATGGCATATATGGGAAACTTTCAGAAACCTCATACACGTAGTTATTTTCCAAAGGTTCGATTCAAAAACCCGAAAATTACTTCGAACAGACTAAAGTTTTCTATTCTCAAAGAAAAACGTAATTCGTCACCAAAACAATATATTGCCATGCCGTAGCACTTCTCGCTTCGCTCTCTACTGACTCCACTCTAAACGAAAGTGACGATGTTGATATGTTCTTGGCAGGGTATATAAAGGTATAGGCCGTTAACGGTAAAATTAGCACTTATGAAAGCTCTGCTTACGATCTACTTGTACGCACGTTGAATATTCCTCCGCCTTATGTAAAATTAACATTGTCATGGGCCTCGTCACTTTATTCATGCATTGGTCAGGCAATACTGTGGGATTATTAGAAAATTAAATCTGTTAAAAATCTGTTAATTTTTGCACTTCGATGCGTTAAAAAAATAGGAAGTGAAAAGAAATAATTTAAGTAATCACAAATGGCTTCCCTAACACTTTTTATTCGACGTTAATATATGGAACTACTTTCTCTCCATCGATACCAACTTTACTGGGTGCATGTCACTTATTGCGCCGGTTAAAATATACGCAGGAAGGAGCAGTGACTCTTTTCTAAGGTTGATATCAAACGTACTCACTTTATCGCGAACAGCCATTAGTTGGGATTGCAAGTTTGCCTGAACTAGTTGTCTAAAAATTCTTCTGGTAAAGAAGATACGTTGCTTTAATGAAGCTGCTTCATGTTGCTATTTTGTAATTTCAAACACTGTAACTTCCAAGGCGCCGTGCGGTGGTGTAGCAGCCGCGACTACTCGCCTCCCATCAGGGCGAACCAGGTTCAATTCCGGACGTGCTTACTAGGATGTGGTCACCAGGACGTGGTCACCAGGACCTGGTCACCAGGACGTGATCACCAGGATATTCGTATGTGGGAAACGCGGCGGACGATGCCGTTGGTCGGCGAGTTTCTTCCCGGGGATCTCCCGTTTCCCTCGCCCTTTCATTCCGGCGCTGCTCCATACTCACCTCTCTTCACCGTCATCGGTTCTAAAAACCTCGATGTTAAGAGCCGCCCAGATCTCTTCACTCATTCACTGTTTCCTTCGGCAGCTCGCGTTTGTTAAATCTTCAACTGTGACCCTCTCGTTGTATCGTTTAGTATTTCATAATGGCGTGTCCACGTTTATGTTTAATTTTGAATATCTTCTATCGACATTTTGATGCTTAAAAATAATTTTGAAAACGCCCGTTTTAATATATTTCATTTTAAATAATAAACATTACATATGGAAATAAAAAATTAAAAATAGTTTCCGGCGTGCAAAGTTTAAGTGCTATTCGTAAACAGGCTGCGCTCAAGAATTTCTTATCCAGCAGTTTTTGAGCTGAGAAATTTTTTTCTGAATCTATACTCGCCGTTTGACGGGACAGGGAAGCTGCAGCCTGAAAATGCGCGTGAAGTTTTCTTGAGCAGTTCCTCGCCTCCAATTGGCGCGAGCTGCCATTGTGTGACCTTGAAGCCTGCCTAAGGACTGCCAGCCTGCAGCCAAGGCCATGGCAGCTCTGAGAAAAACCCAAGGAATTTCTGCTCGCAGTATTTTCAGTGACGATACACTTACATTGATTCATTCATTAACTTTCACATCGATGTACGTACTAAGAGGGTTTCACCAGCACTCTTACTTATCTTAACTCTTAGTAATGAGTGAGTGAGTGGCGAGATTTGGACGGCTCTTAAAATCGAGGTCTTGAGAGCCGGTGAGGGTGATTGAGATGAGCATGGAGCAGTGCCGTGGGGAGTGCCGGCGCGGGGGAAGCGGAGGATCCCCGAGAAGACCCGCCGACCAACGGCATCGTCTGGCACGATTCCCACATGCGAAGATCCGCAGGGACTCGGCCGGGGATTGAACCCGGATCGTCTTGGTGGGAGGCGAGCAGGCTAACCGTTCAGCCATTGTGGCCCCTTCTTATTACTTACGCCAATGCAACACTTCGTCGTAGTCGAGAAAAAGAATCCAGGAACTCTGACATAAATTAATGATAGAAGAATGCCAGAGTTAGCTGTCGCTGACAAATATGTGACACGTATTCACTTAATAAGGAATCCGGTCATCAATACTCCCACTACAAGAATCATTCAAACATCACTGAAAGAACTATATCTGTTACTTTTATGCAGTGGCTTGGGGCGAACTGTTGCAAGGTAAGCTGGCGTTAGCTCTGTGCTGTATCATATTGCTTGCTAATTCATATTTCCACCATTAATACGTAATTCGGCTGGTGAGGAAACAGGACACGTGCACTGGGTTCCTTGCTGCTCGCTTGTGAGTGGTCGGAACGCATTCAGTATCTCTAGGCAACACGGTGGTTACTGGCTCCTGCTGCGTACACCGAGAATGTACAGCACTGAGCAATCACAGCTTACATTGCAACAGTTCACCACACGCCACTGCTTTTAAGTAATATAGTCTTAAGAAAATTTAGAAATGCATTCAGAAGCTTAAAATGTCGGGTTCAAACATTCTTTCTCCTATAATCTATATCTTCAATATCCTCAAGTTTAAGGAAAGCAACAGTGTAAGAAAATATGAATAAACTGTTATGTATTGTTACAGATGTTGATTGCACTCGCATAAAATTTTGACCCTGATTGTTACACCTGAGTTTTCAGCTCCTTTTTAGACGAATATTTTAGCGGCAGAAATTGATCAACTGTGTGTCACCGGAATAGTTATAATTACCGACAGTTACTAGATAAATATTTGTAAACAGTACCAAATTACCGGACCACATTACTATAAGACGACCGCACGAAGTCTCAAAAAGTTCCACACCATCTGCGCCGCGCTGAGGTTGAAATTGTGAGGAGGCTAAAAACTATAATATGTGATTTAGATTCACGTGCTATAATCAACGCTACCGCATCCCGCAATCATCCGGTAACACAGTATACCTACGCGTATTAAAGTGGCTACAAAAATTCAAAGTTTGGGTTTCTCGTTGCGTGGTTCTGTACAGAAAGGCTAAACACGACGTGTCTTCCTGACTGTGATGGGTGGATACGCAATCCTAATGAACTGAATCATTGAATCTGGGCTGGACGCAGCCTATCAGAAGCCTTATCGCGTTTCCACATGACCGTGGAACTATGTCTGGGCGCAGCCGATTCTTGCGAGAAGATTTACTGTCTTGTATTTCGAAATACTTTGGGTCACATCTACTTTCACGATTTGGTGGTTTTAACTGCTACGCGTCTTAGGTAACTGTCCACGAATCAAAGATGTCCATTACTGGATGTAACTTAATTCTGATTGGCCCAGTCAGATACCACAGTGTCTTCTGAAGTATACACGCGTCCAATAACCACAGGAAAACTGCAGATTTGGATGTGAGATATTGAACTCTTACCCTGCGTGGGATTATTTTCGTGGAAATCGGATTGACCAACGTATGTCTTATAGTTTCATTTGAAAAAAAAAAAGGGCTGATATACATTTGTTTTCGTAATGTGGGCAGTGTTTTAAAAGGTGGTCAAGATGGGGGATTCTTTTTTGGATTCATCTTCAATCTGTTTCAAGTGTCAAGGGAGCGCCCAACGCTCTCAAACTGCAATGTGGATGACCAAGCATGAAAGGTAGTATGGCAGAAAAATAGGAGAGGCCCCATTGCCAAATCTAATAGGAAATCTGGCCGTACCATAGGCGACAAAAGCTATGAATGGATGATGGGGTGTGATTTTGACAGAACGTGCAATAAACGATCATGGCAATATACAGAAATATTAAATCGAAATATCTAACTATTCAGCAGTTTTCGAGTACCTATATGTACAAAAGCCCGCTTTTCTGCCAACTTTACATTGTGATACCATATAAAATATTTTTATTATATACAAGTTTTATTTCTCTTATCCTCTTCTCCAAATTTTCCTATATCACTGTAAAGCTGAACTTTATTCTGTCGTTGCTTTGACGTCGATTCGTAAAATTAGTATTAAAATACACATTTGCAAGGTTGAGCATTACATTTCCCCCCTTTTAAACTGATGGATTACAGCTATTAATCACAGTCGAAATACGACCTATCAAGATGCTGCCTAGATTTAATTGCATTTGTCAATTTGCAATTAGTTATATTTTTACGTGGTAAAGCAAATAGTAACAACCCTTTGCCTTGAGTCATAATAAAAAAAAACTGTTCACTTTCGCTATTAAGTTAGATTTTTACAGGCATTCCTGAATTGTTTTAAACTTACTATCACCTTATTATCATAAGGTGATAAGTGGTATGGGCTTACTTAATTTAAAAGTTATTTCAAGCGTGTTGCGAGATATGAACCACGTACTTCAATATAGCCCCATGTGCTAAGTACTACGCAATTGTGGAAGGGTGCTGTAGGAAAAAATCGCTGCATTTTGGCAGTGACAGATTTTAATTAATTGTTTCTTCTTCCAATATTTTACAGTTTCCGAGCGAGGGATGAAGTTTCGTTTCGTTTATGTATTGGTCACAGCATAATGGCTAATATAAATAGCATCACTGCTCACTGCGTGATGTAAATAGGGGGATATTAGAGGTGTTGCTTGCAGGACAACAGAGGCTGTAAGTGCTATATTTCAAAATTCTGGTTTACGATATTCTACTAGATGCACTGTAATATTTTATCAGTTACTTTACAGAGCTATTTCCATTATACAAACGCACTCGTTGCAAATAAAAATAAATTGCTCACAGCGTATTTTGAAATTTAAAAAGGTTCAAATTCTCAACTGTCAACAGGAAAAAACCCAAGCTTACTCTCAGCAATAATTTCCCAAAAATAATAACACGCCGTGAATATAAAAAATATAAAAAAAGCAACAAAACGTCTGGGATCTGGACATAAATACATATATTTATGCATATCACCAACAGCAGTCTAAATAAGCAAACATATACTATATATTGTAACATAAATTATTAACTAACATATTTGTTCAAAACACTAAAACACAAAAATAACTACTAGAACTGCGGATGTGGTGTGTCCAAATAAACTTGCGGGCAAAAACAGTCAAAGAGTTAGAGGGAGTGGTGATTAAAATAATGAGATTAAACTGCACGAGTTGACAGGTCATGTAAATTTGCAGGAATGATTGAAACACACGGACAACATAGTTAGCAGTACGGGGTTGACTTAACTAACCAGGGGGTGTGATATCTCATGAGGGGCGACACATGAGGAAGCAGAATGTCACTGCTGTGCCCCCAGAGTCACCAGATCATTAAAGGCTGTTCACGATAAAGTGAACACTTTTGAAATGAACCTTGGAAAAAAGTCACTGTCCCTGCCTGCATATATTTTAATGGGCGCACGCGAGTGACATTCGCCCAGTAAAGTTGGTAACGATGGATGGAAAGTAGTTCCATATCTTAACGTCGAATAAAAAGTGTTAGGTAACCATTTGCGATAACTTAAAATTTTTTATGCAAGGAAGTGTAAAAATGAGCAGATTTGTAAAGTATTTGCTTACTTAATAATTTCACAGTTTCATTTGACCGACGCACGAATAAGGTGATGAGACCCGTGGCAATGTTAATTTTATATAAGGTGGAAGAATACACAACGTGTTTACAAGGAGATCCTAAGCAGGGCTTCCAAAAGTGCTCATTTTACCGTGAAAAGACTATACCAGAGGTGACAAAAAGTCATCGCACTCTGTGACCAATCACATATCATAATGCCAGGAACAATTCTGGTACGTCTCTCCGCAACATTATGCGTCCTCTCTCATTGGTCCCATCTCTAATGACCTTGATGTCGAGAAATGTTAAGCCTAGCCTACATGTCTTCCTCATCGGCGCAGCTATACTAGTAGCTACACGATGGACATACGTAGAAAACGCAGAACGTTACGCGTCATCACAACAAGTCTCTCGGTCACGGTTATCTCCAAACGCCGCCGTCTCTGATCTGGTGTTGACGGCAGCATGTACTACACATTATGCGCCACCAAAATTTTGTGTTTTGGTGCTGCGTTGGTGTAGTGTTTAGACTACTCGCCTCCCTCCCAGGCGAACCGGGTTCGGTTCCCAGGGGGGTACGCCCCCGGATTTTCGCACGTGGGAATCGTGCCGGACTATGTCGCTGGTCGGCGGGTTTTCTATGGTACCTCCCATTTCCCCCGCCTTTGCATTCCGGCGCTGCTCCACACCCACCTCACTTCACCCTCATCGGCTCTCAAGACATCGATGTTAAGAACCGCCCAAATCTCTTCACTCACTCACTCACTCTCTAAAATTTAGCGAAACAGTTCAGCTTGCCACAGACAACTATAAATGGCCCAAAATTGATTTTGATTTAATGCCACAACGAAAAATCATTTTATTATGAGTGCACTCGGGTCCCCGGTGGCTCTGATCAGTAACTTAGAATATGTCTTGGCAGGTACACTTCCAATTCTTTTGGAGTCCCCTGTAAGTATGCGAGACTGAAATCTGCACTCGACGTGAAAAAAATGTTGAAAACAGTTTACCAAAAGAAACACCTGAATCAAATATACGACAATAGAGAAGTGTTTTTGCAAAACGTGTACTAACAATAATTGATATACTAGATTCAACTTAGCTCGATGGTACACGGTGCGACTATCTGCAGCATTTAAATGTTGTGTGTCCAACGAATGGAAAAATGTCATACGATGACGGGAAACGTTGGTAAAATGCAAGTGTGATGAAATTGTGGGAGGGGAAGAGATAATTACAGTAAATGTTATGCATCGTTAGCGTTCAACATCAGGCAGCACAGCATTATTGGACAGATCAAAACTAGGCTTTTCATATTGTGCCATTATAAATTGTTATAGGCTCTTCACGGTAAAATGAGCAGTTTTGAAAGACCTGCTTACGATCTACTTGTATACACGTTGTAAAATTATGTAAAATTAACCATACCATGGTTCTCATCGCTTTATTCACACGGCGGTTAAGTAAAACTATGAAATCATTAAGAAAGTAAATATTTTACAAATCTGCTAATTTTTACACTTTGATGCATTAAAATGGGAAAAGAAATAATTTAAGTTATCACAAAATGGTTACCTAACACTTTTTATCTGACGTTTAGATATGGAACTATTTTCCATCCATCGTTACCAACATAACTGGGCGCATGTCACTCAGTACGCCCGTTACAATATATGCAGCCAGGGGCAGTGACGTTTTTCAAAGGTTCATTTCAAAAGTGCTCACCTTGTTGTGCACAGCCTTTCAATATAAAAACACTTTAAAACTGTTGTACAGAATTTTTTTTTTCTTGGTGAGCAACTCCGTTTCCGTCCAGGATACTTTTTTGATTATCGTCAGTTTTCAATATTTTTCTTTCAAAAGTAATTTCGTTGTGCTGAATTCCTGTTTTACCGACGCTGGGATAGCTTTTTAGTTGATATTTCTCTGTCATCGTTGGTGAAGGACAGGTATAGCAGTTCTTCTGGCATTTAAGTTAACACCAGTCCTTGGCGAATTTCACTTTTTACGATCTCATGTGCCAAATGCGCTTGTCGCGTAACGCTAAGAGAGCGAAGCCACAACGGCGACGTAGATGCAGCGGCGTCTTAGCTTCGACGCGAATTGTGATTTTGATGCGGCCCTCACTGTGGCCGACGTAAGCACGGAGCTCGTCTTGAGTGGATCACAAACACGGCGATGCCAATCTCAGCTAATATCATCGTGATTGGCACCCGGACAGGTTTTGCCGAGAGCCGTGAAGGTTGATCTGCAACCTCCACTCATGGCAGCTACGCATAGGACTTCCATTTGCATCCAATCAATGAAGACGTTTACACCTCGCGTAGCGAACGAAAATCACAAATTTGTTAGCTCAGGGTGCGCTCAAATTACGTTCCGCAGTCAAATTAGTGGTTTCAGCCAGTGGAATCACGGATACTGAGATTTCAGTTATTTTGCGTATACCGACTCGCGAATCGGTTGAATTGCAGTAATAATCAGTGGCTTGCAGCAGCGCACGAGGGCAATCTCAATAAAGAAAGTTAAACTAGACACCTTGTCTAACAGCGCCCGCCAACATAGAACGTGAAGTACACTTCAGCAGCCTTGAGGTGCGTTTATTTCCAAAAAGGAAAAAATACGTACTCCGAAAGACCTGGAAGTATACCTGACAAGATATATTCTACTTTGCTGTTCACATAAATCATAACGCCGTGTAGGATTCTAAATGTGTAGTTTCCCAGAAGTTTCCCATCCTTGTTCCAGGTAGACCTAAGAACTGGTAACGTTAAACGTAGATCCGCATTAGCATTGGCTCATAACAGGAATTTAGATAAAAATCATACTATCTTCTTAGAATATTTCCTCTACTAAAGATATTATTAATTATTTGTTATTATTTTTAAGTGTATTGGGCCCAAAGCGATCAGACCAAGCTTTTTAAATCATTGGAAAATAGGCACCCTTTACTCTAGGAAAATATCTGCTTCGTATCTTTTTAGTGTGTCTGCATGTAACAAAGTCACATGGGTAAATCAAACAGGTAGTTTTTGATAATTATTTACCTAGACGATTGCAATTCTTCGTCGCACGAAGAATGCTGGTTATGTGGAATGAAGTGTTTACATAGTTGGGCAGAGCATGGCTCTAAGAAAGGCGTACATCACAAGGAGAAGGTTCTGCCGGCTAACGCAGACAATTCCTCAAGAAAATCGTAACCTCACGAGGATATTTTGGATGACCGAGCTGCTTAAAGGGCAAATACCTATATAACGGCAACGAACTCTATATCAAATAATGACGCAGTGTTTTTATATGAACATGTTATGCTTCCGCTCAGCCCAAAATGGTAGCCACGTGTGTTATCCGCCCTCAACCTGATCAAATGCGTCATGAAGCACCAGGCTTATATGCGCTGCTCAGAGTTAAGGAAGCGGTTTTCAAATGTCACTGCCCCTACCTGCACAGGTTTTAAATGGCGCGATGACTGGCATGCGCCCAGTAAAGTTGGTAGCAACACAGAGAGAGAGAGAGAGAGAGAGAGAGAGAGAGAGAGAGAGAGAGAGAGAGAGAGAGTAGAGTTATGTGTTTTACATAGACTAAAGATGAGGTAGATCGCTTATTCGTCTTCTGCGCATGTACCAAACAATTACCTACTCTAAAGGAACACAACTGTCAAAGTCACATGGTTAACAATGAGGAACGTGTTTGTTTATATCTTAATTTGCAAATGAGAAGCACTATTACATTAATAAAACACTTTTGCCAATACGAATTTAATCAAACTGCATTACAAATTGGTTAAAGGAACTGAACAAACATCTCAAAGCACTTGTTTACTAAACAGTGTTCTAACTTCAAATCCAAATCCACGCCGTTTTTGCTAGACGTGTAGGCAGAAATGCAGTCCAATGTTGGGACACGGAGGGTGGTTATGCGCAGCCAGCGAGATCGGTCTACCTCACCATTAGTCTATGGTATTTTAACGAAAGTGTTAGGTAAAGATTTGTGAATATTGAAATTATTTATTTTGGTTTCTTTATTTTAACGCATAAGTATAATAATGAGAAATTCGTTTAGTAATTACTATTACACTATGATCCATACAGACCTCTACCGTCGGAAGGGGCGATGTTTTCTCTTTGCGAGTCGGGATACGCGTGAAAGTGGATTTTATGATAACTCCGGTCCTTAGAGATCGGTAACGCAGGCACAGTTATCTGCAATGTTGATTCTGTTTATTTCCGCTTGTTATTGTGCATGTATCGATTCGTTCGTCGTAATCGCAAACGTGCAGTGCTCAATTTGGCAGTGTTGTTTCTAGTTTTCCGGGAAGACGTACTGGGGAAAAGAAATCACTGTTTAAAACACATCGGGCATATCAAAGAGAATTTGGTGTACTAACCATTCCAATGAAACCAACAATTTGGTACTAGTGAGAAAACTGGAGAAAATTGGGAACCTTTCAAGCGAGACTAGGAAATATCGACCTGATTGCCGTAAGTTCGTGCGGACGACGTTCAATATCGTTTACTGAACTCACCGAACAAGTCGTTGCTCCACTAAGCAAAGAGAATGGCAGGGGCGGATTCACGGGAGCCCCACCTCCCCCCTAAAACAACGAAAAGAAAAAAAAGAAATGCGGATCGCAGACAACATAACCGATATGGTTCGCCGCTTACTTGAAAGAACACAGCACCTTTTACATCGCACTGATGTGAGGGAATAATTTTCGGAGGAGTCTGATGGCTACTCGTGACATTAGGAGTCGATTATTACGATATATCCATACGACCATACCCCGAATAATCGATTAATCTCGAAAGCTTCTTGTAGAATGTACATTGATAGCATATTCGCATTTGAACCTTAGGTATTAACTGTTAACCTCAACTTACGGGTCTTTCTCGAATAACGTCTTTGTTCTCTACACTCTGTGACGTTACTAACTGTGCTCCCGGGTGTAGCTGTAGTGATCTTACTCGCTGATTAGAATGAGTGTTTATAGTTGTAGTAATCTTACTCGCTGATTAGAATGAGTGTTTATAGTTGTAGTGATCTTACTCGCTGATTAGAATGAGTGTTTATAGCTGTAGTGATCTTACTCGCTGATTAGAATGAGTGTTTATAGTTGTAGTGATCTTACTCGCTGATTAGAATGAGTGTTTATAGCTGTAGTGATCTTACTCGCTGATTAGAATGAGTGTTTATAGTTGTAGTGATCTTACTCGCTGATTAGAATGAGTGTTTATAGTTGTAGTGATCTTACTCGCTGATTAGAATATATATATAATATATATATATATCAGTACTAAAAGTTATGAATGGTAAATGTTATCTTACATGAAACGGACAAAAAGAAAATATACTATACATAATGTATTTTATCGTTATGTCATTAATATATTCACATAATTATATGACAGTTTTATACTTTTGATATATGAGATCGGTATATGAACTGTGGATGGGAGTAGAAGAAGTATATAGCATTTTCTCGCAAGTGTGTTATAGTAGTTGAGAGGTGATTCTATATGAAAAGATGAGATAGAACATTTGTGTGCGATTTATGGCTTAAAGTGATTAGCACGGGTGTTATTCATCCTCTAAAATAGGAAAATTAAGGGTCATTTCGTTTTTAAAAATCAAAACTATTAGAGGGGAAATGAAATTAACTTACAGTGTATCCGAAAACGAAAATTATGAACTTCTGAGTGGGTTACAATGGGCTTGCTGCGATGTGATACTAGCAAGCTGTTTTGTTTCGAACTGGGCGTGCCATTTATTTACAATTTAATTTTCAGAGGATTATAGGATTATGATCTTCGTTTGCAGATAAATTTCGGCGAATTTATTTTTTTCACGTCTTGCATTTTGATATATTTCCATCTAACTTTTTTTTTTTTTTTTTTTTTAAGTGAATAACTCCATAAACAATTATTTTTTGGCCTCAAGTATTACATGTCCCTCCTACCTGCCTTTTACTAGGAATCACTCCCAACCGTTCTAACACATTGAGTGTATGGTTTTTTGTTGAATATACAGGTTTTATTATGATACTAATAGCAATTTTCCTCCATAACCTTCCAGTCCTACAGTTTCTCCGTAACATCCCCCCCACCCCCCTTTTCGGCCAAAAAAAACACACTCCCAGACCTTTCAGTTGTATAAATATATGAGTTTTTTTTTGTTGTGATTTTCTGTTGAATAAACAGGTTTTGCTTTGATATGTATGACATCAAATAGGAACTACTGTCCTCCATAATACTTCCAGGTCTCCTATTCCCCTGTATTCTCACCAAAACCCGCCCCCGAAACCCATCTTTCATAGAACTTTCTAATTATATAAATATACGAGTGTTTTATGATTTTTTTTGTTAAATAATCAGGTTTTAATATGATATGAAAGAGGAATTGTCTCCTATTATAGTTCGAGTCCTCCCATTCCCCTATATCCTTTCCGTAATTCCCCCCCCCCCCTCCCCCATAATCCATCTACACCAGGCCTTGTAGTTATATAAATATGAGTTTTTTTAAATGTTCTGTTCAATATACAAGTTATATTATGATATATAATATTAATTGTCCTCCATGATACTTCAAGCTATATAAATTTCAAAATCGATTATTTTTAATCATGTCGAAATCTGAGCACGAACTCGCAATTTATATCCTACTAGAACAAGTTGGTATTTCGATCTAATAAGGAAAAGGTGTGATGCTTGCGGGGAAGAGCACAAAAAGTTTTTTCTCCGTGTTACGTAATAACTCAGGTATTTGAAAGACAAGACGTAAGGTTGTTTGATTCAACTTAACGACCAACAGAGCTGACATGGCGGTACGTTCTCTCGTTGATAGCTAATTATTTGCGGCTCAAAACTCAGTCGATTTCTCATTCGATTTCGCTTAATCTGTACGTATCTTATACTACTGTTTTATTTGCATAATAACCACATTGTTGATAATAATTTAAGGGGGTAGGTTTAGTTGAGTGGTTTTTCCTCCCCTCTTCTTTTCCCGTCTGGACTTGCTAACTTTTTTCCTTGGTACACACGAACTTGGTTTATTCGAACAATAAATTTTCCTGATAAAAAATGTCTTTCGCTGGTAGGCACACGTGTCAAAGAAAATCGTGCGTGAAAGCAGTATATTTACCCGTCTTTCTCTATAAGTCAATTTCCAAAGTGTTTATCGAATTTTTTGGCTCGACTAGACGTAAATAATAATTTTCAATACCTTTTTACGTTGTTGGATTTTCACTGCCTTCATTATTCTCGAAGCACTAATGGAAGAAAGCAAAGCATTTTTTTTCTTATATTCAATCAGAGCTCCGAGAATAACGAACGCAATTTTTTAAAATGTAATAAGGTGTTCAAAATTTTTACATTGGCCCCTACGTCTTGTCGAACCAAAAATTTCGAGAAAAAAAAACCGTGTAGAACAAATTGTGACAAGAATTATATAAATATACGAGTTTCGTGCACCATTACCCTTAACATTCTTTTCTCAATGTATCACCATTCAGGTAAGATTATTTTGCACCGTGGTTTGTTTTTTCCATCCTCGCAGTATATACAATTCCGTGATAATGGATCCCCTCTATCTCTATTTTTGTTGTTTAGAAGCAATGGCAGTAAGGGTATCAGTTTCTCACACACAAAATGTCTCTGGACATTTTCCTGCACCACCGAGGTGGGGGTTCTGCATAAGTAGAAATTCCTTGCACAAAATGCTAGTGTAAACAGTTGTGCTACTAATGGGAAAAAAAAGGATAACGCCGTTTGTCTACGATAGATCTCCATGTGGGTTCCTGCTCGCTTCCCACCAAGGCGAACCAGGTTCGATCCCCGGCCGAGTCACCGGATATTCGCATGTGGGAATTGTACCGGACGATGCCGTTGGTCGGCGGGTTTTCTCGGGGATCTCCTGTTTCCCCCACCCTTTTTTTCCGGCGCCACTCCATACTCACCTATATCAGTTACCGGCTCACAAGACCTCTTTGTTGAGAGCCGCCCAAATCTCTTCACACACTCACTCCACGTGGGTTGCCTACCTTTGCCCTTCTGTCTTTCTACCCTATAGCCTGTTGAGGCTTAAAATAAATGCAATCAGGTGCAACGGTAGCTTATAAGCTCTGTCGAAACGTTGATAAGGTCTTTTCGCAGTGTAAAGGCTGTTCACGATGAAATGAGCACTTTTGAAAACCCTGCTTAAGATTTACTTGTATGCACGTTGTGTATTATCCTGCCTTATGTAGAATTAACATTGGCATGGGCCTCGTCACTTTATTCGTGCGCCAGTCAAGTGAAATTTTGAAATTATTATAAAAGTAAATATTTCCCAGATATGCTCTTTTTTCCACTTAGATACGTTAAAAAAGTACAAAGCGAAAGAAATATTCTAAGTTTTTACAAATGTTTACCTAACACCTTTAATCTGACGTTTAAATTCGGAACTATTTTCCATCCATCGTTACCAACTTTACTGGACGAATGTAACACAGAGCGCCCGTTAAAATATATGCAGACATGGTGCATGGGTTGAGTTTGAAAAGTGCTCACTTTATCGTGAACAACCTTTATCTGCAGAGTCCACAGGTGGTTAGCTTTATGGAGACTTCAATGCTGGCTGAAGGCTGAAGAAGGAAACCTCACTCTGGGCCTCACCTGGCCCGGCTCCAGAAGATATATTCACTTACCTGCTCCCCGCTTCACCCCCCCCCCCCCACAATGTTCCCCCTCACACTAGTCACCCACACACTTAATGCACTGGTCACTTAAGCCCGCGGGAAGAGGGGGTGGTAAAAGTCACGAAGTGGGAGGGCCTCCACTTAACCAGAGCTGGTAACTGAGGCGCCGGCGGTCGACGACTAACAAAGTGCTCGAGATGATCGGCTAAAATTACAGCGTGGACACCACTGTGAGTGTTACCGGCCACGAGCGGAATGAGGTCAGCCACAAGGCGACACGGCGTCATTAACTTTACGACATTCCTGGACCGCGCGCCAACCTGTTGTGTGTTTGCAAGTCATGTCCTCAGTTGCGAAATTAATGCAGAACCTAAGTTTTAACGCGTGGTTTCAGGTGTCCAGATTACTGTACTGATTACTGCGCTGATTAAAGATTCAACAACAGCAGTATCATAAACTAAACAATGAAATTTAAAAGTATCATTAGTGATACTGACACTTGCACGCCACTGCAATAATAAGAATGTTTTAAACAAAATTGCGTTTCTTAGCGTAATATAACATTACGTGGAAATAATATTACTCAGTCTGGCCGTATTTTGTCATGTGCAGATAATACGTGTTTCGCATTAGGGAGATCTCCGGTTTTACTTCTATTAAGAGGGGTAGGAAAATTTCGCGAAATGATTTCAAGACAAGTTATATTTCAAAACAATGTAAGGTCGTTTACCTATCTTTATTGGCTGAATCATGTTTTGACACGTGTTAACTGTCTGCAAACGAATCACGTAGGAGCCGTGCCGATATTGCCGAACTCTTAGTGGCCCAGTCAAATATGAAAACGCCTTCTCAAGCAGACAGCAATCCGTGGCAATATACAAACTGCTGTAGGGTGCTTATGTTATTGAAGTCTACCGTGTGCTTATATTTTTTCGCGAAAAGTCACTAGCTCTATCTATTACACGTGGGGGAAACTTAGTCACTGTCAGAAAAACGTTTACGCCCTTCTTTAGTAGGTGCAATTCTACTCCCAAACTTTGGTTTAACATCCCAATTAGACAGTGAATTTAGGCAACGTAAATAGTTATTAGAAAATCTCTCAGAAATCTCAAACAGAATACGAGTGATATTTTCCCTAAGAAGGAAAATTTTAAGTGGCTGTTAGGTTCCCGTTTGAACTGTGACAAAGAGCTGACGAGGGATTTTATTTTCACACTCCTTTGATACGAATGTTAAATCAAAGTGCTCCCGAATTCCCTCAGTATGGCTCCAATGTTTTCCGTTCAGTTCTCATTCGGACTTCTTCAAGGTGAGCGAAGAAACAAACTGCAATAATGTATGTACTTGCGTCATTCGAATTGCCAGCGTGGCGTGCTCTTTGCGTTACGGTAATACATGTCGCGTGATAGCTACAGTAATTCACTTGTTTCGTTCATTGTTCTCTCATTCACTTGTTCTCTTCACAGTGTTTTAATTCTGAGAGACCTGGCATTAACGGCCGGCATACTCAATAAACCTTGCTCACGCCAGAGTCACAAATTTGTCCAAGTATCTAGGAAATATGAGAAAAATTCATAGTTGTACGTATATTTTAACACTGCACAATACACAAATATCAAAAGTAGTGAATTTCCTAGCGCGTACTTTTATCCGATGGAAGTGTGAGCAAGGGAGATCTCGGTGTGACTTAAACACTGAGGTTATTAACAACCATTTTAATATGGAACAACGACAAAGTGCAATAGCAGAGGGAACGGGATAAACCAAAGAAATCACACCATGCCAACGGCAGTGTCCGCCACGATTCCCACACGCGATGGTGTTGATCCCGCCGGGAATCGAACTCGTTTCGCCGTGATGGGAGGCGAGCGGTCCGACCACTTTACAATTGTGGGCCAAAGTTACTTTGTTGAATATCTGTGACTTTATTGCATGTCAGGATCACAAATTTCTCTTCGCGTAAATAAAGAGAACCAGTCGACCTGATTGAGTAGGCCTATTTGCCGCTCGAGTGAACAGGTCAGGTACGAGCGGCCGTCAGCAGATTTGTCTTGAACGGAGCATGCCGGCGTGTGTTTAGGTGCAAGGGGACATTCCGAACGCCCCTTTTAACCTGCTCATTCCCCGTGTTCATGATGGAGGACCATGTTGCACATTAAGGCTGTTCACGATAAAGTGAGCACTTCTGAAATCAACGTTAGAAAAATGGCACTGCCCCTGCGTGCAAATATTTTAATGGGCGCAATGAGTGGCATTCACCCAGTAAAGTTGGTATTAATAGATGGAAAGTAGTTCCATATCTCAACGTTGAATTAATAGTGTTAGGCAACCATTTGTGATAACTTCAAATTATTTATTTCGCTTTCTGTTTGTTAGTGCATCGATGAGAAAAATGAGCAGATTTGTGAGGTATTTACTTTATTAATCATTTAACATTTCCATTTGACCGACGCATGAATAAATTGATGAGGCCCATAGCAATGGTAATTTTACATAAGGCGGAGGAGCACACAACGTGCATACAAGTAGATCTTAAGCAGGGATTTATAAAGTGCTCATTTTACCGCGAACAGCCTATAACTGAATATTTACGCTGCACACAACACGTAACCAGTAGCCTGTGTTTACAGCGTCTTCGTTGTGAGAAATCAGATTTTTTGAAGTTTCTGAGCGTATTGTTTGTTGCTGGTAAACGCTAACGTTACTAACATGCAGTATTTAATAAGCTGGTTGCGAGAAGCTCGCTTGACAAAAGCATAGAGCACATCGGAAAATAAAACTGCAACGTTCACGGTTTCTTCACACTTTTTTAAATCAATCCTTTGAAAAATCACTCTATTTATAACGTATTTAGTTATTTCGTATATATGTCATGTATAAAGAGCGCGTTATACCTCTGTTACCACAAAAAACATCTTAAATTGAGTTAAATTGAAGTTTTACCTATAATTAATTTATTTATAATAATATTTCATCCATAATAAATATGAATAAAATCAGTGACAAAACATCTGTGTTGGTAGCACCTAGTAAGAACTAGTTCCCATGCAAAATGTTATTACAAGTTAGTGCGCATCGAATTCGGCGCGTTGTTCTTTCGTGTTGTTTCCTAAACTTAGTTAACCTTAGTTTGCATGAGGTGGAGGAATATCCCGGAAGCATAACTTTAGCAGGGCTTCAGAATAGTGTGAAGTAACTCTTGGAGCCCGTAGAACAGAGCTAATACCCGTACATGTCATATTAATAGGAAGCCTACAGACCATTTGCACTGTAGCTGCAGGTTACAGCGCTACGATAACATGCAGGAACAACATAATTCAGGGGTCATTTTGTTGCATGAGTTCAATCTGGGAAGTACGGAACGAGAAATATCGTAATATGACGAGCGTGTGGGGGGGGGGGGTTGTGTTGCTGAGTTCGAAAATGTTCATGCCGGTGACCAGTATGCAAGATGTGGGAGGTATAAGGCACAGATCAAGAGCGAGCAGCGACGCTTTATAGGCATACGTAGAGACAAATCCACGCATCACCGTCTAAGGACACGCCAAACAATTCAGTGTTTACAGTTCAATCGTTTTCGACCATCTTCAGCAAATAGGGAATTGAAAAAAATAATGGACGCAAGGACACGTCATGAATTAACGAGCATCATAACAGCGACGGATGGACGTTTTTCCCCCACAATGAGCCGCTACTCGATAGTATGGTGACGTGTGATGAAGCAAAGAGGGCATTGGTTGGATGTTCGTGAAATATCTTATCACTTAGGTTTTGCTGTCAGTGTGGTGGACATCCCTAGGGGTTGTCCATTACAAGTTAGTTCTTCCTGGTGAAACCAATGCCATTGTCACTTACGGTGAAGAAACTAGCGAAATGTACCGGCAATTGCGTACAAAGTAGCCATCGTTGGTCAACAGAAATTGTCCGCTGCTCTTGGTAGACAACGCCAGAATCCATGAGGCAAACACAGTAAAACAGAAGGTAAGTTACCTGAGGTACGGAGTAATCCCGCGCCCTTAATATTCCTGGGACTTTGCACCATCAGACTACTGCATGGTTATGCAGCTAGATCACTTCTTGAATGACTGGGTATTCGAAAAAAGTGCATAGTGTAGAAAGTAACTTTCGGAAATTCCTTGCCTAATGAGAGGCACGTTCATTCAGGGACGATATTAAGGGCCTTGTAAATCGTTGTCATTAAAGAGTCATTAGAAATGGAAACTATCCGAATGATGCAGATATGTTTACTATATTTAAAAATATGCGAATCATCTTGAATAAATATAAAATATGTTTTATGAGCGTATTCGTAGTGCACCAATACAACCTATGCCATTACAAAGTACATCTTACTTCATTTTATTTTTGTAATTAGTTATATTTTTTATTTAGTACAAGACAAAACAGGTAAAAGTATATCTCTAGTACAATACAAAACAGGTAAAAGTATATCTCTGCAATGTAACGATACAAAAATAAAAAATTATACAAAATAAAAAGGTTTTATTGGCGGGAATGACATTACATGTTTCATCTTCCAGCTGAACAGTGTTAAATAGAAAATGTTAAAATATTAGCTCTTCCTACTAATACAAAAATTATGGAAATGAAAAAATTTTCTTTTGGGAATGGCATTGCATATGTCGTCTTGTAGCTAAGAAGCGTTTAATATAACTATAACGTGCTGAAACATTAGCTGTCCAACGCTGTTAAGCCTATAGGGATTTTTGATCCTGACTCCGGAATTCGGATTCTAAATCAATTTTAACGCTGAGAGAGAACATCTTTCATAAGAAAACAAAAGTGTAAAATACACTCATGATGAAAAATCACGCTTTATAAGATAGCCATGTTAATATACAACTTTAAGTTTGTTTCTGAAGTTGAAATCAACCACATTAGTGCGAGTGAGCAACCGTTTAAAAAGAAATCTCGTTCGACACAATTAGATGCTAATATTCTGCAATATTGGAATTGGGTGCATTACCGAATATACAAGTAAATATCGGGCATCGTAGATCATTTCAGAACCGGAAAGCCTGGATTAGGGTTTATCAACGTCCTTCAGGTTTCCAAATAAAAAGAACCACGCCTTCGAAAAAAATTCCAGGCACGCCGACCTTGACAATGACTTGGCCAGGGTTGAGGTTTTACAAAGGTGAACCAGTTAATCACGTTCAATAAGTGCCACTAAAAAAAAGTAAACAAGCATACTCCCGCAATATAAGCGTTTATTTTCAGTCGTAAGCCTCCGCGACGGTCGGCCGCGAGTCCCACTCCTTCACTGTAAAAAGATTTGAGGTAAAATTCCCTTACATGTAAGGGAACCTAATTACTTCTACATGTAAGTTGACATTACCTCTTAAAAGTAGAGTAAAATTACATGACAAGTAAATGTCTGGATCTGGAAAGCCTGAGCATGAGACTTTGTAGGTTGTAAGCATTGCTACAGCGCGTTAAGTGTCTCCAATACAGCATAACCGCTTACAACGTGTCATGTCTTTGATAACAACGTCCAGAATTTATCATTCAATTCCCCGTTTTTTTTTTCCAGGATCTCAAGAGTTGCATGATACCTAGCATAGTATTGACATTCCAGTATTTCTCTATTATAATCGTTTCCTGTTGACGGGTTCACTGAAGAATAGACTGTGCGAATGAATATGATAAAGATGTATTAATTCCACTCTTGCTTGTGGCATTCCTGTGTAAACTTCTTTCTTGTTGGCGAACTAAGAATAGTTGAGTGATTCTGATGGAACTAATCCTTTCTGCTTTAGTCTTGTAGAAAATTTGCATGGCGCATATGTTCAGGTTTCAATTATTTTTGTTCATACTCACTGCGAAATTATCGTGATGTATCCTGTAGAGTCTGCTACATCGTCTATCCTTACCGGCCTACCAGCGCGTATCATTGCAGCCTCTTGGCCCACGGGTGTGCAAGTTGTTATTTATTCCTGTGCTATATATTCTTGTAATTTTCCTCCGGCAGTCCCGAACCCTCCATGTAAATTTCTCAAACAAATTCTCAACAACTTTATGTTGCAAACAGCTCTCACCGAGCCGAGGAAGATTTATCTGTGGAGGCCCGTGTCCGAACATACTTTCATCCCAAAAAGAAACTGGACTTAACAAAATATCCCTCTTCTCATTACACTCCTGCAGTACATTAAAAATATTTAACCTCTGAAAACACCACACATTTAATTTTTGTAAATTCCGCGACTAGTAGCATAACTCTACTTTGAAGTATACTAACTCCTACTGTTTAAAAATAAAACCACTTTGTTAAGTGTGTATACTGATTCCTAATTGATGTATTTACTGATTTTCCGTCATAAATTAATTTTAGTGTTACCCACGACATTCAGCACAGAAGGCTACCTGTGTATCTCCGATTTTTTGCCAAAGACCTTGCATATCTGGTGGAAATAAAGGAGGAGGACCAAGTTTCTTCGAAGGATTTCCAATTTGCTTGCTACCTACCATGCCACCGCTGTTGCACAGAAATACTGTTGTAGTGATGTTCAGTAATAAACACAAACAATTTGGTAAATGGTACAGTTGCAAAAACAGTTGGCAAGAAATTCTTTTGCTTTTCACTTACTGCGCGTATACAATATTCCAAAAATGTTCGCTGTCCTACATGGTTAATAATTTCCATTAGCACACATACAAGAGAAACATTACTCATTAACCAATGTTGGTGACATTCGCCCACTCTAGAGGTGGCTTCCGCGATTTGAGAAAAACTGTAATTACATAGAGAGTTGAGGAGAAACGTAATTACACGATTATATGCTCTTTGATGATGCCGCAGTAGGATAGCTAGTTCGATGAAAGGGTAGTGGTCAATACAGAAAAACTATTTCAGCCCTTTTAACCATAAGTTTTTCTACTCCTAAAGAAACCTGGAAAATATAAACAGTTTCTTAGTGCAACTTCTCAGATAGTTATCAAGGGTATAAATTTATTTTTAAGAATTTAAAATCTAATTAAAACACAAGCACTATTGCATATTTTAAGCTGTGTTAGTTAAGCTACCAAACCATTATTGGCTAAACGGTCGTGCCAGTTGGAAGTTCGGAAAACGGGCGAGGGCGGGCATAATCATTCAGAGGTTTCCTAAACTGAATTCACTCCCCCCCCCCCCCCCCCCCTTCACTCTAAACATTGAACTAAAACCTTTCACTTACGTTTATTTTAAACATTTAAATTATTATTTACACTCTATCATTAGTACAGTTTATCAACTCGCGCTAAACCCAGAAAACTAACACGAATCGTTTAAACATCACAGAGGAAAATATTTTTGAATAAAACAAAATTTGTTTGGCGCATCAAATTAATTGTTCGTCCGCATATGGACAACTAAGTATTTTGTTGCTGTACCAAATTATTTTTTTGTTCTTATTTGGTTGGCGAAAACGTGTAAGTTTTGGCTGACACACATAAATATTTGCATGGTTGTACGTATATTAGGGTTCCGATTATTATAATATAAAATAACGTGAAAGGAAAGCCGAGAATTGAACCCGGGACGGTTGCACCCTAACATTAGGCCTCAGAAACCTCTATCATTGTGAATGTTGTGGAAGTAGACATGTTTTTCTATTCACATTCTCTATGATGCATTGAATTGCGGCCAATTAATTTTTTTTCAAGTTTTATAGGCTTGACATTTTTATGTTAAAATTGTTCCAATGCAATTGCTTGTGCCATCTTAACAATCATTGAACACTGTTAATTGTAACGTAAATTATAAATAAACTCTCGAGCAGTTAATTCCACCGAAGTCTATAAAATGACACAATTACCATACATCTAACCAAATAAATACCGGTACTGGACCAAGCTGATTTTGTTGCCACCAAAAATCCTGTTATAATAGACACATCAGATTGTTACAGCTAACAAATAACTTTTTCACTCCAAACAAAATGTTAATTTGACCCTACCATGATTATAATATTGACGGCAACCAAATCAATTAGACGAACATGCTGGTAAAATTGTTGTTGGTACACTATCGGAAACGTGTTTATTTCTCGTAATGATTTCGCTAAATTCAATAAAAGTAATATCCAATTCGCCGCACGAAGTTGTCTGTCACCAATTCAGTCAGTGAAATTGTTACAATGAAACAACCTGTGATGTTCCACCTATTCCAAGTGGAGCCGTTTTCACTGATTCGAGTAGTTGAATTTCGCTGCCAATCAGCGGTTTTCCTTTAATTAGAATTTATAGTGTACTAAATACACGTATGTGATGTTAGAAAAATCAAATAAATGCTCGGTTCAACAAATTATTTTTGGAGTGGAATGGAAAGGGTTTATTAACGTCCCCCGGCATTGCGCCTGAAGGCTTATCAGGGGACAGCTTATAAACTAATTTATGATCTAACTTAAACTAACACCCATGCCTTACCTGGGATTCGAACCCAGAACCTCCCGCACCCCAGACCGGTGCTGCATCAACAGACAGCGCCACGAGAGGTCACTAACCAATTATTTCTAAATAATATATTTGGTTCAAAGGAACGAATGCATAAGATGTTTGGAATAAGAGCAGATTAGCTGAGTGAACAAAATATTGTTCAGTCTATACAAATACCTTACAAGCTAATTTATTTGGTATCTAGGAATTAATTTTTTCTCCTTATGTATTAAACAGAGAATGTCAGTCGATAAGGTGTCATTCATATGAACTAGGAAGCAACGCCTCGGCGAGGCGTTGATCATTCCAATTCAGCAGAAATAACTATACTATCAGTGGAATGCAGCCACTGCGTACTCCTGGGAGAACGATTATCACTGAATTCACGAATTTTATATCATTCTTAATACGTCACGGTTGAAGAGAAGAAGAGAGAAAATAAAGAAGAAATATAGGCCTATCCATAATAACTTTGCTGTTTGTGGTGAAGACAGCGTCCAAAACTAAAATTAGTATATATATATATATAATTTATTTTCCTTTTGTTCTCACATAAGTAGCCTCGTTAATAGAATTTTTTTAAAACGTTTTTAACTTGACTATAGCGTATTTACGCCTGCAAACAGCGTACACGCTTATCTAAGCGCAAATCTGAAAACGGCACACAGTTCCATTGCTTGCCAGGAATTCGAACTTGGTGCCTCTGAACTGATGACGGAACCTTGCCGACCTTAGCCACAGAACTATCTGTTACTGAGGTCAGCATCACCTCAGTAAAGTCTTGTAAGGTGGGAATTACTGTAGCAAGAACAACTGAAATTGCACCTAGCGTTAAGAGGTGGGGTGGAGGTGACTGATTTAAGCCGAAACAAGGTGCGCTTGCTGTCTCGTGATACAGACATCGTTCGAGAGTTTCGAAACACGAACTTGAGCATCGTCGGTGTTAATGGTCTGGTTTCATTTTTTTTTTTTTTTTACTCTGGATCACTCCTTTCGAGATGAAAATACTCGCTTAAACATTGTCTGCCGCTGTTAATCGCCGTTTCTAATTACTCCGCGTGGGAGGGGGCAGTTGTAATGGGCTTGATAATAGTCTGGTAGTTTGTGCTGCCAAGTGTTCCAGCGCAAATTTCTTCAAGTGTTCGAGATGATATCTTCATTTTCTATCTGCACGATTCTTCTAAGCATTAAACAATCGCAATCTGAAAACAGAACGCGTTTTGATAAAGATGTACTCCTCTATATGCGTGTGCTTAATATTTCTCTGAGAAGACTATGAATAGCGATAACAAAATGGCGGTTCTTTGATCATTAGTTACTCCGCTTGGAATGTGTTTTTTATTACAGGGAATACAAATAATATTGAGACAGTAAATACTAGTTCATGTTTCTGCTTTAATCTGTAGATATTTCTTACATAAAACTAGAATAAATTGTTCTAGGTGGTTATTAGTAAAAACTGTTACCATAAATACAGCCATGACTTTTAATATGGTTAATTACGCATATTAAGCAAAAAATTATTGAAAGCGTACACATTTCGCAGGTCAAAAAATATCGGGACAGTGGTTATCCTAATAATATTATAAATGCCAAAGTTTGTTTGTTTGTTACTCAATCACGTCGTAACAGCTCAACGGATTTGGACGAAATTTGGTACAGGCGTAGATTATATTCTGGATTAGCTCGTAGAGTACTTTTCATCCCGGAAAAACGAACAGTTTCTTAGGGAATATATAAAATATGCCACGAACCATTTGAGTAGGCGCTGGTTGGTGATCTGTTTGTTATATTTTGCACTCGGGAGGAACCGTGGGTAACAGTAGTGTGTTGTGTGTGTGTGTGTATGTATATATATACAATACGCCTTGAAACGCGTACCATAGGGCAATGCACGCTGTAATCCAGCAGTCTTGCCTTCATCGTTAGCAAGAGTGTTTCGCTATAGCCAAGTGGGGCGAAGAGCAGAGAGCACTTCGTTCGAGTTAGTAAAGAGATTTGGGCGGCTCTTAACAGGGAGATCTTGAGAGCTGATCTTTGTTCGAGAAAAGGCAACTTGTTATCTTCAACCACGAGACAGTTAAAAGCTGCAAGGGAAATAGCTGAAATGCTGCAAATGAAGAAAAGTACAGTGGGGAATATAATCAACAGATACAGATATGAGGATGGAATTAATTTAATTCTGTAGTCTGGCCGTCCAAGAGCATTTACAGCTCGAGAAGAGACACGGGTTGTTAGGAGCGTGGAGAATAATTCCAGGTTAAGTGCTCCGAAAATATGCGCCGAGGTGTGCGAAAGTACAGGCAAGAAGGTAAGTCCTCAGACAATAAGAAATTTTATCGAAAGGTGAATGATCGGGTGGTCAGATAAAGGTAATTTGTCATAATTTGTCAACGAAAGAAATAAGAGGAAGAGAATTACATTCGCATTTTTTTCCGTGGTGGCAGAATGCAATATTTCCTGACGAGTGCACATTTAACATCTTTGGTTAAGATGGGACGACAGTGGTTTGGCGCAAAAAATACAGGGAAGCAAACAATCTCCTACCTACAGTCAAACACAGTGGCGGAAGTATCATGGTCTGGGAGTGCATGGCGACCACTGGGGCAGGACAGCATTTTTTTTTTCAAGCGAACATTAATTAAACAATATACTTGGACCTTCTGAAGAAATATCTCCATACAAGTGCATAGAAATTACGACTTAGGGACAAATATATGTTCTAAGAAGACGATGATCCCAAACATAATGCAGACGTCGTGCAGCTGTGGTTGCTGTGCAATTATCCTAAAGTGATCCATCCATTCCCCAGTCACTGAACTTGAATCCAATAGAGAATTTGTCTTTAATAGCAGAGTGCGGTCAACGCCAGTAACATCAAAAGAACGCCTTAAAAGGTGACTTACAAAAGAATGGGCTAACATCTCAGTGTAATAGGTGAAAACATTTGTTCACAGTATGTCTAATCGCCTTCGTGAGGTCATAATGCGTAAAGGACATCCTACTAAATATTACAATTAATTTCATGATAGTAAATAAGTTGTTTACGTTATTCGTTGTTAGCTGTCCCAATATTTATTTTACACAAAACATTATATAGTTTGTTGATTATGTTTATTATTTATAAGTTTGTTTTGAGAATGCGGTTTGTTTTTGAGATATTATTGTTCAGCACTATTGACTGCAACAATATTTTTCAAATATAATATTTCTGTTAAGACTATGTAACCACTGTCCCAACATTTTTTGACGTGAAAAATTTGTAGACTTTCAATAATGTTACTTAATAAGCGTAGTTTAGTACATTAACAGGTTATGGTTGTATTAATGGTAGCAATCCTTACTTACAAACACCTAGAACAGTAATGGTATATAGTTCCTCCGAGGATTGGGATGTGATTCGTGGTTCTGACATTGGATGACGTCACGCCAAGAATTCCGGAATTCCTGCTATATCACTCCGGTCATGCACCCACAACCACCATACCAGTATGTCATTTTTATGCTGTGGTTTCCGAGGGTTTTCTCCTATTGCTTAAAATTTTTTCTCTATTGCGTTGTTACTTTTTCTTCCCCTTTCTTCCTTTCCATCTCCCTTATTCTCTCCATTCTCTCTTCTATCCTTTCTCTCTCATTATCCCTTTCTCTGTTTACATCGGCTGTTATTAGAGGACGCCAGCTTGTTTACATTTACATGGAGGCCACCATCTTGGCTTTATCTTTGTAATTTTTCCCCTATTAGTTCTGGCTTTGGCCACTCGGGGCGCCGCCATATTGGTTCCACTGATGTTGCTCTCGTTCGATTAGTCGATCTCGCATGCGCTCAGCCACCATATTGATTCTGGAATTAGCCGCTAAGGGCGCTGGAATAGTGCGTGATCGAACTGCCGGACCTTGGGTCACCAGACTTACGCCTTAGACCACTTGGCTATCGCGACATGCGCTGGGACAAGAGTTTATAATTAGTATTTAGCTGGTAGCAAAATAAATGATATTTTGCCTCTCATTAAAGACATTATTTTTCTATTTTATTGTATAATTTTTAATACTTTTCATTTACATGCCAATACTTTTTTTAAGTTTATATACAAATCGATAATTTTTTAATTATATATATTTATTATATAATTTTTATTTCTTTTATAATATTTTAAGCTCGTTTTTAATAAAGAATTCAAAGGTCAATCACAATATTATTCTATTCCATGAAAACATAACATTCACTCATTATACAAGTACTTTACGTCATAGATGGACCTTAAATCAAACATTTACTCACTACAAGAATTTTATATAATATAACTGACATTTATCACCCAGCTGCTTTTTTTGTACTAGCAGAATCATATGGTCCAGCTGACGATGTGTTTATTTCCTTTACTGTGAACGGACTTTCCACGCTGTTTGTATCTTCGAAAAAATTACTATTCAAACAGTTTCTACGCCAAATTGTGCGGTGTTATTCCTGTTTATCTGCAGTGACCAATACTTACATATAATCCCACGTTACGACTTAAAACACATAGTAAAACAATTAATCATGTTTATAATATTTATTATTTAAATATTAAATTTTGCTTGTACTAAAATATAATTAAAGCGTATGTCCTACTTCTCAGTACGTTTGTAGAACAAATTTTAAGCTTCTTAGATTTAAGAAAAGTTAGTGGGTAGAAATTAGTTAAATGTATAAGAAAATATATCCAATTAAAAAAAGTGAAAAGAATTATTTAGGAGTTCACTGCAGACATTATGGATGAGTTTTGCATGAGAACGAATATAAGTTGAAATACCCGTTTTTCAGATAGGTGTCTACATTAATGTATACATATCTGAACTTCCACTTGAGTAGGGTTTTGCCAAGGACGATTAGGAAAACATGTAACATATGTATAAAACTAAATATGTATTACATTATTTGTAAAGTGTACGGCATTCATGCAGTGTATCGATATATGGCCGATCGTTGTTACGCCTTAACTAACAGGGTTTTGCTATGAAACTCTTGGGGTAGATTTTCCCCATACAGAGCAACTTTAACTCATTTTTCACTGAATCGTGACATGCCTACATTTCGCCTGGTGGGGCAAAACCGACAGAACGTACGGGGGCTGACAGATAGCTTGGTGACTAAATCGATAAATAAGCAACACTTATGTTTTAAAATTGTAATCCAATATGGCGGTAGCCGACAGCACCACTTATATTATAAATAAATATGGGAGCCTCGTAGTGACAAAATCGACAGCTCGGCTGGCGACGTAAACGATAATTAATACACTAGTGCCACCAATACTAGGGAAATATAATCCAATATATCTGCTGTCTGGCTGCTGTATCGATAAATATTACATTAGCACAACCTATGTTTTCAAATTTGGATCCAAAATGGGCACCCACAGAGAAGCAAATAAATGACGAACGACAAATAAAATGGCAGTCGAACGAAGGTGAGAGACAAACTCCAACAATGTAAAAAATTACACACGAAATAACCGATATGTATTGAGCATAGGCGAGAGAGTTAGACAGATCGCCTTTCGCAAAATCGATAATTAACACACTAGCATCACCTGTATGAAGTAAAGTAAACATATGAAATCCAAGATTGAAGCCTCCAGCAAAGTAAACAAATGGCAAACGAAAAAGCTGGTATAGTGGACGAGGCGCACACGACTGAATGTATAAAGGACAGGTGGTGAAGGGAAAACAAGTAAATGTGGTTGATTAGAAGGGAGTTAGTCATATTGTGGATGTGGTGCAACGAAACCTTCGGAAATTTAAGAATTTTAAGTTTTTCATAATAATTTTACCATTTTTTAAAAGGAATTTTTTATTCATATTTTATATTTTATATATTTTTTTTAAATTTATACAAATCAATAACTAATATATTTTTATACATTTCTTACAAATTTGTTATATATTTTTGGAACATTTGTAAATTTGTAATTTTTTTTTTTAGCAATAACTTACAATTTTGAAGGTTTAAGTTGCCGAGGTCAAGGGCAAAGCCCACGGTCAATGTCACCAACGTCCAACATGGTGGACAAGTGGGTCGTCAACCATACGGGATTTACAGAATATGAACAGCTTCATGCTTCACCACCAGACACCCTATCACCAAAAGTCTAATTTCCTATCTAGTCACCAGAAATTAGTAATGCGAAATTCCGAATAATACCTTACATTTACATTTTGAGGTATTATTCAACATAATTCAAATTAAATATTTGACCGCGTATGTTATTTTATCTAATCAAATATTTAAATGTGAGTGCATCTCGACATCTCTTTGAATTACCTTAGAGAGATGTGAAGAATAATGTGCAGAGGAATTTGTGTGGGTCAATGAATACCAGCTTTTACACTTCGAAGTCAATAATTGTGTCTTGACCTGTTGTGCCCAATGAGTGAGCAAGTGGACTAGCGAGTAGAAAATCAAGTGTGTAAAGGAGTCCATAGTTACTAAATTGCAATTATACTTTATCCATTCCAAAGCATCAGCAGGGATAAGCATTACCAGTGACAAATGAAAGCCATTGGACGTCTAGTCGGTTCACATTATGATTGCGGCAGAAAATAGTTCTGAAGGTTGTTTGTAATTTTAAAGCTCAAATATAGTAATTTCAATTATAAGTTGAGTCTAATACTCTCTGCTTGTGCAATAGTATGCTTATTTGCATCCTGTTAATATTCTCATATGTTGTTTGGTTTTAGGGTAAAAAGGTAAAAACTCATCAAGTAACGAGATTTGTGCAAGATGGCGGAAGTGGTGTGTCGGACTGAAGTGTCGCCATGTGTCGAAACACATTAAAAAAGAAAAAACTTAACAAGGCAAACAGAAAATAGAGATTCTTGAAGCATTTAATGCAAACAGCGAAGAATTCCCTGCTTTAAAAATAAATAACCGAAACAAATACTTTTTGTAATGCGAGAGCGAAGAGGCCTTGATTGTGGCAGATAATTGCTCACGGCGCATTTGTTGACGGCCGGCAACGACACCATTACTATCCAAGCACACGAAAAGGCGGAGTAATACAAGTTGCCATATTGCAATGGTAAGAGTATAGTGGGTGGTGCGAGAGGTTGAGTGCTGGATGACCTTGCCAGCGGAGTGTGTGTGTGTGTGTGTGTCAGTGATATATTGGGTGACGACAGGGATCTTCCTGGCGTGGGACCAGCTGCCTGTGAGTGCTTCACGACTGTGGAGAACTCCAGGTGGTAATAGACGGATATTACCGACTTATCCACCCAAAAATCAGTGTGGAAGAGGAAAGATAGCACACAAAGCGGTTATTTTCAGTACTTTATTCTGCATTGTTTACTAAATACTTTTTAATTGTTTTGCTAATGAAAATACTTTATTTCTCATATGGGTAAGTATTAAATAATTATAATTGATTGTTTTATTTTAAGGCAGGATAGAGTTTGGGTTTAATAGGGCATCGGGAAATATTGTAACTGAAAAATTGCATTGACATGACGAGCCGTAATTGTTGTTTTGTATAGCATTATAAATGAATCAGGAAATTACATTAAGATATTTTACTCCATTAAAAAAAAAGTTCTTCAACTTTTCACGAACCTGGAGACAGCCAGAGAGATTTAATAGTAGTACGGCTTGGGAGAAATTGTTTGGTGCGCAAGTTCATGCAAGTGTAGGTGGTGCAGCGCACGATCTGTTGTTCTGGTTCGATGGCCACAGCCTTGGTTTCTGACAAACTTGACACCGGACCTTGACATTGGTTGTGGTTCAGCACCCTCCTCGGTGCTGAACTTAACCTTGAGAATCCCAGAATATTCGAATAAAATCCAACTTTCAAAACATAATAAAAAAAAAAAAATATAGGTTTTTCTTTGACCTTTTTTGGTTTGACTACAACCACCTTCAAATTAGTTGAACTATCTCAAGAATTAAGGAAAACCTTATCATAATGCATAGGCCTACAGATATAATATGATTTTATAATACTATGTAGCTGTTCAAATATTATTATCACATTCCATATAGATGTGCTTGGCTCGCTGCCCAGAGAGTGTAGAAAAAACGCATTGTAGCGTGTCCCTTCCTCCTACCACTCACAGCTGTGATCCAACTTCTACCTTTCTGTTAGTAATGGGTTCACTATAAGTTACGTGATTACTGCAAGAAGGGATAAGGCTCATGGGGGCGTAGACTGGCTGAATAGAAACTAATAAGACAATTAATCCACTAAATACAAAACACCTTATTAACACCTTAATTACATTGACGCGAATTACACAAGACACATTGAACGGATAGAGAAAACGTTACTTTTCTGATTCCTTGACACTAGTTCGTATTCGCTTACAATATGCTACCGTTGAGGTTATCTGCCTAACCTTGCCAGTGATGGATTGCTTAAGTTCTCTGGATAACGGGGTCCCGAAATATAGCCTTCTGCCTACTGCCAATCCGGATTATGCTCACCGTAACTGAAGTGCTGTAGACTGGGCCAGAGCTCCTCTAGGCCTGGATGGTGATGTTGCCCTCGTCTTCAGCGTCGTCGGCTCCGACAACGATACGTCGTAATACTCTGATTACACTGATGCGTCGGGGGGGGGGGGGCACCCCACGCACTCAGTATATATACGCCACAGTCAGTGGGTCACGAGGATCGTGTTTAGTAATTAAGCGCGTCGCTCTTGATGCTATACCCTGTAGTACCTTAGGCTAACCGTGTGCGGCCCATTGGTGGCCACTACAATTGTTAAATTTCTGTATGGAAATAGTTAATGAGCAAAATATCTTTCACAATAAATGTATTACATTAAAATATTTTAAATTATACTTCACAGACCATCTGTGAGTGTAGGACTGATTACGCCACCATCATGATTGTCCTCACAAATTATGTAGGCTAATTGCGTGTATACGGACTACTAGGTACCCCTCGAACCACCTCGTAGTCGCCATCACACCAATCTTGGCAATGATCTGATTTGCCATGATAATGTTCGGGTGTTATTTAAGATGCATTATTCACTGCACACCTGTGGACGCAGCAATAGGCTCGCGTCCGCCATACAGTAAAAGTGCGTAGTTTCAGTGTGGTCTCGCGGACTAGTGGCTATGCTAGGACCGTGCTAATAAAACGTATTTATAAATTACATTTTAGTAAATAATGTGTACCCTAAATAATTTATTGAATCATACATTGTGTACTCTGCGTGCGCATATAGCACGTAGCAGCATAAAACAGAGCGATCAGAATTTGAAAATTTATTTATTTTTCCAAATATTAACAGTAGACCTAATGCCGCAAGTGCACTTTTCGTCAAATATGTTTGAAAAATTCAAACGGTCAACTTTCATTTATAACTCTGAAAATAATTCAACTTTCGCTTATTATTACTGAACTGCTTAGAAATGTTCTTGTACTTGGTTTTACCTGAACTTATATGGCCTTACATATATAAAAACACAGCTTGTTTTCTGTCTCGGATCTGTTCCTCAAGCAGATAATTCAATGTTAATGCTGCCCACTAATGCTGCGGGTATTGCACTGAAATACTTCTTGCGATATCTAAAGCTAAAAATTCGAGCCAATAAACAGTATTTCAGAAAGAATTTCATACCAAAATAATATGTCACCGAGAGAGAGAGAGAGCGAGAGAGAGAGAGAGAGAGAAAGAGAGAGAGAGATTATGATGGGGGGGGGGGGGGGGGAGTAGTAATTTGACGTCTCACGTTTATTTTTACAGCTCAAAATAAACATTCAATCCCCTTCACGAAAATTGAAAATATGCCAATCGAAAATAACTTGCAATAATTATTTGTTAATAACAATGTGTAACAGTGCTTCGTCTATATTCATCTTCAAATTCATTTAATCAATATTTGTAATTAAAAACCTCTCTAATTTGCTAGATTACATAAACTATGTAGTTGTAAACATTCTTAGTGAGTAACAATTTTTATCTCGAAAATAATTTCTTAATATATTTTTATGGATCTAAAGTAAGTAGTAATTTGATCATTAAAAGGTCTATATTAAGTGAGCCAGTCCACCTCAACGATCAATAACGTCTGTCGTTTTTTTTTTTTTTTTTTGTCTTGGCTGCCAGGCAACTCCTACCGAAATCACTCTTGTTAGATGCTTGGAAATGTCGTAGGGAAATTGCTCATACTATCCCGGCTGGCGAGCTGAGTTCGCGTCGTAGATCTTCCGCGAACGCGCACCGGAGATTTAATCTTTCCAATTGCTTCGCAGCAACCGGTCAATAATTCTTTGCTGCGGAACGAACAATGGCGAACACTTCGTTGCACAGGACTTCTCCCGTTACAAAATACCCGCGGCGAAAACGTCCATAATCTTTTAAAACGGTCGTAAATGTCAAAGCAGGTCATGAAGTCTGAGACATGTAATAAGTGGAAGAGTGCCCAAGAGTGAAATAAGTGCCCAAGGGTCCGAATTTGTTTTTGCATACGCTGCCTTACAATTATGTTCGTATTAGCAGTATCGACTTTAAAGGTCTTGATATAAAATAAGCCGCAATTTTTTTTACTCTCAGTCTATACACTTGAAATGCCTTGTTTAAGGATTATCCTAACTAGTACATAAATTTCGATGCTAACATGACTGAAATAAATAATAATACGTGTAATCATCCTGTTACCAGTTATACTTAAACTCTAACCAGGTATTAATCTATAATGAATGGTGAATTAACATGATTAATGTTAAGGAACTGCAGGGTCATTTGTCTGGAATGTGGATGGAAAATCACGTGGTATAGACTGTCTTCGCTGCTGTTGGATTTTCGCAATACTTCGACAACTATGCATTATTGTACAGCTCTAGTAAATTTTTTGCAATTTCGATGTTCTTAAATAAAAAACTAGCGTCGATATAAATTCAGTTCTTCGTTAACTTTCTATCAATATTATAATTGCATTGCATTGCACCACATGTTTTGGTATATAGCATTAAACGTTTCTTTTAATTATTTATATGAACGCGATGGGCTGTTCACTCTGTCACTTAGGAAAGAAAATTAGATTCGGACATCGTTAACTCATCTGCATAAAGTTAACAGCCGCCCAGTAACGAACCAAGCACAGTACAGTACGTTTTTTCAGCTAAGTGTGGACCAATAGAACTGCGGTAAATGGAAGTACAGAGGCCAACATAATTTCTTTTCCTGCAAGGGGGTATACAGATGGCTAATTTTAAGCGCTTCTTAAACATCTCTAAATGTGCGTGCGAGCTGAAAAAGTCAAGGAGAAGTTCGCGCTGTTATATCACCAGCAAAAAAAAAAAAACGCAGGAATTTTCGGAGAATTGATTATTTTTGACACCAGCTTCGAATGATTTCTAGATATCACGAGAATTCGTATCTTTGAATGCTGTTATATAAAATTTTAATTACGAGAAACTACTGCTTTTGCTATCTTAAAAATTAATCGAGAATATATTTTTGAACTTCTCATTTCATTTGATATTTCACTCAGCCACCATACCTTGCAGTCTTTACAGGGCTACTGTAAACATGTAACATCGTATATAAATATATATTCATTCAATTATGTTTAGACAGCTACGTGAGTTGGTGGGTATTTGCAGGTAGCATGTCTGGTTTATTTTTTTTACTGATACGAGTAGGCAGCATATGTAAAAATAAATACTGCTGGTTAGAAAGCCGTAGACCACAGAAAAGTACTATTTCTCTTGGCAAAAGAAACGTTCCTATCGCAGCACCTTCTACCACAATGCGAACTGAAAGGTTCTCGGAGACAGTATAGTTGATCGTCATGCTCATGCTGCGCAGAACCCAAACCGATAATGCTCAGAACTAAACCCATAGCATCTCATCTCATTTAAGCTGTGATGGAATTCGCAACCACAGATCACCATTCACTCTCCCTCTGTCCCTTCATTGTACACAGTGCCACGCAAAAGGCAGAAATAAGCGATCGGTGTTGTGAAAGGTGTCATAAACAGCTGAAGTGCAGGACATGTGAAGAGGACATTGATTGTGCCTTTCACTGACAAGATATTCCAAGTTGCATTCGCCTCCTTCGTTTGGATTGCAACAACACGTTGACGCCGCAACTTTGATAGGTTTTTAGAAGGTGACAAAGCAAGGTAACACTTGGTAGGTGAGTTAGAACACATTAACCTTTATAATGTTAAGTTGACTACCAAGTGGTTTGGAATCATTTTATCATCCTTTAGATGTATGCGCATGAGAAGTAAAGCACGCACATATGCTTACTGTCTTCTCACTTAACTGTATCTCCATGAAGTTAGTTGGAACGCCTGCTTATAGAGTGAGGGCCCTCAGTCAGAATTCCGGGTAGGTCACGGAGATTTTTGTCGCACTTATCAGTAGTTTACTATGTAAGCGATTTTTTTCCTAACCTACCATATTTATAAGTGTTAAGTGTAAGCCCGAGGTAGGGACGCGAGCTGATTGTGTCTCAGGGCTAACCCCATACACCTACAAGGAAAGAAAGTCATGCAAGGAGACATGCATCACTGAAGAGAGGGATTGGGCAGCCATGGCCAGCGATCGGGGCCATGACAACCTCCCTAAGTGCACCTATTGTAACCTATAGCTAAGAAGAGAGAGGGATAATCCGGCATAGCACCGTAAAAACCCTTTCGACAGAAAAGAATTCAAAATTATTTCATGCATTAAAGAAATGCTACAGGAATCACAGTGTTTGGAATCGTGCTCTTTATAGGTGGGAAAGTATGACTATAGGCTGTTAGCGATAAAATGAGAACTTTTTAAGGTCCTCCTAACAGGCATTAACCACTAGTGAATATATTTTATTGCAGCCTCAGGCATTAAATTATGAAGGCGGTGAAATGCATACATTGTGTTTATTGGTCACATTGTAAGGTTTATATTAAAAAGCAGCAGGAAGATGAAAATTGGATGAAAGGACAAATTTAGAAGAGCCTTAAAAAGTGCTTACTTTACCATGAACAGCCTATAGTAGAGAGGGGGACTATGTAAGCCATCCCTGGCAGGGATGTAGGGGTGACGACGTCCCTAGCAGGGATGTAGTGGAGGCGACGTCCCTAGCAGGGATATAGTGGAGGCGACGTCCCTAGCAGATATGTAGGGATGCGACGTCCCATGCAGGGATGTAGGGAGGCGACGTCCCTAGCAGGGATCTAGGGAGGCGACGTCCCTAGCAGGGATGTAGTGGAGGCGACGCGAAGCAACGCACTGCTTTTGAGGCAGGAGTGGGAGCTCTGCTACTGTTTTTGTGTTTGAAAAAATTAAAGAAAAAAGTTTATACATACAGCTGTTGATGTGCGCGTGTTAGTGTCGTCTTTATCGCTCCCCTGCTATCATGCCTCAAACATGCAAACTAGCTGCAGGTAGATGAGCCTTATTATTAGCTGCAAGAAGACACCACACGGAGGGACTGTGCGCGAAAGAGACGAACTGCCCAACTTACAGAGGCCGCTAGAGCGCTCTCAACTCTGGCACTTGCAGGGTGGTGCTTGGCGCAGCAGCGCAGGTCCGTGACAGGGCAGCTGCCAAACTTAACTCCGCACATAGTCTGCGCGAACTGGCTGCATTCCTAGTTTAATTCCGTTAGTTTGCGTGCATTTGTAGACCGTGGTATGTGCTGTGTTGTATAATTTATGGTGACCATGTTACTAGTAAATAAAAATAAGTGATGGTTTTTAGACAGTTAATTTAGTACCTTCAGCGAGAGGAACAGACAGTTTGTTTGAAAATTTAATTTATTTAGCTATTGCTGTACATTAATTATTGAACAAAAGCCGAAACGAAAAACGTTAACTTCTCTCTTTTCTCGCATCTTTATTGGTACTAGTGGTGCTTTTGCTGCAAAAATCTCCACTCTTGATGTTGATGAGTGTATCTAAGGCAACTCGGTTCTGTTAGATGAACCCAATGATTCGCCTAAATACGATGACGAAGCCGCTGTGAAATATGAAGACAGTCCCAGTATGACTGCAAGTGATGTTGAAAATGTGGGACTGCAACACTGTGGAGATGTTTGGAATGAAGAAATATGGTAAAGGAAAAAAAAAAAAAAAAAAAGCTTTCCCATGGATCGATTACAAGCAAAGCAAGCTAGGCTGTAAAATATGTTTTAAAGTAACTCAATGAGGTGGATTCGAGAAAGAGTGTATTTCTTTTGCTGATGAATGGGCGTTCATATTCAGTGAATTATTACGGATCGAACAAATCAGATCAGTTTAACCCACTAAGGAAAAATAACCGAACACAAGAAGCCTAATGCTCACAATACAGCACAGATAATTGTTGGAACATCTAAGAAACAGATACGCCCTTTATTTGTCTGATAATCCTTTCCTTCATTGCTTCTTAGGCATGTTTTATAATTTCATCCGCGTAATTGATTCTCTCAAAGATAAGCCTGCCACTCGAATTTTAGAGGCCCTAATTGCTATCAAGAGTAGACAGTTTTGTTCCATACCATTAACCGATAACACGAAAATACTTCCATTAACAAGCAACAACTACTGTCTATTGAATCAAATAACCTGAAAGAACAGTCTGTTTACAACCGTATCTAGCCATAGATCTACGTCAGCATCATCTCAGCCTGATATAAAGAACATTCAGTATGAAATGCTCTTGAATCAAATTAAAGTTCTTAACTGTTATCAATGACCTTCCGATTTGCCTTTAGCGTATGGCGAAGAAGAGGCACAGAATCTTTGTCTAAGGTTCAAACTTAAGGGACCATCCTTCCTACCCGCGTCGTTTTTCTCCTTTTTTGACCCAGAAGTGCGGGAGCTATAAGGGTTACGCTGGCACGCACTACAAGAGCGCCATCGCCGCTACGCGCAGGGCAGTCTGAAAAAGGCCGTTTTTAACTACATGGTAGGGCTTCAAAATAATGATTACAGCATGCATGGTAACTTTAAAGTACCATTCCGTCCTCGTCTGGGGTATGATATATTTTCGTAGGTAAACATACTGGGAGCACGTTTAACAATTTTGTCAAAAAAACTATGTAACTCAATTCAAGCACCAGACAAGAGGAACAGCACTTAACGCATCCAATATAAGAAGCATAACTTACCGGGACTATCTTGGCAACATCCACCGTTTCCCTGAAAAACTAAATGAGTTAATGAACTGCACAAAACTGATAGCGTGCACTTCAGCTGAGTGCGAACAGGAGTTTAGTTTGATGTATATCATCGTAGCTCCTACTAGGAACAGACTTTTAACATCCCTTGTATGTTTACTAATGTTCATCAAACTGCATGGACCATTCCTCTAAGACTGGAACCCCGAGCCTTACGTTTCAACGTGATTGAGATCGCACTGTTCAGCAAGTGATACCAGAACTCGTGTAGCAAAAGTACGACATCAAGATGCTGAAATAAACGTCTATGCTAGTTTGTTATAAACAGTGTCGAATGCAAATGTTTGTAAAATGCCATGTGTCAAGGTTTTAGTTTGGTAATATACGGTAGGCCGCTAATGTAACTATTGTGTGCTGTTTATCTCAAAATTTTTACATTCAAACTTTCTTCTCCCTTTTCAACCCACAGCCCCCTCCCCCTGCCCCGAAAGGGTCGGAAATATAAAGAGCCGCGGCAGTGTACAATTTTGGGACTACAATACTTGTCCCTAGGTTAGACTATAGGCATTAAGTGAGGCCATCATTAAGCGCTAATGGCAAATTCACACTTTAACCTTTCAGAATTGATAAAATGTAATAACTCTAACTAGGTTTTCAGTTACAGCTTACAATTAAACATGCATCACATTTCGCAGAGTCCTCCTTAACGATTGCGAAATTTTATCAAGTGCTGCTACGGATTGGAGGGATTTCCCCTCACATATGTTCTTAGAGAGCAGCTGAAAAGGAAATCCGTGTTTCCCGCCATTACCAAGAATCGTGATCCGCGGGGCAAAGTTTGCGGTTGTAAGCTCACTTACGACGCAGGCAAGACAGCGGAGTGAGTTATCTGTCCCAGAGTGCCGGCCGGACCGGCATTTGTCCGACACGTTGTAGGCAGGGGACTGCCGGTGTTCCCCTCCGCGTCTTCGGCGAGGCCCCCTCTTAACAAGGACTGTTTGTCAGCCGTGGGACGAGGGGGATGCCTGCGTTGGGTGTGGTCGCTCCTGGTCACGATTACACTTCCTCCTTCGCGCGATGGCCGGCCGCCTCTGACAGAAATTCGTTCTGCGCCTTAGCACGTCCCGAGCCTGCTCCCGAACATCGATTCGTTAAGGACGGCTTCCCACGCACGTGTCCGACGCTGCTCTCTCGCAACCGTAACTTCGGCTTGTCCTCTCGCGTTTGCTGTTCAGGCATCCATCCTTTCGACACTTCCCCCTCCCTCAACATCTCAAAACTCTATCTGATGAAGTCTTTCTACCATACAAGCCAATCCAGAATTACCTCTTTTCCAATGTACCGCCACGTAAATACCTCCTTATCCATCAGTATGATCAAACGTCTTCCTTCTGCAATCTGCACATAAACCAAAGTCATAGTGGACATTTAAAACATCTCATTCTTGAAAATCTTGGAAAACTACGTGTTTCAGTTGGAAAAACTAGATGTTTCAGTTTGGAAAACTAGGTGTTTCATAGGTGTCCTCCCCCACCGTAATAGAGAACACAAAGTTCCTAGGTACTTCACGCAAGATCAACCTCATGCAAGCTCCGAAATTCGTTCAAAATGTATCCCACGAACTTTGCTCCACCGTCTTATCAGACCCATAAGATTATCAGCAGACAACTCACTTGAAACTTCATCACACACTGAAAATTTTTTTGTTTCGAGCGATATGTCAATGCACGTAACTAAGCTAATCGCAATCGCTCACATTGTGTGCACCGAGAGATAAAAAAGTTGGTCTGGAAGCTAGTACAACTTCATAGTCCCTTTGAATTTTGTCTTTTCGTAAGCAGTGAACTGCTCGATTATCAGCAATTATGGGACACTGCAAAGACCCTAGAGGGGCAACATGTACCCATTTCCATACAAGGGCGACATGGGATGGCTGCCACCAAGATGATTTATGAAAGTTAATGTCAGACATTGGGATATATACAGAGTGGGGCTGAATTCTACCGACAAATTTCGTGAGGTGATTCCTTATGCAAAATTAAGTGGCAAATATATAGGACGCTTTGTACCTGAACTAAATCTTAAGGGCTTAATAAGTCCCAGAAAATGGAGATTTTGGAATGTATTTTTGCGAAATATCGTAAACCAGGTGAGATGAAAGTACAATTCGAGGAACTTTATTTTATGTTATTGGGATCTTCAACCTCAGAGCAAAGTCACAATAGTAACACTCCCCATTACGAAAATGACAGGGGTGACCGCCATCTTATTGCCGATAACGTCATTGCCGTCGGGAATCATAAACATTTGATGCTGGTTTATTGAGCAGTATGACCTACGAAACAAAATCGGTCCCCTTGTTGCAACTGCCTAGGACTCGCCGTTTTCATTTAAAACGCACACAAATATTCCGCTAAATTCCACTGCCGCGATATAGTGTCTCGTACGTAGGCAATGCGCCTTACATGCGTGTATGGAACGCATTGTTTACAGTAGGTTTTAACCTTGTCCGCCACCATCGGCTGTACTGTGGCCATACAAAATCTACTTTCAGAACCTCAAAGGTTAAATACAAAAATAGATAGTAGAACCACTTGACTAAAACATATAATCCCCTCGCAAATTACATATTTTAATTGTGATTACAAAATCCTGTAGGGAAAAACTTAACTTTATGAACCCATATTAGCAGCTCCCCTACTCCTAAGGAACAGAGTTCTCTTCTGATCAAGTCCCTCAGTAAGTCTCCTCAATGACTATGATCCTCAAAAAGTCGAAAGAAAAAAAAATGCCCTTTTTATTTCTTCTGCGCCCCGTTCTGGAAATTTTCCTAACAGTCATGTGCATAGAGCGTCCCAAGCTGCTCGCGCCGCCAATAGGCTTGTGTCATTGGAAGGGGGGGGGAGAGGGAAGCGAAGCGACGAACAAGCCCGACAATGGACACGTCGGCCGGGCAGACCAACAGTCTGACGGGGTGCTCACGCCAAGGTAAGCCTCGTCCACATCGGCGATGATCATCCACGTAGTTCACGTAGTAGCAACAGCATATGACGCGGCTATTCCTTAGTGTAGGCTCCCGGCGATAGATGGGACGACGTCACAGTACGCAGAACTCAGACAAACGCCACTTTACTGGGAGGGAAGCTGCAAGCACTTACTGGATCTGGCGGTCACTGCTTGAATATTCGTTATAATCCATTCACGGTTACTTCAGCCTTTTCTGAAGCCCTGCTAAAGTTCTCCTTGCAATATATTCCTCCGCCTCGTGCAAACTAAGCTTAGCTAAGCCTGAAAAATTACACCAGAGGGACAACGCAACACATTAGTACGCACTCAGTGTAACAGTGTTTTGTATAAGGACTATTTCTCGCCAGGAGTTACCAACATACCTATTTCCTCCCTGTTTTTATTCAAATTATTTGTAAATAAATCACTATAATTTATAGATAAAATATGAACAACATTAAATTTATCAGGGAAAAAAGTAACTTTTATGAACACAAGTACGAAAAGCTTGTGATACAGGGAATATTTAGGAAATAATTAAACACGTCATACATGGGGAGATTTTTCAAAGGTTTGATTGAAAAAAGGCCGAAAAAACCGTGAATGGACTATACTTCCTACTCTGTCAGCGCTGTTGTTGGACGACCACTTTTCGGCGAATCTGCTACATTGCCTGTGGCTTTCTATTTGTCGTACAGGGGGCTTGCTATTCGATTTCCGTGGAGCAGGTGTCTCCGGGAACCTCTGTGCAAATGTTTTCCGTATTTGTCCCTAAGTGCGTGTCTATATGTGCTGCTCAAAAAAGAATATCCATTGCTCCACGTTCATCTGCAAACAGGAAGAATTACCACTGCTTAATATTGAAATGGGTTGCGCGGCGTATTGAAAATCTTGTATGTATATCAGGAGTGATAAAAGAGAATACAGCCTCAAGGATTCTTTGTGACTAATAACGATTTCAATATAATATTTAGAATAAAAGCTTTCACTGTTTCAATTTTTTTCAATACATTTTACTGTAGAAAACTTATTTTTATTATATAAAATAGTAATTTATGTCTGGTAAGAATTTTACGCTCGTAACGCACGATTATCAAACTATTATAATATAAATTACCTACTCAAAACCTGTTTAAATATTTTTTATCTACTGTTTTTTTCTCATTTTGCAAAGGAATATTCCACGATAATGTTGCTAGTATTAATTTGACTTTAAATAAATATAGCCCATTAATGCCCTATTTCTATGCATTTAATTTGGCCAGGAGTTGAGTTACATAAGAAATAACTGCAAGAAACTGTACACATACACACACACACACACAGGATTTCGAATGTACGATTCCTTGCCCTTAGATGACGTGAAATCATCTTCGCTATTCTGTTCGACGACTGCACTACATGTGTCTTTTTATATGTTTTTGTAGTACAGACAGTAGCAATATTTCATATGTTAATAGGAACAGTAAATATTCAATACCCATAAGTCTCGAGGTTGAGATCGATGAGGAGTCTTATGAAGTGTTCAACTGCTGTACTCTGTATACGCAACCTGTTGATGGCTGCTGCCGCGGGCGGTTTAACTTCGCCTCCAATGCCGGCCTCCTCCCAACCGGCAATTATGTCATCAACACCTGCAGCAGCACTCAGAAACACCTACTGAAACGCTCCGAAATTCAATTAAATTGCCAGTTAATAACTTCCGCCAGTGCCGCGCGAAGCACGAGCGCCAAAAGATATATGTTCGGCGCCTTAACAACCACTGTGCTTCATCGTCAACGGCGCAGTCGGGGCTTCATCATGACTCTAGCCTTATGAGGGCCTTAGATTCATAAGAGGCCAAGGTAAGGGTGAAATGTTGCATCTGCAGCGACGCCTGAAAATAACTGCGCGTCGTAAGAAGAAATATATAGGATTGTATGTAAGACATCGAATATTTTCATAAGAGTAGGTAGATACCATTAGCCAACAGTCTCGCGGCAATTTATTCTAAAGTGAGCACGATGATAATGGAAATATACAGAATAGCAATGCATAAATTTCACACCATTTTTTTTTTTAAATTCTGCTTGCATAAAATTGCGCATACTCTGTACGACACAAGTGTATGATTTGAAAATTCTCAAAGCAAAACGAATTCGATAACGGTCATCCACGTCCCGCAATGATTGAATCTTCACCCGGCAAGACATCCGGAAAATAATGTAAGAGTCTCTTCATTGTTAGTACTATTTAGGGTTTCCCGTTTAATTTGCGTAAAGTGCCATGGTCATTACCTCCAGACATACGAGACTTCTTTGCTAGCTGCTATTCGAAGTGCGTTCATTTACTTTTCAGATTTCCCTCTATGCCACTACAGCATAACTTATTTTAATATTTCCACGTTGCCACCGCAACAGCCGAATTTTATCAATTCTGGGCATAATTGGAATGAAACAGTATTTTTACAATGTTCTTGAAAATAGTACATGATATAAAACTGTTGCAACATACACCTTCCCGAGAGAGGTGTAAGCCAATAAGGTAAGGCTCAATTTAATTTTGCTCTGCTACCATTTCGAAACACGTAAGAAGACGTACTAGTCACGGAAAATTATGACGTTTTTCCACAAGAGTCCTGAAACACACCCATGAGTTATTTATTTGGTAAGTAAGGTTCTTAGTGCGCAATTGACAAAGATACGTAAATTTTGTCCCTAATCTCAAGATCGGGAGCAATACAGTAGCTCATTCACTGAAGGGAAATTCGTTGATGAGATCTGCAGTGCGGATTGGATGGCGTTAATGAAGTGATATAGCGCAACAGGCGTCTTCTGGACGGTGTTTATAGTTGGCAGCCGGCAGCACCCAACACATCTTCCCGACACTGCCACTAACTCACGATCGCCAACACTGTAAATAAAAGACCCAGAACAACTTTCGATCCCTGACATTACTGGCAGTGTTCGGTACACGAAAGTCCGCCCCTCTCGCGCTATTTATAGAGCGCTCGCTACACCAGCTCGCGAAACAAGATCTGTCAGAACAGCACGACCGCTGTTCGCACGGACTATCAACGAACGTGAACTGCAACTAAGTGGGGGGAGATAAAACTGCACGCGAAATGTTACCGTAATTTTCCAGTTAGTTTCTTAAAGGTGTTGGCTGGCGGTCTTAAACTGCGTTGGTATTTTCTCAGCATCGCTCTAGGTTCGCCCTTGCTGACGCATCTTTATAGGCTGTTCACGGTAAAATGAGCACTTTAGAAAGCCCTGCTTGAGATCTACTTGTACGCACATTACGTATCCTTCCGCCTTATGTAAAATTAACACTGCCACGTGCCTCGTCACTTCATTTATGCTTCGGTCAAGTGAAACAGTGAAATTATTATAAAAGTAAATATTTTACAAACCTACTCATTTTCACACTTCGATGCATTTAAAAAAAACCAAGCCAAAGAAATAACTAAGTTATCACAAATGGTCACAAAGACGTTTTATTTGGCGTTAAGATATGGAACTACATTTCCCTCTATCATTACAAACATTACTGGCCGTATGTAACTCGTTGCGCCCGTTAAAATATATGCAGGTAGGAGCAGTGACATTTTTATAAGGTTGAGTTCAGAAGTGCTCACTTTATCGTGAACAGCCTTTAGAAGTCTGTCGGTTTTGCTCACATTTTGGTAACAGACTGGTCAGGAAGTAGTTTAGTGAGTGAGTTGTTCATAAGTTTGAGCTGAATGTAAACATCGAAATTCTTAGCAAACCAGTATTCCAATTACAAGTGAGTGGATAAATTTCGGAGAGGCATTTAACAAAATATAAATATTTCGTACGTATATAGGCTTACATAATTTGACCGCAGCATCAAGGCAAAATATCCTTTTTTTACATGATATAATTACATAAGACGACAGGCTTAGCGGTGTTTGCGTATCTTCCTTTAGTCACACGTTATATACCCAGAGACCCAACTTAAATATTGCATTTAATATTTTCAGTAACATTGCGTTTTAGCATCACTTTGAAAGGCGTGTACCACCCGAAGGAATTGTTCAGCCCATTTGTTGTAATTCAATCTTTGAACCTATTCATTCGTGACAAATATGAAGCCGTAGAATTTGTTTATGTTATTCTGTTATATGTATGATGTGCGTGTATGTACGTATGCGTGTGGGTGGGTACGTATGTGTAGGTGTGTTCGTGTGTGGGGGGTTTTTGTCTGAGAGTTAAAGAAGATATATTCCTTAGGGCAGTGTACCAAAGCAGCAGTTTATTACAAAATTATATATATATATATATATATATATATATATATATATATATATATATATATATATATATATATATATATATATAATTTTGTAATAAACTGCTGCTTTGGTACACTGCCCTAAGGAATATATATATATATATATATATATATATATATATATATATATTGTATTAAAGACTTAGTGTTACGGTAATGTGCAGCGGAATGAAGACCAGCCACTACTGCTGAACTTGTGCAAGGAAAGTAGATAAATAAACGGCTGAACTTGGGAATCATTGCAATATAAATGATTCCATTCAATTCTTTGAGGATAAATTCGCCATATTAAAAATAGTGCCCAGAATCTTTTTTTCTACATTTTTTCTCGGTTTGATGAAAAAAATTCCGCTAGAAAAAAAATAAAGACTATAAAATTTCTACAAAGATCTTTTTTTTTTTTTTTTTTTCCCCCCTCGTTTGCAGTCGTTTTCAAGTCTCGATCAAATTTATGAAAACTGACATTACTACAATTGCTTTGATAAAAATTTCGCCATCTACAACTACCTAGAATTGCATTACATTACATTTAAATCAAAAGTATATTACGTGAAAGTGGAATACAGGAACAAAACTTTATCGTACGAGTTAACATTATTAATATTTTAATCTTTTGGAACAGGCGTCCCATGAATTAAAATTATAATTATAAAACTTCATAATGAAAATAGGAATTGTGATCTTACCAATCCATGTAAATTAATATATAACCACCTTGATTAAGAAAGACCAAACACGAACTATCACTTCCGTTTCCCGTAACATAATTCTGGAACATTACCATTATATTATATTATACATCGAAATATGGTCTTTTCTCTCTCCTATTATGACCACTATCACTAAGTATTTATACAACTCTAATGTTGATTTGGAATAACAATTGTCTACAAAATGAATAATCTTCACTATTTGAGTCAATGCTTGCAGGATTTACATAACTCAGTGCCATGAACTGCCCACAAGCTGGTGCGCAGAACAGTCTATTTTCCTAGAGACAAGTCGAAAGTTTTGGCAGTTCGCTTGGCAGTTACATTGTAGCAATTATTGGATGTTTCCAGGATCAGTATTCCAGTCAGTTATTTCAGGGAAATAGATGTCCTTGCTAAGACTTCATCCCAATCTCCTGGTTTCACTGTAAAGAAACCATATCATAATGCAAATATAGGTTTTAAGTAGGTGCTTCAAAGTAAAAGGGGCAGCAGGAATATTCTCTGGCGAAATGTAAGCCGCCATTAATGCCGTAGATTTAGTAACGAATTTTCTTTGCCGTTAAGAAAGTATAGTTTCATTTTCAGGAACTTTGTAGATTCCAATATCAGCTTGTTTACTGGCAAATTCAATTTCTTCTTTTGAGACTTTTTTTTTTTTTTTTTAGCAAAAAACCAAAATAGCTTTCTAGAAGTTGTCATTTCACTGCGCTAGATTCAAACCTACTTGTTTTCCATTGCCAGGGAAACTAGGTGTTATTTTTCATTTAAGGAATTCGTCAATAAACACAGTATTTTCAAACATAACTCCAAGAACTGTTTTGTCGAGTTAATAATCCAATCATTTTCTGATAGTTAAACTACAAAACTCTTTCTTTATACCAGGAATGAATAAAGGGAAGAATGGACAGGAGCGTGTTATTTTTCACAACATAAGTATCTTCGTTTATTTGCATGATTATTGCAGTTTTACTATCACGGGGTTAGTGTTGCCTTCTGAGTGAAAAAATCTTGCATCGTACTGAAGTCAGTTCTGTGCCTACGCTCTTTATGATCCTTTCTTAGTTTTTATTGCTTTAAGAACACTTCCTTCTTAACTGTTAGTTTAATTAAATGAGTGAAATAAACTTCTGTTGAGCACATATCTAAGTGTGTCGTATGTGGGTAGAGTCTCTGGTGGATGATCACAGTGTTGTGGCCATAGAATATTATAATAGCTTTATCATCTTGTTAGCTCGCACATGAAGCGTATGAAATGAAAATTGATTCGTATGTACTGTTCAACTGCCAATAAATCTGATGAAGCAGCAAGTCACCACCAATGATATATGTATGTGTAGGTTGCTACGTTTGGAATACCTGATAGTTGGTTAGGCATTTCCCAAGTAACATTTGCAAGAGATGCATTATTCACCTGCTGCGAAACATCATGCTCCTCAACCATAGCTAATGTCAATGAACATATGACATATCTTCTAAGCTTGTCACTTCTTTCGTAGCAAAAACTAGAGACCTCCGAGATAAGTATATTGTGTTCATTGTTGAATGATCTCATTCTATCTTGTAGCCTTTTTACATGCAATGCTGACAGCTTTACCTTGTAACTTTTTGGTAAAGTTACATGTGCCTTAGGAATTTCCAGCCATTTTACTTATAATGCCATTTCCAACACATTTAGCTTCATCAGCATGTACATTTCAATATGCAATGATGAAACTAACAATAGTAATTAATAATTTGCCTTTATGGGATGTTTCACACTAGTATAGGTGTACAAGTATTTTGATGTGCTCAAAGTCCTCTCATAGGTAATTATGACATGGAATGAAAGCAACTTTTTTTTTTAAACATTTTCTAAGGAAATATTTTTGCATGGAACCTGGAGAACATTTTTTTTTTTCAGGAATTTTTAGTGACCCGCCCAATCCGCAAGGGATTCATCGCCCATCAATTGTGCAGATATCGTGACAGACATTGTCAACTGCAACCAGTAAATACCCATTTGGAGGGGGGGGGGGGTTGTTTTCGTACTGCAGCTCGTCTCTCAAATTTGATCATTTAGCTGTATGACGAATAAAATGCAAATTTGTGAAGAGTATGGATAAAGGCTCCTACACATGTTTGTCCAGCCAAGGTCAGCGCGAAGTCGGACGAGGCCAGCGACAGCGTAGACGAGTGCGGCCATCCACACGTTGGATTTGGATGTGTTCTCGGTTGGATTCCGTGAGCCAAGCTATCGCTGATGATGCAGTTTACCTAATGTGCACTTTCAGTTACTATTTGAAAGTGTACCAAACATGAACTATAAAAAATAAAAGGCCACAAAGAAGATGGTCGATACTAAGCCATCATCGTAACAGGAAAATTTGAATATTTAAATTTATCATCATTTATGCAATGTCATGGAGTCGTAGAACAAAATTGTACTGTAATGTTATTCATTAGGAATTATATACAGAGTGAATAAAGAGGTTATGCACAACATGTGTATTGTTTTTCTCCAAATTATGACCTTGCTTTGTTTGTTACTCTGCTACCATATTTACTGTTACCAAAAACAAATAACGTGGTTAAAACATACGCGTGCTGGATACAAAAGACCAACTGTAAATAATGAATAATGAGAATAAAGTTATTAATAGTTATATATGATCCAGATGGGAGTAAAGTAAATATTTACACAAGTAGTTCTTAAATGAAACTTTGATATATTTTAAATAAAAATAGTAAACATGATGTATTTTGCTGCCATAAAAAATGAATGACATGATGAAAACTTGTATGATAGCCATAAAAAAGAAAGGAGGGCCCTTACAAATAAGATTTATTGTATATGCATATTTAAATGCCAGGACATTAACCATTTAGTAAACATCAAATATTAAGTAAACAAGGTTCATATCAAGAACAAATTATTTTTTTTTAATTTTATAGTTCAATTTTTAATTAGAAAGTTTACAAACTGTTGAAAATTCACACAACGTAGCTTACCAGCACTAAGCTATGTTGTAGCACATCTAAACTACATGAGCACACAGCTGAGCTTCGGTGGTTGCCGCTAGATCGCATGAGCTTACCCAAATGGCAGTTTTCGATTAGTGATGGGAAAGCCAGTGACTTTGCTGTCACAGCCGTACTCGTGACAGTGACGATGCAGTATCGGTGACATTTATCGGTGACGGTGACTCACGGTGACTTGCGTCGTGCCCGTGGTCAGCGAGGCGAGACTGCTCCTATAGGCTGTTCACGATAAATGAGCACCATTTAAGGCCCTCCCAACAGTTATTAACCACTAATAAATTTATCTTATTACAGCCTCAGGCATTAAATTTTGAGGGTGGTGAAATGTATGCACTGTGTTTATTGGTCACATTGGAATGTTTATATTAAAAAGCAGCAGGAAGATGGAAATTTGATGAAAGGAAAAATTTAGAAGGGCCTTAAAAAGTGCTCACTTTACCGTGAACAGCCTATACCAGAGCCGTGTTATCGACCGCTCTAAGCGCAGCGGTGACAAGCAGGCCTGTAAGTGTGGCGGTGACAGGTGACTCCTCGAGCGCATCAATGTTAAATAACAAACCAAATCAGAAAAAAAATTAGCAAACCAGTAGCTTTCAATCTTACAACAAAAAAAATAATTTTTTTTTTGTTTTTCTTATTAAAGAATTTTTTTATTTGTCATATCAGTTGCCTCGCGTCTGCAAACCAGCCTGTTTATTTGGTAAAAAATGTGTTAAAAGTTTTTTTCCTCGTGAAGTATTTATAAGTTCGGAGATTCGTAAAGAGAGATTTGAATAGCTTTTATTTGCTACGAATTAAAATACAATTTTTTTTTTTTCCACAGAATTATGGCTACGACCAATATAAACAATACTATTTATGTATACACAAGCATTTCTTTAGAAAAAATTTACTGTTTTCTGATATTTATAAGCAAAATAGTTTAAAAATTCAAACAATTTTTTTTTCTTTTTTATCAAGGTGATTCTACTCACAGTGCAAATAGCTATATTTAAAGAAAACTTACATATTATTACACAGTTTTATCCTTTAAAAGATGTGATTTCCAATAAGTAAACCACTTTAACATATTAATTATGTGATATACAGTAACGCTTTATATTTTAATGGTACTTTATTTTGAAACTACAACTATCCACATTTATATCTAGGCATAACATTGGACCATAGATTAATTTGGCAACCCCACATAAATAACGCAATAAATGCAGCACTAGGCGAACTTAAACTGCTATGCCCTATTTTAAATGCAGATAACTTCCCACTAAGCAAAAAACTTTTAGTATATAAACAAATAATACTCCCAGCTATGCTATATGGATGTGAGGTATGGGGACATGCCGCAGAATTCAGATTAAAAGATTTGCAAACCATACAAAATAAATATTTGAGAGTAATAACTAACCGAGACAGATTCACACCCAATCAAACTATCCATGAGCTGCTCTCCGCAAAATACATTAAAGAAATAATTGTAGACAAAAATAAAAATCTGTATAATAATTTAGAAGGGCATGACAATAAAATTATTAAAAACTTGGGTAACTATGATCCCGCAGGCATAAGGAAATTCAAAAAACCTAAACTTATCTGAACACTGCGGAAGTAGGAATAACTAAAATTATTTTAAAAATTTAAAAAAAAATTGCATGTATACATATGTATAAAATTTAAAAAAAATGTCACAACCATATTTATACAAAAAAAAATAAAAATAAAATGGAAATTAACATACAAACAAAATTTAACAAAAAAGTTAAAATAAAAAAAATTCAAAAACCCCATAAATACTTATATTATCATGTACGCACAATGACGCACCGACTTGATAGTCTATTTCAGGTCGGGGAGAAGCTGACTACCAAGAAGGCACAAGGGGGAGGCCTGCTTTTACCAGAAATCCGACTGGACTATGGTACCAAGGGCCCCCTAAAATATGCACTAATAATAACCACTTTTTTTTTCTTCAGGTTTGCACCCTCAGTGCTCGAGGAAATTATAGGGGAAAAAAAGGAAAAAAAAATTCAAACTTTGCTTCCCCTCCCCCCCCCAACCACTTTTCTTACTTAATTATAGCAAATATATATATATATATATATATATATATATTATTTTTATTCTCAGGTAGCAGAATGGAAAAATATGGCACACAATTAAAATTACAATTAGTTTTTATAACATACCCACTTTGAGTCGTATTTCGTCCCGGAAAAAAAAAAACACTTAATTAAACAAAAAATTGAAGTGCTATCAGCACCAAAACATAAGTGTGCCATAAGTATAAGTAAAATTAAATGTTAATAAGTTAATAATATCTTTGAATTAGAGCCATCAGCGCAAACACATTTGACTATGAATTTTTTAATTCTCTCCTGCACTACACATTGAAACGATGAAACGTACCCTGTGGGCTGCCCCCGGGAGACTAGGGACGCCCCTATACAAAAAATGCGAGCTTAATTAGCACACTTACAAACAACAGACCAACATATTAGACAGACATCACGACACTAACATTCACTCCAGCCGTGAGCCTCACTCCCCCGCCGAATGCAACCACACATAACTTAATTTAAAAATAGGCAACAATTTAAACAGCCTTAACACGGGTCCGGCGCCCAAGAAACCACAGCTACACGGCGCCCTGCCGCGCTTAACCAATGATTTGAGTACGTGTCGGGGTGCATTTTGTCTTTACAAACACCCTGTGAGTTATGGGAGTCTAGGCTCCCGGCCTCACGACACATAGGTCATTCGGTGGCGTATTAGGGTTCGGCGGCGGTTTGTACGCACATTTATCACTACATTTTCGTCTGTAACTTCCCTCCATGCTACAAAAATAAATCCATTACACGAACAACAAGATTAACATAACAATCGCGTTTCTGCCAGTCGGATTCGGATAAACGTGATAAAAAAAATTGCAGCAGAGATAAACGCATGCGCGTGCATCTCCACACACTACTCTGTTTTCTTAGTGAAACTGTTCACGGGAGTACGACGCACACGCTCTGCGCAGCTTTCTCTCCTTCTCCCTTTTAAAGAATCTCCCCCCCCCCCCCCTTCCTTCGACACGCCCTGGGATCTTTGTTTTATTTTTTCCAAACCCTGCTATCCAAAAAACTGTCGCCACTGGCACTGATTTGTCACAGTCTAGCCTCGTTCCGAGTACTGAGTGAGTGCTGATATCTCTGCTGCATATTTTTATCTCGCAGTTGGCGAGAGCACTGCGCCAATCGTCCCATGAGTGCTGAAACCCTCTGTCTAAAAACTTGTGAACAACACTTCACCTTCATTTTCTTTATCTTAGCCGGGTAAACATGTCCAGTTGTTCGTCGTGGACATATTCCTCTTTTGTCGTCACCTTCCGAATTATCTATCTCAAAGAACTGGATAACATGTTTTCCAAGACGCTATTTTTACCTTGCCATCTTGAATGAAAACAAAATCTTTGTTTAACAAATTATTTCTCATGCCCTTTAAAAATATGGGGGCTATCAAAGAGTGCACTTTATGACAATCAACCTCAAAAAACCCTCCTTGGCATTCCTTATTCTGCTTAGTGTATGAGACTCTGTTTCTGAAAGGAGGTAATTGATTGCAGTCAAATTTACTGATCCTTGGTCGCACACCGTCGCAGTAACCTTCAAGCCAACTTCAAACAAGCCTCGCACAATACCTTTAATAAACTCTACGAGGTTTTCGTGGCACTTTGCACCAATATGTAGCACCCAGGCTGTTTCCACTTTCTATGTATTCCACGAACCATGAAAACAATAGCACGGTCGGAAAGTATTTGCTTTATGTTCCCTTCGCCTAAATCTTCAAAACCAATCACCTTGTCATTACCTGCATGGTAGTAAAGCCCGGACGATAAGGAAATTTCATCAAACACCAACGTGCAATACTTATCATGAGGCTTGAGCTTCCCAATAGATCCTTTCAAATGCTTCATAATGTGCGCATTCAGCCCTGGCTCAAAAGGTTCTTTCCTAAGCATTGCCATCATCGTCTTTCTACTTGGAAGAGCAAACACTTTTGCCAACAACCAATAACCTCTTCCATTCTGTTTGAAGAGAGAGAGAGAGAGAGAGAGAGAGAGAGAGAGAGAGAGAGAGAATATTTTTTTCGGATGTAGTGAGTCTATAGCCTTTCGGTTTCCTTTTCTGATTTCTTAGCTGTGAGAGCACGAAGGTTCTTGAGGTAGAATTCAAACCTGACAACAATGTCTGGAAGGTTTTAGAAGTAGCATATTTCTCTGCAGCAGAGAGCCTCTTCTTAAAACTCCAACACTTCCTTGATAAAACGTGTGCCGTCTTTTTCAGTTTTCTTACTGTACCATACATATGCCGAACTTTTGGTGTAAGATGGCTCACTTTTCTTACGCTGACTTCTTTAAGCACTGATCTCCGCTTTTTCCCTAGCAAATAAAATTATAAATTACTAACATAGTTATTAATCACAAAAATCATTGTAATGTTGTATCGTGTGGATATATATTTTTTTTTTTTACTTCTTTGGCATTCCTGAAATGTTTCATATGTTATTTCCCTTTCTTTCCTCTATGATTCAACGAGATAAATGGGTTTATTTTGAAGTGGTGCATTCTGCTACATAAAGTTACATTAGTAATACTGATTCACTGCCTCTACTAACCTCCGGTATTGTGGAGTTAATGTGAAATTAACTTCTGAAAATTCTATTATGACACTAAAGCAGTGTTCTGTTACCTGTACAAGGCATTACAATGCAAACGTTATTTTTTTTTATTTTTTACTCCATATGCATATGGATGTAAGATCCGTAAACTATTTTAGAGCCATTCGAAAATGTTTTTGCACTCAGCTGTAAACAACAAATGCTTTTGGTGTGTAGGCCACAAGTTATAATTCACAAGATTTGTATAGAAATTATGTAATATTTTTGGGACATAAAAGGTATAAGAGAAATGTAAAACGAATCACAAAAGCAGACTGGTGGCCTAACACGTAACAAATATTGAACTATATTTGCAGCAAAATACATAAAAATCCTTACATAGTTTCGTTACACATGAAACCACGTTTGTTTATAAGTAAAAAAAAATCGTAACTAATTTGTTAACTTTTGTTGCATTTATTAGGTTTCTAAAATTGAAGACAATTGCATTCTCATCAACATGGTTCCATTGCCTCTAAAACACTTTTCCTCCTGATCTCCTGCAGATAATGCATGTAATTGTGTGTTGTAGTATGATTGCAAGACATATTTGAGCATGCATTGTGCACAAAGTGGAAGTAACAGATCAGAGCCTAATTTTTTTCAAACTATGATTACATGAAGGTTACTTCTGTGTGGGCAAATATGTAATTGAAACATAGGCCTAATTTTCTTTTGTGAACGCGCGCTCACTAAAAGTCGCACACCTGAAGGTCGTGTGTACTTTTCTGTGGTATCATTTTATTCCGAAGAAATGTGCTTATTGAATTAAATAAATATTTCACATAAGAAAATAGTTTTTTTTTTTGCATCAGAATCAGTTGATTCAGAACTTCACTCAAACTGCAGCAATTCTGCATCAAAAGTGTGGGTCATCAAAATGAGTTACAAAACCAAATCAAATATGTAACGAAGTCGGAATAAAATAATGCAATAAGAAGCGAACAGGTGGCAATCAAAACCACCGTGCACAAATCCACGTCTTAATAACACAAATACAGACAGTAATGCAGCCACGAGCAGGCGGAATAACTGCCAGATAGGCCTTGCGCGTGATGCGATAGCAGCCACCCCCGTGGAACAAGGGCAATCCTGGAGGAGGTGTTCAGACAGCTGTAATAGATAGCGTGCCGGAGGGCAATCCTGGAGGAGGGGTTCAGACAGCTGTAATAGATAGCGTGCCGAAGGGCAATCCTGGAGGAGGGGTTCAGACAGCTGTAATAGATAGCGTGCCGGAGGGCAATCCTGGAGGAGGGGTTCAGACAGCTGTAATAGATAGCGTGCCGAAGGGCAATCCTGGAGGAGGGGTTCAGACAGCTGTAATAGATAGCGTGCCGAAGGGCAATCCTGGAGGAGGGGTTCAGACAGCTGTAATAGATAGCGTGCCGGAGGGCAATCCTGGAGGAGGGGTTCAGACAGCTGTAATAGATAGCGTGCCGGAGGGCAATCCTGGAGGAGGGGTTCAGACAGCTGTAATAGATAGCGTGCCGAAGGGCAATCCTGGAGGAGGGGTTCAGACAGCTGTAATAGATAGCGTGCCGAAGGGCAATCCTGGAGGAGGGGTTCAGACAGCTGTAATAGATAGCGTGCCGGAGGGCAATCCTGGAGGAGGGGTTCAGACAGCTGTAATAGATAGCGTGCCGGAGGGCAATCCTGGAGGAGGGGTTCAGACAGCTGTAATAGATAGCGTGCCGGAGGGCAATCCTGGAGGAGGGGTTCAGACAGCTGTAATAGATAGCGTGCCGGAGGGCAATCCTGGAGGAGGGGTTCAGACAGCTGTAATAGATAGCGTGCCGGAGGGCAATCCTGGAGGAGGGGTTCAGACAGCTGTAATAGATAGCGTGCCGAAGGGCAATCCTGGAGGAGGGGTTCAGACAGCTGTAATAAATAGCGTGCCGGGTTGGTGTATATTTTTATATCTGATTCATTTGGGAGAGTGAACTTTCACAAACGTAGAATTGCACTTCGGAGTGACTAAACTAAGTGTTACAAAAATATTTTTCAACCATTTCCTTCAAAATTTCAATTTTTTTAAATATATGTTTTACTGTTCCTGAAAATGAAGTCATTATTTTGAGAGGGGCATTATTCAACAAATGAATGTAAAAGTTGTTTCTATTCACTTATTTAGGTAATCCACATGAAATAAATAGTCGACATTAAACAAGTACTCTGCCTGCAGTGGAAATTCTTCGTAGTAATATGCTAAGCCTAGTTCTATCATTGGGTGGCGTATTCTGCAGAACGAACTGATTGCAATGCTTTGGTGTTTCATTGACCTTCCTGTCACATTCCATGGATATATATATATATATATATATATATATGATTTACTTTAATGTTATATATAATTTAAAACGTAGTAACTATTTGGAAAAAGGGTCTGTGTATGGTTTGTATGTATTTCTTGCTTGATTATTTGGTTCTCATCGCACTTACGTTGTGATTCAAAAGTAATATCATAGTAAATACAATTTTATAGCCAGAATAGTAATAAAGGGAAACGCCAATAATTTTATGTTTCGGTTATTACAGCTAACATTACTAGGCAAGCCTCAAGTTATTATTTGACTATTCTTATGAGGTGTCATATTCAATTTAGTAAATAATGAATGTCCTAAAGGTGCTGTGTAGAAATTATGTATCATATGCCTACCCTGTTTCTTACTGAAATACAACCTTATGCAAAGAGACTCTAACAACTTTAAAATACTCAACCTGGGGTAGACAATTGTCCTGACACAATATGTTGGATTTCAGCGGTGGATGGTGTATGCTGAACTGAATGGTCAACCTTGCTTGGTGTCCGATGGTCCACGCTGTTACATTCCATGACAGATTCAGCAAGAACTGAAACAAAAACAAAACAAATTAGGTCTGTTTTATACAGCTACTACAAAAAGTCAGCTACTCTGAAATTATCACCAGATATAAACTATATATACTATGCAGCAATTCTCCCTCCCAGAATTAATTGATTTTTTCTACTCATTATGAAACAAATACAGTAAGTTTTCATAAATATTTAGTCTTTCTTTATAAACAAAGAATTGTCATGCATCTTGTATTAATTTGTATCTTAATTTGGATGCAGCTTATAAAAATGAATGTGACAAGTGCTGTATTGCAGGCACTAATAAATTCTTTTAGAGAAAAACTACATAACATTACATTTATACCCAAAATTTGTTTTATCTCAGACCTGTTATTTTTAAGGTCAATATTTATTAAACGTAAAGCCAGTACTCAAAATTACCTCACATAACCAAGGAATTAGTTTCTACAACACTGTATTTAATCATTAAAAGTATTAGACCTGAAATGACAGTACATTTAGCCTTTCAGTACTATTCAGTGTTTGAAGTAAGGTGTGTTTCAATCCACAAATGCACACTTTGCCATGGAGGGTACAAGCGGTCATTATTCATGAAGTGATCAAGGGTAAGTGCGCAAGGACATGAGGCAATGAATTGGAACTCAGCCTTAGAAATGTTGTACTTGCAGGGCTATGAAGCTATAAATGTATTAAGACCGGACAGAAAAAGTTCTTTACTATGTCACTTAAACTGATTAAAAAACATTGGTTTGGAAAAAATTTACCAGTTTTTTTTTTCCACGGATATAATAACACGTTTCACTGCAGCATTTCTTAGGATATAGACTATATAAACAATTCCTGCATCCAGTTTAAATACACATTTTATACATTTGCTCAGTATTTCATATCCTGCCACCCTTTACTCTGGTGGGAATTGAACACTTTAATCAACCACAAAATATGTTTGACTATAAAAAAAACCACAGAAGTATTTACAATTTCATTTAACACCATTTTAGTTGCGAAAAATGTAGGCCTCACATTTTCAACTTTAATAATTTCAATAAAGTTTTCTGCTTGTATCATCTTTTGGTTATTACATTAACGAAAATATTAGTAGTTATGGCTCGAAACAAGGTATTCACACAGAACTTTGAACTTACCTGCTGAACTGCTGAAATAGATGCGCCAAAATAGGGTTAGGTTGAGTTAGGTTGTTTTGCAACATAAACTTATAAAACTTCATGGTGTCATGTTAGGTGCTTTCACTTCTCAGGCTTATTATTATGTATCAGTAGTCTAAAATATTAACATTTTTATTGTAATTAATAAAGTTGAAATTATCTACCTTTTCACTACTAAAATTATGAAAATTATTATTTTCAACATTTCTACGAGGTTTTTTTTCTAACTATTTGAACCATTTTGCGTGATTAAAAGAAATGTTCCATACCCTCTCTGGTCAGTCATATCTTAATATACAAATGAATTACAGCTTAATTACCTGACTTCCCTTCTGCTTCTTTAAGGTGATTATACATTGACGTCTGTAGATTAGAAGACCCATCATAACCTACAAGACAAAATAAATTGTGATCTCACTGCTTACCATTGGCGAAATAGTCAAACATAAGTTGGACCTTCATGATAAGTAGATTTGCTATATGCAGACTAGAAAAATTGCTGAATCCAAGGTCAATTCAGTTCAACTTTATATTATCATTTTATAAATGTTGGATGATTTTAGACTCAAAGACTACAGTACCTAGAAAGAAGAAAAAGAAAGCTACTGTTCGAAACCAAATAATCGCCGATATATTTAAAACAAATTAACGACAGAAACTCAATCACAAATTGCTACATTCATATTCACACCTACAAAACAAACGTGGTAAATGTTACTCTTCATATCACAATTTCACTTACCTGGTAAATTCAGAGCTGGAAAGAGTTGGAAGAGAGAACTTTTTCGATTTTTTACTACCAGCACTCTAGCAGAGGACACTAAAATGTTCATCACATACAAGAAAATTTTTATATAAACGGCAATATCGTCTAATCCATCGCATTTGAGATTAGCAACCCTTCGTAGCCATATGTTAAACTCATCTTCCTCATACGCAGGAAAAGTATGCCGGACAGTCCCGGGTATGTATTTACAATGAGGTAAACAATTATTGTTCCTTTTCAGCATCATGAATATAAACAATTAGCATGAGACATGAGCTGATTAGTTTACCAGCATTTTCGACTCGCAACAAAATAAGCAAACGGAAAAGAAACACACGTATCTCGTGACGTCAAATCGCGACAGTAGCGCTAGGTGTCTCTTTCCCGAACTAAAACGAGTGGGTCAGGTTAGGCCTATGATGTTTCCACCCCCAGGTGGCTGGAAACTGGGCCGGGACTCTGGTGACACGCTGTCACTGATACTTTGTAAGCTAAGTCACCTGACTTACGGTGACTTCTGAGTCACTGATCCCGAATCACAGGTAGCAAAATATCGCCCACCACTACTTTCGATGCCTTTCACGCCTAGCAAAAGCGCGAAAAGAGATGACGCGAGGTGAAAAACTAATGCGCACGAAGGACATGGAAAAAGTAAAACAAGGCTTGCAGCCGTATGCGACGGCGACACAAAAAATACGCGGGGTGTTAAAATTACACATCATGTATGAAATCGTGTGTGCTGTTAACTGCCTGGAAATTCGTTGACAACATGACTGAAGCGTATTTTGTGAGGCTGCGAGGGCAGAAAATTATGAATGTAAGAAAGCCGTCAATAAGTTAAAATGATGTAATAACTGCGATGATTATATCTCAAAATCAATCAAAATGAAATGAAATAATATCCCCAATTAAAATTAAGCTAATATAATAAAGTTATTAAACATTATATATATATAATTATTTTTTAATAGTACAAAATCTCTGAGTATCTTAGTTAAATAGTATAATCTAATATTTCAGAAAGGGTATGAAAAACTAGCTAACTGAACTTCTACAAGAACCATCAGGCGAATTGCAGAACTTTGTAATAATGTCTGACAACGACTTTGAATAACTACTTCAGAAAATCTGTCCATTAGTTTCAAAATGTAGCACGGACTTCAAAGAGTGCGTACCACCTAAAATACGACTTGTGGTGATGCTGATATATTTAGCGACTGATAACTCTTATATGAGCTTACATTGTGAATTCAAAATATCCAGTCAACTGATTTCGAAAATCATATCGGGAGTCTGCATGGCGATCATTGAAGCGTTGAAGGATATGGTAAAGGTAAAGTAACACTCAGTACTTTCTATAACAAATAATATTAATTTATATTTATAAAGTAGTCATCAATAAACAATTCTAATCTCTAAAGTAAACAATTTGTTATATAGAAACTGGCTTCTATACCCTTGGTGGTCAATCTTCTAAATTCGATTATTATCGTCAATATGATCTTCGTAATAAGCATTATGTACAATTGTGTTGACTTTTGCAGAATACGCGGTTTCATATGATAACGATTTCCATATTGTTTTACTGTGGTTAATCAATAAGACTTGTTGCGGCAAGGCTGGTTTGATTTGAAGTTTGCTGTCGTGAGTGAGATAATGTAGAACAGTATGGTAGAGAAGGTGCAGAGTTATTTGATTGTTTAGGTGGTTAATTGGGGTTGAGGACTGTAACACTATTTTTGTCTAGTGTATCTACCAGAGCAACTGTAGAAGAGTATTGTTACAAGATGCCTGAGAGGCGTATCTGAGTTTGTGAGGGAAGGAGGCCTTAAAACATAAAAGGACTAAATTTGATTTTTAATTGATTCACGGAGCTATTATTTATAGGATTAATTTATCTGTCTTCCCTAATACTCTTTTCATTTAACTGTGAACGCAATATTTAAAGTCTCCTTCAACTCTAATTGACATATTTCTTTATGTCTGGGTTTGGTAATTGACAATTAACTCATACTCATCATCACATGTTCAGTTTTACCCATTGCCATCATTTGTAATGTCTTTCACTCACTCATCCAGTCCAATAGTCCAGCCTGCAATTGTACTCTTCACTGCTCTGATGTTTGCGGTCGCAGATTCCCCACCCGCTGGTTACTTCTCTCGCCACATTATACTCTTCTCGCCTCTCTTATCGCTAGTATTCAATTGCTGAAACTCATCCATTCAAAAACTGCCTCCTCGGAATCCCGACGCTCTTTTTATAGCCACTGGCCTTGACATGGAGGGTTCGCCACACCCCGAGTCTAGCTAAGAGACACTTGAGCAGCAAACCCCTAGAAAATTCATCAGATAAATGCAAAAAATCAATACAACCAGGGTCAGCAGCATGCACCACGAAAGGGATTATCGTGTCCGCTCGCTTTTTGTAACATATATGTGGTTCACTCGCCTGTCATTCAAAACATTCCATTGATAAGCCACCGCCACTGTCATATAACTTCTTTAGCCTTCACTTCCATTCACTCGCACGGGATGCGAAGCAGCGAGCACGTAACACTGCCCCCTCCTCAAGTCTGTTCGTCCCGGACAGAATCTGCAACATCAGGACCTTCGTAGAGTGCAGTCGGTCGATGTGAACAGCATTCGGCTTCGCCCGAGATACTTGATCTTATTAATAAACCTGCAGGGGCCTTACCAACTATTTTTTAGCTTCGGGCGGTACCCTTTTTCCTCTGCTTGTTGTACAGCCGCAGCAGTTGTCCTTCTTGAAATACCTCTCCCGATATTCTCATATTCTTGCGTGTTCATACTGTCACTATTTATTCTGAGGTGCTGTCGAACAAAATCATGTATGCCAACAAGTCTGCTACGTAATTCGCTGGCATAATCTGTTGCTGCAGCTTCCTCTTATGTCGGTCAGCAAACAGCAGGTCACTACGAAGGCGTAGCTCTCTTCCAAACAGCATCGTTGATGGTGTTACCCTTTTGGACTCGCGAATTACTGAGCGGTAAGCAAGAAGAAACAATGGCACCTTTGAATACTAGTCCTTTTGGATATCTGCCACAAGGATCGACTGGTATTGCTTAAGAGTGCGGTAAAGCCTCTCGACCATTCCATCCGACTGAGAGTACAAGGCTGTAGTCCTTGTCTTTTTCATCGCAAAAATTTCAGTTACCTCTTGGAACACTGCAGCCTCAAAGTTTCTTCCCTGATCGGAATGGAGTTCTAGTGGCACCCCAAATCTCGATAAGACATGCTCTATAAGTGCATCGGCCACAGTGCATACATACTTCTTGGTTTGGGAATGGAATGGCCTCGGGCTACTTTGTAAAGTTATCTTGGGCCACCAGTAGATACCGATTACCTCTCTGTGACAGGCAAGGGGCCCAGAATGTCTACTGCCATCCTCTCGAATGGGGCTCCAACATTGTATTTCTAGAGGTGACCTCGTCCCCTGGTCCTTGGCGCTTCCTCGCAGTCATGTGTCGCACATTCAACACCAATTCCTACAGTGAAAATCGAGTTAATGGGAGTTTTCAGATTTGGGCGGCTCTTAACACCAGGGTCTTGAGAGCCGATGAGGATGAAACGAGGTATGGAGCAGCGCCGGAATGCAAAAGGCGAAAGAAACGGGAGATGCCTGAGAAAACCTGCAGATCAGCGGCATCGTCCGGCACGATTCCCACGTGAGAATTGCGGGAGTAACCCGCCGAGAATCGAATCTGGTTCGCCTTGATGGGAGGCGAGTAGTCTGGCCCCTATACCACCGCTGTGACGTGAAAATCGAGGTATGGCAGATGGAGTTATATGACAGAGACAGTAGGTACTCACTTACTCATCGTCAAACCATTGTGCAGGTACAAGTTACATATGTGCCTAAAGACTGGTCACAATAAAGTGAGCACTTTTGAAATCAACCTTAGAAAAAAATCACTGTCCCTACCTGCATATGTTTTAACGGGCGCACTGAGTGATATGCGCCCAGTAAAGTTGGTAACGATGATGGGAAATAGTTTTGTATCCTAACATCTAATAAAAAGTGTTAGGCAACCATTTCTGGTAAATTAAATTATTTCTTTCGTTTTCTGTTTTATTTATTGCATCAGTGTAAAAAAATTAGCAGATTTGTTAAATAATTACTTTTCTAATAATTTCGCAGTTTCACTTGACCGACACACGGATAAAGTGACGAGGCCCATGACAATGTTAATCTTACATAAGGCGGGAAAATACACAACATGCATATAAGTAGATCCTAAGCAAGGCTTTCAAAAGTGCTCATTTTATTGTGAATAGACTATATCAGCCACAATATCATATATCAGTCAGTTACTTGGACTAGCAAAGTCACAAGTAACCAGAAGATTACTTATATATGAGTATGGTCACTTTATCAATCACCACGTTCTCTTCTATCACGTTGAAGTAAAACTTTACTGGCATTCTGGGAAATTTTTATTGGAGTTACATTCACTAACTTATTCATTTTCATTCATTTCCAGGAAATTTTCGCTGATCAACACTTAATTCTACCTCTTTCCATTACTTGCAGTTATAATTTATATGGTTTTATGAGTATATGGTTGACATATGGTTATACGATTACTGATAATTTGTCGTTTTTCTCTTAATCTAGACAATCTCTTTTAAAACAGTTTTAAATACTGCCCAGTGAAAGGCAGCTATAATATAAATTTTAATTTAATATAAGTGGACAAATTAAAGCACTCCCTTGCATGTCGGGAGGGGACGGATGTTAAAATTCTAAGTAAACAAAACTTGATTCTAAAAGCAACTTACGCATTTATGATATTCCCCTGCGATCGACAGGTGCCGCTTTGACTAGCTCAAACACGAAAGTAATCTTTATAAAATAGTTATGCGTTGTGTTTTACGCCTTTCTTTTTATTTTCGCACCTGTTCTTCTCGCCTGTCGGGACGAGAGCTCACTGGCTGCCGCAATGAACATATGAGGTGGCCCTCGTCTCTTCACCTATCATTCCTGTGGTGGCAACACAGGCGGCTCAGATTTCCTCTCCCAGCCAGTCACTACGCATCCGTAAATGGCGTACGGCAAATAAAAAGAGAACGGAAAAAAATGTCTGGGTGGAAGTACCAGCAGGTAGACATCTGCTCTCATCTCGGGTTTCAGATGCCTCTCGGGCTGCGGTCGGGTCGCGACCACCGAACTGGATTCCTGCTGCGACTTCAGTGTCAAGGTGCCGCTGCGCCGACTGACCAGATGTTCCACTCAACAAAATACTTCTTCAGTAGTAGTGCAATAGCATTTTTAGAAAATAAAAACTGCGTGGCATTACGGAAAAGTAAAAATTATCTTCGTAAAATTTCACACGCTTCGTTTATTTTAATAACGTACTTTGAGTAAATTTTAACACAACCTTGCGTGAATTCACGGAACCTCTGAAAATTTTTTACTAAATTTGTATGTATTTCCAGCTTATAAAGATATGTCACGAAAATAATTGTCTAATGTTAATTACGCGGATGTCTGCCAGTGCACATAGTGGCCTAAAAGTCGGTATATAGAAGGTGAGTAGGTGCACAGTACGTGTTGATGGGATAGTGGTTAAACTTCAGATATTGACATTAAGTAGCTCAACGTTAAACTCAAAACCATTTACTCTGTATAAATCTGTTTAAGCTTTTAAATGTACGGAATGTCCACCATTAATTCTACAACATGCATCCAATGCGAAACACTTTGACACACAGTTCGTCACAAATTGCGGTCTGCATCAATGTCCATACAAGTTTTTGTGAAGAACGCCTTCATTTCGTCCACTGTTCAGGGTTTTCACTCGTAAACCTTACTTTTCATTACGCCTGAAAAAGAAGTCCATTGGCTTAAGGTCTGGTGAACGTGGAGGCCAGTCAATGCTGCCTCGTTGTCCGATCCAATGATGTAGAAATACATCGTCAAGATAGTGACTTACCACCGACGCACAATGAGGAGTTCTACCATCTTGTTGGAAGTATAGTTCATTGAAGTTTGTCCTAGTTCTGAATTGGGACACTACCACGTCGCGCAACATATTTAGGAAATTTTTACCATCAACAGTACCATGAAAGAAATTTGGCCCTACAACACCTTCAATGGAAATTGCACCCCATACTGTTACGCCTGGCTGGTTAAGTTGCATTTGGATAGTCAAACGAGATTTTTCTTCGGTCCAATAAACACAGTTATGTCTGTTCAAGTGGACGACAACTTAAAACAGGCCGCGTCTAACCAGACGATCATATCCAGTAGGTCTGGTTCTCCAGAGATTTGGTAACACATGATTTCACATGATTGCAATCGCTGTTCTGGATCGTCCTCCAGCAAACCATGTAATAGTTTTGGTCGGTACAGCTTAGAACTGATTTGTTTCAGTAGACTATGCGTTGCAGTGATATTCTTGGCAAGTACAGTTCCTGTGCTGCTTGCCGTGTAGACTTTTTTCGGACTGTTAACAAATATCAAGCGACCTTTCATCTCATTTTCCTCTGTCATGGAGATGCTAGAACGCCCAGGGTGAATTCGTCAATGAACCTCTTGCACCGGACTTGTCACTGACATGATAAATGGTCAGACGTGTCGGTGGGGGAGTATTAAAAGCATCTTCCCATGCCTTGCGTACCCTCTCGACATTTTCAATTCGCCAACATGCCTTCAAAATCCGCTTAATTTCGTCTTCACATAAGTTCCCTACATTGTCCACAATACCTGCAACAAAAATAAAACAAATAATAACTAACAAATAGGGAAAATTTAAATATTTAGAGCATTTGGTTTTGGAACGAAATTTGAACACGTCTTAAACAGTTTAAAGCCAATAGTTCTTATAAAACACTAACACTCGCATTAACAACAAAATGAAGTGTTCGCAAAAATAGTAAAGCTCTGAAAAGTGGTGTAGGCCTATACACAGTATGTGTATACATGAGTATCGTATCAACAATCCTCAAAATATGAAACCTGCGTCACTGTTTTACGCTACAGTAGAATATCACGCCAGGATTTTTATCTGCTATAAATTACTAAAGATGTTTCGGCGGTCAATTAAACTACAGGAAAATACTTTTTTTAATGCATCGTGCAGAGTATTTAAATTTCTATTAGATAAATGTTATATCTGAATACGTATATGTGTGAAACATACGGCTTTTTTTTTTTTTACGTAAAGATGTATATCTTTGTGAGCAATAATACAACAGGAACTCTTAGGAATGATTAGAAAAATGTAATAAATTCATCTAAGCTTTTACTTTTGTATGTTTTCTTTTCGGATTGGTAGAAGAATATAAATGGCGGATATGGCATAAGGTAACAGCGAAGTCGGAGCTGGGGCCGACCGCCATTATGTTTCCGGCCGCCATCTTGTTTTCGGTCACTATCTTGTCCACCATTTTGGGTTTCATGCTGTTTTATGACGTCCACGCCTGTGGTAACAGTGAAGTGTCTGCGCATGTGCATGCATGTGGTACAGACATCATGCTCTGTCATTCTCGTCTAAAAGGACATATATTTCGGGAGGCATTCAATGTGTTCAGGCCCCTACCATTCTGTACTCTATTTTCTTCTACTTCATACATCGGCTGAGCAGGAGCATGTGGTGTAGATTAGTGTGTGGATTGATGTTTGGATTGGTGTGTGGATTGATGTATGGGTTGTTGTGTGGATTGTTGTGTGTGTGTATTTTCACTTTGCATTAAAAGTGCCTAGTACCACAGCGGGCCCCCGCCATGTTTCCCAATTTGTCGTTGCGCAACTTGAAAGTTGTACAGGCCGTCCGCGGAGGGATACAAGGAAAATAGTTCCCAAAATCTTATGTAAGCTAGAAACGCACATACTTCCTTCCACCCCCCCCCCCCCCCCTCCTTCTGCATGCGAAGCTTGGTGCACTCGTAGCTCATGGCCGTAGATATGCGCTGTTACAGTCAATGGCTGCAGAAATTGGCCGCTGCGATGTAACAAATCACTAGATTAAACACATGTCCCCGAGGACATACGCCACTATAGGTCATTTATAATAAGTTAGTCTAATTAAATTTAACCTTATCGCTCTCCACGGGATCGTACCCTCTCTTCCGGAACGCGTTAAAGGCAGTGGGCGTTGGCGCTGCTAATACCTATTGACAACTCACTCTCTTTTCTTTTAGTTTTCAGGAATCGACTGGCAACGATTGGGGGGGGGGGGGGGACGCCCAATAGTGCCTCTTCCCTCATCAGGGTGGTGTGCAAACACCACTTTGTTGGTTACAGACCAGAGCAAATTTATGAAATAAACGACCCGCCATTCTCTACTAGTTTTTCTCCCCTCTAATAATAACGTGTTTTCAAACACTCTGTCTCCTGTAGCATTTCTTTTTAATGCATGTAACATTTTTGAAATATTTCCTGTCGGAAGGGTTTTTTACGTCTCTCTTGACGGTTTTTCCCTTGCTCTTTTAGTTATAGTTTAACTATAGGCACACTTAGGAAGGTAGCCATGGCCCCAAAGTGCAGGCCATGGCTGCCCAATCCCTCTTTGTCGCGATGCATGTCTCCTTGCATGATTTCCTTCCTTGTAGTCGTAAGGGGTTAGCCCAGGGGTGCACTAAAATCCCGTCGTTCTTCCTTCGGGCTTCCATTCCACCTAACACTTAAATTAAGGTAGATTAGAAAAAAATCTTCCTTCCATTCTGCTTTGTGAATTTGCTTCGTGCGAGTCTGAGCGTTTCTCTTCTATGGTCATCTTGCCTATGCTTCCAGTCGCGCGACGACCAATTGGGAAGCATGGTGGGGGCTCGCCGTGGTGATGTGCGGCTCCGCCAAGCCATGTGGTTTTAACACGAAAGCGCGTCACCGCAATTTGCACGTGCTGTCCGCGATCATCTTGACGAATGATTCGGGTGGTGGTGGATCGGCCGTGATGGCCCGATTGATTGGCCGGCTTATACCCGGTTGCACCAACATCCTCCCTGATCCGAGATCAAATGATCCTAGTTCCGAACTAGGATCCAGTTTGATCTTGGTTCCAATGTAAAAGTGTTGCACCAACGAAATTTCATGATTCTTGATCTCAGATTCTTCGATCTTCTGTTCCAAAGTGAGACATCGAGATTAAGTTCGAGACAAATTTTGCTATTGGTTCGTAATATATGACGTCATAGAAGTAGGCATATTTTTCGCTATATGTGCGATGTTTTATCTGTTTTAAGTGAATTATTGCTGTACGAATTTTACTGAATAATATTCAAGTGCGTATAACGTTGTTTTAATTTCCCAAGAAAACAATCGCACGTAGTTCTATATGTTGGCGTATTTTCAAACTATATTTGTCGACGATGGCTGCTGATCTCGGATCGAGATTCCGAACCGCAAATTTCGGTGGTTCGAAATGAACTTCATCTCTATCTCCAGCCCAGTTCCGAACTCTAATGGTGCAACAGTTTTCTGTGTCAATCTTAGATCCGACCTCGCATCGAGTTTCGAACCACGATGGTGTAACCGGGTATTAGACGTTCGCAGGATTTGTCGGCGCTCGATTATTTCCTTTGGGGCCACGTGAAGAGTCTGGTTTACGACACCCCGGTGGAGTCCTAGGAGGATCTGCTTGCGCGGGTTATGGCAGTGGCACTAATGTTTGTGAGCAAGTGTAGCATTAAGTGATAACAGGCGCGATATTTGCATCGAAGTGGGTGGTCGCCACGTCGATGTAAGTGGACGCAGAAACATTGTAATAACAACATACGTTCTCCTCTCCGCTTATCGATGCAGCGGACACGGGACATGCCCACTCGTGTTGATGTTTGGCTTTTATCGAGGGAGCGATACTTTTCCAGACGTGAGGTTCCTATACAAAATGTCCTCTCAGTATCCCATACAAGCCCTCGACATGTGTAAATAATTAGGCGTAAGCAAGAATTCTGCAGAATTCAGTTTTAACCCACTTCCCTAGGAAAGATAGGCTTGTACAATAATGCGAATGTATGTCTGTAATGTATGTAACCAACTTCCCCCCCCCCCACCAAAAAAAAAAATTTAACTCGTTACCCGAATTTCACCTAACTCAATACACATATAGTACTTAGTAAGGAAATCTCACCTTTATAATTTTATATCACTAATTTTTTTATCACTACATTCGCTTATTATGAAAACGGCGCCCATTTTTATATTTAGGGCATAATTTCTTATCTCTGGAACCCTTCAGCCAAATTAAACAGAAATTCATATTTTGACACTTGTCATGTAAATATTTAACTTCGGGAGGTAAGTAGTAGAGCATAGTTTGTTTATGGCGAGGATACATGATAGGGATCTGGGATCTGGCCGTCATGATGGATTTTTCTTTCAAAAATCGTTCATTTTCACACAAAAATCGTACGTTTTAGCCTGAAAATGCCTTAAAATGTCACTTGTTTCCCTAAAATTTTCCTGTTTATTCCATGTTGCAAAAAAACGGCTCCTCCCAAAGAGGCTATTTTCATTTATCTTCTCTAACAGGGATCAGTGACTCCGGTGGACTTGGAGCCAGGAGAGCAGGATTTAGGATTTTTTTTGCATGTTTTAGCCCAAAAAAAACTTTGAAATCACTCCTTTTAACAGGGTCGGGGTCCGCCTCGGGATCCGACCACAATTCCGTTTCCAAATTACTCACATTCGTCCGACTGTTATCCAGGACTTTTATTTTCCCCCGCTCTGTCATTCCGGTCACGCGTCCGTCATATTGGATTCCGCCATGTTACTAGCCAGTACGCCGCCATATTTGTATCCAGTACGCCACCATCTTGATTTTTTCGATCGTCATTTGTTTATACGATACTGGAGGCCATCATCTTGGTAGATGACCGCCATCTTGGTAGGTGACCGCCATTTTGGTAGGTGACCGCCATCTTGGTAGGGGACGACTATCTTGGTAGGCGACAAGCATCTTGCTAGGCAACTACCATCTTGGTACACATCACCCATCTGCATTATAAGAAGCGAATACCATGACATTGACCCCATGACCTTGTTTAACCTTGAAATTCAGAAACTCCAGAAAAAATACCTAAAAGTCAACAAGCATAATACATTACAGACTACTGCCACCACAATAGCTGCATACGACACTGACCTTGACCCCATGACCTTGATTTCCATATAAATTAAAAAACTACAAGAAAAATACATAAAAGTCAACCAGCCTAATATATAACAGGCTACCATTGTCATGTTAGATACAGACTGTCTAGGCCCTAACCCCATGACCTTGAATAGCCTTGAAAATAAAAACTCGAGAATAATGCATGAAAGTCAGCAAGCATAATACATTACAGACTACTACAACTATGTTAGATGCAGGCTACATCGACCTTTACCCCATAACCTTTAAAATTAAAAACTCGAGAAGAAATACATAAAAGTCAACAAGCATAATACATTACATGCTACTACCACCATATTATATACAGACTACTTAGACATTGGCCCCGTGACCTTTAATGACATTGAAAATAAAAACTCGAGAAAAATACACAAAAGTCAAAAAGCATAATACATTACAGGATACCACCACCATATTAGATGCAGACTACCTCTACCTTGACCCAATGACATTAAATGACCTTGGAAATTAAAACTCTAGAAAAAATACACAAAAGTCAACAAGCATAATACAGTACAGGCTACCACCATATTATAGGCAGACTACCACTACCTTGACCCCATGACCTTGAATGACCCTGAAAATAAAAACTCAAGAAATAATAAATAAAAGTCAACAAGGATAATACTTTACAGACTACCACCACCATATTAGATGCAGACTAACTCCACCTTGACTGCATGACCTTGAATGGTATTGAAAATAAAAAATTATAAAAATACATAAAAGTCAACTAACATAATACATCACAGACTACCTTGATTTTAACCCCATGACCTCGAATGACCTGAAAACAAAAACTCGAGAAAAAAATCCATGTGAAGAGGCAGAAGCTAGTCGATACGATACACCTTCGACTCAGCTGCTGTAAAATTAAACCTCTCAGTTTACCTACCTACTGCTCATGATATATAAGTGATGTGTGCAAACCCTATGACATCATATTGGCTTTGAACCAATCGTACTGTACCATTAATACACTGTGCAGACACCGACCAGCCAATCACCAAGTTACCACGTAATTGCAGCTAACCAATCACATGCGAGCATTGAGACATCACACACATGCAGGTAGGCAGGCATTAGATGCTAGTTCCTTGATCACATTACCATGCACTTATATCTTCAACAGTTTCTTCCAGACAAGTTCGCATTCACCTATAAATTATTGTCACACTTAAAGTAGACAACTGACTCCTGTTGTCGGGCCGACCCCCTCACAAGACTGACCCATGACCCATTGACCCACTGACCCATCGACCCATAGAACCCATCGGCCCATTGGTCCATCGAGCATTGGCCCATAATGACCCATTTGAAGAGCAAAATGACCAATTTTTTTTAGAGAATTTCTTAATCTAAGAAAAAATCGTAAGATCATGGTGGCGGCTTCGTCTACGAAGAAGCTGAAGTCGGGGCAAGCCTCTACTTCAGCCACCATCCCTCCCACCCCTACTCCAGAAGCAGTCTGCGCCCGAAAAGCTAGTTATTCTCCAAGGCCACTCATCGCCAGCCCGGAGCACGTTTTTTTTCTTCTAATATCTCGAGAAGTGGCCTATCCACACAACTCACCCTTGCTGCCGATTTAATGTCACGCAAGGGCCTGGCGTATTCCCAGCGAATTAGAATTTTGCTACCGAACTCCTGCCGATGACATTTTATATCCCTGAAATAAAGTCTCTTTAATTCCCGAGATAATCCCCAGATTTAACATTCCAACAGTAAGTATATATTTTAACCCAGCAAACTATGATTTTAAAAATCACACAGAAATACAAGACATATTCTATGTTAAGTAAAAATCAATTCCAAATTTATTTAGGAAAGGCAGTCGACTACAGCGACCCGTTTTTTTTTTTTAATTTACTTTTTTTAAATTTTTTTTTACAAAATATAAGGGGACGAGTCCTTCTAAAATCTCGTGGACAATACCAGGTAACGGATAGACGAGAATTGAGTGTATTTGGGGAGCGTGCGAAACTTAGGTCTCGAGAGCCAATGTGGGTGAAGCGAGGTGAGTATGGAGCAGCGCCGGGCCAGGCCGCACGCAACTGCGGAAATGAGAGAGATGTCCGATGAAACCCTTATATCAGTGGCAACATCTAACACGGCTTCCACACGTTGCCAATTTCTTATGTTTATGGTGTGACCTGCCCGGGGAGGCGAGCGTTCTTACCGTTCAACCAATGCGACCCCTCTCTTTATGTCTAACCAAAAACTTTCCAACAGCAAAACGTATTCCATCTAACATAAAATGTATATATTTGAATTTATTTTAACAGTTTTCTACGTAAGTTTGACGAAACAGTGCGTAAAAAGGCGGAAATCATGTTGTTCGGAGTCGGAATATAGCGATTTTCAACATTATTCTTACTTTTACTAAAAGGTCCAAATTCTTGTAAATTTACGGGAAAACGGCGGCCATTTTGAATCCTTACAGTATATAAGGAGTGATAAATTATTTTTTCTCCGACTTAACTCGGCATCTGTTAAGGTCACTTCGTGTGCATATGCGTGCGTGTGCATTGCACTAGCACAGATAACGATGCCAGGCGTCCACTGCAACAGCAGGCGTCTACACCAACGGGAAGCTTCGACATCAACGGCAAGCGTTGATACTGTGAACGATGCCAGGCGTCCATCACGTCGACTACAAAGCCAGGCGTGCATCACGTCTACTACAGCTCCATACGTTCACTACAACTACAGGTATTTACTACAACTTCGCTACATCTAGATCATCATCAACGCAGAATCTACAAGGGGATTCATCTCTGCATTAGCTCGCAAACAGGTACAATGCATCAAGGGCACTGCTGTGAAAATTGTGACTATGAATACGTTGAAACGTTTAATGCTATTTTAGTTTATGGGAAGGCGAAAACCTTATTGAGTTTAGCCTGTTCCCAACTGCGAGTGTTGCCTAAAGAATTTATAATTTATTTTGTGTGCCATCAAATAAAATTAGTGTATTCGTTCCTGGATGAGGCTGAACATTTACAAACTGATGAGGATATTGTATCCTATTTACCTTGCAATGACTGTCCTTACGGAATGCCTGCCGATGCTAATGATGGGAGCTTGCAAGGTATGCGGAGGGATTGTATGTCGTGCAGGTTGGAATAGCTACTTGAAGCTAGAATCATTCCAGATACAGCAATGGACTCATCCGGAGTCGATGAATGAGATTCCGAGGCGAGCACTGTCATCTTGTAAAATGTTATATATATATATGAGAGAGAGAGAGCGAGAGAGAATTCTTAGTAAATAGTGTATATAGGAATAATGTAAAAATGATGTGCTATGCTCAGGGTTTCGAAAACTACCAAGACCACTCCTTTGTAACTAAGGAGCTTCCTATTTCTTATGCAACCGATACTAATGACTCTAAAGTACTATGCTTTAAATCTCTCAGACCTTGGTATAGTTTAAAACCTGAAGTTAAAATGATGTTTCGGGAACAGACTTACGAGATACATAACCTGAAATGGGACTCTGGTGATATAGCTTATGAAGAGCGTTTTCAATATGTAAATTAAGTGTTACTCGAAGACTATCCCATATACGTGATTGGAAAAATGCAGAAGGAAATTTTAAAAACTTAAACCAATGCAAAAGTAATAAATACCAGAAGATACCACGACTGTTCGAGTATTGATTGTTCGAGTATTGATTCAATAGTCAAACACTATAATACAAATCACTGTGAGGAAAAAAAATTCTACTCACAATGTCAAAGTGAAGCTTTAAGAGAATATTTAAATCGACATCTTACCTATGTGTAGAGATATAATTATTTTTTTGGAATATATAGTTTGTTCCAGGTAGCGTAAGATTTCGAAAAAAAATGAAGAAATTCGACCCAGAGAATACATATTCCACTATTTTTCGAGGACACAAGAAAGTATGGTTCCAGTCTTTAGGCAATATATACTTCCAAACACAGATGTGCAGCAGAGATGAACATTGGAATTTCTCAAAAAGTTGTGGAGAAAAACTCTATAAAGAACGAGTGCTGTGTGATGAAGAAGAAGACTGCCTTGTTTTTAATATGTGGGCTGACAGCGAAGTGCCCTATTCTTCTTGGGGTCTATGTTTTAAAAATCGCAGAACAGAAATAACCAAAGAACCAGGTTTTTATCAAATAAAATATAAATTGATTACAGAATTTTACAACACCACCACCACCAACTTATGGACTGAGACATGTAATAATAAGGAACACATCACGCAAATACAAGGCAGTAGTGCACTTTTACGAGCACCATGTGGAATGTGGGACTGTGATGTTTGAAACAGCATTGTTTCTGTCAGTAAATTTGATCTAACAAAGTTATCTTTGAAGAACTAATTTTACCACAAACTGGAAGAACATCTGTCCCAAATAAAGAAAGAGAATCGTACACCAGAGATTCAGTTACGATGGATAGGTTCGACTCATAATTCAGTATGCTAGTGTTACTCTAAGATTCAGGCGAGTGTGGTTTAGAATTGAAGATGAAGATAGTCCATTACAGATACAGATGTGCAATGGAGATGAACATTGGCGTTTCTTGTTAATCAGTCCAACAGAAACTTTTAAAGTTTTCGACGTATGTTATGGACGAAGTTACTGTCCTTTATATAATTTACGTTTACATTACATACATTGTTCCTTGCTAATTCTTCTCAGTCGAGTGTTGGATCTCATAGTAGCAACATTATGTATTTTTAACCTGCAAATCATTATGTCAGTGTCAAACAAGGAAAGTCTAATATAACTTACGCCCTATGGTGCAATGGTATTTTGCAAGAATTTACGGAGACTTGCAACAATATTTTTCATTTTAAAGTAATTTATTTTACTCTAGGAGATTAAAAGAGTCACGGACATATACGGTACAGTGACAACAAGAAATGTCCAGTGTTTCATATGACTGCAAACATACCTCTTCCATCTACTATTGAAGATGTATAGTCTCATTATGTTAAATCATATCTTGAATTGTAGAAAGCATGGTTTTACACACCCCTAATTGTAAAGATGTTTGTGTGCAAACAGACAGATTAAAGCCAGAGCATAATAAATGCTCACTCCTTGAAAGCAGAGGTCAAGAAGAGGATCTGGATCCAATTTTAAGAAAATGCATGAAAACTTTGTTCACGAAAGTTGCTAACAGTTTATAAAAAATTACTTATCTGTAAAGAAATAACGTTGTATACATTTTGAATCAATATTTTGTGTTATCCTGTAGTTGTTTCGAAGCAAGGTGTAATTGTTGTACATAAACTTTTGGATCTTCCAAAATTTTTTGAAATCATTTGTGTGACATTCTGTATTTGTTTATGGGTTTATAATTTGTTTCTTGAAAATGTTGTAAATATATTGCGAATTCACTTGTGTTTGTTTAGCATGGAAATGTTTGGAGCGAAATTTCTACTCTCTTAAATATTTTTGAAACATAGCATATTTCTTATGTAGAAATAATAATAATAATAAATGTCTGTATATATTTTGTAAATAAACATGATGTAAAATGAATGCCTTTTGTGCATTTATTTAACCTATTTCTTATAAAAATTGAACTTGTTTTGGTACGAAAATTATTTTCACGAGAGAGAGAAAGAGAGAGATTATTAAATTTTCTATTTAAAAAACATATTGCAATAACAAGAAAGATTCATGGAAAGAAAAAAATAAATCGTATAAGAAACCGACTATTAGTTGGCCAAAAATATTATTCAACTAAAGATACAATTGAATCTGACAAAAAAAAAATGTCTGCTGTAAAAAAATTATAAATACACATAAAAGAGTTTATTCTTTCGCCAGCCTCCAGAGAGTGATTATATTATACAAGGAGGTTCTGGGTTCGAATCACAGATAAGGCATGGCAGATTGTAACATATACGTTGTGGTTTCGATTCATTGCTGAGACATGGTTGATATAAGTTGGGTTCAAATCTTGCTTAGATCATGTACGATTATAATCTACTTTCTCACTTTCACTGTTGGATAGCTATGATTGTAATATATAGATTCTGGCTTAGATTCCTGGTTAGGTTTTGTATGATATTAGGTCGTTTGTAAGTCAGTAATCATAAACCATGTTAACTAAAAGGATTAATCAGTTTAATACAGATTTACTAATAATTGAGAGAACAAATAGGAATTAATTCGTATACCTAAAAGAGTCCTGAATCATAGTATTAAACCCATTACACCTAGTACTGCAAAAAGTTTGTATTGTAATGACAATTTTTTGCGTAATAAATTGTTAAATAAAAACTTAATTAAAACCTAATGGCTTAAAACCGAACAATAACTTCTTAAATTCAAATATAACCGTTAAAATTCAGCATATTCATGCTAAAATCCTAAAACATGTTAAATAGTTATAACTTGTGTTGAAATAGTTTAAAATTTAATTAAAATATCTTAAAACATGTTAGTCATCCATTTGATATCCATTTCAGGCGAATAGTGTTATTTAAATTTTTGCAACAAGGGAGGCTGGTGAGGGTATTAATAGAGGTATGCACCGACTGGAGCTCATTTGCTGCTGTGCCTTCATTGGGTCAAGACCTCCTCTCTCCTCCAGTGCGTGAAAGTGTACCGAGCTTCAGCCTTGTGAACCGGTCTGTGGTGCTAGGGTGTCTAGTTCAAGGGCATCAGCCGCCTTCTTGCTATTTACCTCTGCTTGTCTGTTCTGCAGCGGGGCTTGGCGACCAAGGGGACCTGCCTGCCCATCGTTTCTGCCGCGATGGTGAAAGTAAACCTCCTCGCCTACTGGAGAAGTCACCCGCGGAGCTCGCTTGGGACTGTGATCGCCCGACCATTTGCTAGCCTGCCGGGCTAGGCTCCCACGAAGCTATTGAGAAATTGTGAGCACCCGCCTGCTAACCTGTTGGGGTAGGACCCGACGCTTACTTAACATAGCGCCCTACCTTTCAGCTCGACTGTCCTGGGTTCGGGCTCTAGTTTCACACTCACCATCTTCGCACAAGAGTTTAAGTAAATTAATAATTATAAATATAAAAATTCTGGGTTTTCGGTATTTTGTTCAAAAATTTTCGTGTTTTCTTTTAACTTCGAATAAACTGCATAAATTTCATTCGACTTTTTATCGATTTGAATGACTGGTCTTTGAAATCGTAAAACAAGTATTTAAAATCGTTAAACTTTTTATTAAATTGAATGATTGGTCTTTGAAATCGCAAAACAAGTCTTTGGAATTGTAAAGCTTTTTATTAAATTGAATGATTGGTCTTTGTAATTGTAAAATAAGTCTTTATAATCGTATTTTGGTTAGGCAGGTGTGGGTGAGAATGTATGACTTCGAGTGTGAGTGCAGGGAAAGGTGGTAAAAATTTAATTCTATATGTAATTTTTATGTATATTTCAGTTTATTTAGCAGAGTTGAAAGGGTTATACAGGTGAATCGCCAATAGTAGATACTGCACTACTGTAAAGTATTACAAGTTTGAATTTAAGTAAAATGACTTGAATGTGCATGTAGGTTTTTAAAGTTGTAAAAGTATTACACATTCATTTTTAAAGTGTAAAATAATTGCATTTTAACTATTTTTATGTATTTGTTAGAAAATTTAGATGCATTTTATAATGTCTTTAGTGTAACAGATTAAATACCCTTGCTATAACTTTCATTATTAAACTTATTTTAAGAAAATTTATAAAAATATTTTGTTTAGAGTAAATAATTTTTACTGTACCCTAGAACGCATGTTTTGACAGTGTAATATTGATAAAAAAAATTACTGTGTAATACTCATAAATGCTTTTGATGGTGTACCATAGAAAGTGTTTTTTGATGGTGTAATATTGATAAAATTTAAAAGATTTAAAAAAACTATTAAAAAATGTAAATTTGTTTTCTCACACAAATAATGTTTAAACTGGGCTTAAAATTCAATCTCGTATTGTAAAGGAAAGCCACACGCCTGGGCCAAAAGGTAAAATTTTGTGAAACACGAGGGCGAGACAGCTCGTAAGCGTGGTCAATTCTATACTGGAGATGGTCTGCGGACAAAAAGTTGTCGGAGCGATGAGGCTGGAGGGGAAGTGTCAACTCCTTTCTTCCCCTCCCCCGGCTCATCACAGAGACAACTGCAGCATCTATGCGATGAGTCGTTTGAGGGGAAAGGGAGAATGTTGAGTGTGTGGGGGTTGTCCAGCAGGCGTGGGAGGGGAGAGTTGCTAGATGGTGGCGTACGTAGATGCTAGTGGTAGGTTACTTTAACAATTCTCTCATTCTCTCGTCTATCCAGCTCCGTGCGGACCAGCCTCGCTTGTTCCACACTCACATCTTACACTGCTCTCAACCTTAACGTGCTTGTGGCCGGTCAGGCAGGCGAGACCTTGCCCTGTCTATTCCCTATTGTGTTTCATTTCTCCTCGCCTGCTAGCTACCTCCTCTCGTCCACGTTTAAAGTATTTTAAACCCGCTAAATTTTTAGTCACAGCTCTTGCTCCTGTCTTTCCCCAACAAACATAAAATATCAAATTAAGAAAAACATTTTGCCCTTTTGTCTAGGATGTTAGTAATAAAATTATTTTTTTCAAACTATAATATGTGTATGTGTGTGTTATTAAGAGTGTTTTATTTTTTCAGAATCACGAAACACCTACATATAATTTTATTTTATTGTAGTGTTGTAAGTTTTATATCGGGTAAACTAACAAAAGTTTTTAGTTAGGTGAAAATGGGTGAGCATAAGCAATCCAGTATTGACATCTTGCTTGAAGATCTTTACGTAAGCAATTCCGATTCGGAATCGCAGATGGAAAGACAAACAAGCTGTCGAGACAGTGACCCTTCGCCTAAGCAGAAACAAGTTAATCTTTTAGCAGATAATATCTACTTAAGTGATTCGAGTACGGATTCGCTTACGGAGAGACTGATTACACCCAAAGGTCAAAATGTGTCATGAGGTTTTGAATATCGAAGGTATATTGGCACCTGTAGTCATACAGGATATTCGCAAGTTCGAGGAGAACAATTTTATTTTTATCAATGTCTACTGTGTGGTGGACAAAGATAGCAATATAATTGACTAAACTTGTGATAAGGGCTGGGTTGTAGTACCCATGCATATTTCTCCTGTGCGCCATGACAAACATGTAAATATTTTGGCGATTTGCATGAGTGGAAAATTCTGCTCGTTTGCATTTTGTCTGTATTAGAAATTTGTCATGGGTGGTTGGTAGTCAGCTGAATACGAAACAACACAAAATACATGTTTGTTATCGCTGTCTCCAATACTTTGTTAGTGAGGAGAAACTCGCAAGTCACAGTATTCTTTGCCAGCAACAAAAAGCTGTTCGCAGTACTTTCCCCACTGGGAATGACAAGTATTTGGAATTTAAATAATTACAACAAACAGCAGACATCGGGTTTCGTCGCCTATTGCGACATCGAAAGTTGCCTGTAACCCATCTCCACTTGCCTGTTACCCAGTTTTCAAAAATACATGCGGAAGCCAACAGTGTTTACATGGGTGAGGATTACAACCCCAGTATGGCATCGAAATATATATGCTATTTCGGCAACAGCAGGCTGTACAGTCACATGATGTGGTCCAAGCTACCGGTTGGTAATTTCGAGTGGATTGAGGCTAATGTGTTTTCAACATGGGATTTTGTAAACATGGTGAATGACCGTACACTTGAATTTTCGCAGAAGTTGGTCTGTCTTTTCCGGAGTAGTGTCATGATTAACTATCTGATCTGCCATTGGCCCCAGAAAATGGCGGACCCCCCGAAAGGCTCGCATGAGAAACTTCTTTAAACACTCGTGCTGCGAAATATATATGTTTTACATGAGGATGCACTGAGGCAGTACTTGACGTATGGGATCAAAGTTGACCTTGTTCATCACGATTTACGTTTTGAGCAGAAGGCTTGGATGGTTCTGTACATCGAGTTTAACATTGAGAAATGTGCCCAGGCTGCGAACTAATTCGAAAAAATCTTTTTTCAAGTTAATGAATAATTCCGTTTATGGAAAAACCTTGCAGAATGTCCGCCGGGAAAGGGAAATTAGAATCATTTCGAAATATGACACTATCTATGAGGCTGCAGAGCTGATAGGATGTCCTACATTGCATGTAAGACATATTATCGATGAAAACTTGGTCCTTATCGAGATGTCAAAGAGTTCTGTGGCATTCAACAAACCTTTGTACAGTGGTGTTGCCATTCTCAACCTTTCAATATTAACCATCTATAAAATTCACTGTGAGTAAATGTGTAAAAAATTCCTTCCACCGGCTTTGTACCTCCTCTATTGTGACAGCGATTCCCTAATCTATTATGTTGCTTGTGATGACATCTATAAAGTAATTACCCCAGATTTAAAGACACGGTTTGATATATCCAACTATCCGCTCGACAACCCGCAGAAGTTCTCCCACAAGATCAAAGGCCGTACCGGGGTGATGAAAGATGAATGTGCTGGGTACATAATCACACACTTTGTGGGTTTATGTCCTAATCTTTGTGCATAAGTTGTTGCGAATGAGCAATGTATACATAAGGTGAAGGGTGTAAAACCTATGTGTTGCAATCACTCAGGTGCGAGGATTATCGAGATTGCCTCGAAAATTTCACAAAGGTAATGGGGACCCAATATCAGTTCCGTTCGCGTTCTAATCAAGTTTATACCGAACGAGTATCAAAAAGAGTGTTGTCAAGTATGGATGATAAGCGGTACACTAAGGCAGATGGAATACCAACCTTACCTTGGGGGCACTACAGAATACCTGAAGTTTTTTCCTCCATATTCTAGTTTCAGCACCACAATAAATTTATAGACCTCCCAGCACCACAGCACCAATGATGTCCAATTGCCGCTGCCACATGCACCGCCTGTTCCACACTCATCACAGCTGTCTACAGCTGTCTACAAGTGTTTGCCTGACTGTACGGCATGACATAACTTCAGTATCAACTCTCTTGATACATGTGTCTTCGAGCCAATTTCCCTTGCCATTTTACAAATAGGAAGAAGAAATTTGGAAGATACATGCATGTGAGTGTGTTGTAAGCAGTCATTTGGCATGAGTGAGTGTCTGCAAATATATTCCCAGATGCATCACCTTAAAAGAATGCGATTAGTGCACATTTTTATAACCACCTCAAGGGATTGTAAATATTGTATATAGTTATGAAAGAGACAACCTCCACATCGATATAGTTTGTAAATTTATTTTTTGGTAATTTAGAAGATTGTTTGTTGATATGTCTACTTCTTTGTATATAAATGTCTTAAATGTCTTAAATTGTGTATTAGTGTATGTAAATATAAACTTTATTTGTAAAGAAGCTAAAGTCTTTTTGAAAAATATTTTTTAGTGAGTAATAACCTGTTTTGTTCCATAACATCAGAAAATAATGATTTTTGTATAAGTAATCTTGTTTTTACCCTAAAGTGTTTTACTTCGTAAGTCAATATTTGTGATTGAAAAATGTTTGTTGTAAATTGAATATTTTTGTGACATTGTAAATATTTACCTTATAAGGATGATTTTGAAAAGAATATTTTAAAATAAAATTTTTCATGTTAAAAATTGCTATTTATTTTTTTAATACCTCGTGGTTCTAACTTTTTCTTCAACAATATCCCACCTGTAATGATAACAGGCTAAGTATGTGTCACGAATGAAACCTACACTGGAATTAACAAGTTTCTTTGCAAAGAAGCGAGGCAGCAGGTTAAAACTTTCATCCACTCATACTGCTTAAATTTAATGTTGGTGTAGGAGACACGCGCCTGCTGGCCAACTTTTGTGACATCCCAGGGGGGCATATTAAAAGTGAGCTCCGAATACCTTTACAGAGGCAGGTACAAAAAGACCTCTGACCATCCTTGCCTAAAAGAAAGTTTCTCCAGCTAAAACTTTTACAGATGCATCGAACAGAATCCAGTGAACATTTAAAAATAAAAATATATTTCATTTTAGATACACACAGATTACAGGTCTTCAAGATCCAACACGATGATGTCTGGTGAAGAAAACAAACACAAAAATCAATACATTTAAAGTGTTTTTTAAATATAAATAAATAAAATCAACTGTCACAAACATGAATTCTTCTACTTGCAAGAGTCTGACATATGCTTCTGCGCAAGTTGATTATTTTGAAACTAATCATTTGGGGTAAGATATTCTATCATTAATTACTTTCTTGTAGATTGTTATATATTTAACTTATCAGAATAGACATACGCTATTGTGTTAGTTAAAAGTTGTTGGAAAATGGGAATAAAGTTTTAAATGTCTTGTAAGATTGCTGTAAATGGAGAAAAAAAGTTTGGGGCAAAATTGTTTATATTTTTTAATCAAATTCATTGTGTGTTAAAAATATTTGGAACATATTTCTTAGTGATGAGGGAAATAAAGTTTTATTGTTGGGAGTTGTGAAATTTTTTAATTCGCTGGGAATATATCAACCTCTTGTGTCTCGAAAAATAGGATGAAGATGCAGTGTCCGAGAGAAAATAACAGTTTGTAGGAAAGAGGTGAAATAGCCCATATCAGTTACAATTCTACTACTACCTCCCTAGGGAAAACATTGCTTTAACCTTGAAGCAAGCCTCTGTTCATAGCCGAGGCAGTGCTCTGTGTGTTAGGGGAGGGGAAATTGCCAGTTCCCAAGATATCCAAAAAACATGTCACTTGAGTGCTGTAAGGGTAGGGGTAGTGTATGGCTTTGAATCGATAGTGCTCCTCATGGACAGGGCCAGTCAACCGAAAAAAAAACACTTTATGACCTTGAGGAGGGTGGGTATAAGTGCCATGCTGGAAGGGGCAGTTCTTGGGTGTTGTGGGTGGAGGGGGTGTTTGCTGCTAAACAGGTTCTTGCAGTGTTGGATCGATACCACGGTGCATGTCCCGGAGATTTGGAAACAAACTCTGCATTGGAGGGTGCATTGGCAAGGGCTGGTGGGCATGGACTGAGCATTTCTCTGCAAACGTGCTCTGGCGAGGGGTGGAGGTATGGGTGTGGGGAGGTCTGGAGCTGTTGGTCATAGGCAGAGTGATGCAGAGGTTTCTTGAGGGCTTCCACCATCTTAGTACTTCACCAATCCTCATGCTGCATAGATGCAACACTGGATCTCTCGAATTTGCCGGGCTTCAGAGTGTGGTAGGCGTGAATAACATTTTATAATATATGGATTTTAATATAAAACTATTTTATCGAGAAATGTTTCTTTTTTCATTTATCGGGGGAAAAAATACATTTTATTGTGATAATGAATTTATCATAGTGCAGACGAAACTTGGTATGATTTTCAACTCATGTTTGTGTTAACTAGTGCACTCTATTTACCAGACTTTATGGGAAAAAAATTGTAGTAAGTACATTATTTTTTAAATAATTCGCTTCTATACATTTATGTACTTGTAGGACGAATCAAATTGTTAATAGTAGGGAAATAGGTTCTATTAATAGTAAATTTCAACTTAATTGCCTTTAAGACACCGGTCGCTCTACATGTATATTTGCAGGCGCACCTCATACAATATACACATTCATTGAGTGACCTCCGAGATGGGCAGATGTGTTGTCGGGGAGCTCCTGCTGCCATTTCATTACATGTATTTCTATTGTGTCTGTCTAAAATTCAACTAGTCTAATTTATATGTGCATCATAAACATAATTTTTATCCATTTGTCACATAAATTGTATTCACATCTATTTCCGAGTAGCTATAACATTAGTCGTTTGTCAGCCTCCGAACGCGCCCCACGTATATATTGTCAGGCTCTCGACATAAGATCGACTCAGTGCTTCACTGAGCTCGCAGCCGGACAGATGTGTTTAGAGAGAGGTGCAATTTTATTGTGTGTTAATCAATTTATTTCTTTTTACATGTGGATTACATTCCTACTCGCCAGTCTCACAAGCAGATGGACATGTAAGGTAGGTGCGAGAGGCATCATAATTATCTTGTTCATTTAATTTATTGGGACATTTTGTTGAAAATCATAAATTCCACACTCTCATAATCGTCATCGTTTAGTAAGTTTGCACTTGTTGACACCAGATTTTATTCACGTAGTTAAAATTCTCTCTCATTGAAATTATATTTTTAAGCTCGAGACTCGCATTATGTTAAATTCCATACTGGAGTAAATGCACTTATTATTCACTTAGTCGTTTGCAATTGGCGATTCGATGTGTGGAATTTATTCATATTTAGAACACTCTGAAATTCTCTCATATGGTAAATATATTCGTAAAAATCGCCTATCTACCACAATCATCCCTACAAATAAATCAAAATTAGAAAAAATAAGGAAAATGACCCTTAGCACACTCTTGCACTCAACTCAACACCTATATAACACATTGTAACTCACCCCTCTGGTCACTCGCCTCTAGACACCACAGCGTCAACATCGTACAGAGCTCCCCACAAAAGAAAAGAAAGAACGAAGTATAAAATCAAGAAAAAAATTCAAAAAATTATCAGATTAAAAATTAACCCTTTGAATACATTTGACACCTTTCATTTAAATTAACGATAGCAATTAAATTTAACCCTTTCAATTTTTGATCGGAATAAGCTCGGATTAAGGGTTAACAATTTCAATCAAATCGATAATCCATCAATTAATCCTATGTGGGTGAAACTGGCCCGCCCCTACTACTACTGTGCACTACAAAACAATGTACTTATCCAGGTCTAACCAAAATATGTATGCTGGCAGTAGCCTATATTACAACCATTAAATGTGTCTAAACCGATCCCCTTTTTCCCACCATTTTGTAATATACCTCCATTTTTATGCTATATCTCTTGAAACAATAAACCAATTCAAACCAAATATTGGCACTCTGGTGATACGATATGTCATGTATATTGATTTGTTTGATGTGGACCAGACACTTTTTTGGAAATGATGTCAATGTAAATATTTTATTTCATTACGCATGTTACTTTTACCTCAGTATTAGAGTAGGGCCTAGGTACTTCATCAAATTTATTCACATACATATGTCGATGAAAGTAGGCAGATTATTGGTAACTTCTTACTTTCCCAAAAATAATTAATGATAAACCATTTAGTGAGCATTTTCATAAATTACTAACGTAATAAAAAATATCCCATATACGGTAGTTAGCAACCTTTTATTTTCTTACGAGTTGGCGTCATATTGTATGTAGACATGCCTTTTTGCGTACACACACGTTATGCATCTGACGTTTACCGCGCAAAGTCAATCATGGGCGAGTTTCGAGTAAAAGTGACCCAAGTAAGCACACCCTCGCAACCTGTTCGACAGACGAGGACAGGAAGCAGCGGTACACCTGATCACCTGGTTCTGCAGGACAAGTTATGGCTGGGAAGTAGGCTGGCGGTCGCTCGCTTCTCAGGTAGCGGGTGTGTGGAGATGATTAACGGTAACAGTGGTGGCAAACGGAACCACGCTTCTTCCCGAGGAAACCTGTCGCTCGAAAACTATGAAATGAAATTTGATTTTTGTGTACTGTTCACCTGCTGAGAAATTTGATGAAACAACCAGCCACCATCAGTCACGTGTGTGTAGCTTGCTACATTTTGGAAACCTGACAGTTGTTTGGTTAGAGTACAGTGGCTCAGATAAAACCCAAACTGCTGTCTGACGTTCGGTCTTATCTTGCCTATGGGTTCAAACCACTAACCCTCTTCAAACTTTTCATAAGTCAACAAACCTCAGAATATTCTGTATAAAACTGGTCACTTCTTATAACAACAAATTTTCCTTCTTTTAACTCGCAGTGTTCAAATGGTTCCTCACTACTCACTACCGAGTTCTAACGTTTGCTTTTATTAGGCATGAATGTATGTGGATTTTGTGTAATAATTGTGCTCAGCAAAAGCAAAGTAATGCATTATATCTCTTATAGACTTCAAATGCACGATCTGATTTCCTGTTCTCTTTCCTATCGTGCATTTCTTAAGACTGGAGACCATGACTATAAATTGCACCGACAAATCTGCTGACCTGCTTTGTATACGTATCTGTGTTCTCTGAAATTTGATTTCAAACTGTAGATGACAAAATTTTTTTTACCAGATGTGATATCATTTCAAAGGCTGTTGTAAAATTGCTTTGTTAAATTGCCAAGATTCCCCTTGTCTTTTCGCACCCATTTTTGGGTCATAGATAGCCACTACCTGTTACCCGCAACTTCACCCGCGAGCAAAAATTTAAACCTTAATTATGATGACCAAGTGCTGTATCTTAATTGTTCTTATTAGTAGGGGGATATCACCGATTCTGGTGCAAACGGAGCAAGAGTTGGAGCACGGGGCACGGGGGATGACTTCACCGCCGCCATCTTGTATGTCGTCACCATCTCGGATGACGTCACCACCCTGGATGACGTCACCATCTTGGATGATTTCACCATCTTGGATGACATCACCATCTTGGATGATCTCGCCATCATGTATGATGTCACCATCTTGGATGGCGTCACCATCTTGGATGACGTCATTACTGGCCGCCATCTTGCCAACTAGTATACCGCCATATTGTATTAAATTTTTCCTGCTCTGTCATTCTGCTTAAATATGTCCTGCTCTGTCATTCCACCTAGATATTTCCTGCTCTGTAATTTCGCCTAGATTTATCCTGCTCTGTAATTCCACCATCTTGGATTTATGGTCTATCAAGCTGCCTTGGCATCCACCAACTTGTTTTTCATGCTCTATCATTCCACCTTGGCATCCACCATCTTGCACTTCATGCTCTATCATTCCACCTTAGCACACACCATTTTGGATTCCATTTTTTATGCTCTATCATGTTGCCTTGACATCTAGGCAAGCGGTGGCAGTGTGCGGCTCGGGCTGTTTGACTATGTCATTTACCTTGACATCTGCCATCCACTGGATGCTCTATAATTCCGCCTCAGCATCTGCCATCTTGAATTTCATTTCTTCACCAGGACAAATGGAGCCAGAGCATGGGGTGCAGGTACAAGGCCGCCATATGGATGACGTCACTGCTGGAGCTGGAGCAAGAGTATAGGGTTCATGTCCTCTATCTAGGATTTAATTTCTTCATGCTCTATTATTCTGCATTGACACCCACCATCTTGGATTTTATTTCTTTAGTCACATTCGTTCCACCTCATACTCTATCATTCTTCCTTGGCATCCTCCATCTTGAATTTCATTTTTTCATGCTCTTTCAATCTGCCTTGGTATACGCCAGCTTGGATTTTATTTATCCATTCTTTATCATTCTACCTTGACATCTAGTGCAAGTGGTGGATGTGTGCGACTCGAGGCGCCGTTGTTAGCTGCCAGGAGTGCTGCAAATTTTATTTTATTTTTCTGAACTTAAAAAAGGAGGAGGTGAAGGGTAGGATTGAACTGCTCGACCTCTATCCTGCATACCAAGACAGGAGAAGCAGGATATTAAACAATGTGAATCCCAAAAGTCAGCATTAGGAATATAAATTTAATTATTGGCCACCATCTTGGCTTAACAGCATGCTAGGCTGATCGATCATGATTTATTCAATATATTTGTTAAAAAGGTATCACATGAGGAGGGATTATTAGCATCGCATGATTCAAATTAATTTGCATGTGCATACCTCCACATAGTCCATCAAAGGTATACAAGTGCAAAGCAGATCGTGATTTATTTAATATCTCTGTTAAAAAGACATCTCAGGTGAGGAGTCTTTGGTGAGGAGTCTATGGTGAGGAGTCTGCAGTGAGGGGCTAGCTGCAATGAGGGGTCAGCTGTAGTGAGGAATCTGCAGTTAGGAGTCTGCAGTGAGGAGTCTGCAGTAAGGGGGCCAGCTGCAGCGGGAGGCCAGCTGTAGTCAGAGGTCTGCAGTGAGGAGTCAGCACTGAGGAGTCAGCACTAAGGAGTCAGCTATTTATCAATGCACATATAAAATAATTTTTATATATCTTCAGTTGCATCCCCATTTTATCCGGGTTGGGTACCCTCAACACTACAATTATGTAGTGCAGTCAGGGTTACAGTGGTGTACTACAAAACTAACAAATTTCGAAAAGTCTTGATGGAGAAATAAACGAGATGTCAGCCATTGACAGAAGCACTCGCAGTCTAATGTCTTCAATTTGTACCATACACCTACATATCTAAGTATGTATGTATATATGAGTGTGTGTATAAATGATGTGTGTGAGTGTATGTATATATACATAAACAATTAATACAAGTATCTCACATGCGACATCTTAACAGTTCCTCTTCATACCTGTGAGGCAATGTATGTACACCATCATCCAATATGAGTATCTTATCATCCATCCAAGTTAGAGATAATTTATTGGAACACTAGGAATGAACTATGCTATGACGAGATCTTCTATTATGCATTTTTGCATCTGATAAATATTTGTTTTTCCAGAACAGTGAGGTAATCTTCGAAAGTGCTCTTCTTTTTCACGATACACTTTTGTACACCTTTAGTCCTTTTTGCTTCTTTGTCGCCACATTTGTACAAATACATTTTAGTTCGCAAGCCTACAAAATCGCTCATTACTAGTCCATTGCACTCGTATTTAAATTTACCAACGACATTTTTGTAGCTAGATGAGTAGCAAGGGTGAGAGGTAGGGTATCAACTGGTATAAAATTCGTCCAGGAACACTGGATCACTGGCCAAGTCATGATAAAAGTCATCTGTTGCTACTTTGTAGCTGAATCAATCCGTGTCCATGTAAGCGAGATGAAGGTTGTTGTTATCATACTTCTTCATGACACTGTAGTGGAATTCATACATCCCCATCTTCGATAAATCCAGGACAGCAAAACCAGCATGAATTGGTTTATCAAAAAGAATGTCTTCTTTGTCGAGTTTCACCAGCATGACTGAAACATTGTAGATCATTCTGTCTTTAAATGATGATTTTGCAATAGCCTTTTTGATGCATCGCTCATCCTATAGCAATTCCATCCTTTGTCTCTTTCGCTTAGTCTCCATAAGCTTCCCAAAGGTGGAGTTATTCGCTAGCTTGAAGAAATCGCGTTCAAAGTCATTGTCGTTTCTTGGTATTTAAGTCTATGTAGGGTCTCAACCAGGAAGTTTTGGTGAACTGCAGAACACGATGTATTTTCTTCAGTTTTAGTCCATATGCCAATGCCTGCTTCAAGTTTCGATAGTGAACAACATAGCGAGTCTTGGTTTCCAGTGTTGTAAGTAGTTTCTTCTGTTTTGAGCCTGGAGGACACTCGTTGACCGGTAGAAAAGGCAAGTCCTCATGATATTCGTGCAAGGATATTGGGTATTCTACATCTACCTCAAAAATATATCCTGTATTAGGGTCATCAACTACATTCATCACATCGATGTCTGTGTCGCACCATCGGAAGACACATTTCGGGAGCGGGAGTGACATTGCTTTTCCATAGAGATTATTGGTGTGACATACTGTAAATAGACTAATGGCTGTGAGGAATCAAACATTTCAAACAGGTGCTTGTTGTTTGCTTTGCATCTCCTTTTCCTCCATTGAGCCACACCTCGAAGAACATGTACTTGTAATCAGTCACTAGCTCTAATTCCACATTTGTCATCCTCAGCATCGCATCAAAAGAAAATCCAGGTGCACTTACATAATGTATGCAGTCTAGCCCATATGTTTCCAAGCAGAGCTCTCTGAAATTCGCAAATACGTCGTTAAGGATGAGCTTGTCTGTCTAGAGGTATATATCCGAGTATTCTCCTAGAAATTTACAATGGAATTTGTCGCAGACGGCCTGTGCATGAGCATAGTCTTCATCGGAGATGTTAGAGTCGGTTAATTGATTGTAAAATTTATCCTTGCCCGGCAGCTGCACCTCTTCAAGTTTCGCCCGAGAATCTATATAGTCATATAAGCATACACCTTTGCGTGTGACGAGACTCAATTCTTTAGGAGCGAAAAATGTTGCAGTATTCCTGAACTTGTCGGGTGGTAGGTTTTGAGCTAGACTGGCAAGACTGGCTGACATGAAGCGAAATGTGTCCACGAACTGCATACTGAACCTAATGCCTAAGCACTTGGTGAAATTTATCATTTTTTCTTCATTATGAGGAATGATGATGTCTTTGTTATCATAGCCCAGTTCTCTGATAATGAAATTGTCGTCATATGATAGGTTGTGAAGGAAGACACATAGTTTCTTCGGCCGCCGACGAAGCATGTTGAAGTTGTTGCAAGCTGCACCGATGCATTTGCCGGGAAAAGGTTATGGCAACATACTTTCCGGTGGTTTTGTTCGAAGGTTGTGGAACAGTAGCAGCATATAGTGGCTTGGCCAAAAGAAACTTGTTCGGAAAGTATCAGAGGAGCCATTGGTAAAGATGTTTCGTATATAGCCTTCACTTTATTGGCAATATCGATAATATCATCCATGAAATGTTTCTCTGCATCGATACCTTCGTAGACAATTAGTTGTATCAACGCACTCATAAATGCAGAAGCTGCATGCTTCATATTTTTGGTATTTATACATATATGCATTGCTGGGGTTAGGCTCACATGTATGCATGGGTTTCAATATTGCTTCAAAATCATAGTAAGCTACTATTGGTACTCTATCGTCATTCTGGTAGTTTATAAACTTCAAGACTGGTGGCTCACCATTCTTCTTGGGCTTGGGTATCTCGGCTTGTACTGGTGCATGGGTGGAACAGTACCTCTGGTGTTCTTGTAAAGCTTCTTCACCCGTGAGTCCTGATACACGAGGTTGGTAATCAAAGTATGTCAAGCAGCATTTTCAAATATAAATTTAGTGTCCATGTGTTCTGAGCTGTAGGCGGATGAGTCGCGAAAAATTCTTAATGAATGTAAAATGAGAATTTTCTTCATCGGTGATTAGGAGGAGGTTGATGTGCATTGTTTTTTCATACTTGCTCACATGCTTGGGAACCACATTCATATCACCGTCGAAAGCATAAATGTTGATTGATACCTCTGGGTTTCTCTTCCCAAAGACTGCAATCTGACATAATGGTGTGGGAAAGTCCAAACATCCAAAGTCGAACTTATCTTCCAGCAAGGAATATCGATCGTTCACTCTTTCAGGATTAAGTCCTTCGACATATCCAGCAAGCACTGCCCACTTGAAGCACTGTTGGTCGATATTCTGAGGGTTGATTATTGCCTTTCTGGCTTTGATATGAGCAGGTAGATCAGTGTACTAGGAGGCCTTCAGCACATCTAGTTTATTTATTCTGAGTTGAAGCTGTTTCATAAATGATAAAGCCCAGGCAGGGCCCTTGCTCATATACACTTCCTCTTCCTTGCAAATTTCTCGGAAGCTGTTCACTACGGCTTGTTTTACATCGCTGCTATTATAAACTGCAATTTTTTTTTCTTTTAAATGCACAGACATCGCTCTCATCATAATGAGGCTCGGGTTTTCCGTATTCGCATCTCAACACAATATTAAACTTTATGCTTCCATTTTCTTCAACTTCTTCAATCACCTGGTTGATTAAATTCTGTTTGATATGATTTAAATATATACATATATCTTAGCATTCATTACTAATGTTGACTGCGACCAATGTTTTCAAGTTTTTTTAAGAAAGAGGTTTCAGCCTTCACAAACCCATTGGTGTTGGCAGCTCCGGCTCCTGCTACTATTCTGGGTCGAGCCAATGTTTGCGACACAGCTTGAGGTTTCGTAGATGGTCCCTCTTGAGATGTACTGGAAGGTTGAGATGTAGGGACTGTAACTCGCCTCTTATTTGCCAGAGAAGGTCCTTTACAGTTAGGAGTGTGTTTTAAAAGAGAGTCTTTTCTTGTAAATTTCTTCATGCATAACTCACAATTGAATGATGTGCAGTCGGAAGCCACACCCTTCTTCATGTCGCCTTGCATTGTGAAATCCAGTGAACTGCTTATTGCAGTATTTGCAGCTGGTGGTTTCCGCATGGTAGACAGAGGCATTACAGTTCCGAAGATGCCTCTGCATTTCGTCCTTTCTGGAGATGGTCACCCCACACCTCTCACACAGTGCTTGCTCTCCTTGGTGCGTGTTGAGACGACAATTCCCTTCATGCCTTAACATCCTATACCGAAAGGCAAAAGTCTTGTTACACAATTTACGTTCGCTTCCTTCTCCTTACATTGTATGAAATTAAGTAATTAAACTATTTAAAATATTTGAAAATTTATATACATAGAAGTCCTGATTTTATAATTTTCTGCCTACATATTAAACACTATATCTAAACACTTGATAAAATAACCTAAGCCTACCTACTTCTTGAAGTACTAACTAAACCATAAATCTTGACGCACAAACCTAAACCACTAAACCTAAAATCTTGATGTACTAACCTAAACCACTAAACCTAGCTCATGATGCTACTAACAAAATCCTATCAACTCTTGATGTACTAACCTAAAACCTAACTCTTGATGTACTTAACTGACTAAAATTCTTGAAGTATTACCTAAACCCTAACTATAGATTATATGAAAAAACTCTAATAAACTATATAATTAAAAGAAAGTAATGGCATTTAATCTAGATAAATCTCCAACTAACACTACGGAAGCACTCAACACTACGAACGATGAACAGTGACTGTGGAAAATCGACGTCTCCAGACTCCTGGCTGCGGAGGGGAGTGGGGGGGAGACAGACAGACACTGAAGCAAGTTTCAGTTCGTCAAGTGAATCCACTCGAAGTGTTGCGACAAAGTATGAAGCATACTAGCTAAAGGACGAACATAATCATTGAGATTTTCATCAGTTCGGCTCGCTAATGTATTCTTGTGGTCACAGCCAGCGACTGAGTGTTGTCAATTCTTGAACAGGGAAAATGTTATAGTTTGCATACATTTTATTCTTCCAGGCAGAGTATTGAATACTCGAAACTAAACCATTATATATATAATGTTATTTAATCTCATCCATACATTTTGTTAGTAGAAAGATTATATGTGTTGCAAAACAAAACATTATTCATTTGCAAGTACAATATAATTACAGCTGTTATTTGTCACTAGTATTAAGTAATGGATATTTTTAATAAGTAGTAGTAGGAAGTGGTTAGTACTAGTTGAATAATACACACATATACCACTGATTTTTTAAGTTTTCAGTTTTAAACCAATGTACCATTTCATTTAGTAGTAAGTTAAATTAAAAATTTATTTATTGATTTTCTTTTTATTTTAGTAACCAATTTTTCTATGACATAAGGGTGTATACGAAATCAAAGATTATTTTCATTTCACAAGATTTATTCGACATAAAATACTTGCAAAACACACATTTCAGTACCTCAGTGCATACAAAATCATCATTATTACTTTCTTTGCACAGAGTCCATTGCACCAACCATAACTTTTAACATGAGTATGACAAATTCGAGAAATGTCAGTGGGAATTTTGGTGTTCCTGTTGATAACGGATTTGCCTGTGCCCCATCTTCCGAGATGCCGGGTTGAGACGGAAGTCGTCGTTGTCGTCTCTGTTTTGAAGTACTTGCATGAGCCGAGGTCTTGCGTTTTCTACTGCGACCCGGCTCTTAAACTGTCGTGCCAAGCATCGAAGCAACATCCTTCAGGGCATTGTTTTCTTCAGTAGAAGATTCTGGAACTGATACGATGGTTGCTTGGATGATGCCTTCGTTTGATGAAACAGTCGCCGCAGTACAGGCTGGTGAATGTATAGGCAGGATTCTCATAGCATGCGCAATAACTTCTTCAGGTAAGCATGGCAGTGGAGTATCTTCGTGCAAGTAGAACACAGAGCACTGTCCATAAGTAATGCAGTCAATAATCTGTTCACATGACTCAAACATTACTGGTTCATCAGCAAACAGAGTATGAAAATGTCCATCACATTCTTCCGTATATGTGCGTAATTGACTACCATTCCAATAACAGTACATCACCCTACTCAATCCAGGCTTCGCACTCGCATAATGGTTTGCAGGATGAAAAGTTGCCATTGTTCTTGAGAGTCTGTGGTCGACGACGAACTGAATATGGTAGGTTCGGACGAGTCTCTCTAAATTCACTGTGATGTAGGACGTTAAAGGAAGAGTCCGACCAGCACAGACAGGATCCCGGAGATGAAGTCACAAGTCGGAAAATCACACATTCACGCTTGTCGAACATGTTGCTGCAGACGAATGATGCTTAATGACTGTCCAGTTTAGAGGGAAGTTGCTAAATATACTTCGCATGCCAGTGGTGAGCACATAGAAATCCATGTAGTGCGACCTCGATTCATGATGTTGGTGTGTTGATCTCCATTGTAGTACTCTGTCCATCTTGTAATGTTATCGCTGTTAGGTCTGTGTAGCTCATAGCTGATGCTCTGTTGAAACCATTTTTGCAGCAACTGTTCTTCATTTGCTTGAGTCATGAGTGAAGTTGTAGATGACACACAATATGGTACTGCAAGGCACTGGAACTAATGACATATAATCTTCTTCGTTATACAGTATCCAGTGTTCGATTCCATTACACGACTCAATTTGCTCGCACAAGCCAGCTGGCTTGAAAATCACTTTACGGTAGCTGATGATCACATCTTCTTATTTACAAATGTCCAGCGGATTGGAAGCCACGTACATGATGATGGAGTGCTGACGGCAGACAAAGAGCAACTGGCAATTTTAGCCATTGTTAGTTTATATACACGCGAACATTTTTTCTTATTATTTATACCACCATGTCCAAGATGCCGAATGAAAATTCGATCATGTGAGCAGTTTTGCCATTTGCTGTTGGTTTCATTCCCCCATATGTCAAGTAAGCCTGTGTAGAATCATTAAGATTCTTCAGATCCTCTTCGTTAATGAGATGCACATTCTTTCTTGGCAGAGAATTTTGAACTCACCATCCAACACTCAGGTGATGCTCTGCCCATAAGTTGTGTTGATTGGCTGGAAATCTGTTGCTCTGTACTTCTTGCCTATTTCCACATCACCGAGTTTTTGGAACTGTACACCCGGTTAAACTTCTCGAAAATCGATAGAATGGCTGTCGTGACTGTTGAAGCACTGGCGAGAGGATGAATACTGCCAGATAACAATGTTGCGAGGCTCTCTTCCTTTTTACTCATGCGACATTGATGTAATCTCATGCCAAGGCTCTTAGCCTGCAGCAGCAAAGCGTTCTCGCGAGGACAGGCTCAGCCCTGTTTAGACTTGCAGAGTTCTGAGTCACAGCGGTGGCCGGTATATATCTTCTTTAGTTTTTTCAGAGACAGGCACTTGTACTCTATTTGCAAGTTGATAATTTTTATTTTGCCATTGTAGTTAATACTCAGCCACCTCTTCTGCTCAGGATCGGCCACAAAGAATATGTTATCATCGTCTATCATTTCCACAAGTACACTGTTTATTTTCTCAAATTCCATATCACCATCTTCCCAATACAGTCCATGGAAATGATTCGTAAGCCATTTATTCGTATTCTTGCTTTTATAGTCTAGTAGGTGATGCGAAAATGGAGGTAGGAATTTGCGTGAATATGTTCTGCCATCAGAGTAAGCAATGCAAATTTCCTTTATGATGAATCTCATTGGAGATGTGAAGCCCTGCACAGTAGCGAACATGATGGAGGTCGGTAGGCATTTGAACTGAGTTCATGACTTATGACAGAATTTTAACCACTTTATATCTTGCAGTGTATGTTGCCAGGCGATCGTGAAATTGTGAGAGCATAGGCTTGAGTGTTGGCAGGTATGTTCTCCATAGTCGTCATTTAAATCCTGCAGTCAATCACTCCTGTGTTTATGTGGTCATCTTGTTTACTGATGTCCAATACCAGGAGCGGTGCACTTTTCATGAACTCGTTTGGTTGGAGCATCGTCGAAGCTTCGTGACCATAATACGATCTTTGAAAGTCGGCAAACATTTGATATGCCAACATATATGATCCATTAATAAAGTCAGCATTTAAATCCACATAGGGAAAACTTTCAGAGTTCAAAAAGACTTTAGCATTATTTATCTTGATGTGATCGAACTTTGAGCGATCTGAACCAATAGAATTTTGTCTTCATGTTTCAAATGCTAGAATTATGTATCTCGGTTTTTCCGTAGCAAAACTTGATTTAACATTCTAGTTTATATTTTGAGACTGCATGAGACTAGGATATGTTTCCAAGCTCCATGAGTGAAATACCAGATCGATATTTCTTCCTTTCTCGACAAATTTCAGCAGTTTGATTCGCTCTCCCATTTTTACTTGCACGTGGGGCAGAAGCCATTCTACGGAATGCAGCAATGGTATTACGACTTCAGGGTTTTCTGCAGTATCCACAATAGCATTAGTTTGCATGTTTGCCAGCAATAGTACCAGCTCTTGTTTGGAATTCATTATTATAGTCCTCGGCGAATCCCAGCAATGTGGAGAGTGGTACACATATTTCAAATCTTCCACCTTGGTACACTGGCACTATATAATCTGGTTCGATTCCCCATCCAGTAATTTTGACTGCAGGTAGTTGGTTTCTTGTAAGAGAGAGGTAGTTCTTCATCATGGCAGTAATGCCTACATCTCTTGCCTGATCGAGCTGCACGCCATTAATTTCATAAACTATTTTATTAATCATATGAAGAACCCCATTTCTAATTATCTTGGTAGTTTTATGTACATCATCTCCAGGCTTCATAAGCGTACCTCGAAATCCCAAGTATGAGTTGCATGGCAGCGTGTAAATATCTTGGTTTTGTACAGGTATTCGAATCTCGGACGATAGCATGTAGCGCCCAGGTAGATATGTTGAATAAGTACGAAATTCAGTCTTTGTGATCGCATCTTCGTAGCTGATGGGCTCGTCTATATTCAGTACTTCTACCTCCATTCTTGCTGACTCTGAACCCAAGACTCTTCAAGAATGTGATATTATTGTGTGTTAACACACTGACAGCTCTCGTCGTACTGACATTCGGCTTGACATCGAGACCTGCTTTTACATATTTCTTCTTGAAATTCAGACCCATCTTTCTTCAAATTTAGACATAGTGTTATTTCTTTGTCTCGAAAATATATCAAATTGTCTTCCTGGTCAACTTTACGAACGATAATTTCCTGCGCCATTTTCGATACAATTGGGTGCATAAATAAGAGATTTCGGAACCTCTACTAGTTTGAAGCCGTGCGGGACCATTGCTGCAAATTCGTGTAATGTATGGTTCGGTTTCCCGTTGAGATATAAGCCTGTTACCAGATTGCAGTTCACTCTCATAACATTAACTGGCATCACATTTATTGTAAGTGTTGATTCATGCACTTTACCACTCTCGTACATTTTGTGTTCGAATCCCAACATGGAGGCTAGCATATCATTTGCGGTAAAATCAATATCTGCACTGCAAATCATCTCACTTTTCAGGGTGATTGAGTTTCCTCGTAGCAAAAACATTATGTCTGGCTGCAATGCTTTCTTGAGGTATGATGCAACGTCATAGATCTCATATAAACCTGTAGGTAAGTTTACTTCTTCCACAACATTATTTTTAACATAGCGGAACTTGCAGCTTGAGCTGTCCACATTTGGCACAGAGAAATACGTTTGAAAATGAACAAGTGCCACAGACCACAATCATTCCAAGACGAGTGCTGGAAAATGTACAGAGATTAGTTCCGAGCTATTGCCTATCAAGATCAAAGTTACAGACATGACTAATCACAATACATGAATGTGTCTGATAGTTTATTAAATACTCAGCCAAGAAGTGGAGACACAGGTAAATGGAGTTCCACTGACTTGGTAATTGCTCTGTGAAGTAATTGTAATTTAGTTCCATATCGTGAAAATACTTGCGCACTTCCATCGGAGGACGTAAGTTTCCAAAGCTGTCATGGTATTTGGCACTGTTTCCACATTTTCTGTAAACTACCCAATGTGCGCCCGGTCCAGAGCTATTGTCTAAATTTATGATCCCACATTTATTTCTCTTAGGTTGTTATGGTAGGTCGTAACACATGTACACTCCTCGGAAATATGGTATTTGTAATTTTTGTGCACATTTATTCAAGTCTAGGCTAGTAAGCGGTCGGTTAGGTAATTTCTTTAAGATCGCTTCTTTCCTTTCCTTCGTCTGGTTCTTTTTCCATGTCCTGTAGGGTACAGCCTTAGAAACAGTCCTTTGCCATTTTTTTCCTCCTTGTGCAATAGCTTCCATTTGCTAGTTGTGCCGCAAAGGTTCTTACAATTATTTGCCTTCGTTTTTTTAATGTATTTACTGCACGTGCAATCTCGCTTACTCCACCGATAAAACCACCTAGTGCCGCAAGTCCTGGTAGGAGAAACGGCAGGAAGCCTCCTTTCTTCTTCCCTATGCATCCTTTCCCTCGTGTCTTCCTTTTAGTTTACTTCTGGTTGAGTCGCTGAGTCATTCACAATCCCATTCCGCGTTTAATTTTTGTCTTCATTATTTTGGACACACCCTAAACAGCTACTCGCTGTCCAAACTTTGTTTGAGGTGACTTGGCTATTTTCTTGGCTTTGTCTGCCAGGATAGCATGAGCTGCATGCCTGTCTTCTAATTTGCTACTGGTAGCATAGGCGATATCGAATAGCATTATCAAGATCGTTCCACCAACATCTCTCCGTGCCAGGAGTTTCGCAAGCTACATACCATAAGCGTGTTCACTAGTCCACATCCGATCTAACCTCTACTAGGCATCACAATGTACTGATGGCAAATTTTATAAAAGCCATAATTTATATACTTTTTGAGTCAGTATCATTCTATACTTTGAACAGTACTTACATAAAATACTAATGATGCACCTCCACTGTCGCTTCTGCGGTAAATTGTTTACAGCCATGCGCAATGTGCGGCGACATGAAGCTACTACCTGCAGAATGAAGACTTTGAGTTTGAGATTTCGGTGCGAATCCTGCCAATGAGAGTTTATTCGAAGAGATATTTTGAAAAGACATTCTGAAATTTGTAACACTGTGTTAGTGCAATCACAGCCTCGTGCACTGCAATTAACTCCGCATCTGTCTCCTCGTGCTCCGCCACATGCTCTGCATGATAGTAGTGTCAACATACATATTGTCAAGCAAGATGTTACTCCTTCCATAAATATTCCTGCTAAAGAAGAAACCATATCTCAGGAACTTAAACATGGAATTTTGTTTCCGAATACAGTGAGATGTACCATTGCAGGACCATCAGGTTGTGGGAAACCATGTATGATGCTGAGTTTGCTGGGGAAACTCAATGGTATTCGGTTTCGAGAACTTGTACTTGTACTCGAAATCTCTACATCAGCCAAAGTGCCAGAGACTTGGAATGATTCTACGGGCTGTGGAAGAACTAAGTTATTTTTCGTGCAGCAACAATGAAGCTGTTGTGCCACCGAGTGAAACTTTACCAAATTCCATATTTATTTTCGATGATGTGGCTTGGGAGAAACAATTGTGCATTCAAGAATATTTCGGCATGGATAGACATGTAGAAGTGGATTCGTTTTACCTTTGTCAAACGTATTACTGCATACCAAAACAATTACTATATGGCAATGCAAACATGTTGATTTTGTTTCGTATGGGTGATTTAAACTTGCGCCATGTTTATTCCGATCATGTTAATACAGACATGTCATTTGAAACATTTAAGAATGTATGTGCATTTTGTTGGAGAGAGCCGCATGGTCTCCTGGTTATTGTCAAGTATTTTTCCCTACTTAAAGGGAGATACAGACGAGAGTTTGATCAGTTTATCATCAGTGAGAGATGAGCTATGTCATTTTTTAACTTGGCCATAATGGCCTGAAACAAAATATGGGAAGCTGTTTAACACCTACTGATGATGGAAACTGCAGTGCGGAGGGGAAGAAACTTAAAAGTGTCGCTGATCCAAAAGAAGACAAAGATGCTTTCAACAAGGCTCATATCGAGGCCCTAAATGCCGACTCGATTACTTTAATACAGAGTGTATTGGAAAGAAAATGTAATTATGTAACAGCCAGCATAAATGATACGACTGTTAACCTCGGGGTTATCCCTACTGATGTGGAAACATTGATCGACAGAAAACTGAGAAGAATAGAAGACCTATTTAAGATTAGCAGTGTTGATGTTCTGGATAAGATATTACCTCGTCTAATAACATTAGAAAATACTATAGATAATATCAAAATCTTCTGAGTTCTGTTTCGAACTCACTACCTTGCAAGAAGATTATATAAACCTGGAACATAACTAGTCTGCATTCAGTATGATGTTTGATGTCGTCAGTGACTTACACAAAGTGATTAAGAACATTCGTGCAAAATATTTACTAGCCAAACATGTCAAAATTGAACGTGAAGTGGTAAATGAAGAAGCCTATTATCAAGCGACTCGAAAATTCGAAACCTGCACCATCAACTCCATCGGCCGTAGCAGTGAAGACCGAACTGGACATCGAACCCAAGTCTCAGAAGAAACGTAAACGTACTACTATATATGAAGATGACCTGCCACTGTATATATAGAAATGAAGAAAAGAACAGAAGGAGAAACTAAGCTCATCACTTCATAATTATTTGAGATCATATACATATACGATCAATGATAGAACATATGATGTATACAAACAAAATAAAAAGTGTTTCTTGGGGAATAAACAAATATTTTTCCTGCTAAACGATGATGTACGAGTCGGAAATGTCGTGGTATGTTCGTCTACAGGGACTTTATGAACTACTGTTCAAACAAAACCCTGCCAGGTACTCTCGCAGTGCTCTGCAGCAGTATAAAGGACTGCTGAAACTTATGGGAGCACACTTGAGGACAACGATCCTGCCAGCAATGAATATAAGGATGAAACACATCCGAAATTTGACATTATTTCGCAAATGTTTCCCGATGTTGGAGATGCAGTTGGTTCTGGTCTCTATCTAAGTAAAAAATTGAAGGTGGTCGGCGTCCTGAGTACATTTATTGGTATGATGTTAGTGAAATTGTCGACCGATTACATCTTCTAATTGCTTCTCGGTGAGCTGGTAATAATTCTCATGCTAATTAAATATCTAGCATCATCGAAGTATTGCGTGAGGACAGATACATAGAATGAGTCGTGCAAATATTGCAAGTGAGTGGGAAAGGCCTGCAAGGCGATATTATCCATGTCGCAAAATGCCAGTGTTTGGTCTGTGGGACTTTTATCAAGCAGATCTGGTCGAAATGATACCTTATGCACTTGCGAATAAGGTATTCAAATATCTATTGACTGTCATTGACAGTTACAGCAAGTATGCTTGGGCAGTGCCCATAATGACTAAAAATGCGAGAGATGTGTCAAATGCAATGAATTCTGTTTTGCAAGACAATGGGCTGCCTAGGAATTTACATATGGACCTCGGAAGAGAATTCTACAATCCTACATTTTGTACCCGGATGGCTAAACATACCATAAACCAGTACTCTACACATAGTGGTATGAAGGCGAACATGGCGGAACACTTTGGACATCGAAAAATGAAATGTGGAAAAAATTCTTATTGTAAGGAAGTTATAAGTGGCTGGACATGTTGCCTCAACTGGTATCGAACTATAATCACAGAGTACATCGGACCACGAAAATTAGACCTGTGGATGTTGAGGACAAGTCAGTAATATTCGAGAACGAGAATAAATTGGACACTCTCAAGCCTAAGGCGAAAATCGGAGACTATGTCAGAATATCACGAGTGATGGGCACATTTTCTAAAGGTTACACTTCAAACTTAAGCACTGAAATATATAAGATTGTCAAGATTCGACATTACGAACCAAGGACATTCTATATCGAGGACATGTAAGGAAGACCTATCAGAGGAGGTTTCTACAGCGAAAAAATTCAAGTTACCAAGTATCCGCACACATTTGGTCGAGAAAGTGTTGAAGCACAAAGGAAATAACTTTTGGTGAGGTGGTTCGGCTTTAATTCCAGTCATGATAGCTGGATTCCCAAATCATCAATTATGGACAAATAATAATGCACATTTATATATGAAGATCAGATTTCTCTGTATATAATTTTTTGCATTCATGTATAAAGGAATGAACACGCACACGCATACATATGTACATGTGTATATATATATATATATATATATATATATATATATGTGTGTGTGTGTGTGTGTGTGTGTGTGTGTGTGTGTGTGTGTGTGAAATTGTACTTTAGTTATGTTTCCTACAGCTCCTGAGATACTCTTAGGCGAGGAAGGCAGGTGAGGATGATTGGAAGGCCCATAATGACCTGCTGGGGGCTGGACCGCCTTGTTGGCGCCTCTCTTGGCCAATGTCTCATCGATGCAGATGCCCAGAGACCTGCAGGCTGTATACGTCATCGACTGACCAGCTGGTCCTTGTGATGCACACACATGTTGTGACCTGCTCACCTTGTGGTCTGTACACACACACACTACCAGGGGGCCAATCCTCATTCTCCTTAGTGATGCAGAAGCAAATGGACATGTTCCGCGCCATGCTGAAAGAAGACAACTGGGACTTCGAGCAATGCCTGAGGCAGCTATCTGTCTCTAGCAGGGTCTATGACGACGAGACAACACCGAGGAGATGTATACCGCCTGCTCCACCACTCATTCCAGCATGATATTATCGCGAGAGGGAGCGCAGCAGATCGCTTGATCGCAAGCGATACCGACGATGGACGCCACCCTCGCCTTCGAGGGAGAACATCCGCCTTCAGCAACAGCTTCCTCTCCCCCGCCGTCTTCAGCAGAGGCTTTCCTACCACCAGAACGAGTACTGACTCCAGTGCCTTGGAGTGAGTACACATCAGGTTCAATACCATCAGTAGTGCGTCTCGAGGACCTGGACGATATGGATGAAGAGGAAGAGAATGTAACTCTGTGGGACCTGCATGCCGAGGTTCGACTCTTCCGGGAGGAGATGGCAGCAGCAACACATACCAGTTGCATCCTGTGTGATAAAAACTATGCTCTTTTTCTGGAGGGGGTTCGAAGCCTGAGTGCAAGTGTGCTGTGTCTGTGCGATGTAATTCTGCCTCCTGAAGTATAATTGTAAATACGTTAAATAAATTATTTTCTTTTTGGAATTCGAGTGTTTGAGAGATATTATTTCATCATTGATGTCACCTGCAGGCTTAACCGTGAGTAATGTGCTTACCAATATATTTAAACGATTTTGTTTGGTTTGTGTGTGTAAATATTGCTCCATGATTTAATTTATTGCACTTTTATACCTTTGATGGTCTATGTGGAGGTATACACATGCAAATGATATTAAATCATATAATGCTAATAATCTTAAACAGTCTTAAAAATATTTTTCTCATCTGATATGTCTTTTTAACAGAGATATTAAATAAATCACGATCCATCCGTCTAGCATACCATTAAGCCAAGATGGCGGCCAGTTATTAAATATATTCCTAATGATTATTGGAATTGACATCTTTTAATATCTCACTTCTCCACAAGTCGATGAAGGCTGGAATTAAGATAATCCAAGATGGCGGTCGGAAATCCAAAACCCTCGCTCCGGTTCCATTCGTCCTAGTGAAGAAATTAAATCCGTGTTGGCAGATGACAAGGCAGAATGATAGAGCATAAGGTGGAACGAATGTAACTAAAGAAATGAAATCCAAGATGGCGGATATCAAGAGGAATGATAAAACATGAATAAATGAAATCGAAGATGGTACACAGCTCACCTGATGGCAAAATATCTAGGCAGAATGATAGAGAATGAAGAAATTAAATCCAAGAGGGAGGATGCCAAGGCAGAATGATAGAGCATGAAGAAATAAAATACAATATACAGGCTGTGAACCCTATACCTTCACTCCGGCTCCAGTGGTTACATCATCCAACATGGTGGCTGTGTACCTGTGCCATACTCTCCAGCTCCATTTTACCCAGTAAAGAAATTAAATACAAGATGGCGGATGCCGAGGCGGAATGATATACCATGAAGAAATGTAATACAAGATGACGGATGCCAAGGCAGAATGATAGAGCATGAAGTGGATGGTGGATGTCAAGGTGAACGACATAGCCACGAGCCGCACACTGCCACTGCTTGTCCCTGATGTCAAGGCGGACTGATAGAGCATGAATAATGGAATTCAAGATGGTGGGTGCCAAGGTGGAATGATAGAACGTGAAGTGCAAGATGGCGAATGTCAAGGTGGAATACTGGAGCATGAAAAACAAGATGATGAATGCCAAGGCAGCTTGATAGAGCATGAAATCCTAGACGGTGGAATGACGGAGCAGGATAAATCTAGGCGGAATGACAGAGCAGGATAAATATATGCAGAATGACAGAGCAGGAAAAATCTAAGTGGAATCACAGAGCAGGAAAATCTAGGTGGAATGACAGAGCAAGAAAAATTTAGGTATAATGACAGGACAGGAACAATTGATTCCAGGATGGCGGTGTACTGGCTGGCAATATGGCGGGTGGAAATGACATCATCCTAGATGGTGACATCATCCAAGATAGTGATGTCATCCGGGATGGTGACATCATCCAATATGGCGACGGTAACGTTCTCAGGTAACGTCATCCCTCGCGCCCTGCGCTCCAGCTCCGTTTGCACCAGAGTCGGCTATATCCCCCTGCTCTTCTTTATTACTCTAATACATCATTACTACAGTATAATCTGTATACACTAATTGTATATGTCTGGGTTATGGGTCCGGGGTCATGGGCTCGGGATCAGATCATGGGTACGGGATGAAAAATACCCTATGTGCTAATCCACTATATTATCTACCCCTGTAGCAAATTTCATCCAAATCCGTCGAGCCGTTACTTCGTGATGGGTAACAAACAAACATACAAACTTTTGCATTTATAATATTATTAAGATACGTCAATGCAAAATCTATTTACTATTATGTAGGTACGGGTAACATGGGGCACTTCTTTTCCCACCCAAAATGCGTGTACATATAATTTGTCCTTATGGAAGGTGCGAAGGAAGCACGTTTCATGTCAGTACGTTAGCCGTATAACACAAATTCTTTGAAAAAAAGACTTTATAAATCGGCATATGGACAGTATAGCTTAGTGTCACGCAAACATTTATTCCTTTGCAATTATAACACCTAAATAACGGATAATTTTGAAGCCACTCAGCTTAGTCGAAAATGGAAATTTCAGAGTTCTGTATCCGAAAACGTATAAACGAACACTTGCCCTAGATAATCACGTTGAACTTTTTCAAAGATTTTCATCGAATATTTTTAGAATTGCCAACTGAGGCTTTATCGTTACACTCTCCACAAAGGAGAACTGTGCGGTAGTTCAGTAACTTGCACATCAAGGCAATTAAACGCTATTTAATGGACGAACGTGCTAATGACTTCCGGAGCACTCTCTTGCTTCAGTATCTCATAGCTGCACGTGGGCGGGTAATTTATAAAAATCAAGTAGCAAAAGAGCTGCATTATTTTGTCACTAAAGTGTATTAAGAATATTGTAACTTCAAGTTGAGTTTTTTTTGTATTAGATGGGGTGAGTGGCGTATCCTCAAACATACACACAGAATCAATGTTTAGTAAGTAATATATGCATTTTTGTAAGCTTACGTTTCCTCTTGCGGTCTCTCGGTAAGTGGCAGAATCTTTATGCTATGTGTCTTAGAATGGAAGACACGCACTATCGCTTATTATTAATGGCGAGAGTAAGAATATTAACTGAAACATTTTCATTCGCAGATGGACGTCACAAGAAAGCATCCAAAAATAATTTTACACACTTTAAAAGTGAAAAATAATTCTGAGGTTTCCTGTGAAACGGAAACGGAAACACGTGTCTCGGGTAAGACTGTGCATGTAGGATGCACCTGCTCTCGAAACACAAAAATCAAGTTTTTCTTTAACTAGATGTCAGTCCTAATTTTACAGCTCAAAGAAAAAATATAATATTACTTCGTATCAATTAAAAGGAAAAGTAAGTACTTTACATTAAGTAATTTTAATATGTGCTTCTTTAATTTAATTTTACAAAAATTAAGTTTTGAATATTGGCAATGTGCCACAAATCACCGCGCTTCCGCTCATTTTAAAAACTAAATAATAGCGTTTCTCTGCATGTTTGTGTTTTTGCGTAGGTAGTGAAGAATTATGTGGCACCGTTTTTCAATACATATATAAGTAATTCGGGAGCAGCACAAAAAAAACATGTCGAAGACTCGGCCTTTAGTATTGCAGATCTAGACGAGATATTTCGTTTGGCACCAAAATCAGCTCGCTAGTACATCGGGGTCGCGAGATACAATGCCCGGAAATTTTCTTACGAGCCCAAAATGACCACCAGTCGCCGCGAGCCCCCTATCTAACGAGACCACGTATATTTCAATCATGTTAATTAGCCACGGAGTTATAGCGTCGGAACGGATAACCATGCGAGCGTTACATCGCCTTTTCCGTCCTGGTGCCCCATTCAAGACGTATTCGCGTCGAAAAATTGCGAAATAGAAAAACATGCGACGGCCGTGAGTCGAACAGTATTTGACAGGAACAAAATTACGAGTGCGGGCCGTGGAGTGGCTGGAGGGAGCCCCAGGGAAACTGCAGGGTGATCGATCTGTACGTGTATGCGTTAAACGCTGTTCACGATAAATGGATGACTTTTGAAAGCCCTGCTACGATCTTTTTGTACGCACGTTATGTATTATTCCGCCTTATGTAAAATTACCATTGCCATGGACCTCATCACTTTATTTACGCGTCGGTCAAATGAAACTGTGAAATTATTATAGAAGTGGATATTTTACAAATCTGCTCATTTTCACACTTCGATGGAATAAAAAAAAATCAGAAAGTGAACGAAATAATTCAAAATATTACAAATGGTTGCTTAATACTTTTTATTCGACTTTAAGATATGGAACTACTTTCTCTCCATCGTTACCAATTTAACTGGGAGAATGTCACTCAGTGCTCCCGTTCAAATATTATTCGGGTAAAAGCAGTGACTTTTTTCCAAAGTTGATTTCAAAAGTGCTCACTTTGTCGTGAACAGCCTTTAGGCGCGTGTGCATGTGTATAGGCTGTTCACTGTTAGATGTATCCTTTAAAGACGTCCTAAAATCTACTTTCATTCTCATTTTGTATCTATGTGAAATTTACGTTGCTATGTGCCTAATGATTTTATCCCTGCTCCACTCGAGTGAAAATGTGACGTCGCCACGAACCTACGTGTGTTATTCATATGACAATTCGTAATTTAAAATGTATAAACAAAAAGAAACGCTTTTGCCAAACCATTAAACATTAATTACACTCACGATGAAACGTCTAGGTTTGGGATTAATGTACTTAAGAGCGTGTAGAACATAATATTAACTCCTAATTCGCCAGGTGGATGTCATAAGATTCTGAAAGCCAACGTAGAAAAGCTACGGAATGGTAATCCTAGGTAAAGTTTTTTTGGCAACTTGGCGAGTAAATATTTTCATAGAATTGGCAATTGATTTTTATAATGTCTTGTGCCGCAACGACACGTAATAATTCGCGGCGGAAGAAATATCTCGGCAGAAACACATCACTAGAGCAAAAAAATTTATCTACTGACAAAATTAGTAACAGCACATATAGGCTGTCCACGGTGAAGTGAGCATTTTTTGAGGCCCTAGTAACGTTTTCCTTTCGGTCATTTTTTCTTATCAATTAACTGCATTTTTAAATATTTTTTTCCAATGTAAGTAATAAATGCAGTATGAATGTTCTACCTCACCTTAAATTTAACGCCAGAAGCTAAAATAAATCATATTTATTAACCGTTATTCCAAATGAGAGGACTTTCAAAAGTGCTCATTTTACTGTGAACAGCCTATATGCGTGATTACCCTTTCTTCGTTTTTCCATATTGGCTTCCATAGAGCTGAAAGCGTTGATCTATGTCTCATGCACTGTGTGTACGTCAGTATGTATGCAGTTAATTGGTAGTCTTTTTTTCCCCGGGGGTTTATTTCCGAAGTGCTCATTTCACCATGAACAGCATATACTAGAGATGGTAACCGTTTCGATTTTCGGAACATTCCAGTTCATCAAAAAGAACCGTCCTTTTTAACCGTTCATTTCGGAACGGTTTATAGCATTCTCGTCATCTAACGTGTTCTGTACGTAATCTTTTGTATGATGTAATTGTGGTTTTATTTAAAAAAAAAAAAAAAGGAGGGCTATACTCACACACACACACACACACACACACACACACACACACACACACATTAAATAAACACATCCCGACTAAATGAATTATTACTGCTGTGATGCAACTGCAATTACTACTCCATTGTATGTAAGAAAATATATCATGAAATAAATATTCATACTCATGTAATTTTGCCACATTTTCGGTTATTGCAGAAAAATGAGGATTAATAATAATTTTTGACATTTTCTAACATTGTAATTATTTCGTATTTACACTTTAAGCTGCAATATTTGCCGTCACACGACTTGCAACTCACAGAAACACTGCAAGAGAAATGTTTAGATGGAGAAAAAAATTATCACGTATTCTAGCATATATTATCCTTACTGGCAAGTCTGAGCGAAACATTTTGAATTAAAAAAAAAAAATTCTCCCGTTGTGGTGTTCGTGTACCAATGAAACTAGTTATTGGAATATTATTCACATTTCTGTTCCACTGTGGGTTTGGTAATATATTTCATGTGTTTTGAACAGTTCACACCAGTTCTGATATTGTAGGTGGTTCAGTTCATTCGCCGGAACGGTTCGCGAGTTCACAACAGTTCGAGATGGAAATCGATTCCATCTCCAGAACTGTTCATTCGTCGGAACCGTTCGCGAGTATGCAACAGTTCCGAGTCTGTGAACAGTTCCTTCCAATCGCCGGATTCAGCAACTCAGTGCACTTAAAAAATACTCGCGGTATGCAAGTTTTAAGGCACGATTTATAATTTTATCACTGATTAGAAGTTAACTACAAAAATAATAAACAGGTTTTCCGTATTTTCTGTACGGAAACCGTTCATTTGGCTTGCTCGGATCTGTAGTTCCAGTTCCTCTTTCCAGAATCGTTAATTGGAACCGTTCCGGGAAATATTCCCCAACCCTCCCTAGGCTATACGTGTGTGTATTTAAGGGTATTATGTAGCTGCGCGTCCAAGGTCAAGAAGCGAGAGAGCGATAAGGGCGACACTAACACGCACGCCTAGCGCCTCGTCGCTTCTAATTATATCTGTACCATATCACACGCGCCTGAAAGTACACAGATCAAACTACGTCCTTATCTTTGTACTTTTCTCTTGCCGCTTAAGGAAACTGCATAAGCAAACTTTAAAAATGCGATATTTGACCACTCTCACGATTTTTTTTCTATAAAAAAAAAAACATAGGGATATAGACAATATTTTTTTTTTTTTTTTTTTTTATATTTTCTGTCAAAAATTCGTATTTCGATGACTTTTATTTGCCGAGATACGCGTTTGCGCGCAAAGGACGATTTCACAGGAAATGTTCCCGTACCTAATCCCCTTAACGTGCTCCAAGGCGTGATGGCCGTCGGTACTGGCTAACCACCAAGAAGGCGCGTGACCACAACATAGCGTGCAGCATCGCCGCACGCAACATGTCCATCATCATCTGCGAGTCTGGAGGGTACATCTCCCCTCCGCCCCTCTCTCCCGCTTTCTTCTCGGACGGGGGAGCGGGCAACAGACAGCTTCATCCATTTTTTTTTCTATGAAGAGTGCCGACACCTACCGAGGGGGGGGGGGGGACCGTTACAATCGTTAGCGTGCCTCTAGGCGTATCTTCACAGCTCAACTGGAAGAATTATCCGCTGTAGTGGTGCAGTAACATGCCGTACGCTAACACATTTCAGTAAATCCCTCCTAATACTGCTCATCCGGTGCTGCGTTTTCGTTGATCCGTAGGTGGTTACATAACCTATAACACCAACTTGGAATTGAAAAGGCGTACAGAGAAAGGGGAGGGGCCTCCGTAGGAAACTGTGGGGGAGTCCGTACCTTTTTTTTTTTTGTGAAAAAAAAGGAGGAGGAGAAGTGGTGCTGCCAAGAAGCCTGGGGGGTGTGGGATTTCCAATCTCCCGCCCCTCACCTGTCCTATCCTGGGCACATTACACGGTATTCGAACCGCACTGAAATCTGGTATGCGTGCAAAGGATCGTGACACGAAGGTCAGAGCACTACTAACTATCCACAAAGTACTTGCAAAACTTCCCCCCCCCCCCCACAGAAACGAGAAACAGTAGCGGGGGAATTTTTCTCCCAAAAAAAGAGCACTAGTCGCCTTTTTTTTTTGGCTAGTACAAGAGGTGAGCAGTGTTTTAATCCACGCCGGCTTTCTTCTGTGACTGAAATTCGCGAAATGATTTTTAGGTAGTTGGGCGCGTTAACACATGGGAAGTAAAATTTGTTCTGAAAATATAGTTTACGTTTTTAATCACAGCTTATATTTTTAATTTATTCTTTGCAAATTCGTCCTTTTCGTTGCCTGAAATGGAATGCACGCACACATTTAGAGTAGGCAAGAAAAAGCAACTGTATTTGGTTCTTGGCTGATCTAATATGTACTACTGAAAACATGTTTCATTTATTTTTCACTCTCCATTGTGGACCTTTCAGTCTTACCTAAAATGTCCTGGACGAAATGGCTATAAGCTATGCACGGTAAAATGAGCACTTTTGAAAGACCTGCTTAAGATCTACTTGTATGCACGTTGTGTATTATTCCGCCTTATGTAAGATTTACATTGTTATGGGCCTCGTCGCTTTATTCATGCGTCGGTCAAGTGAAACTGTGAAATTATTTAAAAAAGTAAATATTTAACAAATCTGTTCATTTTTACACTTCGATGCATTAAAAAACACTGAAAGAGAAAGAAATAATTTAAGTTACCAGAAATGGTTGCCTAACACTTTTTATTCGACGTTAAGATACGAACTATTTCCCAGCCACCGTTACCAACTTGACTGGGCGCATGCCACTCAATGCGCCAGTTAAAACACATGCAGGTAGGCGCAGTGACTTTTTTTCTAAGGTTGATTTCAAAAGTGCTCACTTTATCGTGAACAGCCTTTAACATTAATGCTTCGACCAAACCATACAGTGGGATTGTTATAAATATTAATATTCTACAATTATATGTCAGTTATAGCGTAATTTGTAGATTTAAGGAAATAAACAAAATGAGCGTCATCATTCGAATCCTGGTACGTACTGAGTGACTGAAGAGATTCGGACGGCTCTTAAAATCGAGGTCTTGAGAGCCGATGAGGGCGACTGAGATGAGTATGGCGGGAGAAGCGGGAGATCCCCGAGGAAACAACCGACGAACGGCATCTTCCGGCACGATTCCCACTTGCAAGAATCCGGAATGACCCGGCCGGGGATTGAACCCGCTTCGTCTTGGTGGGAGGCGAGCGTGCTAATCGCTAATTTAAGTTACAAGTAGTAATCATCTTATCAGGAGGACGCGAACGATGGTATCAGGTACTGTGGGCATCGCACAACTGACAGGGTGAGTGGGACGATATTGCTGTAGCCGTCATAGCCGGTTTTGAGCTATGACAGACGACACCTCAACTTGATCCTTCCTGAACAAGCTGGCCGAACCTGTGTGTCAACTCTTCTGCTTATTTCTTGAAGTTGCCCGTCGATGTTGGTGACGTAGCCACAAATGTATCTACTTACAGCGTACTCTTTTTTGTAACTTAAATAAAGCAGTTCCAGTGAGACACGAGTTTCAAGTGCATAGCTGTGTAGGCTATGCGTTTAAAGATGAACTCGATTATGTTGTCTTTGAAGCAAAAAAAAAAGTGTATTTTATCTCCAGAGAAGAAATGTGACGCGTTGTGATTCATACGTTTCTTGTTTGGCGTTCCTAATTGTTTTATCCCAAATTAAACCTAATTTTTACTAAAATAACAATCTCAAATTTTTCATTCCAGAAACGGGACTGTGTTTATTCACATCACAGATTATGTTCCCGTGTATTCCCTAGTTTCCTTCTTACAGCATTATTATATTTAATAGGCAATGTCTAATTATAGTCATTTTATATTAGTCATTAGTGATAACTGCAAAAGATAATGTTATCATAAATAGATACAGAAAAAATCTCCAGAATATACCGGTGTTTGTAGTGTTTCAAAAACTGGTATCTTTGCGCTAATTCAACTACTGGACCACAATTTATTTTGCCCGATCTTCAAGTCTCTGAGCCGACAATTCGTCCGCAAAAAAGGGGGGGGGGGGGGGAGAGAGTGAGTGAAGAGATTTGGGAGGCTCTTAACATCCAGGTCTTGAGAGCCTATGAGCGTGATTGAGATGAGCATGGAGCAGCGCAGGAATGAAGGGCCGGGGGAGGCGGGAGATCCCTGAGAATACCTGCCAACTGACGGCCTCGTCCGGCACGATTCCCACATGCGAGAATCCGGAATGGCCCGGCAGGGGATTGTACCCGGATCGCCTTGGTGGGAGGCCAGCAGGCTAACCGCTCAGCCACCGTGGCCCCAAAAAGGGAAGAGAAAGAGAATCATGTGTGGCAAGGACTGCCTCTAAAGGCGATATTACACGATACCTGATTCCGTAAAAGATTGTGCAAGGTCCGCCATAGTGGCCGGTATACGTGTGGCACCCGTCATGGCATTTCCCGCCTTGTACGGCCAGATTCCGTACCAGGTTTGGTAATTGGACACGTCCTATTTTTCGCCGGTATGGCTTTCGTACCTGGCCAATCACGTCGCAGTTTCAGAGCGTAGGGCGATCCCCGTGGCTACTACTTGAAACGAGTTGATGAAGAAACCGAAAAGGACGCCTCAATCTTGATTATACATCGGTGACGTTGCAACTCTTTTAAATAGATCTAAAAAACGACAACGACGATTGATATTGGCTATGACAACTTTCAATTACTGTTTAGAACCGTTATAAATACTTGAAACATTACCTACTGTATGAAAAGATTAATTCGAACATTTTATCGTAACTACTGTATATGAACTCATAATCTGGTGTCTGAACTTGTAGTACAGTGGTAAAATTGTATGGCCGAGGTCTCTACGGCATTATCTTTGGACCTGGAGTTTACAGTTTACGATCCCGGGCTAGGCATGCACGCATCTGCGGTCTTTTAAATGTATGTTAAATGTGTTGCGTGGGTAAACCAACCCTTCCTCCTCAGCCAATTAACGTGTCATTGTATAACTGAGGCATTAATTCAAATAATCAAAGTATGAAATAAACAGAATAACCAGTGAGATGAACTCTGTCCTTCCAAGTCCCTCATAGAGTAGAGAAGGAACAGTCTTGCGCTTGGTAGATTGTGTATTATCGTTGTGTCAGCGGCAAACGTTGCATTTTCACGTGCAGCTGAAGTACTGTAAAACGGGTGAGAGGAGGCTGGCTATTACAGGAGCAGGCTGCCCTGTCCAAGCGGCAATATTGTCATTCCGGCCACCCAGAGGAAGAAAAGCGACGTCCTGAGATATGTTAACATCCTTACAATGTCTGCCCGCCCGGCGCCGGGGCTCCGGATTTAAGCGTGGGACGCCGCGCCGTTTCATAATGGTGAATAATGCCCGGTTGCACCATCGTGATTCGAAACTCGATCCGAGATCGGGCCTAAGATCTACACAGAAAACTGTTCCACCATTCGAGTTCAGAGCTGGACTGGAGATCGAGATGAAGTTCATTTCGAACCACCGAAATTTGCGGTTCGGAATCTCGATCCGAGATCAGCAGCCATCATCGAAAAACTTAGTTTGAAAATACGCCAACATATAGAACTACGGTCGATTGTTTTCTTGTGAAAGTATAACAACGTTATACGGAGTTGAATAATATTCAGTAATATTCGTAGAACAATAATTCACTAAAAGCAGATAATCTATAGTGAAAAATACGCCTACTTCCATGACGTCATATCTTACAAACTAATAGCAAAATTTGTCTCAAACGTAATCTCGATCTCTCAGTTTGGAACCAAGATTGACGAATCGGAGATCCAAAATCATGAAATTTCGTTGATTCACCACTTTTACATTGGAACCAAGATAAAACTGGATTCTAGTTCGGAACTAGGATCATGCGATCTCGGATCGGGGAAGGTGTAGGTGCAACCGGGCATAAGCCGTTTAGCAAACCGTATTTGCCACGCAGATGTAAAACTAAGAAATTAGGTAGATATGTTTTATTTTACTGAAGATAACACCTTCATGCACTCAAGAAACTTCTTACATTCAGATCTTCTACAGCTGGTAAACAATTAATTAAACACTTTTGATGTCAATATTCGAAAAATTATTCCCCGTCCGTGACTGCATGTATTTTAATGGACACGCTATCTACCATAGCCCCATTAATGTGGGCAGAGGCGCAGGAATAGTCGTTGGTCATCTTACCTTCGTATTAAAAGTTGAAAGTTGGTACTAAATAAATTACAATTAGTTTCAGTTTATTTTATGCTCGTAATATTAAGAATACGCACGCATAGTATCAACGCATTTATTCTGCTAACGATTTCATAATTTCGTTTCATCAGCTCATGAACAAAGTGACAGCGCCCACGTGGATGTAAATTTTACATTTGGCGGAACGATAAGAAATGGGCAGAAGATCAAAGGCTGAACAGTTCTCAATAGCCCTTAACATCCTATAACAGTAGAACGACGACTTATGATATAACACCTGTTCAGACTACAACTTGCACGTTTAATTCCTCTCGGATGGATGTCGCATCGTCGTGCACTACGCAAGTGATGGCATATAACTGAAATAATAGGCACTACCTGCTAAATCAAAAACTGCTATTAAATTAATTAAAATTACATGGGACGCCATCCTTATGTAATACTAGACTTCGTGATGCAGTACAATGATTGGTTTTTCAATGACTGTCACGGTGTTTTAATTGACGCACTACACTGAAAAATATGCTTTGTGGCTGTTACAAAATGTTTTGTAGGTATACACAAAGCCAGATAATTTTTGGTAAAATTTTCCTTTTCTGAAAATTTCACAGTTTCACTTGACCGACGCATGAATAAAGTGCTGAGCCCCACGGCGCAATTAATTCTACATAAGGTCGAAGAATATACAACGTGCATACAAGTATACCTTAAGCAGGGCTTTCAAAGGTGATAATTTTTCTGTGAACAGCCTATAGTGCTGAGTGAATGCGGCGTGGGCGAGTCGAGATACGATGGGCGATGGCTAGGGACAGGTTGTTTTCGCGAAAATATTTATGGTCATGATAGACTTAAACAGCCTACGTCCACAAACACAATTTCCTTTGGTTAATGGCCAGGTGTCTACGTGAGAATACATAACCTTATTTGACTGTGCCAATCGTAATAAAGTACTCCGATGCTGTACGTCTGTGATTCGCGGACATTCACTAGAGATGCAAGTGACATTTTAAATCATCCAACCACGATAGTGCATATGAACGAAAGTGTTTTGGAGTACAACTGGTCCTGAAATCTTCTCGCGAAAAAACACCTGATGGCGCAGTGACCAGCACGAGCAGTTTGAGGCTCCGCGGAGTGCGATCATTCGGAGAGCAGAGACTGGGACCGACCTGTAGAACTGTGAGTGATTGAAGAGATTTGGACGGCTCTTACCAACGAGATCTTGAGAGCCGACGAGGGTGACTGAGGGAGTATGGAGCTGCTCCGGAATGAAAGGACAGGGGGAACGGGAGATCCGCAAGAAAACCCGCAGACCAACGGCATCGTCCGGCACGATTCCCACATGCAAAAATCCGGTGACCCTGCTGGGGACTGAACCCTGTTCGCCTTGGTCGGAGGCAAGCAGGCTAACCGCTCGGCCACCGCGGCCCTCGTAGAACTGTAAGGAAATGAGAGTTGTTTCATGAATGATGGCCACTTAAATTATGTAAGTATATACAACGTGTATCAGAAGGTTACCGACAAATCCAAGGAGCGTAAAGAGGGACAGAATAGAGCCACCTTCGACTAGGAACCCATTAACTCCAAAGTGACCCTGAGTCATTACGCGACGTTGATTGGAAGGGCCGTCTGTACACTTATGAGACGTCATCAAATGTGGATGCAACAGTACGGAGCGCCAGCACATTGTGATACCGAAGTGCGGAACTTCCTGGATCGCACATATCCTGGACGTTGGAACGGTAGAAGTCCACTTGCATGGCCAGCATGCTCGCCGGACTTGACGTCCCCTGATTACTTCTTCTGGGGGCATATCGAATCTTAAGTATACGAGACAGAAACACTAGCAGCCCGAATACTTTCAGTATCTGACGTGATTTCTCGAATGCCTGAGGTGTTCGAGAAAATGCGCCGAAGTTTTGCTCGAAGGTGCAAATGCCTCTACTGAATGTGGTAGTCGTCAATTTGAACTACTTTTGCAAACCAAGTACATAACTGTGCCCTGTGCATAACAAATCGTGTACAACTTAACAGCATTTTTCTGGTATGTAGTCCAGCATGCTGAATAGGCCCTTGCAATCAATGTCTTGTACTGAAGCCGGATCGCTTTGGAGGCTATCGGTTCCTAGTCAAAAGTTGCTCTATTCAGCCCCCTCTTTATGCTCCTTGAGTTTGTCAGTGACTATTTGAAACACATTGTACTGACATTTAATTACATATTTTACAGGTGTTAGGACTTGAACTGTGAGCATTGAATAATAATTGTTCTCACTGGAAAAAATAGCAGTTGCTAATAGTATGGATGTAAATAATTGCTGTATGTTAGGTATTTTTATCAAGCCGTCTCAGGAACCTGTATAACCATTTGGCAATTTATTTACAATATTGATTAACAATTTATTACATGCAAAACCAATAATGATTCCAATCATTGAAGCTTGATGCAAATTATTATTTCATGAAATATTTAAGTAAAAGCGACCAGTTTAAAGGGATTACAGAGTTTATTTCGTTTTTTTTTTTAAATTGCACATTGCAATCCAATTTGGTCTTAAATATCGAATGTGATACTTTCAATAAAGTATTACATCAAATTTGCCATGGAAGGTGTGCACTGCCGTAAGTATTCACGTCAGAATGAAGTCAGATACATGTTTTTATGTTATATTCTCGTATCTAACCAGCACTAGCAATTATAAGCTGTTCATGGTAAAGTGAGCACTTTTGAAACCCTAGTTGCTTTTTCCCCCACCGGCCTTTTTTATCCGTGCACCACTTTTAGAAATAAATAATACCATGCAAGCAATAAACACAGGGTATAATTTCCCACGGACTCGGAAGTTAACGCCTAAGGCTACAATAAAATATATTTATGAACTATTATTCCAAATGAGAGGTCTTCAAAAAGTGCTCAATTTACCGTGGACAGCCTATAGTGGGTGTTATTAGTTTACAGCCTGTCAAAAGTCGTCGCAGCTATAGAAATACCTACAAACTGCAAACAGATGATTTGGTTAACGAGTACTTCACGTCAAGAATGTGATTATAGGCTGTTCACCGCAAAGACAGTACTTTTGAAATAAATTTTAAAAAAATTTTTGTACAATATTTACTTTTCTAATAATTTCATAGTTTCACTTGGCCGGTGCATGAATAAAGTAATGAAGTCCATGGCAATGTTAAGTTTACATAAGGCGGAAGAACACACAACGTGTATACAAGTAGATCTTGAGCAGGGCTTTCAAAAGTGCTCATTTTACCATGAACAGCCCAAAGCAAACCTGTATTTGTATGGATCCTCTCGACTGAGAGTTGGATAAAAGTTACAATCAGACTGTTACTCAGCCGGCTGGTCGTCCAGACTTGGGCGACGGCGTCGCGTCGCTCCAGTTGGAGATCAACGTAGCGAATATTCGAGCACGACGTCCTCCACACCAGGATCTCTGATAATAAGATCGCAGGTCTGGGTGGCCGCGGGAATTGGAGGGAGGGCGGGGTCGTGGGAGGAGAAATAATTAATGGCATGACTTGACAAGGGGGGTAGGAGCATCGCCCCCGCGAGCGAAGAAAGGGGGAGGAGGAAGGCCTTGGAGCGGGGGCCCGGTCACGACCACGTGGATTGACACCGGCCTTCAAGATGCTAGATTAGCGGAAAGGCAGAGAACATGTGGGGCAGTCACGAGTGCCTCGCGATCACTTCTGTCTCCCGACACAGCGGCACTTGTCTCCCCCGCCGACGACGACGTATCGGGAGCCCCGGGACACCTGTGTTTGCCGGTTGACGGGTTTGTCCCGAGCTGCACCTGACGACGCCCACGATTCCTCGACAAGTGGACACAAATACGTACAAAGCGCCCGTCATGTGCATAGTCGTGCAAGGTGAAGTAAGTGAGTGAACAGATTTGGGCGACTCTTAAGCGTTATATGGACCTGCACGTTTTTTTTTTTTTTTTTTTTTTTGTGAAATAGTTGTCTGCGCGAATACGAGTATCTCGGTAAATAAATGTTCTGCAAATACGACTTTTTGTCAGAAAAGATTAAAAAACAATTATCTATGTCATTATTTTACTTTTGTCATATTTAGTATATTCTTGGAGAAAAAATTCGTGATGAACGTCAAATATCGCATTTTTAAGTTTGCTTGTGCAGTTTCCTTAAACGGCCATAGAAAAGTACAAAGATAAGGACGTGGGCTTTCATCGCGTGTAATTAAACCCCACAGATCTGAATTGCACAGCACAGCGTCGACGGAAACACTGCACGCCTTGCACGTAGGAGCGATGAGACACTAAGCATGCGTGTTAGTGTCGCCCGTATTGCTCCGTTGCTTCTGGCTTCTGACCTTGGACGCGCAGCTCCAACTAACTCTGAAGGGGAATGGTGCACGAAAACCATATGTTTACATAATTTTTGCTACAACTTTTTATACAGAGGATTTTCCGAAATGTTTGGCTCGACAAGCCGTAAATAACAATTTTGAACAACTTCTTGCATTGTTACAAATTCGCTGCGTTCGTTATTCTTGGAACACTGACTGAAGATAAGAAAATAAATTTTTTTTTTTCCTCCATTAGTGCTCCCAGAATAATGAACGCAGTGAATATCTAACAACGTAAAAAGGTGTTGAAAATTATTATTTACTTCTTGTCGAGCCAAAAATTCCGATAAACCCTTTGGAAAACGACTTGTACCGGAAACCGGATCCGTGTACTTTTTCCACACACCATTCCCCTTAACAGTGAGGTCTTGAGAGTCCATGAACGTGATTGAGGTGAGTACAGAGAAGCGCCGGAATGAAAGGGCTGGGGAAACGGGAGATTCCCGAGAAAACCCGCCGACCAGCGGCATCGTCCGGCACGATTTCCACATGCGGAAATCCGGGAGTGGCACAACCGGGATGGAACCCGGTTCGCCTTCGTGGGAGGCGAGTGGGTTAAACACTCAGCCACCGCGGTTCCTGCAAGGTGAAGAAATATTGCAAGAGTTCCTGTGTACCTTGCATGGAGCTTACCGCTTAGCGTCACCTAACTAACGTCATACTCAAGGACGCGATATATCTGATTCAGCCTTTATAGCACGTTTAATTTGCATGTCTAGCGAGTATAAAAACCTAAGGTCTTAACACGGGATTAGAGCTAAAGACTTCGTACAATGATATCGGGCCGTTTCAAAATATGTTTCCGTGAAATCTGTGCACCTGTTTACGTTGTTCTTTTTGGAATATTTGAACGAATGCAAATGACTGCAAACTTCAAGCAGGACAAACGCAATGAAAGCGTCACTACCAACCGCCTCCTAAACAAGTTTGACTTTAAACGTCATGGCTTTACGTAGCGAATCGTACTTACTTGCACCTGCAGAAACCAGGCACGTATGATCGAGGCTGTCTAATTCAAGATCATGGTTATAGTACTGAGTATGCATTACTTCGATCACCGACGACAGTGAGTGAGTGAGTGAGTAAATAGATTTAGGCGGTTCTTAACATCGAGGTCTTGAGAGCCGATGAGGGTGAAGCGAGTTGAGTATGGAGCAGCACCGGAATGAAAAAGGCTGGGGAAACGGGAGATCCCCGAGAAAACCCGTCGACCGGCGGCATCGTCCAGCATTAGTCCCATGTGCGAAAATCCGGGAGGCGACCCCGCCGGGAATAGAACCCGGTTCGCCCAGGTGGGATCGACGACAAACTTGAGGAGAATTTCTTCGTGACTCGTTCTCGTTGGAGGTCACGTGTGTGGCTCGAGTCCGTTTTAGGCAAGAGTGGAGATCCCTCAACTCTCTTCTGACTTACGTTTTATGAGTTCTGGTGTCTTTATAGTTACTGCTTGCAACGGTATCCATCGTCACACCGCTGGCATTGTACACCTGTAAAATTGTTTAAACGATCCTCGAAAAGGAATCTGAAAACGTATATTAAGTTCTTCTGTATCTGCAGTGTCACATGACCAACTTTTAGCTCTGCGTGACAAACGCAGAGAATGTGTCACATCTAAATGTTTTGCAAGTAATATTAATATAGGTAATTCACGGTAAAATGAGCACTTTTGAAAGTCATGCTTACAATCCACTTGTCTGCACGTTGTGTATTCTTGCACCTTCTGTATGATTAACATTGTCATGGGCGTGATCACTTTATTCATGCGTCGGTAAAGTGGAACTGTGAAATAATTAGAAAAGTAAAAATTCAACAAATCTGTTCATTTTTACACTTCGATGTATTAAAAAAAAAAAAACGGAAAACGAAAGAAATAATTTAAGTCATCAGAAATGGTTACCTAACACTGTTTATTCTACAATACGATACGGAACTACTTCCCATCCAGCGTTACCAACTTTACTGGACGTATGTCACTCAGGACGCCCGTTATAACGTATGCAGAGAGGAGCAGTGACTTTTTTCTAAGGTTGATTTCAAAAGTGTTCACATTATCGTGAACAGCCTTTAACTGACTTTGAGCTACTAGAATGAAAGCTTATAAAAAAGTAAAAGCTAGTCGATGAGTACAAAGTTTAAGCACAATAACAAGATAATACCTCTCGGGTCACGCTTCGTTTTCATCGTTGTTTAATACTGGTCCAATCAACCAATCAAACTGCAAAGGTCCGCGACAAGACGGTGACGCCACACGATTCGACGAGATCGATTCTGAAGTCAGCACGCGCCTCGCATTATAAATACAAAGACTCGGCCTCGATCCACGATGATTGCAGCCGAATCGTTTGCGACTGTCACGAAACTCGCGTCAGAGCTACGCCCAACTTACGATATAAGCAATTAAAGTGTTCTTCAAACGGACAGAATATATATCATGTTTGAGGGACGCAATTATTTAACCTCCCAGTGGCGAATGGGCAAGCGAGCCCACGCCTTTACAGCCTCTTATCTCTGTGTCACGTCTTGCGGGCTGCTGTGTTGGCTGGGGAGAAGAGTGCAGACTAGTTCATCTAAACCCCAACATGATCTGTTAAAGGCTGTTTACGATAAAGTGAGCACTTTAGAAATGAATCTTAGAAAAAAAGTCACTGCCCCTGCACGCATATATTTTAATGGGCGTACTGAGTGACATTCACCCAGTAAAGTTGGTAACGATCGATGGAAAGAAGTTCCATATCTTAACGTCGAATAAAAAGTGTTAGGTAACCATTTGTGACAACTTAAAAATATTTATATAGTTTTTTTTTTTTTTACGAATCGAAGTGTAAAAATGAGCAGATAGCAAAGTATTTACTTTCTTAATCATTTCAAAATTTCATTTGACTGACGGATGAATAAAGTGATGAGGCTCAAGACAATGTTAATTTTACATAAGGTGGAAGAATACACAACGTGAATACAAGTAGATCTTAAAAAGGGCTATCAAACTTCTCATTTTACTGTTAACAGCCTATACTTACCATTCGAATATTAGTGTACTTCATCGTAAGCACGCTTGTCTAAGTGCAACGATTTCTTAGGCGTCCGTCTACCTGGAAGTATATTTTCCCTTTGTGAGCCACAGTATAGTCTATTCCCGGTTTCTTCACCATTTTTAAACCAAACCAGATTCTGCAACGAAATTCAAATAAAAAAAGATATCTTGAACAGGTTACATGATATCGGAAATAAAAAGAAAACTTTCAGAAAACAACCTTCCAACGAGGAAGAGAATGGAAACAAAGTTACGAGAGTACAAAACGGGGACGAGAATCAAAAGGAAAGGAAACAAATAAAAGGTCGAAAGGAGAAAGAAAAGAATAAAAAAACAGTGATGAATGTGATGAATCAGTAGAGATCTTCAAGATATATTAATGCCGACAAGAAAAGACAGAAACAAATGATGATTATATGCTATACATCTGTTGTCCCTGCTTCATGACATTACCGGACAGTATACAACTGACTATAGATACATGTGGCTAGAGTTTTCAAGTCTGCCAAATAGATAGCATGCATAAGACTCCCACAATTCAGTCATATTCACTATCATATCAGTACAGCTACCCTCTCAGATAACTCTAAACAACCAACTCCTTCAACATCATACCAATGAAAATCGATTTTTTAACCGGTTTCGTCGTGGGTCACTGATTCAGAAAAAACTACAACATCACAAAGCTGTTGATAACTCTGGCCTATACTCCGGATGAAAAGCATCTCCGATAAAGGTATTATTTCTGACTGCAAATTTTCTCAAAGCAGAAAACTTATAAAACTCATTTTTTCCGCACTAATTTTATTAACTTATGGGAGGGTTTTGACTCAAAGTTCATGCAGTTTCGCATAATGGCGTATTATTCAAATTTACATATTCTATAATTATTTAAAAAACAAGGTTTTTTTTTTTTTAGTTTAAAGGACATGGGACAAAATGTATTTATTTGCCTACCTCAGTATTTACCTGTATCTCGCCTAAGGGATACGGCCCATCACAAGTCAGGTTTTTCTGCATGTAGTTCGTTGTTAATTCCAGGTAGCATATGTCTGAATCATTTTAAACTTGGAAAATATAGGCGGCGGGAAGGAAGGGTAGAACCTTCCTCTTGCTCATATTTACATCACTAAATTAAAACTAGAACAATTCCCGGTACATACTTTCCCAAACGAATGAACTGACTTAGAATCTTCTTTATATTGCGTTTGTTAGTATGTCTTTGTGGGCTCGAACATGGTTGGCTGTGTAGTACGCGTCTGATCCGTGTTCGCATGTAAGTTCAAACCCAATTTTGTGTTTCTTATCCAGGTGGTTTCCCATCCCTACCCCTGGTAAATCCTCGCGCAGTTCATTGATATAAATCTTACTCTACAGCGTGTATAGGAAACATGTGTGCGTGAAACTCGGGCACGTGATTCGTGTCCGGAAAAAGAGAAATACTGATACAGGACACCCATGGTCCATCTCAAATAACAAGCGCTGTAGCAGGTCCTAAATGTGGTGGGCGACAAGGACATTACGTGGTATATTAGGTAAAGTACTTGGGTTAGAAGAACACAAATTGGTATACGTAGGTAGGTATGGTCCGTCGTACACCCCCCCCCCATGTAAATAACATGGGTTGGCACCCCTTGATTGCATGCAACACGTACACCGCGAGGGTGAGTCTATTGTGGATACCATAGGATGAAGCAGGACAACTTAAGTATAAATAAGCCCCCCTTGTTTCAACTCTAGGACCCACAGTTTCCGGTTAATTGCACAAACGAAAGCTACAATGGTAGCAATACCATGGCCTAGTGAGTAGGCAACCCTTAATTCCTCTGGGGGAATTCAGTGGGGAGTCCCCGCAGTAGTAGGGGCACGCGGATTCTATTCCACTTTTGATTGATAGAAAGGGTTAAATTGATACCACAGGGTAAATTAAATTGATTGAAAGAGTTTATCAAAAACGGAAAGGGTTAAATGGATGGAAATGTTTAAATTTTAATCCGATTTTAATCCGATATTAATCCGATCAAAAAATTTAGTGTAAGGGTATATTTTATTTTTTCTCTTTCTTTTTGGGTGGGGATAAGGGGTATCAGGAGCTCTATCCGATGTTGACGGTGTGGTGTTCTGCAGGCTATGACCAGAGTCGTGGGTTGCAATCTCTTATATATGTGTAAGGTTAGTGCAAGAGTGAACTAAAGGTAATCTTTCATAATTTTCCTAATTTTGGGGTGTTTAGAGGGATGTTAGTGGTAGATAGGCGATTTTTACACAATAGAAATTCAGAGTGTTCGAACGATTCCTAAGAGTGGCCTAAGTGTAAATGATATGTTTTTTTGGTAGAGCTGGTAGATAGCCAACTTTGAAAGATGCGATTTACATGTTAAACGATCTGTTTTCAGAATGCAATTAAATTTTGAATAATTTCAGAGTGGTGTACGTATGAATAAATTACACGCATCGAATCGGAAATTTTCAAATGACTATGTGAATAATAATAAGTGGAATTAAGTGAGTCTTAAACATAATGTGAGTCTCGAGCTAAGAAACACAATTTACATGAGAGAGAATTTTAACTATGTGAATAACATCTGATGTCGACTAGTGCAAATTCTGTTAACAAAATTCAACTAGCCAGTATGAATAAATAACAAGTTTGCACGATTCAGCCTGTGAATACGATTTAAACCAGACACAATAGTGTAGTATAAACACACATACAATACTTAATGCCTCTCACAGATATCTTGAGTATTTTTTAAAACACGTTCATTTGATGTGGAGTCCAGCGTAGCAATTACATCGTTTTATAAGCTATGTGTATGGAGAGTCTGATTATATACCTGTAGCGAAGCCGATAGACAAATGAGTTGAAATTTACGAGAAAAAACTCTGCATTCGTCCTACAACAGACAATGAAACAATAATTTGTTTAACTTAAGTTTCAGTATTTTCAGAATAATCCACTTTTAACACACATTTTTTCCATAGAAGCTTAGGGACACTTGGATGACGTGAAGAAGTACTTAAGTCTGCAAAGCGTAATCGTGCAACACTTTGTAGAGACGTACTACAAATTCCCATTAAACCTGAGAAATTCACGTTACTTGGTAACAAAAATGCAAGTTGTTAACAAAAACTTTATTTTCGTCTACCGGACACAGAAATCGAAAATCTTATCGCAAACACAGTATATGGTTCCTAAAAAAATAAGTTAACACACCAAAATTTATATTTTTCCGATGAAATACTACTATGTAAATCACTGCTATCACTAGAGATGAAGGTAGGTGCGATGCTCGCCATTGTGGTAACCCCCTATTGTAAGCCCGTCGGCTCCCAAGTGTCTAGAGGTGCAGTGATTATGGAGGAGCTAACAAGTAGCACAGCTGTCTCCTCCAAGCGTACATGAGCGGCAGAACATGGCGCCGAGTGGGATAGCTGAGGTCATTTCGCTTCCTGCACCCCCTCCCCGCCCCTTGTCAATGCGCTGCCTCGAACAGGCTGCGATCGTGAAACGTTTTCAGTGCTAAGGCAATATGGCGACAAATGATTAGTTGTGTTCATATCGGAGGAGACCTGCCTGCCACCCGATCACACCCCTACCCTGGACCCCTCAGAATCGGCCAGAGTCCATGATGTCAGCCACCCCATGCCACCCTTCTTCTGCGAGGTCCTGGGGGTCAGTCACCCGTTTGTCCTCGATTCGCAATTGTCGCAACTGATTCAAGATAGCGGAATCTGCCTACTTGCGCTCCGATCGGGTCCCGCTCGCTCGTAGACACCCCCTCCCACTCTACCATGCGGCCCTTATCGAGGGGAACTTACCCCGAGGTCAAGAACCCAGCACATCCCTCCGGCCCCTACTCCCGAAGCTGTCTTTGTGCGAAAAGTGAGTTCTTCTCCAAGAACAATGCTGTCCACCCCCCCCCCTACATTACTTAGAAAGCATCCTTTCTAGTGTTGTCTCCCCTGTTTCGACTTTCCGGCTCTTCGCTCCCAAAGCACTTCCTCAGTTATGAACAGGGCTTGCTTCAAGACCAAAGCAACGATTTCCCTAGGAAGGTAGCAGAGGAAATTGAACTGCCCTGGGTTATTTAACCTCTCTGCTATCAACTGATATTTTCGCTCGAACACTGAAACTTCCTCCTATAATTCGCAAGGCAATATATCGCATTCCCAACTATATTTAAAATTTCACAAATACCACTGGTAAAACTTTTTTTATCCTCATCATTAAGAAATATGTTCCAAATGTTTTTAACACACAATAAATTCAGTTTAAAATAAAAACCATTTTAAGTAAAAAAAATGTTAGTCTAATCCTGTAAGCTTACAAGACTTTTAAAACTTTATACCATTTCCAGCAAACTTTATACCGTTTTCCAACAACTTTTAATTAATCAATAATTAATTTTCAAATCAACACAGCTATAAGACATAATTTTAACACGCTAATATTTTCAACATTGAAAGAACACAGTTTTTCAAACACATAATTTTATTCAAGTTTTAACTATTCCGTTGTAAGTAAATACTCAAGTTAAACTTTATTTTCAACCATTGAAAACATACACAAACAAACTTATTGGAAAAGTTGTTTTAGTTACAATCTGGCGTATATTTATTCGTCTGGCAGACAAAAATATGTATTTCATGTGTAGACTTCTCTGCGACGCTAAAAATTTTGTAAATACTATAATATAGGAAAATATAATCTCGCTAAAGTTTATTATTCAATGTTGAGTAAAAATCAGTCCCAAATTTTATTTGAGAAAGGAAGTAGACTACAACGCTGTGTTTTTACAAAATATATGTATATGAGTAATTCTAAAACCTCGTATACAATATCAGCTAACGGATTGCAGAGAATCGAGTGTATACGGGAGCGAGCGAAACTTTGGTCTCGAGAGCTGATGAGGGGGAAACAAGGTGAGAAGCACAGGGCCAGGCCGGGTCGCACACGGGCGGGAGATATGCACACGGGCCGTCGAGTGAGGGACTGGTTCAGAAAGATGTCGCAGTCCACATCGCGTGCCACTATCGATACCTGCCCGCTTCCATCTGCTCGACAACTTTCCCTTCATGCAGAGTCTGATGCTCGCCACTGCCGCCTATACTATAGGACCAGGAGGGAGAACTTCCCCTGTCCCTCCACCGCCCCGCGCACCAACCAAACTTCACTCCACGATCTGCGTTGCCCTAGCTGCAGCTCACGGATATTAAACACCGCGATTCGCGACTTGTCTCACCTCGCCTCGCCTATTTTTCCCAGCGCAAAACTTTTGTGTTTTGTAAAAAGTGAGTGGACTATGTTTACGATATTGCATTTCATTTTAAGTCCACTTTAAACATTACTATTGTGAGCGAAAAAAACTTTAAATTTTAAAATATTGTGAATCACTCGACACTAAAAATTCTACACCGTAAAAACTTTTAAGTAGTTTTACACCATCAAAAAGTTTTTAGCATGGGGAATATTATTTTTGCTCTCTTAAAACTAACTAATTTCCAAGAACTGTATCGATACAAGTAAAGAAATATAACTTGGCACAAACAATTATGGAACCCAGAAAAGTATTCTAATAAACTAACGATGAATTACATTGCAAAAAAAATCAAACATCAACTACCATAGAAATCTAATTCCAGGAAACAATATCCAATTTCCAAGAAATATGCCACACTTCAAATACATTCTAAATATCATTAAAACAGAATTGCATCCCAAATGCCCTTAAGTTGAAAAATTCTGCGAAAAAATTATTTGAATTCCACGAAATTAGATCAACGAATTAAACAAGTCGCCTCCTAAATGTCTTTAAGCTGTAAAATTCCACGAAATTTTATCACGATTCCAAGAAATGTAACATAAAAATCAATCAAATACGTCGCATTTAAAAGGAATCTATTGCAACGGAATACCACCTAAAAACACACTGGATTACAATACATACCAAACACATTCAATTATCACCTAAATTTGAATAATGTCACAATTAAAAGGTTTAATCAAAATGAATTATCACTCGAATGCTAATCCAATGAAATGATAATCCAATAAAAAGGGATTGATTACACAATCAATTATACAGCCAATCCCCATCCAGAGGTTTATTAAATCAAATAACACATAAAGATAATTAAAAATATTTTATTTAGTATAAAAACAATTTACAAGTGTTGTATTACAATCATCTAAGATCTTGATTCTTAACCCAGGAGTCGTGTGCTTTTGAGAATCCTCTCCATCGAACCAAGGACATATCTTTCTTCCTTTTAATGATTTTATCAACCAAATATTCATTTGGAGAACTGACTTTTTGCAGTTCATATTCTTAGAATCCACCTTTTATTGGTTCGCCGTCATATGTTTCTATGTAATACATTATGGGATGTTTTTGTCTAATTGAAATAATTTTAAATATTTCAAAAGACCAATTCACTGTAAATTCTTTTCTCAAATATCCCTTTCTGCTTCGAGATACCAATAAATTCCCCAACTTTGAACTTTGGTTTTCTTTCGTCAATGACTTTAACATTATTATAAATAGTTTTCATAAAACTATTATCCGTAACTTCTTTGGGCGCCATCTTAATAGTTCTATGATATCTGGAATTATAAAATTTAACTATTTAAGGCAAAACATCAGTGTATTTGTAAGTCCCCCTCAACGTGAAATGTTTATATATTAACTGCTTAATCGATTTGTTGTAATGTTGCACAACACTGACTTTAAACTCCGAATATGTTGCATAGTATTAATACCATATTCAGTCATTAGTTTCTGGAAAGGTGTAGAAAAAATTCAGTTCCTCTGTCAGTTTGGAGCGAATTGGGCTTTCTCTCTTTCAAAATGATCTTCATTGCATCGGTAGCCTGTTTCCCAGTTTTATTTTTCAAAGGTATACCCCAACAATAATTCGAATAAATGTCTATTATGGTTCAAATATACTTGTATCCCTTACTGTATTTTGGAAGCAATGTCATTTCACACAAATTGGCTTGAAAAAGATCATTTAAACGATGATTTATAACTCTTCTTGTAGGATATCTTATCCTTGCAGGAGCATGAAGCTCTTGAGCAATCTTACTAAACTTTATTGGTAATATAACTGCCTTCTTTCAACTCTTCGGTAATAGGAACAATTTCGTTTGTATGTGAATTATTCCCAAATTCTCTCGAAACGATTAGAAATTTTAATCTATCGACCAATTCATTAGGATTGTTCCAATATACAGGTGAAAAAGGTTGTTAATTTCATTTTTATATATTCCACTTCCAACTATATATCCTATTGAATGTATTTTCAGATGGTTTTCATCTCCTGAACAAATATTAACATTCGTTCGACGAATACGTTCTTTATATTTCTGCATATCGATGTCAGAATAACCATTTGGAAAGTTATAAAACAATAATTCAAATAATCCATCACTAACATCAGTTACATAATGACCTATTTAAATTTTATTCTCAGTCAAATATTTAATTACCTAATCTCCCAAGAACCAATTGTTTTCATGTCGATAAACATCAAACATCGCATTGCGCGTAGACGTAGATTGTTTCAAAGCTAAATAACGTTTCGTTAATTGAGAAAGGGATTGCTGTTTCCTTGTTAAAGCTAAAATTTTCCATTTTAATTTCCAAAGCTGCTTCTTTAGGTTTATTCAACACAGAATGCAATGTATCCATGTTAGTCATAACAGGTTAAAATATTTCTTCACTTAAAATATCCTGTTCCATACAGGCTCGTTTGGCTTATGAGTATTTCTCTTTCACAGTAGATATAACGTTATGTAAATCCGAAACAGAGGCGCACATGTTTGATAGAGGTACATTAAATCCAAATATATATATATATATATATATATATATATATATATATATATATATATATATATATATATATATATATATATATATATATGTCGTTGCTTTTATAACTGTTGTAGTAGATCGACTACTTTGCGCTTTTTCAATCTTATTGATTTTACTTAAAACAAAATCTAATATTGTTAAAGTTTTAGCTTTCAAATCATTAATAAAATAATTGATTTGTGTTTTCAAATCATTATTTTGTTTTCTCAAATCTGTTTGCGTAACTAAACCAAGTCTTTTATTTATCAATTCGTCTCTTATATAGTGCGTTATTTATTCAATTCGTGTTTCAAGTTGTTTTGCAATAGTAGCATTTACCACTTCATTAATTACAACTCTTAAATTTTGTTCCATTTCTGTAAGTTGTGTTGTAAAATATGTTAAAACATATCGATAAAATCCTTACTAAATCCTTTTAAACGTGCTTCTATTCTAAATTCATTATTCTGTGAATCAGTGCCAATATTGCTTAAAATGTTTGGAATTACATTCGTGTTTTTATAAACATTATCATTCAAATCAACTAACTTTATTAATTTACCCTGAATATTGTTTAATTGCAATTTAAATACATTTAGCGTAATAGTTATTAACTCTTCCATGTAACGTTTATTTACCGCATTGCTATCTTTCACACCCATGCCCATACTACGTAATATATGGCCATTCAAATCACAATTCCTATCGCGATTTCTGGTTAAACAGTTATTGTAATGATTGTGTTTTATACCGCTATGTCCAAACTTTGAAATACTCATTCTTCATCGCCTGGAAATAAAAACCTGTCAAAACCAGATCTAATGCCTTTATGTAGGCGAATTGTTGGTATAAACACCAAAAAACCGTAGTTGTCTTTTGAACAGTAAAAACACATATCTTTAAACTTTGTAAAGGTCATATCGCCTAAAACATGGTCATTGTACATATGCTGCATATTCATATTATACATTTTAAACACAATTGCCATAATTTCATTATTTGCAAATTATGTTTCGGTATACATGTGTAACTTTGCGACAGATAAAAATAATCAACGTTTGAACGTCGGCCAAAACTAAAGTATTGCTGTATTTCCCCCTGCAGCGCACACCGAACATCGTCAAAAATAAATACTGAATTGGGTAATGCTTCGTTCGGAGGCACTATATCTTCAATATTTGTAAAAGGGAAATATCGCATTCCTTCAATTAACGATAAAACAACGACATAATAACACAAGTTTATCCACATGAAGAAGGACTGATTATTATACAACGTATATTTGATGGTAAAACAATACCATGTTTCTGTTCAATTATTTTTTCCTTTGCATTTACAGTTACCAGCAGATGTACATTTTGTTTTATATACTTCATTTTTACACAATTACACAGTATTATGTAACATACTAATGTAAAACTATAAATGTAGGTCTATATATAGGCTAGCGTTCAGTTGAAAACAATACCTCGTACTAAACATATCAAAAAAGGACGCGGAGTATTGAATGCATTGATTAAGAAATTACAATTTGAATTACATTTACCGAAATACAATTGTTGGAGACCAGGTACTAAACTTGCAAAGCGTTTGGCATTGAACGATCAAGGAATAAACTCTTTGGATAATGTGTGTAAAGAAAATTATATAGTTTACAATCGAACAAACGATTTGAAAGAAAGACATATAGCGGATACAATTCTAGCCAATAAAACAGCAAATATAAGGAAGAATCCATCTACATCTACAGGTGAAAAGCTTGGAGCTTGGGGTTTGTTGATAAATTTTTGCGCTCGTATGTGAAGAGAGGCATGGGTCTAAATGCTAAACCAAATGAAAAACAAGGCAAAGAGGAATCATTCAATTCCTATTTCCAGCATTAACAACTCTTGGATCAATCCTCGGAGGGGTTTCGGAAATTAGTAGAGCAGTTAAAGCAAAAGGTAAAGGAATGTATTGGAAACCCTATAAAGTTGTACAAGGACGAAAAAATCTCCAAACGTGGAAATAAATGTAGAAAGTCCTAAATAGTCTTCCAATACGTGCATTAACAAACAAAGATATTAATGTATTTGTAAAGAAACTGGATATTCCCTATTTTCGGGGTGTGTATATGAGAGACAATTTACCAAAGAACCAAATCTTCGTGAATGTATGATTTTTAGTTTAGATTCGAAACAAATTGAAGGAACGCATTGGGTTGCATTAATTAAAAATGTAAATAAATAATTGTATTACGACAGTTTCGGCGATTTACGTCCTCCAATTGAAATACATAATTATTTTTAAAAAACATGCAATTAAGATACAATAACAAAACAGAACAATTACCAAATGCAATCAATTGTGGACATTTATGTTTACGTTTTTGGCTATAAATATGGTATTAAGTAATTTTAATTTCAAAACATATTAGTAATATGTCAATTACGTTTATATTAAGTGGTAATTCGTCGCAATCGCGTGATGTATATTTCCCTGCGTTGGAGTTAGATGGATAATGACAAATAAGTCTAATCGAATTCGTTACCTACAACAGCATACCAAACATTGATTTGCATAACCAAATATTTATGGCTAATATTGGTGAAAATACGTACAAGATTATTATACCAGTAGGATCTTATGAGTTGGATGACCTTGAAGCATTCATTAAAGCGGCATTACCTGAAGATGTACATTTCCGATTACGTAGAAATCAAAATACGTTAACTAGTGCAATGTATAGTAACGTTGATATTGATTTCTCGGAAGACAATTCAATTGCAAATATGTTGGGTTATGAACGGAGAGTATATCCAGCTAATCTCTCTCCTCACGCATTCGGTGGGGTTTCGCCACTGAATTCCTCCGGGGGGAAGGAAGGGTTACCTACTCAATAGGCCATGCTATCGCTACCAAAGTGCCCTTCTTTTGCGATTTAACCGGAAACGGTGGATCCTAGAGTGTTACAACAAGGGGGACGTATTTGCTACTTACGTCGCCCTGCTTGATCCCATGGTATTCACAATCGATTCAACCTCACGGTTGCGTGTTGCATGCAATCAAGGGGTGCCAACCCATATTATTTACTTGACGGAGGTGTGTAGGACGGGCCATACCTACAGTGTATCCAAGATCTTGGTTTACTTGCTACGTATACCAATTTGTGTTTTTCTAACGCAAGTACTTTGGCTAATATACCATGTAATGTCCTTGTCCCCCTCCGTCTTTAGGGGCTGCTACAGCTCTTATTATTTTTAATGGACCATGGGTGTCCTATATCAATCTTCTTCTTTTCTTATCACGAATCACGTGCCCGAGTTTGTGCGCATGTTTCCTATACACGCTGTATAAACATAATATTCTGGTTAGACCATGTGCCCTAAATCAAATAAAGATTTTCTTAGAACTCCAATATCCAAAACCTCTCTTCCAACTTTCTCACTGTCTCTTAAATACACATAGTTATCCGTATATTATTCCGTAGTAGCAGCATCGTGAAAAGTAAGTCGTAATCCACGTCTATTCTAACAGAAAACTAGAAAGATTTTTTTAGAAGTGTGTTGTCAGGAGCTTCGAAGCGACAATACTCATTTACAAATTTTTCTAGCGCATCTGATATTTATAGGTAACTGTGAAAGTACTAGCTACGAGCATAACAGCAGTCAACTTGAGAGTCTTCTCCAGAGATGCAGCCATGCGTATTTCCACACAGTTCAAGCCAGCGACCTTTTCACTGGGTGTGGCGTCAAATAGCGGAGCTACCTGGTTCCACCTGAAAATTATTCCTCTTCTGATACATATCAATTCATCACGAGAAGGGATAGTTTTAAAAACATGATTAAGCTTGCTTTACTGCTCTCTGCAGGAATGAGGTTATAGTAGATGCCGTTTTCATCCAGATAATTTCCCAGAATTCGGTTCCTGTTTTCGGTCACTAATAAAAAATTCGACGACTGTACATTGAGCAAATCATTTCGTTAGAAAATGTAGTCTCACGTGTGTGGACAAACAAGAAACCCTATACTTTCCAAGAGGCTAAATTATTCTACATAGGTTCGGTATGCCAAACGACACGGCCAGCATTCATCCTGCTTAGCGGTGAATGTGCTGCCGTCAGAATCGATTCCGTCATGCTTGCATTGGCGACGTCATGTTTCGATTTGTAAGTCTAAGATAATCGACGTAGTTTCACCATCAACAAGAAACAGTATTTCGTTTTAGCTGTACATCCAAATATTTAAGTCTCTGTACATCTGAAACACAGTCAGGGACACAAGTATAAGTACAGACGCTGAAAAAAGTGTACAAATATAATTAATTGATTATATTAAATAATCGTTGCAGGTCAAAAGAAATTTACAATATATACTACATTTGTATACATCAGTGAAGAACAAAAGTATATATAGAAAACCGAGGTGAAAGCTTTCAGTACAGAACATACTCGTTATCTTGTCATACGGACTGATACAATGTGGGCATAAGTGTAGGCACATCTATAGGTTGTGTTATTAGAAGTAAATTTGCACTGCATTAGTACGTTGTTGGCTTCCATTGTCTTTAAATAACGGCTTTGCGTATATCTTCCATTGAATCAACCAAGTTTCCAGTGATAGTGGCCTCAATACCTTGCAATTCTTGAAGCAATGCCACCTTCATTTGGAGAGCCACGGTGGCTGAGCGGTTAGCTTGCTCGCCTCCTGCCAAGGCAATCAGGGTTCAATCCCCGATCGGGTCACCCCGTATTTTCGCATGTGGGAATCGTGCCGGATTATACTGTTGGTCGGCGTGTTTTCTCGGGGATCTCCCGTTTCTCCTATCTTTTCATTACGGTGCTGCTCCATACTCACCTCAATCACCCTCATCGGCTCTCAATACCCCGATGTTAAGAGCCGTCCCAATATCTTCACTCACTCGCCTTCAGTTGAACCTTGCTTGTTCTGCTGTGTTTGCGCACGAGTCTGCCATGTTCCTTCCGCAGACGTTCTATTGGGTTAAGTTTTGCGATGGGTTAAGTTTTGGCGATTGTGATGGAGTAGGCCTATGCAGTTGATGGGAGATGTTGTACTCTATCCACAGACGTACTAATTCAGCTGTATGTTTAGGATCATTGTCCTGCTGGAAGTGAAAATAATTTGTCATACCCAGCTTCTCGGCACTCACTTTCAGACTTTGTTGTAGAATGTCTTTATGCACACATAATTATCTATTGTCCCAACAATACACACAAGTTCCCCTACACCTGAAGCTGCCATGCCATATCGCCACCATCTCCGTGTAGTACAGTAGGCTGGGTATTCTGCAAAATCCCCCTCTGTATTTTGTTTCCTCCATACCAGGATTCGGCCATCGTTCTGGAAGATATTAAATGTACTTCTGTCTGAAAAAAAATTACTTTCTTCCAGAACTCCGAGTCCTTCGTGGCGTATTCATTTGCGAATTGCAACCTCTTCTTCCTATTCACGTGACTGACATAGGACTTATTTCTTGGCACTCTTGCATGATACCCGCTTGAATTTAGTGCTCTTCTTACAGTGCGACGATTGACGTCTTTACCCTCGTACTCGCTCATTTCCGCTGCTATTTGTGGGGCTGAGAGTTAAGGATTATTTTTCACTGTGCGGATTATTTCTATCCTCTCCTTGCTGTCAAGCTTCGACGGTCTCCCTGTTCGCACTTAATTAATCACAGTGTTTCGTTCGTTGAAATTGTTCACTGTTATACAAACTGTATAGCGACTACGCTTAACAATTTTTTTGCAATTTCTCCATACGATCTGTGCAGTTTACGCAGATTCTTTATAACATCTCTTTCTCCAAGATTCGCCTCCTTACCTTTCCGTCCCATGTTACTTCATGCTATGCACACTCTTTGTTTCGTCACTGAGGATGTCTTGGACCTGCAGTCGACAACTGTGCTGCCAGCACTGTTGCGTTCCACGTGCAGAGCCTGCACTGTATGTCCTATTAGACAGAGCTCCTAGCGGACGTTTACATACATTAATTCCAAGGAAGATTTTAATTTGCACTCTCTTTGGGTGGTATAATACACATAGGTGGCTTTCCCCTGCGTAAAATTTGTATCCGTACCAACACACAGTGTGAAGTGAACCTGGGCCTCTGTGTTTATACTTTTGTCCCTGACTGTATTAGTCGTGAGCAATGGTCCTGGATCCTCGATAGTCGTGATCTCTGAGGTGTCATGGTTATCTGACGAGGAGGCCGGACTGGTCAAGACTCGAGCCACAATCCTGGAAATATGATATTTATAAATATCGAGTTAGTAAGAAAGTGGTCTGAACTCCACCACTATCGTGTGTTCTTTGCGTTGTTATCCTTTACTAGCTTTCCTGTGCTACTTCGTACGCATGACATTTATGATTTGGAATCGCTCCTGGGAAGGAAAGGAGGACAGCCCATTGATAAAAAGAAAGGAGAAATGACGGAACTTTTTTTTAACAATGTTTCTTTTTTATGCAGTAATCCTAAGAAAAGCTTAATCCAATACTTATGTACATCCCTGTGTATGTATATATATATATATATATATATATATATATATATATATATATATATATATATATATATATATAGAGAGAGAGAGAGAGAGAGATATATATAGAGAGAGAGAGAGCGAGCGAGCGAGAGAGAGAGCGAGCGAGCGAGAGAGAGAGAGCGAGCGAGAGAGAGAGAGACAGTATAACTCAATGAATATAAATATGTATAGTAAAATTAGATAGTGTGCGTGTGAAAATCAGTACAAATCATAGCAATATGTGCCACTTCTTTCCCATGCCATGCTAAGAAAAATTGATTAATATACACAGATTATTATAGATTGCAGTAAAAGAAATACTTACTACTAACATAATATAATAAAACACTTTGAAGAAAGCTTAAGAAAATATAATTAAAGAAATAATGGAAAATATCATTTTCTACTCACATGCAACTTCTTTAGGCCCTTTTTAACAGAAGACATCTAATATTTAAAGATACTGCTCTCAGTTGTCAAAGAGAAATTAGTTATTAAAAAATAATAATCTGTGAGAAAATACACAATTGATTTCCCTCAAATAATCTCACAATAGCTCTGCTAAATTACAAACATATTATTTGACAACCAAAATTAACTGAAGAATATTCTGAATAGTTTTATGCGGGCAACCAGGCATAGTTCATCAGTAGAACTTAAGAATTATTTAAAGTCTTTAATGGTAATTTAATACCACATACTCGGACCACCGGACTTGCCATATTATTAAATTCCACATACAACTTCATACGAATGTGTTGAATGATTAAATAGTAAAGAAAAACCTTACTTGAATAATTCTGCAGAAATTAAGGCACAATAGCTGGTATGCCAGACTGCCTCAGAACACAAACCGGGAAAATGCATAATGAATAATCCTCCCGCAGGTAGATATTATCCGGTATGTTTAGCAGTGATACTTAATACTGCTTAGACTCAATACTGAAACATCTTCATAAACTTCATTTAACAGCAGACGCATTAGTCATACATGTCATTTCTGCATGGGGGCCATTTGTTCCTTCTTTAGAATCTTTATATACAACATAACATTTTCAGTCAATTCCTTCCTAACAAACAAAAACATGTCTGCATTGTCACATTCCAAAACCACAAAATTTGTTTTCTTCTGGGCACACTTTCATATATCTTTTACCAATGAGAAACAGATAACACGCTATTTAAACATTAATTGCCATTATTAAAGTTATGCAGCTAAACTGTCAACCAAGTAGAGTGTCGATAAAAGTTGCAGTATGTTTTTGACATAGTTGACATTGACTGATTTTAAATCAATTACAATATGTGAAAATACATATTGATTAATGTGACATGTAAAAGAATTTAAATTAAATAATTTAAATGAAGTTAATAACATATGTTCTCAATATTTAAATAACCATAAATGGTGTGTGTAGAGATTTCAAAATAATAAAGTGTCTCGTGGAGACTCCCGGTAAGGAAACTCCTTACACCTGATCATCATATGTTCGGAACCGTTTGAGATATCTCGATGGAACAAAGACTAAGTTGGTCCTGGGGTTATTATGTATATACTGTGCAAATTTGATGTCAATACGTTCATTGGTTTTTGAGTTAAATCCAGACGGACAGACAGACACAAAAAATTAACATTAAATATGGGTTAGTAATCAAATATACTATACGAAAAAATAATTAAAAGTGGAAAATTCGAAAATCATAAAACAGACACTTCTATTTTATTTAGTTGTGTCTGTTGATTTGCACGCGTAACCGAGGAACATGGCAAGTTCTACTTATCTGCCCAAGTGAGGTAAAGATATGGTGGTGTTACAAGCGCCAAGACACTGAGCGTATCAAGATACTTACACGTGGTTTTACGGAAGTGGATTGATGTCCGTTTTTCGTTCAACTGGTGTCGACGCTCACAAATATGGGTAAGGCATGTAATAGTGATAACGTTTAATCGAAGCAGCTGTGGTAATGCTTCCTTAACATCCTATCCTCAAAAAGTTACTTGAACTTATTGCAATCCTCATCTGGCAGAATTGTGGGATCGCAGCAAATGCTCTATCAGAAACACCGAACGGATTGTACATTTCTGCGAGAAAATCCGGTGGGTTCTCACTTCTTGCCAAGATAGCAGCACTCATGTCCACCATCGTATTTCAGTGGTTTAAATTCTACGATACCGAATCGGTGGTTAGGGAGCACGAATATTCTTCTCTCTGTGGTAAGAGTTTTTCTTTATGATAGCCGAAAGTAAAAAGACAAAATGAAAATGTCTGTACGCAAAATGTATTAGTGTTCAAAGACGATATTTTATGAAAACGAATGATGATTATGACAGTAATCATACGTCAGTTTAAAATTTACTGCCACCAGAGGTGTTTCGCTCTCTCGCTTAGGACCTGCACGTTTTTTGTGAAATAGTTGTTTGCGCGAATACGCGTATCTCGGTAAATAAATGTTCCGCAAATACGACTTTTTGTAAGAAAATATATAAAATAATAATAATAATAATAATAATAATAATCTATGTCCCTATTATTTTACTTTTGTCATATTTAGTATATTCTTGGAGAAACCAATTCGTGCAGATGGTCAAATATCACATTTTTAAAGCTTGCCTGTGCAGTTTCCTTAAACGGCAAGAGGAAAGTACAAAGATACCGACGTAGCTTAATCTGTGGGCTTTCATCGCGTGTAATGAAACCCACTGTTAATCTGAGTTACACAGTACAGCGTCACGGCGGAAACACTGCACGCCTTGCGCGTAGGAGCGATGAGACACTAGGCGTGCGGGTTAGTGTCGCCCGTATTGCTCCTTCGCTTCTTGACCTTGGACGCGCAGCTCCAACTAACTCTTGATTCGTTAGTATACAACAGTCCGGTCTAAGTCTCTAGTGTATTATATGATCACATTGTGAGCTTGCCTACTACGAGTTGTTGGTTAAGTCCCGTATTGACATGGGTGTCTCGCTAATATGTTCACTGTCCGTTAAGTAAGCAATACTTACAATAGTCTTTAACAGTCATCAATATGGTACACATTATCTCAGACGAGTTTCTTAAATTTAGTCAGGCTACAGTTGCCAGTAATACTTTCACATTCAAATATTTAGCATTGTAAACCGTAGATCCTGGTTTACCTAGTCGGCAATAATTCTACTACTTGAGCCGGAGGCTATTTATAAACCTGAAGTATAACACTGTGGCTGCTACGCATTTCGTTACAAGTGAGCCAATTACCCGTATACAACAAATACCAGTCTGTTTAGTTTTATTATAACATAGGTATGTTAATTGCCTGTGAATATTTTATAACTAACTAACGACACGAAATAAATCATTCCGTGCATTATTAGGTGAGTACACATCAATCGTGTATTGGATGTTATTATTTGTAACGTTCATTTTAAGTGAAAGAATGGAATCAAACAACCCAGCAAGGCATTTCGAACAGGTAATATAAATAACTAATACTGTGTTATTTAATAATAGCAAAGGATAGTAGCGATTTATGTCTAGGTGACGAAGTGTAAAGGAAAATAGAAAATAATACTGTTATGCTTGCAACTGGCACCGGGCTGCTGTCCGGCGCTTTGAGAGGGGGGGGGGGGTGATCCACCTCGACCATCCCCTCTCTATGGACCGACACTCTCACTGCCTTGTTGCCTCCCTTCTGGGAAGCCCGTGAATGGTTGACAGCGGCGAGACTGGCTGGCGTCACATCCCCTCCTCCACCCCGCTGAAGTAGCCCGACACAGGTACAAGAGACACAAGAATATTCTGTTGAGATTGGCTGACGTCACAGCCCCTCCGCCTCCTCCCGCTGAAGAAGCCGACATCTGTAGGAGGCGCAAGAATATTCTGGGAATACGGACGCTCGACGCAGCCCGCGAGTTAGAGAAAATTCTGGGTGATGGCCTACGACATGGCTATCGAGCAGCCAACAGTCTTTGACCACTGCCATTTAGCGGAGTGCGGGCGCAAAATTAAGTGTCGTACGACTGCTGATGAGGTGTTCGTGGTATGAATGGGTGAGAGGACGTGAGACCCGACGAGTGAAGGCTAGCTGTGCGTGAGGGCACTTGAAGACTCTAGAACATTGCGAACTGGTGGGACATGGACTAAACTGAGGAGGGACCGTGTGGAATCTAATACGATTTTATTAAAAATATTGCACTAAAAAGTTATAAGTGACGCATAATTGATAAATAAATTTGATATGTTTGATACACTGTCTATTAGGACTAATGTTTAGTATTTATTTAGATTTCTTAGGAAATTTAAAATTATTTTAATTCATTAGATATTGTTAAAATCTTAATTGTAACGAAATGACAATTTATGAATTTCAGTTGAGAGAGTTATGTTTGTAATTTATTGTAATAAAATTAGGAAATTATAATTAACTCTTCTATTTAGTTAAGTCCTCCATCCTTAAGATACTTGGTTTAACACACGAATTTCGAGAGAGAAATTGTAACAATACAATGCATTCTTTTGGAATGTCAAAAAACCAGCTGAGTGGAACTAACAATGCATGCGGTTGAATTTTAACCACAATCTGGCGAATGCTGATTAGACGTGCCAACTACATGACCAAACCCACTCGGTATTTTGGGCTGGCAGGGACGTGAAAATAACCTTTTGCAATTCGTCGCAAAACAAGAGCATTAATCAGTGACCATGCCTCGTATTCCCACGTGAAAAACTTCAGGCATGACAACAACACGCTATACACTATAATCATCTTCTCCACTCAACGCTGCAACTCTTTCTCCACCAGCTTGCGTGACCTTCAGAAATCTCTCCAAATCTGAATGTATGCCGTTCGTGGTCTCATCTGGTTTTTCTACAGATGCAGAGATAAGCCGGTTATATGACTTTTACAGTGTGACGGAAGATTGGTATATGTACGTCTCAAAGTTGTAATCTTCCCCAGTGTTCCCAATTGTACTATCTGCATACTGAATTAAGACGGGCAAACAATCCAATTTTGCATACACGCCTTCTCGCAGCAATATATCTTGTACCGGCATATACAAACGAATTTAACGTTATGGTTTTGCGTACCACGGTTACGCCCAGAAACACGATCGAAAGACAGAAGGAATCAAACCACACGTGGCCGATTCAGTGAGTTGGCACGAACTGTATCCGTTTTAACCCGGGTTTGTCAGACGTGCGAGTAAACGGGATTGTCCCCTTTTTAAGGCTATTCAAGAATCAATAGTTTTTTATAAATTTTGAGGATATTTTGTGTTTCCGTGAGATGATATCAGCAATAAGTTAATACAAATATATCAAATAATTAAAATAATAAAACACATTGGCTTTTTTGCGTAAATATAACACATTTTAACTTTGAAACCTTGATTCGTAAGTTTCAAAAAGTTATTTTAATGCAATGCAAATGATGCCATGTTGAGATTTCTTTAATAATGCCTCTGATTCGTTTTAGGAAAGGTATTTTCCGCAACTGCCATATTTTTTTAGGGATATTATATTATATAGCTATGAAAAAATTCGGAGTTCGCTAAAGAAAGATGTAAAAAATCATTGCTAACTCTTGACTTCCCTTAAATAAACGTCTTAGTGTCCCAAATGATGCCAGCACGACCAAATATCTTGAATTTTCGCAATAAATTAAGTAAATTATGTTAATATAACTGTATTAAGAACATAAGTATCAGCACTATGCCGCTTGTTCATGTAATTCAGTTACAGGAATTGCCAGCATATAACTGACCAATGTACGTACAGTGTAAAATAAAGGGACAGTTTTGTAGTGGAAGTTGGTATCATTGATCCGGCGCCCGACTGACCGCCACCAGCTAGCTGTTTTGAAATCCGAAATCTGAAGTCAGCACCAGCAGTGCTCCAAACCAATCGTTACTTATGTAACTTGTTTACTAATACCACTGCGTTTGATTTATTTCATTTGATACACTATTTGATGATCGGTAACAAATTGTGAGTAGCATATTATTAGTTATTTTTTTGTTTCAAATAAAATGTCAAAACACACTTGCACATTTAGTAATGGCTATAAGATTTTGGCTTTTCATTGGAAGGTATAATTATGATACTGAAGTTACGTGTAAGCTGTGCAATTTTACTTTCAGCATCGTTCATATAGTCCAATCACGGCTTCTTCGACCTTTTTTAATAACACCGTTAAAAAATCTCCTAAATACGCCCTGTATCACGAGCGTTTTATACTTGCGTTCATAAAAGTTACTTTTTCCTTATTTTAAATTGAAATAATATTCATATTTCATCTATAAATTATAATGCATCATTTATAAATAATCTGAATGAAAAACGGGGAGAAAATAGGTATGTCGATAATGCCTAGTGAGAAATAGTCCTTATATAAAATACGGTTACACTTAGTGCGCACGAATGTGGTGCGTTGTCCCCCTGGCGTAATTCTCCAAGATTAGTTAAGCTTAGTTTACGTGAGGCGGAGGAATATCCTGGAAGTAGAATTTTACCCCTGCTAAGTAACCGTGAAGGGACTTTAACAGGAAATGTGACGTTATACAGAACACATGTACCGTACCACACTGCTGCCTGTTACACTTGCAACCTCAATAAAGGCGTGAACTATCACAACCATATTTATTGGATGGAATACCCATCATACACAGGCGACATGTTCACTCTTGCAGATCGGTAATAACGTACAGGACATGAGGGGATCAGTACTGCGCGACCCCAACAAGGACGGCAATAGCCGCTGTTAACACGGCGCGGCACTGTAGAGGCTGAGGATTTCGATGTCCATCTCGGATGTCTCTGCCCATGCTGCTCCGATGCTTGCACAAAGTTCATCCGTTGTGGTCGCGGATAGGCCAGTCGTCGTCCGGCCATGGACCACGTTTCCGATGGGCGAGAGATCCAGTGAACGCGCCGGCCAAGAAAGCAGTGTGGCGCATGGTGGTCACCCAGGAAACGTCAGACGATGTATGCCACATGCGGACAGCAGCAGGCTCCAACGCCTCCTCAATGCAATGGTTGTTCGTCAGCATATAGGCTGTTCACGGTAAAATGAGCAATTTTGAAAGCCCTGCTTAAGATCTACTTGCATGCACGCTGTGTATTCTTCCGTGTTATGTAAAATTAACATTGCTATGGGCCTCGTCCCTGTATTCATGCGTCGGTCAAGTGAAACTGTGAAATTATTAGAGAAGTTAATATTGTACAAATCTGCTCATTTTTATACTTCGATACATTAAAAAATACAGAAAGCGAGATAAATAATTCTAGATATCACAAATGGTTACCTAACACTATTGATCGACGTTAATACATGGGATTACCTTCCTCTCCATCGTTACCAACTTTACCGGGCCCATGTCACTCAGGGCGCCTGTTAAAATATATGCAGGTTGGGACAATAAATTTTTCTAAGGTAGTTTTCAAAAGTGCTCACTTTATTGTAAACAGCCTTTACCAACAATGCGGACTAGGTGCGAGCGGGACTGGAACCCGATGGCAACCTGGAGTACCGTATCTCCAGGTGCTGGGCCGGTGTGGCGGTGCATAATGCTAGACTCGGACATGCGTGCGTCACGAAGCCGCCAGACTCGGATGCGATGATCGTCGTGCTGCAAGCAGAAGCGGAATTCTCCGCGTGCTACTATCCGTACCTCCAGGTCCGACGTTCCATGCGGCACTGCAGCCACGGGCGCCTGCGGTGATCAGTTAGTGGCAGCTGCAAATAATGTGTGCGTGGACTTGATGCCCTGATGCTGCAGACGGCTACGATCCGTGCATGTGGACACAGGTTGGTGTGCCACATGTCTTAACCCCTAAGCGAGGGTGTTAGGTGCACATACATAGCTGTGTGGTCCGCGATCTATACATGCACCAGATGTAAGTCCTCTCGGTTGTTGGTGCGACAGTACCCGCAGGCTATTGGCTGTCCACGGTAAAGTGAGCACTTTTGAGGTCCTAGTTACTTTTTCCTCTCAGATCTTTTTTTTATCCTTTAACCACCTATTTAAAATGAAAATTGCCATGTTAATAATAAACACAGCGTGTAGCTTCCACCGCATTCGGAATATATCATTTAAGGCTAAAATAAAATATATTTATTGAATATTATTCCAAGCTAGACGGCTTTCAAACGTGCTCACTTTACCGTAAATAGCCTATACCTGCACGTCGCTCAACCCCCCCTCTTCACCCCCACCATCCTTGACCCACTGATCCCATACCCGCTTGACTGTGGTTGCATTTCTTCCAACACGAAAGCCAATTTTGCGTTAGGATAATACAGAACCGCGGTAGGCCACGATTCTACGACGGTCAAAGGCGGAAACCTGTTTGTGTGATTGTAGTGCTCTTCGACGCGGTATGCTCGTTCCTACTGTGAGCACGAATGCGAGAAACACAATATCACTGCCTCCCAACATAATTGTCGCCTACGTTCTCTCGCAATAAAAGAATTTTGTCGCCGGGTTATGCAAAATAGGCTATCTATGATATTGAAGAAAGCCATTTTTGTGCGTTTCTATCGATGCTACCAATTGCAATAACGAATAAATATTTCCTGCAGTTGTATAGTACTTGATCCTCAAGAAAGAAATGTAAGTTAAATTTTTGCTAGTTGCTTCGCTGCCAAATGAAACAGCTGACTATTGATGAATTGTGCACCAACACAACGCAAACATGGATTAGAAACAGAACTGTATTATCTTCTGTGGTAATTACTGTAATATAATTCTAGCGGGAGCGAACGTTGAGAAACCAGCAATGTTTTCTGTAAACGGAAAACCGCTTTAAATTGTGGTATCGATAATTTGGGAACTCCTGCATATTTTGTGCATAGACCTAATATAGTATGTACCGCTGCAGATACTTTGCAATCATTTATTGAAGTATCTCTGGTGAACATACTTACATTTGTTATATTCTTAGTGCGAGCAATTTTTGAAAGAGTTGTGATTTTGTTCGCATGCAGTACTAATGTACTGCATGTACTGCATGTACAGTACTCTCTCTCATTCCACGTTTTTTTTTCTGGTTAGTGCAGATGAAAAAAAAAAAATTTTCTCCAATGACTGAAGATTTCCTGTAGGCCTTTTTGGTACACAGCCAATTAAATGTTCTCAGTACCAAGATATTATAAATTGAGAGGATGGCAAAAACTATTTTTGAGGTTCTTACAATTCGTAAAGAAATAGAAAGATATCCTAAAGGGACTATCCAGGCGATTTGTTCCTCTTCATTGTAAAACTAGAGATCATGTGTCGTTATGAAGGGTTGACTCATTCCCAAAGGAGTACGAACATTTTATATGGTTGGCCATCTTGTGTGGTAGATGCACGACATGCAGAATTTTTTTTGTGGATATTTCTTAACAGTCATCAAAATGGCAACAACTTATTTTTTTTTAACAAATAATTTCCCCGATGAACATAGTTTTGCAGACCTTGGTCATAGAAAATAAGTCTTTGTTTTGGAGTTGTTTTCCTGTACAACTGGGTCACAAACTGTTTTCTACTAAAAGATGTTGAGCTTTCTGGTGAAACCACATCAACAGTAAATTACAGGACTGCTATGGTTAGTTGAATATTGTTAACTACAAATTAATTTTAACTGATTCATATTATTTTGTAACGGTGATATTAATAAATTTTTAATAAAATGTACGACGCTCATGTGCGTGCGTGTGTGTGTGTGTGTGTGTGAACAAACGTGGCGCGTGTGAGTCCCATATTTTTACTATGGAAATCTGAAGACCTTGTTTTAATCTCCTTGCCAAAAGGACATGACGCCTTAATACTTAGAACGCTGCCGCAATTAGTGTTTGGGTCCTCAGGCAGAGTTCTGGAAAAATATTGCAGGTACTTAACACGCCAATAAATATAGACTCCCCTGATTCCTTTGTAGTAGATTAGCATCTATAAATTTCATAAATTAATAAAAACTAGTATATTGAGTTTAAAGTTTTGGCTTTCCCGATACAGTAATTTATTCTGAAAGAGGGCCACCTATTGAATAACGAGAAGTGTGAAAGAGGAGAGGAAATTGGTTCCTCAGAAATACGTGAAGCATGACACATCAGATAAACATTTTCATTTTCTCCTCGGCAGGAGGGCTGTCATTGAACTCCGCCGACGCCGCCTGGAGGGCGTCCACCGCAACACGGGGAGCCCCACCTCCATGTTGTGGGGAGCGGACAGTGTTGTGCCGACAAGATGGCCGCGGGCATAAGCGCCGACTCCTTGTTTCCAGAGAGAGGTTACTTCTGTAACCACACCCACGTTTATTCCAGTCTTATCCCTTTCTCACTGGGGCCGAGCGGTTAGCTCGCTCCCCTCCCACCAGGGCGAACCGGGTTCAATCCCCGACCGGGTCACCCGATTTTCGCATGTGGGAATCGTGCCGGACGATGCCGTGGGTCAGCGGATTTTCTCGGGGATCTCCCGTTTCCCCCGCCCCTTTATTCCGGCGCTGCTTCATACTCACCTCAGTCATCCTCATAGGCTCTCAAAACCGACCCGCCCAACTCTCTTCACGCACTTCACTCGCAATTTTTTTCTCTCTCTCTTTCTCTTTTTCTCCCCCCCCCCTGCCTCTCTTTAGACTTTCACCCTCTCTTAATGTGTGTAGTAGTGTTGTATGTTTGTGCGTGAATATGCACGAATACAACACTTATTTGCATGTATTCCAAGGTTTCAATTCCAAACAACATGAGTACTGAGATGTTGCTTACAAAGGCAACGTAACTTATAAAAGATTTCTGAAACCAAACGTTCTGAGTTACATATTAAAATTTTAAAAAAAAATTAAAATGTGTTAGATTAAAATATTATATTTGAAAAATAATGAGGCACGAGGTTTGTCATAATGTATACTTGTTCAGGGGCGTGAGAAAGGGAAGCTCACTGGTGGTTGATAAAAAAAAGGGGGGCAAACACTTCATGAAAACAATAAAGATTAAAATTCATTATTTGCGTATAGTTACTAAATATGCGTACCAATAATATTAATAATTATTTATTTATTTATTTATTAACAGACTTGAGTGCCACCCAACAGTAGAAACCTAATAACACGGTGGCACCTTACATACAACATATAGAAAATGACTAAACACAAAACTTAAGACATATAATACATTAATGATAATAATAATAATAATAATAATAATAATAATAATGGTGGTGGTTTAAGAATTTTGTGTCAAAATATGTCTGTAGGAAGCAATTTATGTGAGTTTAAAGTCATGCATAGCTGATTTCAAAACAAATTTTGGGTAGGAGGGCATTTTGCATCATCAGAGGTGCCAAATTCTCTACGAGAACCTGCCTCCCTCCCTTAAAAGAAAATAATGATGGTTCCGACACCCCTGTGCTTATTACAAACCGAAATAATGGCCGACCACCCAGCTGGTGAAGGGGGGGGGGGGGCAACGCCCCATCTGGCTGAGATGTGGATGGGCGTCTGCCATTGCTCCCTTGCCCACACTCAAACTCGACAAGTGCCTATGGCCGCGGGCGACTCGCAACAGCGCGCCGGCCTCAGAGCGGTTGCTAATGGAGAGTTGGCGCAGGTCCTGGCTGCGTGTCACGGAAGAGAATGAAGATAAAAGGTAGATGATATCGGAGGGAGGGGTAAGATGACTCATCGCATAAAGACGTGACGCAATGGAGGCCAGCGTGCCGTCAACCCACGCACCGCAGGATTCCACAGCGAGTCCGTCAGAACCCGGCCCCGCGTCGCAAAAAGGAAGACTCGTGCCCGGACAACCCAAGCAAGCACTGCAGAGCAGACAAGGGAGGAAACCGCAGGGGTCGTCACGCCGGACTGACGAGAATGGAGCTAGGGGCACCAGAGCAAGTGAGAGGGAAAAACATGGCGCTTCGTCATCAGCCCCGTTGAGCATGACGCACCTCTCTCTTACTTCTTGCATTCATCGTAAACACATGTTTACTCTGAGCAATTCAACCCCGTTTATCTGAAGTTGGAAGAAGAGTTACGATGTCTGTACGTACTTTTATAATTTTCTGATCCCGTCTTAGATTTGAAGGGTTTCCGGCACCTGCATAAAAAAAATGGTACGTCAAATATTGGCATAGTTGTTTTGAAAAAACAAAACCACGTAGTGCACCCCTGATCATAGCTCTTTTTTTTTATTTGCGTATTGACTAAGATCTGATGTGTAATCCACATTAATGCATGACTGGTTTACGCAGATTTCGGCTTCGTGGATATCATAGGTTCATATTTCACAGAGTCTCAAACACAAATTGAAACTGCCACAGGAGTAAAACGTACAGATGATAGGTGTTTAGCAGGTTCAAATGAATTACTCAGATATCGAACTATAAATGAGGCAAAACGAGAAATACGTGCTATTGCGAGTCAACGCTGTTTAGGGGTATCGCTGATTGGGCAATTACATTATTTTCTAGAGACCGTGGTTGACATAGAGGCTAAGGTACTCGTTTTTACCAAGGCGAACTGGGCTTGAGTCCCTGCAGGGTCGCCCCTGGATTTTTTCACGTGGGAGTCGTGCCGGGCGATGCCACTGGTCGGCGGGTTTACCCGGGTTATCCCATTTCCCCGCACTTGCATTCCGCCTCTGCTCTGTATCCACCAAACCTCATCATCATCGGCTCTTAAGACTCCGCATTATTTTATAGAAACTGCATGGAGTCTCGCTTCTCGCCAGAGGCAGGATCGACGTGGATGAGGAACGTGGCTGATGGTAAATGTAGTCCTGGCCATGACGAATTCAAGTCGTAAGTGTTTCTGGCTGAACCTGTGGTTTCACATGTTTTGATTGCTACATATTGGAGCTAGAGATTTTGCTCGTAGTTTAATATTGTATATGCACTAATAGCAGTGCTTAAGTTTTAGATTAGATACATGAACGTTAGGATCGTATAGTTGTGTTAGAATTATGCCTTGTACGGGGGCCCTGTGGGGTGTCAGAGGAATTGACGCATTCAGTTTCTCCCTGCTTAAGTTCCCGTCGCTCAAACCATGGACTTGATAAGTCGTTACAAGAGTACGTGGGCTCGAGAGATGTATTACACGTTCGAGGCACAGTAGCAAGGGAGAGATACGGATGACACTACCATGCACGCCTAGCCCATCATCGCTCCTGTGCGCAAGACGTGCTAGTGTTTCCGGCATGGTGATTTTCTTTACAAATTTGATCGGATGCAGCGAAATTAGGCGCGATAAAAGTGCACAGACTGAACTACGTCCATATAGTTGTACTTTTAGCTTATCTCTTATGGGGAAAAAAATGGAGTGTGGCTGTGTTGGGGACACGACCGTTTATTTTGCGTGAGTCTACGTTGACGCGCTCGGACGCCTTGATGATTTTTACGTTCCCGGCACCGCTTCACTCGATCATATGGGGTTTTATGAGTATCACGGGATTGCTTTTGATATGCTCTTTCCAACCGTGTACTATTTCTGTATTTCGACTTGGATTTTGACGAGTATAGGCCAACATTGTGTTAAGTTTTCTCAATTTTTTTACATTAAACCCATACAATTTCATCATAACTACGCGCCACACAAATGTTTTTATACGTGCAATCGATTGATCTTGACGAGAGCTGTCGATTGAAACTCACACGAACGACGTAGCTTCTCCTAGTTAAAAGTCATACTACGCGGAAGTTGTGAGACGCGGCGAAATGAACTCGAAATTGCGGTGCCACCCCCCCCCCCTGACACTCTCTTCTCAGCACGCCACGTGCGATGTTTCGCAGTTCTCACTCAACGTAACATATCGGCAATCGAGTTGTGTCCTTGAATTTTGAATGTAGACGATAGATTCGGAGCTGCAATGCCAAACTCTATCACCCGATTTTGTTACCATGGGATTTTCTGGATTGCTTTCCACTATGGTCGCAAATTTAGTCGTATTCACGTAAAAAAGACAAACCCTAAAAATGCGATTTTTTTACCATTCACCCGATTATCTCTCTCTTTGAATACACAAGCAAAAAAATACAGACGGGGATTTTTTTTTTCTTTTTCTGGCAATAAGACGCAATCTCAGAATATGTATTTACTGAGATGCACATAGCCACGCAGACATGGAATGAGAAAAATACCATGACTAATAAACTCGGTACTGGCAGCTGAGCCGACCGGGAGACCACGCCGTGCAGTATTGAGTACTCCATGTGCAACGAAGTTCAGTGGCAGGGTGAGAGAAGGCTTAGAAGAATGAGAGAGAACATGGGGCAGGAGTCTCCCAATTGTCAGCGGTACTCGAACTGCAGCTAATTCCAAGTACCTACTCCTTCCCTCCTCGGCTTGAGTAACTCCTCACGACGCCGCGCCGCGCCTTCTGCAACCGCGCCGACTGCTCATTAACGCCGGGCAATTCCACAGCCTCCTTCCATTCTTCTTCTTGGACGGCCGCACTTCCAGAGGCGGGTTCTAGGAAGGAGATCTTACGGGGCCTGAGCCCCCCTCCCTTCCCTCATGCGACTGAAGATTGTACTGCATAAGAGTATATTATTCTTGAAACGTAGCATATTGTCGACAATGAAACATCAATAGATGACAGTGTAAGAGGTAGGAAATATCGAAGGTTTTTTAATGCTGTTCACGGTTATATCAGCATTTTTGAAAGTCTGCTTGGGGTCTAATTTCACTTCTCTTTTTGTATCCTTCTGCAATACGTACATTTATCATTGACATATGCCTAATCACTTTATTCATGCGCCATACAAATGAAACCGTGGAATCTATAGGAATGCAAATGTGTTAACAAAATGAAAATTCATTCTCTGATGTCTATAAAAAAAAGAAACACTAACTACAGTGGCCGTAAATTAAACCTTGCGCTTACAACGCAGCGTCGAGTGTTAGAAACTGTTTTTATTAATTCGCTTTCAACTTAACAAGAATGGAGTGGAGTTATGTGGAGAGGTTGCTTTGAGAGCTGATTATGGCGAAGCGCTGTATGGAGTAGCGTCGGAATGAAAATGTAGGAAAAATGGGAGATTCCCGAGAAAACCCGTTTGGCATGATTTTACGCATGAAATTACGTGCCCCCGTACGTAATTTCTTTTAGCGAAAACAGCATTTGGTGATCTATAACCATTTCGGAAATTATGGAGGAATCCACGATAGCCGACCATCACATATATATATATATATATATATATATATATATATATATATATATATATATATATATATATATGTGTGTGTGTGTGTGTGTGTGTGTGTAGTAGTAGTAGTAGTAGTAGTAGGAGTAGGGAAGTTGTGGACAAGAATGTAGGGAGGTGGAGCGGTTCGTGCTCAGTGGTACTGAGAGTCCGGCGGCCATTTTTCCTTCAAATGCCTTTTCACTCGAAATTTAAATTTTTCCCTCAAAATTTCACTTTTCCTCCTCAAAAAAAGTAGAAAACCTCCCCTCCCCTCCATGTGTAAAAAGAAGCCCCCAAAAGACCAAAATGATCATTTCATCCCATTTGGGGAATTGTTTTCGAGGGCAGAGCAGTGACAAATAGTGGACTTATAGACTAGGGTATACCAAATCGATACACAGGGTCCATAGTCCGTAGTTCTGTCAGCCATCTGAGCCGCCATACTTGATCCAGGTGACCTTGGATGATAAAATTTTGAAAAAAAAAAAAAAAAAAAAAAAAAAAAAAAAAAAAAAAAAATTGAAGAGAACATTACATCGATGACCCCCACCATCATAATAGATATGGGTTACCTTCGCCGTGACCTCTCATCTGTGACCTTGATCCCGAACTTATGACTTTGGATAACTTTGAACCCAAAAATAAATTCTAAATTTTTTTATTAAATCCAAAATGTCTAAAAAGTATTTAAAAATTTTAAAAATTAATTCAAGATTTGTCTTACCATCAATCTTTTTATCAGTCACAGAATATTTCCATCAATCAGCACAGCAATCAGCACCACAATCAACACAGCACGCACCACAATCAGTCCCATAATCAACACCACAATTAACAATGCAATCAGCACCACTTGCACCGCAATCGGCAATCCACACATGAATGCACAAGTCAATCCACACCAATCACACCAATCCACCCACCAAACAACATAACAATCCACACACTACTCAACACAAAAATTCACACCAATCCATACACCAATCAACACCAATCCATGTTAATCCACACCAAACTTTCGAAATACCGCTCCGTAACCCACAGGAATCCACGAAAATCCTTTGCAATCCTCCTCCACAATTCGCAGCAATCCACGACAATCCTTCGATAAAAACCTATTCTTGGACAAATCCCAATCCTTCGAACAATCTCAATCATTCGATTCATTCTAATCCTTTGATCGATCCCTCGATCAATTCTTTGGTTTGTCTTCCGCCCGTATGCATGGAAATTACATTTGTTCGCCAATGGTCTTCAAATATGTAAATGTCGACAGGATAATTGTTTTGTATGCAGTCCACTATCAGTGCGTTTTTTTTACTAAATTCTTTATTAATATTCTATTTCCAGATCTTTCCTTTTATAGTCAAGTGCACATTCGATCACTTTAATGTTACGAGGGATGAAAGGATACACCACAAAAAATAAATAAGATGCAATTGTTATTTTAAAATATATTATTTTGTAAATACAATTTCAGAAGAAAGCAGTTCATCACATCATTCAATATAATCTCTGACCGTCAGTTAAATAATGATTGAAGATATCTCGTTAATGTGCGATAAATTTACACCTTGTTGGAAAGTGATCAAATAGTTGAGTCTATCGACAGGTTCATATGGGTCTTCGGGAAACAGGTAGCCAGTATCCTTAGCGCCTTCTATCTTCTTCGCGTTGCTTGTTACAGTAAATGTGTTGGAGACGTGTGACAGTGGATCGAGAAAATTGCCATCGTCTTCAATGCTATCACTGTCTTCATGTTCAGGTTCACCAATGCTGTCTTGATGGTCATCTTCACGTCCTGTTTTTTATTCAATATTCAATTTGCTTTTCTTTGTAGCAAGAGTTGTACAGCCATCAGAATTTAGAGCTGATGACAGTTTATTATGAAGTTCGCTGACTTCACGAGAAAGTCTTTCAAGTGTACATTCCACACAAATCGACTGTACCGCACTCATTACGTATTTAGCACTAACTGTATCATCATAATCGCCTGTCGAATCAGTATCCATCGCTGCAGCAAGAGGTATTGCCGGCAACACTCGCTGACGCCCAGTAGACTAATCCTTGGAGATCTCGGTATGTCTTAATGGACCAATGTCTTAATGATTCATTGCGCGGAAAGTACTCTTCGTACAGGCCGTCCTCTCATGCCGACGAGCATTTTGACCACAGGTGCAAAACTCGATCGCAGAATCGGCACTGACGACAACCAGATAGCGATGATGCAGGTTGCGGTTCCATGATCATTGAGGTCAAAGGCGGACTTTGTATTCACCATTTATCTTCGTGGTCTGGCGTCAGAGCGCTTCAAATCGATTTTCGCCTCACGGTGTCAGATTGACAACTGTGATTTCTCTATAAAATGCGATTATTTTTACAATAACGTGCCTAGATTGTGCCCACAAAAGGCTTTCTACAATAAAATTTATATATAAAAAATTTGAGCACTCTGAGAAAAACCACATAATAGTTCGCCCCAGAAGAAAATACGCAGATACTTACATAATAAAAGTCCTGGTTTCTCATGTACACTGCTGGACATTAAAATTTCAATACCAAGAAGGACGCAACTGAAGGACCCCCACATTGGAGGATTGCATATGGCGGGGTAGGCAATGATGTGATTAGTTGTTCAGCCGAGTGGCCCAGCACGCGTTCCAATGACGACACTCATAAGTGGTGTAAACGTAAGTGTGTGTCAGAGAGCCGCTGAGAGATACTGTCATAGTGTTTCCCCACCGTTCGTATTCGCAGAAGTATTGATCGTGCAGCGTTGAAGAACACGACAGCCACATGTACAGTTTTCCCTGGTTTTGACGACGGGAGAAACATGGTCTAACGGGATTGTGGATTTGTCCTACCACGAAGTAGATTCTTGCGTTGGAAGAAATTTAATAACAGTGGAGCGGGTACGAGATCAGTGGATGGTGGGTGGGCGGGCTGAGCGAGGTGCAGGAAGCTAACGAGCCCTGCCCGTCGCAGTACCGAGCGCCACCTGGTGCGCACGACGATTACGGACCGTACAGTCCTCGCTCATATTCTGTACGTCTCCATGTTCCGTATGTCACACTGAGCTGCAATAGTTATCATATATTTTGTGTATGATGGTTATTCTGTCCAGTAAATCTGGTTTTGTTAGCCCTCGTAATTCTTGGCGTTGCAATTTACTAGCCAGCAGTTTGTATTGCTGTGTAAAAATTGTAAGGCAAAGTGCATGGCGTCTTCTATGAACCCTATAGCAGAATAATCTGCAGAGGACTCTGAGGTTTCCTTTATTTTGGTATTTAAGTGCACTGTTTAAAAAAATTTCCTTCTGCTGGCAAAGATTTATCCAGAGGTGTCCGTCAATTCTTCTAAAAATTACGGACGTATCGATTTCCAAAAACGGACTCCTCGTAAATTTTACAGGACTTTCCGTAAATTCACGAAATCTTTCCTTTAATTTCCTATTTACTTATTTGTACTTCCATATTAAAATTAATATAGATGGTCTAAAAAAAAAAGGCTAATTTTCGTTCATTATGAGTTCTACTGCGTATAAAATTATATTAAAATATAACTTAAAATATTTTATACTTGAGCAAGATTTGAACCCGAACCAAAAATGTTACACGTCCACGAGTCGAACCATTCTCCTACTTTTTCTTTTTTTGTATTTTGTCGTTTCGTTGAAGTGATGTTGACGAGCTTAAGTTTGACCAATTTGTTGACAAATTGCCAGTGCGACGGGCGAGCTAAGGATCTGCCACGGAGGGGCCGAGGCCCGAGCCCACAGCCTTTCGACTACAGGTCGGCCACCCTACCGCTGAGCTATTGGGGGGGGGGGGGGGCAGAGCACCCTACAACTCTCACATGAGTGTTGTGTTATAACTTTGGTATTTCTAATACAGCCATATAATAAATTTCTTCAGTTTCTTTTAAAGTTAATGTTTCAGTGTTGCTAAATATTACAGAAGTCTGATGCTGTTTTTTAATATTTGAAGGAATATATCTCAGTGGCGTAGATAATCTCAACTGCTGCAGAAATGATTTTTTTTCTAGTTATAGTGGCGAAGAAATCTTCGTTTATATTCGACATTGTTCATCCCCAAAACCCGATGTCATAGTAGACACGGAGACGACTACCCGTATTTTGTATTTAATAACTTTTCACCGTTTTTCGTCATTACGGGGTGCGATTTGGAAATTATATTTACTGTACATTTCCGTAAAGATTTCCGTAAATATACGGAAATTTTTAACAGTGTGCCCAAATATCAAAGATTATTTTTTTTTTATGTACTCACATTGAATTTACTTGCACTGTAACTTCTATTTCAGTGTTACACATTAAGTTTAGAAATGATATACTTAGTAACACTCGGGACTGCGGCGGAGTAGCAGTTAGAGAACGGCCTCCACTAAAGCGAACCGTGTTCGATTTCCGGCGGGGTCACTCCTGGACTTTCCCGCGTGAGCATCGTGCCTCCATATGCACCTCGCTTCACCCACATCGGCTCTCAAGGCCCTGATTTTAGAGCAGCCTTGACTTGATTTTGTCCTCTATTTCGGAAAATGGCCGTGACGAAGTAAAAATGTTCAAGTGGCGTCTTCTTAGCACAAATAGCCGGATACTTGCGCGAACAAACCTGTCTGCTTCCCTGGTGCCACTATAGTACACTTCATGAGATGTTACCTAACTGTAATTGTATCAGCTGTTAGGGCAACTGGACTTGGATCGACTGCTGTAGGATCTTTATTTTAGTATCTCCTTACACTAAAGATGGGGTAGGCTAAATTTCGTCTACTGCTCATGTCTCAACACTGGCTCAAGAATTAACGTCAGAATGTTCAAAATCACGTTATCACGTGTTCAAATAATTGCGAGCATTTTTTTGCATTTGATTTTACAACAAACCACTCGTTGCTTAACTTGATTACACTCATAAACAGTTGGATTCGAGTCACCTTCCGTGTATTGACGTAATGACGCTGTTGTCGGCCCGTCGAATGGAATAGTGCCCGACCACACGCATGACTGGGTTGAGTTGAATTGAGAGATTTGGGCGGCTCTTAACAACGAGGTCTTGAGAACCTACCCGAGAAAACCTGCCGGCCAGCGGCATTGTCCGGCACGATTCCCACTTGCGAAAATCCGGAAGTGAACCCTCCGGGTATCGAGTCCGGATCGCCGTGGTGGGAGGCGAGCGACCTTGCCACTGCGCCACCCCTGCCCCAGTTGAGCATAGAAGAGGGCAGAAGCAAGATCTCGGCTCATTTGATCGTGGTCAGATGGTTGGGGCCAGGCTTATGGAGCACTCCATCTCCGAAGTGGTGCGTGCGCTGGAGTTCACACGAGCCGCCGTGGCAACAGTTTAAAACCACCGCCACCAGATAAAAACATTATACACTTAGGATAGTATACGCCTATGCAGATTACTCTGAAACACAGATTAATTCCAGATGTTGTGTAAAGTTCACATGGAACGCGCTGAGAGTAGATAACATTTTGAATAAGCGAAGATTTGTAACCAAAGTTAAACTTGTTATTGTAAGGCAATTAAGGATGCGTACCACGCCCTTATGTAACGCACTAGGCTACAAGAAATTATACAACTCGGCTAATTTTTCGTTGAAGATGTGTAACCACGACATCTGAGTTTAGGAGAATGTCAAAAAATGTACGTACACTACATCATTATAAAAAAATATTTATCATAAAATATAGCCTGTATTCATAATTAACCATCTCGTTTAGTAGTTTTGCAGGTATATTTTATTAGATTTATAACCATATTCAAGTTATTAGCATCATCCTGTTGAACAACAAATAATTCATACCTGATTTTATGATCAATACGCTCAGTAATATTGACTGAAAGATTTTGAAATATTGGCAGGCTCAAAGCAGCAGGGTAATTTATAGCTGTTCAAGCAGGAGCAGGCGAGGAATGGCGGAGGCTAGTTAGTGAGAAAGGGGAGGGGGAAGGGCTTCCACAATGCCGCTCCACTACCCGCATGTGGCGAGGCGCTCTAATTGCCTCCCATCCTGCAGGCACAGCGTTCGAGGTCATGGACCGCAGCATCCAGTCAGCCACTTCTAGTAGATGCCGCAGGCTCTATCGCACCGCGGGGTGCCCCCTTGTTGTTCGCGCCTGGTGTTAGAAGTGAATTCATACTTTTGTGTAGCCGTATAGCCATGCTTTCGGCGCTCGTCTAAGTATGCGTGCGTGCATGTGTGCATAATACATAAGAAATACGAGCACCAGACAGCCCGTTCACGGATACTTCCAACTTTTCTGAAGCCCTGCAAAAGTTCTACTTTCAAGATATTCCTCCGCCTCATGCGAACAAAGCTTAACTAAGTCTACAAAATTACACCAAAGGGACAGCTCACCGCATTCGTGCGCACTCACTGAAAGAATATTTTGCATAGGAACTATTTCTTACTAGGCATTACCAATACACCTGTTTTCTCACAGTATTTTATTCATATTAATTATGATCGAAACATTAAAATTTATGTACGAAATATAAGTAATATTTCAATTTAACCAAAAATAAGATACTTTATGTTAACAGAAGTACAAAACTCTTGTGATACATGGTATATTTAGGAAATAACCAAACACGTCCATAGGTTAGATTAAAATGTGTGAAGGAATCACAAATAGATTATATATAGAATGCTTCATGAAAAGCGTGCACAAATTGAAACTGGGAATTAGGGGCCGCGCCACGGGATGTTTAGATATTGGAACGCACGGTCTGCGAAGCCAGCGGAAGGAGATATGGCCGTAAATTATGTGTGTAACACGAACACAGGTGTCCGGATTGGTTACGTGTATTGCTGACACTGTGTGTGTACACTGCTGACATGTATTCCTGTACAGGACCATTCCACTGAGGACCGGTGTTAACGTATCAGTTTGCACCTCACAAGAGTCGATCAAAGTGACGGCCGCCGTCATAAACGCAAGTTATATTGTTACGGTGGGCAAGCCATGTCCGTGACACTGGCTAAACGGACACCCCACGCATGAGGAGCGACACACAGGGCGAGGCCACAAGCTGAGAGACGCTTTGGAAACAGAGTTATATTAGTAAAACCGCGGCTAGTATTTAACGCCGCGGGGACATGAAACCAGGCCTGACCTCAGCCAGCCACCGCAGGGTCAAGAGGACCGCAGAAAGACGTACCGTGGACCACCGTCAAGACGAGATGCAAAGCAGTCTTCTGCATCGAGATTAAGGTGAACAAGTTCCAGTGGTTTCAGAGACATTTAGCTAATTAATAATAACGTGGTTTCTGCATAATTGGTTTGCAGATATTATAATTGACTCCCACGCTTTAACTCAACGATTGTAGAGGGCTGTGTTAATTGTTATTTGGGTTTTATATAAAGACTTTTGAATTAACCCAGTCTTTACCTCCAGCTACACCTAACCCGAACCTGTTCGCTTTAATAACATAAAACACCTCAGGTTATTAAAACGTAACAATATGACAACGACGTACGAGATTCTACCGCACCCGTTCAAAAATCCCATGCGTGTTGTATCTAGGGCTGATGACGAGACACGGGTAATTGAGTACCCGGGTACCCATTAGGTCGGGTACGGATACCCGAAACCGCAAGTACTAGGGTACTCGTTACACACAGTGCGTGTCGTAGCCGATGCATCGGGTACCCGGTAAAGGTGTTTGCGTATATTTACGGTGATGCTTTAGGATCCCGTGGTCTGTTTCTCCATTCCAGCAGCATCTTCGTTCTTTGTAGTGTCATGAATTGTCACTCGGGTAGCTACAACCAACGTTTTCTTAATAGAAGTAGGGTAACTTTGTCGGTTGTCCGTCCAGTTATTAGATGTCTTTTTGACAACAACTTCTGCCCGAATTTAAAGGACAATGACACAACAGCAACCTTCAAAACTTTTATGTCGATGCCCCTTTCTAATCGGTTTCTAATGGACTTGAATACGCCCGAGTTAGTGATTCCACAGCAGGCTGATTCATTTCTCGATCCCCGATATAAGGACTTCCGCGCTGAAAACGAGACCGCTGCAATTGTGATCAGACAATATGTTCGCCAGATGGTAACTGATTTTTCGACACAAACAACGGAAGACCAGCTTTGTGACCAATCAGATGATGGGGATTCGAATTCCTAACTTATATTTGCTACGCCCAAACAGAGACCGGATGGCACTTCCCAGTTTAAACACTACCTCAGCGAACCTCGGGTTGGACATTATGTAGCTCCTCTCAAATGGTGGAAAGTAAGCATAAAGTCTTAACTCCGTGTTAGCTCGTCTAGCAAAACTATATTTGGGATGTCCAGCATCTTCTGCTAGTTCAGAGAGAACCTTTTTGACTGCAGGCCATATAGTTACTCGTAAACGTAGTTCTCTGTGCCCAGAGAACGTTAATTTACTTATATTTTTACACACAAACCAAGCTTTCCTAAGCACCTAAATTGGAGATCTCATTCAGTTCCTTACAGTTGTTACGTTACAAATGAGTAACATTATTTTGGTTTGTTTGTTTAGCGATAGTCGAGAAAACGTCAACGATGCTTTTCAACAGATCCTCCGTTGCAAGGCCGTCGACAAAGAAAAAAGGAGGGGGGGGGGGAGGCACCAAAAGGGGCCCGGCGTCGGTGGCTGGATTTTTTAAATTTTATTTGTGTATCTTTATGTAAACACACAAAACGTTGCTTGTTAATAATCAGCAGTGTTAGGCGTTAAACAGAGTCTAGCATGACGAAAATGTAGAATAATTCAGTATGTCAGATCTCATAATCATGTAATTGTCTGGTTAGAATGAGAAAGCGAGAGACTAGGGCAGGAGGAGGTTTGCCAACCTGATGCGGTGCGCGGGAGTGACTCATTTCGAGGGAGGTAGACAGACTTTAACCTTCCTCCGCCCTCTCTAGTCCCCTACCAATTGCTTTATTTAAACTCGCTGGATCCAGCACAATAGCTTATGTTGTCAGTTGTCATTCAGTCACAGTCGTCATATTGTCGAGTGTGTGCGTGTGTGTGGTCAGTGGTCGTGAGTGTGAAGATGGTAAAAACTTGAGTGGCAAAATTCCAGAGTTCGATGCTTTAACATGTATTGTTCAAACAGAACATTCTAAAAATATTGTATCACCCTATACTTAACAATCACTTAATCGTTATAGAAATCGTAAATTGGCCGTAAGTTTTATTCCGGTCAATTTAGTTCGGAAGTGGTAGATAGATGGCACCATTTGTCTATTGTCATAATAATAAACTTAACTTCCACACTTTTATTCAGTTTGCAGTAAAGTGTAAATTAAATAGATGTAACATACTCTTTTTGCAACGTTTTATGTAACGGAATTGTTGTATTACAACTATATTGATAAGGATGGCAATAATATGATGTTATTTCACAAACTGCAACTGTATTCCGCAAACAATGTTTCAAATGGACACTGAAATAGTATGAATTAGTCTAATAAACCACAATGTGTGTGAATCTGCTAAAACTCAAATCACTAAATCAGGGCGTATATGATTATGAATTTCAGGTAAGGTTGCCACAATGGACTGTAAACATAAGTCAGGTGTGCAGAAGCGTAAAGAAAGAGAAAAGAAAGAATAAATATCCAAAAAAGGGCGCCGATTATTATTTCAAGTTGGAATACAACTGAAAAGCAAGAACGATAACAATAGTGGAGCTAGCGATGTTGGTTCTTGATAAGTTGACCAAGCTGGTCCATCTAATGAGACATCGCTGCAGCTGAATATGAATGAAGGTTCTACAGACCCCATCGACCCTGAATTTAAGTCAGAAGTCTCATAAGTTACTTCTAAGGACGGTTATTCTCATTGCATCAGCATTTGTGAGTCATCTAAACAAGACATACATGAAACACCTGCAGTGCATATAGTAACATCCAATCTAAAACACTTCCATAACTTTAGGACTATTAGTACAACAGATATTGAATACTTGTTCAAATGGGTCCTCTATCTTTTCCTGAACAAATTCCCAGTGATGGGACAAGAGCATTTCCGCGAAGTGTCTTAGTTTCGAAACGAGCTAATGGTGAAATTGTATCTCGAAATTGTCTCTCGTGGAGTGACACAACGCAATCATTACATTGTTTTCCGTGTAGACTATTTGGTTGTTGTACTGAAACACAAGATTCACACAAATAAATTTTACTAACTGGTGACGGTTGGAAGAAAGAGTATACATGGCGAAAGTTATACTACAAACTGCCAAACCACGAAACGTCGTTGAATCACAAAATATGTTGTATGATGTGGCGTGACATTGAGAGAAACCTAAACAAAATCGCTCTCAACTGGACACAGAAATTACAACAAAATTTCAGTATTGGAAAGACCTTCAACGAATACTGTCAGTAGTACTATTTTTAGCAGAGAGAGGACTTGCATTCAGAGGAACATCCAGTAATATTGGTGACACCAACAATGGTAACTTTTTAGGGATCCTGGAGCTGTTATCAAAGTGCGAGACAGTATTGAGGGAACATGTTGTCAAAGTGAAACAATCGCAAGAATGCGGAAGAAGACTTCAGGCTCACTATCTGTCGTCACAATTTCAAAATGAATTTATAAATGCTTGTGGTGCAAAGGTCACACAAGCCATACTTGAAGAGAGAAAAAGATCCAAGTATATTAACTCCTTGTCGATGCTACGCCATGCACATCTCACACAGAACAAACCATATTTGTATTGAGGTACGTACTTGAAGGTGAAACTGAATTTATAACTGTCGAGAGATGTTTGAGTTTCGTGGATTATGACAAGAAAACTGGGTAAGATATCGCCAACCTTATTATGGTGGAACTTGAAAAACATAATACCCTTAAGTGAATTTCGAGGTCAGGGGTTCGACAACGGCGCCAATATGGCTGGCATTTACAATGGTGCTTAGGCAATAATTAGGGAAATTAATCCACTAGCGTTGTTTTCAAATTGTGGTGCACACAGTTTGAATCTTTGTGGTGCAAACGCAGCTGAAATCTCTGAAGAAGTAATAACATTTTTTGGAATCGTCCACAAAACTTATAAATTCTTTTCCCGGAGTCCTCAGCGGTGGGAAATACTAGAAAAATATATTGGATGTTCCTTACATAGTATTTCCAACACTAGGTGGTCTGCCCGTGTTAACAGCATAAATCCCTTCGCCAAACATTTGCCACTTATTAAACACGCCCTGAACGAGGGCAAAACTCTAAACTTGTCGGCTGAGTGAAAAACAGATTTGCAGGGAATAATTCACTATTTATTCACTTTCAAATGTGTCTTGATGGCTACTATGTGTTTAAACATCTTAGTTTCTATTGACATTAGAAATAAAGTGTTGCAAGCAAGAGCCGCGACTCTTGATGTCGAGGTTGCAAATATCGAAAATCCAATAGATGAACTGAAAGCTCTAAGAAACCAGTCAAATAAACTACTATTAGAAGCAAAGCTGGTGGCATGCAACATTTCTTCAGATTAATTTGTAAAAGATCATTTTCAAATCTAAGAGTGAAAAAAAAAAAAACTTGCTTATGGTGAAACTGGAGTGATGAAAGTCCAGAAGAGCATGATTTTAGAGTCAACATATTTTACAAATTGATAGATTCTGTGATTAGTGGGTTGACCGAGAGATTTTCCACAGCAAATAAAAGTGAACAACGTGTTCAAATGCCTGTGAAATTACCAGCAACTAAGTAAACAGGAAATTTGAAAGTCTATTTTCTGTGTTGCAAGCGACCTATCCTAATGATTTAAATTTAGAATTGGGTGAAAAAATGAAGTACCTGAAATCATTACATGAATCGAACTTGGGCTCAATGAAATTGAAACCTCTTCAGCTGCTCAACAGACTCAAGGAACTAAAGCTTGATAGTTTATTTCCAAATGCATGTGTAACCATAAGAGTGTTCTGCACTATTCCTGTTACTGTGGCTGAAGCTGAAAGAACTTTCAGTAAAATGAAACTTATTAAAAATATCCACAGATCAACTACGAGCCAAGAAAGAATGACTGTACTGACTTTCTTGGCAATTGAGAGTGATCTTGCCAAACGATCAATTTCGACGACATTATTAACAATTTTGCATCAAAGAAGGCCAGGCGGACAGTGTTATAAGATTATAACTTATAATTTATATCTCAGTTTGTTTTACTCTTAATTATTACAACAGGATTTCTATTTTAATATGTGTTTTGTTGTGCAATTTTACACTTTTAAATTATTGTCTAACCTATTTTAATGTTGCTTATTACATTATTTTGTTTATATATTTTAGTGTGTTTATTTTGAAATAGTATTTTTGTTTGAAATGTGCACAAAAATGTATATTACATGTGGAAACTAATGGGACTATATACCTTATGTCAATGTGCATGTGGAATTAAATAATGTATTGTAGGAAGACAAAGATTTTTTAAAATTAGAATGTTTTTCTGATTAATCTTGTATTCAGGAGGTTGATTCGGAAGTGTATTAATTGTAACCTGGAAAAACAAAAAGCGAAAGAAAAAAATGGGGGGGGGGGGGTGGATTTGGGATGATATGGGGAACCGAAAACTTACTTGCATAAGGGCCCGGAAATCCTGTCGACGACCCTGCCCCATTGGTTTGAATGGTTATTCACCAATTATACGTTACTTATATTAAGAACAAGCTTTACTGCGTATCTGTAATTTTCATTGGAGTTCCATTCTACATTCATGTGAATAAATGACTAGACAAATAAAGCCTCCGTAAAATATAAGTTTTTAAACTCATGCATGGTTACATGCCTGTTTCCCATAAGGAAAATCTACCTTGTTCAAATTTGCAAATATGAAGGAAATGGATATAAATGCATTAATTTACAATTGCATTCATGTGGATTTACAGCATATGACATAATAGCTATTACATACGGTACAACCAAAAAGTTTATTTCTTTACAATAGAATTGTTGAGGCAGAATGTACATTTCGGGGTAACTGGTATATGTTCGTGCTCTTCGATCATACAATACATTTAACACAACTGTAAGAAACGTGTATCCGGGTATCCGGCTCTATGTAAGAGGGTGCCCGGATACCCGCGTTGTACTCGGGTACCCGGATACCCGCGTTGTACTCGGGTACCCGGGTATTACCCGAAGACACCGGGTAGTGCTCGGCTACCCGGATACCCGGGTATCACTAGGCCTAGTTGCGCCTGCCGTTGATATAGACTGTTCACGGTAAAGTGAGCACTCTGAATCCCTAGTTGCTTTTTTCCTTTCAGCCATATGTAATCCTTTAACCACCTTTTCAAATACTCTCATGTAAGTAATAAACACAGTGTGTAAATTCTACAGCACTCGGAAGTTAACGTCTAAAGCTAAAATAAAATACATTTAGTGACTATTATTTCAAATGAGAGGGCTTTTAAAAGTGCTCACTTTACCGTGAATAGTCTATACACGCACGTACTGTGGAAATGTACAGACGACAGAGACACCTTGTGGACTATAAGTGGACCACACACACACACACACACACATAATTTGTCGCTCACATGTTTACGCTCATATCCCCTTAGCTGGCCTCGCAGACCACGTTCCCAATCTCAAAACGTTTCGTGGTGGGGTCCCTATTCCCAGTTTCATTTCTGCACGCTTTTACTGAAACATTCTGTATAATATGTGCACAATTACCTCGAAAAAAAGTTTTGCACCACCGGTAATTGGTTTCGCACAATGAAGGATGTGCGCTGGAATAGTCGATGCATTACAAATAGTCATTCGTCAAGTCTGGCGGGGTATTTTGTACAGACAGTGAGACCGTGTGAATTTCATCAGTTACTTTTTCTTGGGCCCTGAGAAACCCAGTAACTCAAAAATGCCGGTGGTGGAATAACTGTTTTTTTTCTAACTGAGGAACAGAAACAGAAAGAAAAGAAAGGGGCACGCCCCTAATTAGTCACAAAGCAGCTATGCTCATACACAAAATGCTTAGATACTTAAATAAGAAAGTTTATGGACAGTGGTCCATTCTATGATATCTCTTGTATCCGGCTGTCGAATTAGAGACTCCTTGGTTACTTTCATATTAGGCTATGCTGTAATCAAGTTTCTTGTAATGAAATTCTGTCATGGTAATTGCGGTTTTAACGGTATATAGTTTAAGTGTTATGTATTTGTTTAACCTGTGATGCCTATGAAGGATAAGGTGGGAGACTTTATTTTCGTTGAAATATTTATTTATTCTCTTTCCTATTGTTGTGTGCCATCTGATATCAGGTTTTGATATAAGATATATGTTTTAAGGGCTGTTCACGATAAAGTGAGCACTTCTGAAATGGACCTTGGAAAAAAGTCACTGCCCTTACATGCATGTATTTTAATGGGTCCACTGAGTGACATTAGCCCAGTAAAGTTGGTATTGATTGGTGGAAAGTAGTTCCATGTCTTGACATCGAATAAAAAGTGTTAGGTAATCATTTGAGACAACTTAAAATTATTTAGTTCGCTTTCTGTTTTTTTAATTGATCGAAGAGTAAAAATTAGCAGATTTGTAAATTATTTACTTTCTCAATATTTTCACAGTTTTATTTGACCGACGGATGAATAAAGTGATGAATGCCATGCTAATGTTAATTTTACATAAGGTGGAGGGATACACAACATGTATACAAGTAAATCTTAAGCAGGGCTTTCAAAAGTGCTCATTTTAATGTGAACAGCCTATAAAGGCCGAGAACACTAGCCATTACCTCTAATTTTTTGAACTGTTGCAGAGTGCTTCTGTTGCACGCAGAACTTTTTGTGTCTGCAAGTTCAGGGTATTTGGGTGTGAATTTAAAACGGATGGTTCGGCAAGTCAATTGTGCGAGCCCCATGGAGACTTTGAAATGGGTAGAATCCCAGTAACACGAACACTCCGACACTTCATATGTACCTACGTTGAATGCATGAAATACACAAACGCTATAGTGAATGCTGGAAACAAGAGTCTCAACAGCCAAAACACGAAGTACGCTCCAATCTGCAAAATATCAAAACTGTGAATATTTTACACTGCATGATAATCACAGACTGAATTAATGTGAATGTTTCACTGTGTTCCAGTAGAACTACGATGCCCGGCAGCGGAGCAACATGCAACGTGGATCGCGGAGTTGAGTGTACATGACCCGGCAGTCAAATGCAGCTACCCGCTGTTCGCCTGCGGAGAGATTCGAGCTCTGATCCCAAGCCTCACCGAAGGTCTTCAAGGAGTGCCGAAGGAGAGACGGCGCATCTGTGTCTGGCAGTGCCCTGACCTACCCTACAAACAGTGCAGTATCGCATTGATACTTAGCAAATCTAATGTTTTATTTTCAATTTATACTTTGTCTTGTTGATTATAGCACAATTCACAGTTAAGAAGTGTTACTGTTTTTAAATGTGTGTCTTTTGTTGTTTGTTCATACACATGTGAAGTCTCGGTTCAAAAATTATTTTAATTGACTCCTGAGAAGAATTAATGTCATATATGCTGTAATGATTTAATTGCAAATTTTTGACCAATATTCCAAATGTTTGAGAAATTGTGATACTAAGCAAAGTGTTGCACCTCATCAAATTTCGGCGGTGCTATTCTGCAATATCGTAAATTTGGACCATATGCATAATTTTATTTATTTACTTTATGTATTTTCAAGCTGCAAGATGTAATTGGATTTCATGTATGTTATTTTTCCTTGCAGCATTAGTTATGATAATTAGTACATAAATTCACTGGTCATATTATTTTCAGGTTTTTTTTGCAACACATTTGTATATCTTTCCAGTCTGTCGTTTAGGTTATGTATTTAGAAGGCCCTAGTTTCTGCGCAGTTGTTGATCCGTTGCCATAGCAACTAAGTGGCGTGATGAGTAATTTTGCCTCTAGCACTCTTGTGATTGGTCAGTTTTCGATGGTGTTATTAACTAAGTTTTTGAACGAGATTTTAGCCATCTTGGTTTTAAATGGCAGGATGCTGACACAAGTGGGTTCGACCCAATATGCCCGAGCAAAGATGTAAGAAGAGGGCCCGAGTGTCTAATAAGTTCTTCGTCTTCTTCTTCTAACGTGGGGCAAAAAACGCCTAGCCTTATGTATATTAACCTGTACAGCCAACATCAAAAAGCGAAATGTCCAAAATCGAAAATCCATTAGACTCGTCAAAACGACCAAAAGTCACACACACACCCGACGCCGAGGGTCAAAAATACGAACCGTACATGATGGCGGATACTACACTACTAATAGCCTAATAAGTGAAGCCCACGAAGATGTCCTGTTGCATCCATGGGGTGCCACTGCCGACGACCAGTTCGACCAGAACTTCTTGGACATCCAGAGTTCATCGTATTAAATTTTATTCCGATAAGTCATCAAACTGATTTTGAAAGAAGCAGAAATGAATATTTAAACTTCCAGTGACTCTGCTAATTCCAACCATGGACACCCTGGCATTACTGTGTGATGCCCTGAGCTAGTCCGAAGAAGAGACACAATTAAATTAATTTTGCACCTGAAAGTTTAAATTATAATTGCCAGACCTTAATTTAATGGAAGTTATCAATCATGAGTGCCCACTAATGAGATTTTATTTTAAAACTGATTACACATTTCTCGTCAGAGATGATGTGGTAACCAATATATTTATTAAAATTACACTCGGCTTAAACATCACTGCTAAGTTATGATTTCCAATAGAAATTATACGTTTTCCTAGTGATATTCCTATATTTTGACATGTGCCGCATCCCTCTTCCCTTAGCCGATTCGTTCTGTTTCACATGCACAGCTGCGATGTGCCCACTACTGAGGGGAGTCGACTCGAACGTGGGGGTTACATCTCCACGACTCCTGCCTCGCCATGGTGTACGAGGAGTGCACCCTACCTGCACGACATCCGAGCCATTGCCGGAGTCAGGTGACCTCACATGTTAATGACATTAAGAGGCAACTTTTGAGGACATATCAATTCGGGCCGACCACAATCACCAAACAATTCCCCCCCCCCCTCCCCCTTCAAACTATTCGCCTCAGCCAAGTAAGTTGCCACCGAGTAAATTAATGCAGCGAGGGGTATAGAATGACTACAGAGTTCCAGCAACCCCCCTTTCTCGTGTTACATCCCCATGTGTGCATGTGCGAATAGTGTGAATGCAGTTTGACACCCAGACAATTTTTCTGAAAGTAAAACCATTATGTAATTTAACTAGAATAACTCTGATTATTTTTATTTTAAATAGTCTTTCAAGCATGGCTACCCACACCCCTCCTGGGATGAAAGTTGACTCGCCAAGAGCAAGCCACCCAATGCCAATTTATAATAATCAAAATTGAAAGTATAACAATTTTCTAAATTTCTTTATTGTTGTTTATTTGTGCTTTCAATTAACCAACTTACAAATGGTGGACCTGTATGTAAGCTTCACAAACGCCAAGTGTATCAATGTAACACCATCTGGATGTGTCTCAAAACACCCTTCAGGAGTTACGTGCATGTCAACAGCCTAAAACAGCATTTCAATCACGTGACACTGTGTGGCTGGACTAATTGGGACTAGGTTAAGTTTTCGGGGTGACGAGGTGTGAGGTTTTGGAAATGTTGAATTTTACCCGTCTAGGCACCAGATGTCGCTCAAGTGAGGCATCAATGATGATGGTAATGTTGTAGCATGATGACTCCTGGATGTTCTCGGGGTATTGCGGGCCGAGCGCTCGGGCGTAATTCTCCAACGATGATGACCTCTCTCCCTATGCTGCTGTAGTTATTATACTGTTCTTGATTTCAGTTTGTTAAACTGTAACCCATCGGCTAATTACACACCTTTATGATCAAGACAATTTTGGTGACAAAATTGTTTAAGACTTTTACGCGTATCACGGTGTGGACTATTCGGGCTGACCACACGCCCATACATGTACTTATGTCACAAATTAAATATTCATACAATTGACCCTGCAAAACACTTAGAAAACACTTGCAATGAATTGGCTGGTATTATAAGGGCATGTGCCCTGACATGGCCTTGTGGCTACCCGAATAAAGTACATGCATATCAGTCCTCCATGGCATTTATTCGGTGCAACATACATCTGGTTGGTGGCTTTACCAGCCGTCTGTGGTTACACTGCGAAACTGGTATTCACCAACAATAATTCTTACAGAAGTAGTTACGCTTCCCCAGGCAATGTAAGCTCTGGGGAAGTGAGGGTGGTGTCTTGGGCAGTGATGCGAAAAATAGTTCCTGTAAATTAAAAGCTATTGCACGTTAAATGGTAAGTCCAAATAAATGTTTACTGTCCAGGCACAGGAAAATGCGGAACATGCTCATGTGCAACCAACCCTCTCCAATACTACACGCTTATTGAACTTCCAACATGGCTCAAGCGCGAGCGTTGGCAGGTTTTCACACCATGTGGGAACTACTTCCTGCAAACATGACATTACTCTCTCAACTTACCTGTTTAAACATAGCCATTACACTGCACAAAATTATACACTGAACCCTGAACGACAAAACACTTGCATAAATGATAATGGAATGGAATGGACATAAGGTGCATGAAAATTAAAACAACAGGAATGATACAAAACAAAAATGAGACACTGAACACTAAAAAGGAGACATAGATTCGCTGTCTTTATTCAACACGTAATACCATCTGACACGGCGTGTGCCACAAACCTTTAGTAATGCCATTATGCCTTATTTATATTTGTGTAGCACTCCACATGACTGAGTTCTGGCTAGTCGGCTGGGCATGCTACTCGTTGCACTGCACTGGCATGCCCTGAACTGCTCTAACACTCGTCATACACTACACATCCTTGATGTGCACTAATGCATACAAGTAGAGTCTGGATCCTCGCTGTGATGATGTGGATGTGCTCGGCCGGACAAACAATCTTAGAGTTAGGGACATATCACACATCAATAACTCCCCTCCCCTTTTCGAGACAGTTTGTAGGCTGGATGCCACTACAGACAGAATATGTGGGCCCTTGGCAGCCTGCGAGGCCACAAGTTATACAACTTTCTTCCTCGTACTGTGGCCTGCTGTATTGGTTGCTGCTGCGGTTGCTAGAAGTTCACTTTGCTGTAAGGCACCTGAGAACGCCGGCAGTGGTGACACTGCTGTGATAGATGTGTCCGCCTGCGCAACCGACAGTGGCAGAATGAGTCCTCGGATCCGCTGCTTTCGCTTTCGCTGCTTGCACTGTCAGCTTTAGTACTCTGCCTGCTATCCTGATGTTTCTGCTTGGCGTGTACCATGTTTAAGCGCTTTCTCAGACCATTCGTTGCATCACCGCATCAGCGTCTGGTACCACCCTTTGCCACGTGAGGGCAGTGTTTACATTAAGTGTAACGTGTGCACGTGATGTGTGAAAGAGTCAAGGGTTTATTTTAGATATTTTTATTTCTAGAATTACTTATGGCCTTTTTAAATATAGTTTCTCAGTGTGTGCTGTGTGCGTCATGTGTCCGCACAGCTGAAGTGAAACCACGTGAATTTGTTTACATTTGTGAAGCCGAGATTGCTTCCTCAATGAAGAGATAAAAATACTTAAATAAATAAGTGCTTGTGTTTAATGTTAAAGTAAGCGAAAGTAAGTATGGCAATGCATGCACCATGTAGGATTTAAGTAAGGGTTATGTTGGTAATAAAGTGTTTGTGTTGTCATTTGTTTTATGGCCCTATTCGACGTGACATGTTTACATACATCATGCACCGCAGAGTGTGGTAAAAATGCAGATCTATTTAATTCACAAGGTCAATGTAATTAATCACTCCGATTTGTTTTGTAAAATAATTTTTTAGAAAAATGTCAGTATCAACCAGTATAATGCTGGAGAGTTATCAGTATTGACTCATGTCACCCGGTGTCAATAATTCAACATAGCCTTATTCGCAAAGGGCACCCCACATGGCAAATTTAATATATATTCTTTAGAAGTGTTTTTGCTGAGTGTTATGTGTTTCGTAATAAAGGTGCATGTACTCTGAACTCCTGTATATAATTAGCGATACATGCTTCTTCAGAAAAATGCAGGTTTGTTAGGTTAAGGTTTAAAGAAAAGACTAGGAAGTCATGTGATGTTAATTTAGGAAATTCTTGTTATGTTTGCTTTTATTAAATTAAGGAAGGGATTTGCTTTTATTAAATTAAGGAATTAAGTATGTCATCAGTATAAGCACCAGTGTTCATATGCCATCATTTTTCACATTCATCATGCTTTCATATTTTTTATTATTTTTCATCAGGTCGCATGGGAACACCATGCTTGGCAGCCGGCCTCCCATGCAGCCAACTTAAGTAATCTTATGGTACTCACATGGAGCGGATGCTCGTGTCAGCATCCCCGGGCACATAAACTTCCGAACCAGTAATTTAGTATTCAATAGTGAATATGTTAATCATGGAACTTACATGGACAGCATGTTGGCCTCAGGCCATTCACTACGTCATGCCAATCAGCACGTCGCAGCGTATAGCAGCGCCACAAGGAAGCACCAGTGTCAAGCCAGTATCATGTGCGTGTTTATGTGTATGGCGTAGTGCACAAAATTGTATAAAGTGTTTTAATGGCCATTTTAATCTAGTAAGAAAGTGTGAGTATATTGTGGTCATTATGATTAATTTTATTTATATATATTTATTCCTGCAATGCCATCTTTGTTATAATTTTGTTTGATCAACAGTGCCATCCAGTGCAGTGTATTAATTATACAATGTCTTGAGCTTCGTTCCACATCGTGCACGACATGCGCTAGTGAAATGGCTATAATGTGACATGTATCATTGTTTAAGGTGTGTCATAATATTACTAGTAACATGTCATGCATGTTAAAGACACACACCACGTGTGTGTGCTTACTTTTGCAATATTGTTGTTTAGGGTTATATGTTGTTGTTTTGCCAAGTTTTATGTCAGTATTGTTTTATTTACCCAATGTTACCTTAACCTGTCATGTAAGTACCAGGGGCTAATGGCCTCATACTGCAAGTGTTGTGTAAGTTATAATTATTTTATTCATATTGAGTGTTGTGTACATATTTCCACATGTCTGACAGTTCACATGCTGATTTGCACCATCTTGAGGAGAATGCAAATGGTGACACGTACATAACAGGGACACATGTTGTATATATAAATATTTCCCATAATTTATTACATATATTTTTATGTATTTAAAATGTTTTCAGAGTTTTTGTAATTATATATATTTTTGTCCAGTATGTCCAGTGTCATAATACTGACTTCCGTCAGTTTTTCACAACATTGATGGAATATGTTCACCTAACCACATGGCCAGATAACCTCATGATATTATAAATTATTTTTATGCGTGTTTTTGTGTACCAGAATGAGGAATCCCATAACTTCCCACCATTTTTATATATAAGGTCATATTGAATTTTACAGGGGAAGGTACCCAGAGAATAAGTAAACCTTTTTAATGTTTGTACAAAGTGAGGTTAGGTTGCCGTGGCAACTGGAACTTGTTAATATAAAATATTTGTTTTCATATTTTTCTACATACATGTTTACTTTTTTATGAAGGGTTTTTCTGTGATTTCAACTCATCGGCATTGCAGTGTCCATTTCATTTAATTTAGTATCATCATTATGTTATTTAATCACATCATGTGATTGACTGGCGGGAGTCTCGGCCAACGAGCAAACTCTGCTCCAAGTATTCACTAGTAGCATCTTAGTTCTTGTGGGGTGACCACCGCATCGCGATGCTCCGGGCACATCATTTTCGACAAGTCATGATGTAATTCTGTTGGTTTTAAAGTAATTTACTCAAATCATGTGTGCTTTATAGCCTGGAGTACACATTGCCCCACTTCTTGGTCTATATTGTACACGACCGAGACGTAAGTCATATTTTAGTCATGTAGGCCACTGGCCATTTTGTATGCATAAAAGGCCGTCTGGTTTAATGGCAGATTGTATCATTTCAGTGCTGAGTTGGGAATCAACATGTAATAAAACCAAGTGACTGAAAGACCGGGACTTTTATTGCATTAGCCACTTCTCTGCTACATAATCTCAACCATGACTATTTATTATTTATCACATACATTCAATTATGGTGTTCGGTGGCCACAACAACCCATCGGGAGTGAATTGGTATCTGAGGGAGGTCTACAGCACTCACTAGCCCAGGCATTCTGGATTTAGTACCATCCTGGCGGAGTATTCATCAAGACTGGCAATATTGTCAGTTTCAGTTGACTAGAAGAACAGCCAACAGGCTATCGGCGTCATGAACCTGAGAGTATCAACAGCATCATCATCATTCATGTGCTCGCCTTGCGAGCTGCCACACTTCCCTGGTAAACATCGAACATCGCGTTAATCCACATGAACCTAATTCCTCCAAATCCAGAAAGTCCAGCTGTCGAACTAGCTCGCCCAACTAGTGCCTACAACTCCCGCTAACTATTCCAGGTCCTTCACATACCATAATATTATCCTCAATCATTAACCTTATGTACCATTCCTTGTAACCTGTATTTCATACTATTGTATTCTATTCCACGTGTGACAATGTGTACATTTATGATACTTTCCTTTGAGCTTTGTCTCTTCATTCCTGCTACTGGTGGAGTTTCCCATCATTCTCCTATCATCGCAGATCAACACATTGTGGGACAGCGATGAGAAAATTGAGGAAATCTATGAAATAGAAATTCACGCAAAAAAAATGCTATTATTGTCAGCCATTTTGGAAAAGCTCATCCGGTAGCCATACACCAAGCTTGGTAATGTGGGACGGCCATCTTGAAACAATCAGTGCCAAAGAGAAGACACTACCTGCCACCCTCCTCCATCCCTGCAGCACCATGCCGGCAGAACCACCACTCCCGCATCGCGTACGTCGGTGACAGCTGTGAACCATGGACCATGTGGTCTGGCTGAAAGTAAACAAGATGTCTTCGCTGTGTCAACCATGCTGTGCTCACTATTTTGGATATTTCGACTTGTGCATTACTAATGGGAAACTTGTATCCCTGTGTGTCAAATGTTTATGATCAAATTCACCACCGGATACATTTTCATTCGGACTTAATACAGAGAACATGTGTATCAACCATGACCCGGCAGCCATGCAACATGCAGCAAGACATCGAAAGGACCAATCAGGAAATTTGTAAGAGCAGACTGGCCAGCACCAGCCTGGAAAAGATGGAGGATGTATACACACGCTGTTTCAAGCCACAACAGATAAAAGGGTTTATCAATCCAGCATGCCCACCCACACTGTGTACATGCTCACGGGCACCCGTTGACACGGAACCAACAAGATCATAGCTGAGAAGAAACCTTCAGTAATGTCCACATTATGACTGGAGTAACGGAAATGGAACCGCTACCCTGGCCTGTGCAAATTGTAAACGTAACGTGTGTATCATGAGGGATGTGTAATGCCCTGGGAACACACAACAAAGAGGAACCTACATGACATCAGTTACGCTAGATGCCTGCTGGAATGAACCATTCCGGAATAAGTTCCATCACCGCATGTAAGAACAGAGGCAAATGTAGAAACTGCATGCACCATGCCGGCCTGGCACAAGACTAAAAAACAACAGGACCAGACAGAATACAGTAGAAGACTACCCACTCAATATGCCATGTTTGTTGTTATCGAATTTGTCCTTGCAGACCACTCCGCTCCTACGAGAGGTACTGACAGCAACCCGCAACATGCCAATGACAACGAACACAACAGATCATGTTGGTAAACATTACTGCTGCTGATCGCAATAGTCCACATCGGCCCTGTTTCAATAGCTGCCAAAATACACAAGTATGGCTTGCGAAGACCCTGGGGCATTTCTATAAGATTGCGAGAGAAAATTGAGCAAATACCGACTCGATCAGGAGGATTGGCCTCACTGCATTGGTGAGTGGTTCTTCAGGGATGCAAAAACATGGTGGTGTGGCATTGCCCGCTATGGATTGACGTGGGAGGAATTTTGCCAAAATTTCAAATGCCGATTCGCCATGACGTCCACTTCTCAGTGTGCTCACAGCCAAACAATCATGGGAAAACAGAAGGACGACTAGCTGTATGACTTCGCACGACGTCCTCGAAGTGGTTGCAAGCTCGGCTCGCCCAGAATACCATCCCACTTTTGCACCAGCGATCCACACATCAGAACAGGAGTTTCTGCAATCAGTATTATAGCTAGATGCTAACACCGCTATGCAACCGTGCCACGACTGACACCACACAACTGCGCTGGGAGCCAAATGTGAGCTAAAACAAACACACTAGGTCTGGAGAAATGGTAACAAACCACTGGACACAGTGACCGCTATCACCAAGACCACAACCTCTAAGCCCAGGGCGATGGATTCCAACCAGACCAGCACACATGATTACAGGTATTCGAACGAACCCAGACAGCCCCCTCACCCCCGCAGGTGTTAGTTTGATTCTGACTATTATATTAATTTTAAGTAATATATACATGTTAGTTTTTGCTATTATTTATTTGATATTTTCTTTTTGCAGTATTTAATATTAATTATTAAGATTATTTAGATTTGGATATTCTTTATATTATTGTAAATGTTTGTGCCAGCATACACGGTTATACAATAAATATTATATAATATTTTTGGTTATTTAAGTTTATTTTTTATTTGCGTTTAATTTATTAATTATTAGGTAAAATTTAATTTTTTATTTTTCTTATTAATTAGATTCTTTGAAATATAGAATTTAAACTAGGATTAGATACCCTATTATTCTATAAGTTAATTTTCAGCCAAGATAGTATTATTTATGTTCTTTAAACCTAAAGAATTTGGCGGTGTTTTAGTCTTTTCAGGGGAACCTGCCCCATAATCGATAATCCCCAATTTAATAATTCTTAAATTTGTTTTCAGTATGTATACCGCCGTTATAAGTTTATTTTATTAGATTTAATTTACTTTTATTTTTATTAAAAAATGCACACAATAGCAGAGCTTTAAAGAAGTGAAACGGAGTTTCCGCGACTGCAGAGTTTTATCACGATATGACCCAGATCGGCACTTGTACGTACAGACCGATGCAAGTGAAAAGGGGTTAAGTGTCCTAGTATTTCAGCTTTCCAAAAACAACGAACTACACATTATTGACTTCGGGATCGCCAAGTTTGGTCCAGTAGAGCGGCGGTACAATGTCAACGAATGTGAATGTCTTACTGTAGTGTGGAGTCTCAAGAAATACAGGGCACTCCTGGAGTATCAACACTTCATACTACGGACAGACAACTGCTGCCTACTGTGACTACACAGCATGAAGGAGAGCCGGAGTAAGATGACATGCTGGGCCCTTCTCACGCAGGCCTACGACTTCGAGGTACATCATGTAACCAGGGAGGAAAACCAACTCGTCGACCACTTGTCCAATTCGCCAGGGACCGAGATTGTGTAAGACAAAGAGGAGTGGGAGAGCATCCTTCCCCCGCCCCTAGCATACACAGAAAACCACATAATGCTACGGGTCCAATGCTCGAACGTCACGGTGCTGCCACAGGCCCCAGTGCTCACAACAGTAAGAACACACATAGTGAATAAACAAGTAGAATTCCTTGTCGCCCAGAAATGCATTACCATGTGTGTACAGAGTGCCAGTGACCAGTAGGATGTGCTTAATGGTACCCTGGAATCCCATGCGAATCCAACACGGACACATGGAGAATATACATGCTGGCCACAGCCCGTCTAGTAGTGTTACAGTATGCACATGATAACAAACTCACAGGCCATTTCGGTGCAGAGCAGATAAGCTACAATGTTTTGAAATATTTTTACTGGCCGGGAATTTCAGTGGAGGTACGTCATTTCGTTCGGGACTGTATTGCCTGCAACCGTTACAAAAGTATACGCACCGTCGCTACACAACAGCAACAACCAAAGAACTCCACATGAACTGTTCGAGACCGTGGCTTTGGGTCCGATGGGCCCTTACCCGCGGACTTCAATGGGAAAGAGATTCATTGCGGTGGTGGCGGACCTATTTTCAAGATGGGTGGAAGCATATCCAGTGTCGAGTGCGAGATCCAGAACTATTGGTAATGTAGAGGAAAATGAATATTTCACTCGCTGGAGCTACTCATGCACAGTGTTGAGTGACAACAGAATCCAGTTCACTGGATTTGTGCAAGAGATAGGGTGTCTGACACTCCATCATGGTTGTTTACGATCCACATGCACATCCAACCGAGTGCCACAATCAGGAGTTAAAAAGTCAGTGTCATCTGTGCGTGGAAGAGAACCACCCCTCATGGGCAGAACAACAGCCCGCAGCCCTCTTCATTCAGGCTGCATACGAATCAAGCCACGGATATGACACTGGCTCAGCTGCTCCAGGGCCATAAATTTTCCCTTCCCGGGGAGTTCGCTAGCGGGGAAAGAGGGTGCGCCAGCAGCGTGGAGGAGGCGAAAGTAGAGAAGAAAGCCGCTCATACGCTTAAGGGAGGCGAGGGAGAACCAGTGGTGATACTTCTCACAGTGGGAGCAGGTGTCATCTCAGCCCTCACCACAGCTCCTACCGGGCCATTCTGTGTAAATATGAGCACATCATCAGTCTGTCGGACAAAAAGGATTTTGTGAGGGACTGGCTGAAAAATAGAGCGGCCCACACCTCATCATGAGAGAAATGGGGGAAATGCATTATGAAGTACGTCTGATCACGTGGAGAAAAGATGTTTTCCATCGCGACACCCTTGGGCTGGCCACCAAAGGCATCGCAACACCCGGCGATGAGCCACAAGAAAGTGGTAATGAGATGTGACAACAGCATGATGTCCCTGACATGTCAGCAACATGATACACCGGCATATATTTCACCAATAGCATAGAGTTTTATGCAGGCACACGGAGGCATGCCAGAGATATGTATTGGGGACGCCTTCTCTCCAAACCGACGTCGCCCAAATTCAGCAAATGATAGCAGCAGTGACGAATCGGGCATATGGGAAGTCTCTTCCCCCACCCCACATTCCAAACATCCTCGAAATCATCAATATGCAAACTGCATGGCTTGCGGGCACACCCCTGTGACGATCACAACCCGCACAACATCGCTGCCACCATGGAAACCACAGCCCCGCCCACTGCACAGACAAAAACAACAGGGTGCTCCAGTATGACACCTGGTGCACAGGTATCTTCATGCATTGTTTTTTTCCCTCGGCTGGCATCGCGATATCGGGCGTCGTGACGACAGTAGATGCTTGCTCCTGCCTTGCTACTGGTGTTGGTGTGAATGCTGGTGATGTGACGGTTATGCTGGGAGGCACTGCAACATCGACATCGTCTAAATGAACTATCAAATGCTCACTTCCAGGTGTGATGATACTGGGCAACACGGGCTCATTCTCACCAGCAGCTGGTGCTCCTTCTTGAGGTATTGTGCTATCCCATTCCACTCTATCTTCTCAGGGAGCTCGTCAGTGGTGTCGCCGTTGAGGTTTACCCCAGGTGAAACTCCTCTCTCGTCCTGCTGGGGTGAATCCAGTGCGGACCCCTCCTCTAGATGTGCTGCTGCACCTTCCACCTCACTGCATGTTGATGTGAACTCTACACTGCCTTCACCGTCGTGGCGTGTTGGGTATCATCGTGCCGACTTCGTCACCGATGGCACCCAGGGTGTACCGGATGTCGTCCCGACAAGAGTTCTTTATCAATGTAAGTAGTTAAAGTGTATCTTTGTTTGCAAGTGCCAAGTTCATATCACGTGTTTTAACATCATTCCATTTCATGCAAGTGTAAGTTGCTGTGTCATGTAATGTTATGTTTTGAGAATATATAATAGCATGATAGAAGTAAAAGTGTTCAATGTTTAGCAATATTCATAGATAAGTGGGTCAGGAAGTAGTCCCATGTGATGCACCAGCCTGCCAATGCCAACTGGTATGGCACGTCGGCTAGTTAGTCATCGTCGAGCATCTCTTGAGAACAGATATGTGTCACTGTGTCTCTAGGTTTGTGTGCCCAGTTGGCCAGCACCTTTTGCAACAATCACTTTAGTTGACAATAGGGTATTAATTTTTGGAACCTCGTTCGTCCAGCCCCCGGGTAACCATTCCTCACCTTCCCCAGTGCTAGTATCACCTGGGGAAGCTTAATTTCCACCTGTTAATAGTAATCATGGCCTTCATGCCAATTTATGCAGTGTAGCCTCCGTCAACAGGCCAAGCCCGGCAACAAATGTATGCTGTTACCCAGTGGAATGTGTAATTCACATGAAATAAAACAATGTCGAATTAACTTTGTGTGCTTTATTTATGTTCGCCTTTGTGTGTTTAAGCACGTAGGCCCTCGACATTCCAGCCAAAAGTGTTAAGTATGCCATTAAGTGTTCCATTTATTTATTTCAGTGTTCTCAGTGTGTTGCATCATTCCTTAATCATGTATGGCGTGTGGCCAGCCCAGATAGGCCACAACACAGTTGCACATGAGGTTTATAATTTGATATCAGAGGAGTACCAGTTTCCTGCCATGAGGATTACGCCTTGGTCGTCGGCCGAACGACCTTGGGACCTCAACAAGTCAGTTTTCCCAGATCTTCGTGGTATCATCAACAGATACCTGGTGTCTACCGAGTAATATTCCTATAAAATTTACTTAACCTAAATTGAACACTCCTCAAACTCCTCTTCACTCGTCATTACAGCACATAGCACCAACAGTACTTTTAGTTACTCAGAATAAGTAGCAGCATTGGGGATTTAATCCAGATAATTTTTAAAACTTCTAAACCAATGTTCCCATTCTTTTGATGCTAGAGTTGAGTTAGGATAGGCATCCAGTTTGTTTGGTCGTAAGATCTTATTCATTTCGAATAATAATTATTATTTTATAAGTTGAATGCCTTGTAACGTTAAACCTAGAATCAGGGTTTATTCAACTTATAAATGCACAATCTCAGCGTATTCGAAAATTCATGGGTGCATCCACGGACAGTTACCAGACCAGACATACGAAAATTAATTGTTTGGTGAGTCCAGTAGAACCGGTGTGTCCATCGGTTCCACCAGCCTGAAAATCCGGTTGATCTGGTGGGTATGCACCAAAACATTAACCGATGAATTTTCGAACGCATGCTAAGAAAAATATAATCTAACACAAATACAACTCGTAATTTTCAAGTATTCCAAAATTTATAATAATATTTCGGACGACTAGTTTTACACATGGACGAAGAAAACTTTATAATTTTAATTTAATTTTTTAAATGTGTGTTTGGAAGCAGGCGAAAATGCTACTACAAATCAAACTAATGTTGGAAAAATGCCTCTACCATTGTACATCGGTGTATCAACCAATGGAGTATTTATCGTTGAATCATATAGTAATATAAAAGTGCAATATTAACAAGTCCATAGTGTAATAATTGCGATTATACATCACATGCCAACATAAGTTTAGCCCCCACATGCACCACCTGACTGAGGCATTTCAATTTATGTGAATTAGTAAAAACAATGAGGGTAAAAATGCAGATGTTTATGTTTTGCAGTAGTCAACAGGTTTGTGGATTTAGATAAACACATTTCCAGCACTACGTGACCATAAACCTAACAACGTGAAAGTGCATCTTCGTGCATAATTAAGTAGTTTGTGTAGAATAGAGAACATGTAAGATTTTGCTACGGAAACTGTTCCAACTACATTTAGTTAAGCGACTTTCCCACCTATTCATTGTAATGAATTAATGGCCTAACCCTATTCTCTATTTCATTTTCGCTCGTGGATCTTCCGACTTCCGGCACCTTCACAAGTGGCCGGGAAGATGCTATAGCCATTAAGTCTGAACCGGGCATCCAAAGGAGCAGGCAGCACATCTCGCGTTTCCGGGTCCTTCATCAACATCTTTGTCTTAACGGGAGGTAGGAATTCTACAAGGGATAGTAGCACTGCTCGAAACTAGCCCCACGTTTGGACAAAACATTTAACATGGATTGGCAGCATGCGAGAGGCGAGGGATACCTGGTTTGAGAGAAATCTGAGTGCATGGCTGAATATTACTGAAAAGTAGAAAGTTCCATACGAGTGCCAGCTCATCTATGGCTTGGATAAGCATGAGGACTCTTGTTCTCAGGGTGGTAGTTGGTGGACAGGCACGTGGCGTATCCCTCTTGCCGCTCACATATACAAATCAAATACATAAAAAGTCACTGATGCAATTACAAAACATAAATGAGCGCATGGACTTAACACACTGGAGTGGGCCAGAACCCGAGGAAAATTAACATTAAAATGAATTAAATGAGAGTCACTGAATTACGTATATAGACAGAAGCAGCAGAACCATACAAACACTCATTGATACTAGATCCCTCGAATAAAGTGGGTATGACACACAAGGCACACCTTCGGCCGATACTGTAAAAGCACTTGTTAGTGCGTGAAAACTTAAGTGGTTAAAATCTCTGGGGCCGCAAGTCTACGGTGAGGTGAGGGCGTGGCTGAGGGGGGGGGGGGGGAATAAATAAATTCCTTGTTCCGAATAAAAATGCACTGACTATGAAAGTTACTGACCAGACAAAGAGGATGAAATTCCTCAGCGATGCAAATGTGTGTACTCTCTTAGGCCTGCTGTTTTAGACTGAGGAGGCTGATGCCGAGATCACATTACCAAGCAGAGATCCTGTCCCAGTTCCATGAGGGCAAAAGCCATTACACATAATTTACAAACGAGTACTTGTAAAACAAACAAGGCACAGCAAAACACTAGGAGGAATTAAAGCATGAATACTGACACATAATTATTTCTTTTAAATTATCAGTGTCCTTGTTGCTATGTGTATCGGGGAAAATTAAGAACATCTGCAAAATCCTGAACGGACTTGCAAAACGAATAGAAAATCATATAAAAATTACACAAGACATAATACACAAATAAAACATTCACTTTACACTTCAATAATTTAAAACAGTAATTTAGTGAAAGCTCTAGGAATTTAAGTTTGGGCGCTTGGCATGGCGGCTGCCGGTACTTGCTGTATATGTGAATAAAAACTGAAATCACAAAATTACGGTCTTATAAACAAAAGAAACATCACATCAGCTCTCTGAAATTACACATTGAATAATTTCACAACACTGAGGAGAAGCAAAGGGAGATAGCAATACTCCATATTTACATTAGGCTCTGCTTTTGGGGGATCACAACACTTCACACATTGCCATTTAAATCACAGCGAGCAGCATTGGTCTGCCTCCCGAGCAGGGCAGCGAGGGCCAAGCAAGTCTTCCACCAAGAACAATAGTTTTTCACTTCTTTTTTAACTAGAAAATTATTTAACATAGCATCATTACCCGGAAGGAGTGACTCTCCACTGCCTACAACCCCAAAAGTGTAAGTTCAGCTTTAATCCAGAGAGCACACGCTCATTTTCCATATTCAGCCACTGACGGGCTTCGTTCATCGGGTCCACTTAATTACATGAACTGTAAACTGGTTCTGTAGTGTCGAAGCATCAATAAATGACTGCAATGCTCAATTCAGAGTTTTAACTTACAGGCCTTGCCTCTTAAAGGCATTTCGAGAGCTTGACCCACCAACCATAAATTCTAAGGTTTTTCAAGTGCTTTCAGAGTAACATACACTTTTATTAGTGTTTATTTGGCGTGTGGAGTGACCTTACATCTCCGATTTAATTAAATTGAAACCAGCATAACTGCTCACCTCACAACAGGTACCCATAGCAGTACTGGGCCGATCACAACTGCCCACAGCTAGCAGCCTATCGAGACGTCTCTGGTGAGTGTTTCCTGCCAGATCTCTGCACTAAGAACAGTTCAGCAGTGATGTCACTACCATTTCCCAACCCCAACCTCATGTCGTTTGTATCGATTTCACTAGTGCCAAGTTCGGACAGACAGATTGCCAGTATGAAATCAATGAGCCCGAATGCTTTGCGGTAGTGTGATCAGTAAATAAGTATACTGCACATGTCTTGATTAATATAGATTAACGCTCTGCACTGACAACCAGTGATTGGTATGGTTTCAAACAATGAGGGAGGTAAGCAGAAAATTGAATTGGTGTGCATTCCGAGCTACTTCGATCTTATGATTTGGAAGTAGACCATGTTCCAGGAAGAGGAAACCAACTAATAGTGGTGCTATCACCCTCTGATAAGATTAGAGCAATGGAAATAACAAAAGCTTGAAGAATTTCATTTAAATATAATCTATTTTTAGAGTAAGCCATTTACTCTTAGAAGTTTTTCTTTTTTAAGCAACGAACATCTTTTGTTTTATCAAAGAACTACATAATTATTAGAGTTATCATATTTGACATTCTTCATTGTTATTTAACACCCTCCTTCAATGAAAAAATATCAATTCCAGAAATAGATAAATAGGAAGTTTTTATATCGATCCTACATTCAGTCCTACATCTCGACAGAATCTTTCAAGAGAGACTTTGGATATTGCCTTAGTTAAACTGTCAGCAATCTGGTCGTTAGTGTTAATATATTTCCTCAATAGGTGCGTCAGAGTTCTTGCTGAAAACCAACTTATAATTAATGGTTCTTTTGATGTACCTCAAAATTCTTTTGAGAAAAGTAAGAAGATCTTGACTTGGCTTGCTTCGGCATCTGCTAGCAAAATTCAGACAGAATGCCAAATCTGATCTGGTTCCTAAAATCACATACATTAATGACCCAATGATACTCCTGCATGTGTTGCCCAAATCTTTAATCAGACGTAGCAGAATCAATTCTTTTAAAATTTGGGTCCATTGGGGTTGACGTTGGTCTGCAGTCTTCCATGCCGAATCTTTCAAGTATTGATTTCAAGTAGTTTATTTGATCAACTTCAATTTCTCCTTTCGAAAGACCTAGATCCAAAAATTTTGAGGTGATCTAATTTTATGGTCTTCTTAGACCACAATTCATGTGGGGGTTTTCCCTTTGACTGAACTTGAACCTGTCAAGTTAATTGTGTAACCAGCTGTATGTACTGCCTCAGCCCAGAAACGCTTGTCCAGTCCTGATTCGATAAAAATAGTTCTTCCTGCTTTTACTAAGGTCCTTATTTTCCTTGCAGCTCGCACATTCTGCTCTGGGCAATATGGAGCCGAAAGTTGGTGCCTTATTCCCACATATGGAAAGTAATCTTCCATGTCTTTATTTGAAATTTCTGTCCCATTATCTGATCTCTTTTTCCTGTGTCCCTTTCTGCCATTTAGATGCATTTTTTAATTAAATCAGGCATTTCAGACTTGAATTTAACAAAAAAAAAAAATCTAAAATGCGAGTAATCATCCTTCACTAAAAGGAAATATTTTGATCCCCCAAAGCTTGTGGTTTCAAAAGGGACGCAGAGAGCTATGTGCAGAATTTCACATACAAATAATGTTTTAAGTCACTCAGTGGAAATGATGAACGATGCTGTTTCCCTTGGATACAAGAATCACATGAGAATGGTTCGTCTGTAACAGAGCATTCAATGTTTACTTTAGATAAAATGTCTCTGACTTGCTTGATATTTTGATGATCAAGTTTCCTGTGCCACATTTCAAGAGATTTTAAGTTAGATACACTGACTGCTGGTGTCATGATTTTCTGAACATCCAAATTTACAACTAAGATCTTTCCTTCCAAGTTTGCTTCTGCCATTACTACATTATTTTTAATTAACCTACACTCATTTTCCTCTGCTATTAATGTATGTCCTTTAGCCAAAGCTTGAGAAACTGAGAAAAGGTTCAAATCCAGTACAAAAAGAACATTTTTCAGCCTCTGGATTTCTTTATCAACTACATGGCAAACAACTTTTATATCACCAACACCCGATGCCTTCAGTAATCTTCCATCTCCTATTTTAATTTCTTTTGAGCAATTTATACAATTCATAAAATAATTTTTGTAAGGAGACATATGCTCACTGGCTCCACTGTCCAAGTAAAACTTATCATTTTTGATCAGGCCTACTTGATTAGTAACACGGGCCATGCTAACAAAATGATTTTTGAAAACCTTATCATCCTTTGTATTCGTACTTTCAGACTTTCCTGAGGGCACTGCACTAGCCATAGTCTTGTTCAAATAAAAATGGCAATCCTTTTTAAAGCGACCTGGCTTATTACAAAAGTGACAAGTCAGAGTATTTTTACAATTTGCTGCATTAGTTTAATTTTAAAACATTTTTCAGTTGTGTGGTTCCTTTTATTGCAAATAGTGCAGTGCCTTTAAAAAGCTGTAGAAAAGTGATTTTGTGAACAAGATGTATATTTCAGCCTACTATCTGCTATAATAGGCCATGAAGTCAATTAATTTAGTATTTGTCTGACAGGATCTGGGAAGGGACATTAGTATTTTCGTAATAACTGGGCGGCCTGAGATTTCTTCCCCAACGTTTTTAGTTTTGTCACAATATCCATAGCAGCTACCCCTTTTCCTTCATTTTCCATGAAGCAAATGAATTTATGTTTCATACTTTTGTTCGTATATGGACAAGAGCTTATTCCACATTTCGTCAGAAGTTTTGCAATTTAAAATATGAACAATAGTTTCCTCCTCCATTCTAAAAGACAATTTGTTCCTTGGCCTTGGAATCTTTTCTCTTCCAAATATATTTTGACTTACCTACTTCATTAGGCATGTTAAACTCACGCGTCATGACACCTAAAAAGCATTTCGCTTCTGCTGCTACCAAAATTTGAAATTTCCAGATGTTCCAGTTGACTTCTCCCTTCAGTTTTGTTACCTGAACTTCCATTGTGTACATTCTTTTTGTGTATTTCCGTTTGGTTTTTACAATTTCGACTGGGTGTTCTTCCGTCAAAAATAAAGCGCGTATTTTACATGACAACCACTTTCCTCAAAAACCAAACATCACTTGATCCATCACCTGATAAAATTGGGGCGAAGTAAATAACAAAAGTGTGAAGACTTTCATTCCAAATATAATATATTTTATGAGTAAGACATTAACTCTTTGAAGATTTTCTTTTTAACAACAAACCTCTTTTATTTTATCAAACCACGGCATGCATATTTAGAGCTATCACATGGCAGCTTCCATTCTCTGAAAGATGGTAGGACTTGGCCAGCGGATGGTGGTCCGGTGGTCAGCAAGAAAATTATAAAATTCATAAATTTGAGGAGTGGGATTGTCTGGGTGGGTGGTTGGAATGAGGTATATTACCCGGGCGTCAGGCACTATCCAAAACTAGTGCAGTTGAAGTGGTAGTGCATACTTTTCTTCACAGAGGGCCATGTGGCCGACAACCATAGGCAGCTATCACTCCTCGTGCTGCAGATGCTTCGTGGTGAATTATCCAGGCTTTCCACACGCCCATGCTACTTTACACTGTAATACTTGAAAACAAAAACTAAAAGTCAATACACACATGCAGGTTGGCGGGAAATTAATAGGGCCAGTGCGGCTTACCTTAAATAAAAGCACTCGATTCATGTAATGCCGTTTATTTAGGAGATTGCTTACATGCCTTGAAGGGCAACACTTTACATGAATGGTCCCAGACATTTATCGGTCGGCAGCGGTTAAATCGAAAAATGGTGCGAAGGCCCATGCGAGAGGCGAGAGGCAGTGTCCTGGGCGGCTTGCGAAAAATGGTTCCTGTTAACTTACGAGACTATGGCGATTAAAATGGCCGGTACAAGTTATGAACACCGCCCGAAGCGGAACCGACGGTACGCGACCGGCCTCTCCGAGTTCTCAAAGTCTACTGTCTTTCAGTTATGGCGCTCGCCGGGGTTGCCGCCACAGCGAGCCACGTATATCTACTTTCTGTTACCATGCAATCGCACAACTATGTTTAATACTACAACACTTGCATTAACAGTCATAAATATTCTCTAACATGACAACTGAGCATAATACACTCCAAAATAAATGGGATGATGTGTGGATGAAAACACCAGCATGAAGTACACTACAAAAACACATTGCAACAACACTGAATAATAGTTTTAGGGCTTTGTAAATATTCTTACTGGTTCATTTCCCTTGCACATGATTGATTATAATCACCCTAGCCCTTTTAATGTGATAGTTAGGAAAAATAAAAGTACGTAGTACTCTTTCCTGTATCCTTGTGCAGCAGTGCACATAGTCGCATGGCCACTCTACTGCTCTGTGTTGCACTGCACCTGAAACATACACACAATGCAGTGCACTTGCACCTCTGCTGGTCACCGACGCACTACCGCACATGGTAGAGTGAGGCTCCCTGCTGCAGGTGAAGTGGATGGCAGGCAAACAATCTAAGAGCCAGGAGCTCAGATCACGTCAAATACCCTCCTCCCTTTTGAGACTGTTTGCAGCAGTGGTGTCTTCAATGGGAGCAGGCACACTGCCTTCCCACCTGCCATCGTGTACACGGCCCCCTAGTCCCCTCTGTGTCGGGAATCGTCAAGTACACTGTGCTCTCTGCTGGTGTCCTTCTGAAGGGTGCAGACATACTTCCATGCACCTCTGCTCCTCCCCTTGCTTGGCATCGCCGACGCCATCGAGTGTCGTCGCCGATGATTCTCCTATCTTGCCCTTCTCCTCCATTTTGCGCTGCGGTTCTTTGTGGGGTGTTTTTGTGTGCCGCCTGTGCTGATCTCTCCTCCTCCACTGTTGTTGTGGTGTGCTCTGTGCTGTGTGATATTAAGTTCCTTGTGCCTGGTGGACCTTGCGTCGTCCAGCATCGGCGAGACTTCTATCACCAGTGGCTGGTCTCCTGTGGGAGGTGCCGAATCACCTTCATCCTCATTCGCTCCTTCCTGGAGCTTGACGTGCTCGTCGCCATCATGGGGCTGTGAGGCAACGGGTGTATCCTACCTCCTGACATTACCTGCAATGTGTCCGATGTCATCCCTGTGTGCTCTCACCAACTTCCTCCCCACCTGGACCATGTATGTAGTCGGTCCTATACTCTGTGCGATCATGCACATACCGCACCATTTTGCTGCCAGTCCCGAGCATAAGTTCTCTCGTGTATCTGACTGTGGATGTGTTTGCAAACACACATGCTCTCCTTCTTGCAAAGTGGGTGGTTATCTCCTACTGGGCGTGACCTACCTCGCTGCATACCTCCTCTGGTGCAACCTTTTGCTCGTGCCTTCTTTGAATACGATTCTCCCGCTGCTGACCACTGCTATCTGTGATGCTGGTTACCATGTCCTTTGGGCCAGTTGTGTTTGCCTGGTAGCGTTAGGTCGGCTGGCTACATGTTTCTTTCATGCTACTTAGCTAGACCAAGCATCGAGTATCTGTATGTAATGTGAACCTTCTAAACTCCACATAGTTACGGTACTTTTTAATGACCCACACCACTGCCATACATTCCCTTTCATACACATTGTACCTGCGCTCTGTGGGACCTAATTTCGCACTCGCAAAATAATTACATTCTTTTCTCCATCCTCCATACATTGATACAGGACAGCGCCCAGTCTCTCTTGACAGTGTTTGCGTGGGATCATATCGTGCCAGCATCGTGCATGTTTTGAACTGAATCTTTAATGCCTCAAACGCCTGTTCTGCTTCGTTCGTCCATACAAACTGTTTCTGCAGTGACAGTAGTGCAATTAATGGTGTTGTTATCATTGCGAACCCCTTTATGTATTCTTAGATGCAGATATTAAGTCCAAACTCCTTTCGCATAAGTGGCGGACGTCGCTGGTCGATTAACTGTAACTGTCCCGGATTTGGAGTTTTCCATTTCTCGCTCACTGCATCACCTAGGAAATCTAGTTCCGCCTTGCGAAGGTGAAAATTTTTTTTACAGTGTACGTCAACCCATTCATTGCAAGTCTTTCCAACACAAGTGATAGATGGTGTACTTCCCATGTTTTTGATCACACTATTACATCAGTAAGAGCTGTTTTCTGTCTATCCTGCAATTTTATGAGGATCTGCCAGTAGCTGCTTTTTAGGGCCAATGATGTCAGTATTTTTGCTCTCCCTAGCATTTGCAGAGCATTCTTAGCTCTTATGTACGGCAGTAGTGCACTGCTCATTACTTTATTAATTGGCATTTAGTTGATACAGAAGCTCCGTCTATCTTTTTTGTGTGCAAGAGAGATTGCAGAATTGATTTACTACATGTCGGTTCAATTACACCGTCCGGAAGCATTTTCTTTATTTGTTCTTTAATAATTTTAGTTTGATGAGGCATGTAGCTGTGCGGTATGGTGTAGGTGGGACCTTCTTGTGTTCACGGTATTGCATGATCCGCTACAGTGGTACACCTTAGTGCATCATGATGGAAAAAACTTCTTTACGTTCGTTCAGTACTCTCTGAAACATGGCCTGGTGTTGTGGCAGTATCCGATGATCCAATTCAGCAAGCTCCATCCCGGAAGTGTTATCTATGACATGCCGGTCAATATTATACACAGTACGCCTCACATTTGCACCAAAGTGAATTCGTCTCGACAATAGTGTTTTGTTCACTGAGCCAGGACACTCCTAATATTGCTCCTTCTGTGATATCTGCTGTATTTATTGCTGTAATGATAGATTCTAAATCGCGTATCTTGACAGTTGCTGTTGCTTGCCCTTGTGCATTATTACTTTCTTGCCCTGTGGCCATTCTGAAACATGTGTTGTAGGGGTTACATCAGCTTTGTTGATAAATTGAGGTTGCAAGACATTGTGTGAAGCAGCAGTGTCCATCAATGTGTGACAGGGTTTTGACGATAGTCAGAGTTCCGTGAACGTGTTACTGAGGTTTTCGGGGGCGGCAAATAAATTGTTTAGAAATATTTTGGTTAGGATTATAAAATACTTGGGCACCAGGTATTGTAAAGCGACAATGCCGTGATGTGGTAGAGCTGGCTCTGTTTCTCTGGGCCGTGTGCCAACGACCAATGGGAGTTATCCTTCCTGCATTGATGTGCCTTCGTGGTTGTAATTAAAACATACGCATTGCGCAGTGGATTCTGGGCGATTCACACACCATAATTTAAGTAAACAATGACAAAATCCTAAATTCATACATAAACACTTGAAGGACACTTGCTTGATAAAACACTTTGGCAGGAAGGTAGGGGCCCGTGCCCCTAAGCACCCGAAGGCAACCCAAATAAAACAAGCATAGCCACACATACTTTCCAATGGGTTTATTACAGTTTCTCTAATGGAAACAACATGCAAATTACAGTGTCGGGCTTAACCCACCGACAGGGTAACACTTGTACAAAATGATGCGAAGCCGATAAAATTACTAGTTCAATAAGCTTTCCTTGGCGATACAAACCTAAGGAGAGTGAGAGTTGGTGTGTCCTGGGCAACTTTTGCGAAAGGTTTTTGTTAATTAAAGTCTATTGAAAATAAACTGTTTGAGCAAAAGTTGAAGACCGCTCAGGCACGCAAGAAATCTCGAAGACAACGAACCACACATCCACACTTTCAAGACACGGGACAATGACGTATTTGGTAGTGTGACACGCCAGCTGAGTTGGCGGCAGGCAGGCCGTGGTACTACTTTCTTACACTTGCTAAACATTGCATTTACACTTGCACTCACCTTACATGCTCAGGACTTGCATTAAAATTAGCGTGCTTGCAAAACATAATATATAACATGACATAGGCTCTGGTGGATGACGTGACTGGAAAATAACAAAAACCCTTGAACTCAAATATTAAGGCCTCTAGGGCTTAATGGAGAGTGTTGCTTATGCACATGTTACTTGCTTGGCACTTTGCTTGCGGTTATTTGTGTGTCCGCCCTGGACAGCACACAGGTACTCTTTCCTCATATTTATTTCTTCATATTCATGTGCGAGCACATTCGGACGCATGGCCTCCCTGCACTTACCTGTCTATTGCTTCCTTGCTTCACACGTGTCACTGCGGTTCATCTCCGCGTACCGGTGCGGTGTGTTTGACTTCAGTTCGAACACGCCACCGAACCACACTGGTGCACGTGGTTGCGCCTGTAAAGTTCGGTGTGGCTGTGTCGCACTGGCTTCTACAGTGGGCAAACAGTCTGAAGGGCTTTATCATAAATCTTATAAGCGTACATTTTTTTATCATTAACCAACAAATTCTTTCATTATTTTACCATTACATTTATCTTTAATTTTTCCTAAAACATTTTTATTTATTTGAGGAATGTTATAAATATTCTCATTTGGATAATCACTTGTATCAAATTTTTCTATCACCGACTTCATATCTTTGTAAAAATATTCGGTTTTTCTGTTATAAATGTATGAATCGGTATCTTGATAACATAATTCAATTTTATCGCCATATTTTAGATTTATTATGTTGTAATGAAAATCGTACGTTAATTCTATCGATGTGTCTACAATTTACATATCCATATAAATTAGTTTGTTGAATTTTGCATTTGTTTTCTTAATATGTACTTATTTTGAAATGTTGTTTTGCTACTAATTTTTCACATTTTTCAGCATCTGTTACTATTTTTACATCCACTCTGTTTCTAATATTTCGCATAGTTTTACCAAACATAGAATTATTTATGAGCTTAAAAATATTTTTCAGAATAATTTTTAACATTAGTTCTCTCTGTTGTGTTTAAATCTATTAAATTTTTTTTAACCTATCAGACTGGTTAAACGCCAAGATTCTGTGTATTTCTGTAAGTTTTAATCCATTTTTTAAACATTGTTTTAAATAACAAAGTATATTACACACTTTTCTTTTTTTAATGTAAATTTGTAAATAATTTAGCTTGATTTGTTTTTGTAACTATCTTATTTTCAGGACAAAAAGGTAGATCTTTATGTAAATTACGTAGTTCTTGAGGATATTTTAAATCAACTTCTAATATATAACCATACTCAGAATCATTCTCCAAATCTATTTTTTTTTTTTTACTCTAGTACACTAAATCGTTTAATATATAATAAACCCATTCAAAAACCACCATATGGTAAATATTGTGACATTACCCAACCATATAAATTACTAGCACCGAGATATGCTAAATAATTTAATATTTGCTATTAGCTTTAACATATCGCTTACAAAATTGTGATATTCCTCCTCTAATTCCTTTTTCAATCATTAAAATCATATCATAATTATGTAATATATTTAGTGGTTGTTTAGTCATTTTTAACATTGCAGCCCATGATAGACCTGGTGCTGTAAAATACCATGCAGGATCTAAATCATAAGAATTTATAAATGTATTTCTAAAATTTCGAATATATCTGCTAACAATAATATATCACTTTTAAATATGAATCATGGCATTCACCAGGATTTTTAATATTAAATTGGTTCCATACGCATTTTACATGCTCAAAATCAGCATCAGTTAAATCTGATTCGTTTAATTTATTGTAAAATTCGCTCTTTGGCGGAATTTCTGTTTCTTCAAATTTTTTCCAACTATCCTTAAAATCATATGGATAAACGCCTATTTTAATAACTAAGTCTACATGTTCTTTTGGAAAATGTTTTTGCATGTGTCTCATTTGATCTTTACATAAATTAGATGATAATTTAGCTAAACTACAAGCCATAAATTTTAATGTCTCTATGATTTGTATCTTCAAATTTTCTGATCTTTCCCAAAAGTTATATATTGTCTTCATTATTTGCAATTAATTCTATATATTTATCATCAATTATTAACTCTTTAATCAATAAATGTGCATCGAAGCCTGCTAAATTATGAAAATAAATTAGAACCTGATTGGGTAATTTTAATTGTAGATTACAATCATTACATACAGGATTAGTGCATTTTCCACTTATATAATCATTATGTTGTACTTTTTTTTATTGTCCTCTGTACATTCATATCCACATACAGTACATTCATCTGAGTTCCTATATAATATATATTTTTCTTTTCTTAATGGATGCATTGGTTCAATTCGTGAATTTATGTTATTTTCTTCTACTTCTGTTTTTATTTATTCTATGAATATTTTATGAGCATTTGGACCTCTATATACTACAATATAATAACAAAAACCAGATGCTTCGTGTAATTGGTATTTAATTGATTATGATTCATCATTTAATCTTAAATCTATTTTAGTTGTTTGTTCTTTAAGTGTTTCTTTATAGTAACCATTATAAATATCAGCTTCAGTTAAAATAGGATATTTTTGAATTAATATAATTTTTTATATTTATCTTGGATTTGGTTTAGTTGTTGATATTTTCTTTAATATTGATTCAAAATATGCATATATTGTGAAAGGAACCTTCATTGTATATTTGTAATTTTTAAATTTTATTTGCTCTACTTTTGGGGGTAATGTGATTTTTTTACAGCTTCATTTTTCGAGCATTCTTAAGAATGTTTATTAGATTTTTCTTGAGAATAAAAGAATTGAAGACACATATCTCATATGTAAGTTTTACTATTATGTTTAGTTTTTTGCGCAGAAAGCAGCTTCGATAAATCTTTTATCCAACAATAATGTGAAATTGTCTCATCTTTGAAATAAGAAAATTTATATGTTTTTCCTTTTTATTCTTTGTGAGTTTTAATGGATATACTATAGACTATTCTTCAATAGAGTATTTTATGGATGTGTCAAATTGATTTTCTTTTTTGGTATATCATCAATTTTAATAGGATATTCATATTTATCTATTAACTTCATCAATATTAAGCGTTTTTATACTTAGATACTATTTGTGGATCTTTTTCTACTGGAAACAACACAGATTTTATTGCCCAAAGAAAGCATTTTTGATCATGATTTTCAACATTTTTGCATGCCTTTTTATTCTTATTCACTTCTGGTAGATCAATATATGATGAGCCTCTTAACGAATTATACTTGTTCAGTGCTAATTGCATTCCAATTATTCTATCTGAAGCCCATCCAGAACCTCTTTTTTGAAATTCAGATTATTGTGTAAGTATTTCTTGAATTACGAATTTATAATTTTTTTTATATAATCCCCAGCATTCAATAGTGTATAATGGGATGATTGTAATGTGAACATTTGTACTTGACTATTTCCATGCTTATGGAAATGAGCATATAATTTAATACTGGTTTTCACACCTCTAAATATTTTTAAATTATTGTATATTATCTGAAGAATGTTATTTTTTGCCGAAGTCAAAAGATGAATATGCTCTACTAAATTTAAAGTATTTTCAATGTTATGTATTGATATCCTTCTTTTAAAAGCTTTGTTAACTAAGTAATTTTTCTTGCTTCTTCTTCTATTTTTTTTGTTAGCAAAATAATTTGTATAGAATTAAAATATTTCATTTAATTAGTTATTATCTTCGGGGTATAATTGATTGACATCAACGTCAACTAAAGGCAAATTTGTAAAATTAATTTTCATTCTTTTTAACTGCTGTCTTCCCCCCCCCCTCCTAGTCTTTAACCGGTTAAATAAAAAATGGTATAAGAGTTCTAATTAGAACGTTTTTACTTAGTATAGTTATATATTTTATTTAAAAATATTTAGCAATATGTCTCAACTTCCTCAATCCAGCATCATTTTACTCAACTGTTGTACAACCATCTGTTTTTATAGTTGTATTTAAAAAAGAAAAAAAATGTACAAAAAATGTAAAAAACAGATATACTGAATAAATAAAAGTGCCTAACTCACTCGGAATCCGTATTTAATTTCTTGTCATGATGAAAATTCTTCATTTAATCACTAAAACATTTTTTACGTGTGATTGAATATTTGTCCTTACTATTTTTATTAAGAGAAAATTCTTTTATAGAATTATTCTCGTTACACACTACATGTTTTTGTTGGACAATTATCATCATTTTCGTTTATATTATCTAATACTGTATAGTGTAATTTACTACTTCTTATGCTTTTTGAGAGATGTATTATATACATATTTTCCACATTCGCACATTACTCTCTCTCTCTCTCTCTTTTAAATTCATAACGACTACTAGCATATACACTATATCATTTTTTACAGATGCTAAAAAGTTTTTTTCTTTTGTATGTTTATGTGGTGCAAAACTTTCTATACTTAATCTTTGCCACATTTTTTATCTTGTTTGTTATTATTTTTCATTTCGAGCATAATTTCCATTTTATTTATTAAGAAAAATATTGGATATGGGATTTTTTTTTAAAATAATTTTTTGCAGCCTTATTAAATTTGTTTTCTTTTAAATAACACTAACCAACAATGAAGGCTCTGCTCAACACGTTGGACAATTCATATGAATTGACTAAAATATATGACCTCGAAATTGATAAATGGTATGAAGCTACGTAATTTGAAAAAATGTATCTAAGTTTGGCAAAAAATTAATTGCATTCTAGATGGTAATTATAAAATATCTTTACCAGATCGCTATGCAAATATAAATGATGAAAATAGCTTAAAATTATGAATGAGAGGCGAGTTTTTATCGTATATAAAGTTTTAAAAGAAATGAAAATTGGAAAAACCATGCATGATTTAGAATTTTCTTAAAAATGTAAATATCCTATTATTTTTCATCTATCAATTATCATTTCAATTCCATCTGATTTGCTTCTATTAGCCTTAAATGTTATTGGGTTTTTGCATAATTTTGCTTGTTTTACCCTTTGTCAAATCCTGCACTTTTATTTTTTAAACCTGCTAACATTTTCTTGTGTTTTTTTTTTCCCTTGCTTAAAATTTGTTTTTTTTTTTTTTTTTTTTTTAGAGTTCGTTTTTAAAGAGCCTTTAGAATTTAAATTGAACCGTCAGATACCTTTATTTTGGCTTTTTCTTACATGTTTTAATGATTTTTTCATAGAATTTCATATTTTGTGTGCACCGCATCAGTTACATCGGAACAGCTACTTCATGAGTGCATCCGGTGGGGCCGAGTTAAGCACTCTTGTCATGAGTGCAAGTGCAACAAGAAAGTGTAAGATGCAGCACAAACTCGTGCTCACATGCACATGTGTTTTTTAAAGCAGTTCTTGTGAAACAGGGCGTAAGTGTAAAATGCCAAAACAATAAGATGCTCAGGGATGCCTTGCAACACAACAACATTGCATAAAGCCCTAACATATTTTAAGTATTTCCTTATTGTACCTGTTTATTATTTTCCATACTTTTCATTCTCCATGGTGTTTCAACGATGAAAGTGAAGGTGGAGCGAGTAGTCCGGGTAGAGGGAACAGGATTCGGTCGAAGTCGGGCAGGTTTGGGGGCTAAAGCTGAGTTGCCCCTATCTCCAGAGGCCGCAGTGCCGAGGGAGGGACCCCGGACCCCACCCAGGGAGGGACCCCGGACCCCACCCCCTCCACACTGCCCCCTAAGGAAGATGAGTTCGGTGCCTGGAACTGCTGAGCCATTGCACGGAGCAGAGCCTTACTGTCCCCTATTCGAATGTAGACAAACTGTTGATTAGTACTATTGGAATAGGAATGGCGGGGGGAGGGGGGGGGTTGGGTGCCTGTTCAAGAGGACATCAGCCCGGTTTCCCTTTGGTTCGGGGTCATGGGAAGGGAGTCCATTCCAAACTCTCCCCTCGTCCGAACTATTAAGCCTTACTGGGGAACTTACAACTATTACAGTGCAGCACACTCTGTCGGTGTCGGCAGGAATCAGATCCGTCTCTCCTCAGTGGCGACAAGGCTGAAAATGGAGTGCACTGTCTTACGGCGCCAGCTGTTTACAATGTATTTGGATCAACACTCGAACGTAAATGTACAGTGCACTATAGCAGCGGCTGCTGGAACTGTGGGAAAAACTCTACCACTAACTGGCGAAGAATTCAGGAACGCCGTGGTTCAACACGTGGCAGTGTCTAAAGGAAAAACGTACAAAAATCGCACAAAATCGCTTTGCAGACAACCTGTAACAAAAATTATTGATCGGATCCGATATGCGTTGTCAGTAGGCCCCAAACATAATGTAGGCATGACCGCCATTAACCTGAAGCATGTTAAGAACAAAATTACAATTTGCATAATGCCTTTTTAAAGTGCTGTCTGTTATTATAAACAATCTGTTATTTGAAAACAAGTATTAAGTTTTTTTGGTTGTTCTAATTGGTTATTCTTCGGCACAGTAATTTTTAATATTTTATGTGTTAAAAATTACGTAACTTAAAATTCATACCAAAATGGTAGTAATGCAGAAAACATTAAAATTTTTACTGACCTCTAGTGTGTAATTTTTAAATACTTGTTTATTGCTTCAAGACTCATTCGCTAAGGAGCAGCACTTACGAGAACTAATCCGGTAAAATTATTCTCACTACACGCTAGATAGTAGCTCAGTCGCAAAGTTCTCACAATTTTGTATGTCAATTGTTTTCTTTCAGCTGTTCATTTTAAACGGTTTCTGTATAACAAAAACAAATGTCAGTTAGACGCTGTCGGTGTTACTTTGAGCTGTCAGTTTTGAGAGTTGTTGGAGGTTAAAGTGCATTGTGTGTTTCCTTCCAATGAGGAAAGTGGTAGCGTCAAATAGAGTTTTTAGTGTGTGTTCGTTGTAAGTCGATGACTGCAGATTTTAATTTCAAGAAATGTAGCAAATGGTAAGTGACATTGCCTACGTCTTCAGTTTTTAAAGTGTTTAAATTGTAGTTGCTCGTAGTTTGTGTTTTTAAATTTTATAGTGCTAGGAATGTTTAGTATGCACACTTTTACTTCTATTTTGTTGGGTTATTCATAAAATTGTTTTTAAATGCCATATAGTTTACTTTTTTAAATTTATATGAACGTGTATTAACCAGTATTGATTTCGCGTGTACTGTGAAGCTTCGGCGAGGAACTATTAAACACGAACCATTGTTTTTAAAAAAATTGTTAGAAGAAACTTTTCTGTGGATGGGGTTGTCGGTAATACAATGCAACTCTTGATTTACCAGTTTGCTTTCAACGTAATAAGTGTTGGAAATACAGTTATCCATTGCATGCGTGTGTTTACATTTGAGAGGACTTGGCCAGTTTTTGTAATACAGTTTGACTTAATATGAACAGTTGTAGAGCCCTATTAGACCTAAATACATTACGAATTAAAATTTTAATATTTATGAGTACAGTTCTACCGGTATTTTCGGTTTCGCGCAAGTTTTAGAACGTCACTGAAAATATAAACAAGAATTTATAAGGGACCTGCCTCCAGTTTGTATACATTGAAATTTAGTTTCTCTAGCTATGTAGGTTTCTGCCAATGTAAATGTGTTAAATTTTCTGCCAATGTAAATGTGTTAAATGAATTTTTTAAACTGAATATATTTTAAAGGAAATCTATTGTTCCTAGTAAATTTGAGTGAAGTTTCGATAAATTAAAGGGGGGAAAAAACAGGCGATAAGGAAGTTACATTTATGCCTACACACATTGTGTACACATCCTTATAGGCTGTTCACTGTAAAGTGAGCACTTTTTAAGGCCCTTCTTAATTTTTTCTTTCATCTAATTTCGATCTTCCTGCAACTTTTCAATATAAACATTGCAATGTGACCAATAAACACAGTGAATACATTATTAGTGGTTAATGCCTGTTGCAGGGGCCTTAAAAAGTGTTCACTATTTCCATGAACAGCTTATAATAACATAATAGGAATGGCTATGAAGTTCAGTGAAACTGTAGTTTAGAAAGCTTTTAAATACACCATAAATGTCAAATACTTCTGTGAAAGTGTACTGCTGCTCCCAGAAGACTGATGCGTAAATTTGAGCCACTTTGCCACACAAAGCATGAAGTGAACATATACAGATCCACCAAATTACGTTGAAGCATGTGCAGTTGGTCACCCAGTGAATCACTATTTTATTCAATAAAATAAATTTACTTTCCTGTTTTCATTGCATTTTTTTTTTGTATTTCATATTTCTGACCTGCCCTAACAGCCTGCAGACAGTGAAAATGTAAGCTGTTTGTGGCCAGTTTCAACAGCCCTTTTACCGAGTCTGAGTACACCTTGTACAACAAAACATAATCATGCAAATATTGAAAAAATAAGTGGCTGATATTATGTAACACCAACTACTTAAACATTCAGTGAACACCCTCTGCATTGCCAAAGCACAACCTCCAAAGCCCTTGAACATTCAACCCCCATCTCTCCCCATTTGCTGTTTACAAATATGCACATAGTCAAATGAAGACACTTAAAATTAATGTTTTACCATAGTCCTTCGCATAAACCAATTATTTCTATGGCAAAATATTTTTGTTTACGTACTAGGTAGGTTGATAGTCAGCTATGTGTGTTTATAAACATTATCTCGGGTTGGGGGGTAGTTACAGCTGTATCCATGGAAACCACTGTAAACCGGACTATAAAAAAGGTTCGCTCATTTGAGATTCTGTACTCCATGCATTGCTAAGTACGCTCATTGATGTATACAGTGTAACTACAGCGTATTTAAATTCTTAGACACTTCAACTTATTATTTGTTCAAATAAAATAAGTTATTAGGCATCCTTAAAAGTAATGTCAGCATATGTCATGCAAGCAGTTATTTCTTGCAACTAAAACAAAGAATTATAAATTTATTGCCTTCAGTAATGAAATATCGCCATAGAAATTATTCAACTTCTCTATAGCCTAAACACACCGCTTGAGTTACTCTACCTCTCCCACTTTTAGAGAAAGAACAAATTACCATGTTCTGGAGAATAATAGTTATCCTGTACATAAGAATTTCCCAGAATGTTAATTTTGAATCCAGCCTGTATCCAGAAAGTTTGAAATGGGGAGCAAGTGCTACGAATTGTGGGGAAATTGAGAGATGAAATCATGACACATCAAAAAGTCTTAATGAAAATGCTCATTCTGGCAATATACATTGCCCTCCACCATAATATTGCTAGGGAAAACTTATGAAACCAAAAAACTCACCTTTAAATAATATTTTAGCAATGTTTGAACAGCAAAAAGTAACCTATTAACATACCTACTCTGTATAAATACCAAAAATCTCATAAATTTCTCAATGCACAAATGTTGTAAAATCAGCCATTTTATAACAAATCATATTTTTAAATTTAATTTTCTAACACAACAGGTCACCCTAAACTAACCCAGGCCTCTGGAGTTCAAACTAATGTTTGGTAGAAGGTGTATTGCTATGTTTGTGATTTAACAGGTATAACTTCTTAATGTGACCTCCTAAACTGAACAAAGCAGGTGATGTATTTTTGTATTTTAAAATAACCCATGATTAAATGTTCTGTTTTTTCAGAAAGTAGGAAATTGTGCACTCTTTCCAGAATATCAGATTGTACACACCACACTAATTCATGAACACCAGATAGTGCAGTTGTTTGTTCAGATCATTGGCAGTGCACAAAATTCAGTGACTGAATCACATTGCACAGAGGGGCCTTAATGCTCCTTCCCTACCTGCAGGAGCATTCTTCCACGTTAGAAGCCAAGAAGCTCTGCTACACGCATCAAGTACCCCGTTGCCACTTGACTTAAAATTTGTTTTTTTATTCTTTACGCTATCGATCTGGTTGTAACCGGTCAAAGACCAAGCAATAAATTAACTGAACTAGCATGCAGTGATCTAGTTGCACTGTGTGTACCCGTGGGATTTTCAGCAATTACCTTATTTTATTGGTTGATAGTCTGTAGGAAGGTTCATTGCAGGGCTCTTGAGTAGTTTTGTGCTTTGGAAAAGCAGTTTAGACTACTCTGGAATGGTGTTTCTAATGTGTGTGACATTTTGAAAAGTACTAAACAGCATTTGTCTTGAAGAGTTCCTTTCGCGGATCAGCACAGTGGATAGTTTCTTGGAAAAACATGTAGGTAACACGCACGCACACATACACACACACACAGTACCAGTTAGGCATGTAAGGTTGAGAACTGAAACGTACATGGTGAATAAAACTAGCTAACGAAAACTGTGATAATTGTTCTCATGTTTTGTGCTTTCAAAGACTGTAAATAATCATTTAAATACCAAAATATCTGGGAACTTGATGTGTAATTCATGCACGTACACACAATCTCATTCTGTGAAATATGGCGATGAATTGGGCTGGAAACAAGCTGGAAGATTAGAAACGGGCACAGTCATTGAATAATCATTTAATACAGAGTTACAATAAAAAAAAATTTTGCAAAGTTTTTTTTTCGCAGTGGTGAAGTATTTAAGATAAAATGATATCAGGCCTAGGCTGGGAATTAAATCTCATCTGGCACCATGGTACCGTAGCAACACAGTGGTTCAGCTATTATCACTTCATATGCTAGCTTATTCACAAGTGACATTTCAAATTAGGCCTTACAGTATTTTGTGGAAAAAAAGACTATGGTAACCTATTTAAAGTATGCCATGACCTCATTTGTAACAACAACTGGGAATATTGGGAAATCAATCTCCTCACTGTCATAATTAAAATATATGAAATGTGCATTTACAATTTGAGAATACCTTCACTTCGCCACAAAAATAAACATTTTAATAATAATAATAAATGCATTTGCGGAATAGTGCATCAGGTAATTTACAGATTTGTACTAACTATATAAAGCTGTATTCTTTTTAAAAAAGTTTGGAATTATTAATTTTGTTTGGATACTGATTTGGTTTGCATTTTGCTCTAAGTTAATTTAGAACTCTTACTGTGATCAAAGTGGATGGAAAAAGTAGGACATAACTGATCTGCACTTCTTTCATGCCCGGCTTGCTAAGTAATGGTATTTAACTAGCCTATTGTATTATTTGTTGTTAGTGTTTCACGAGGAAGACAGGAAGTGGCCAGTTAGTGTCCAAGAGGTATTCCATCACATACAACTTGTGAATTGTCGAACAGTTACCTGTCAGCCATGGCGGATGATGACTCGAGTGTTCGAGTGGCTGTGAGGTGAGTACACAATTGATTTTCTTCTCGGTGCACAGAGTTTTGCACAGCAAAAATAGGGTAGTTCTCCTGTGTTCCTTCATGTTTTGTTTTTATTTCAACTTTATACCAAGTTTTGTTGTGCTGATATTCCACACTTTACTAATTAATTAGGCCTATTGGGTTTTTTAAAAAGCACTTTGTTTAACCTTTACCAAAATGTGTGATTTTGAATTCTGCCCACACTTAGAAAAATTCTGTAGGCTAATGGAGAGGGCAGTGAAAGCTAGGAACACAAAAGTAAAATGAACATTGTTAAATTTGTAGAGGAGATAAAAATCAATTTGCATTACTCTCCATGAAACATGAGCCATAATGAAATGAGGGGGTGGGGGGTCAAATGAAAAATATAACTGATGTTCAACCAGAAATAAAGGTTTACTAAAAAAAACCTTTAACTTAGCGCAAACTAATTCATCAGCTGTGTACTGAAAGGTGATACTCCATTTGGCAGTTAATAATGTACTCGTTATTTTGTTTGTTGTATATAATTTTCCATTAATTTTGGCATATTTAATCTGTGAATGACAGTTTTTTGTAGCTTGAACTACAGTAACCTAAGATAGACCTATCTAAATTTTTAATTTTTAATCTAAACTCTTGGCTGTTTTTCTCCCAGTTTAAAGAGTGTTAATTTTACTATAATTGGCACATGAACCTGTGATACAATCACTACTATAAACTTACTCAGACTTGCATTTTTAAACATTTTTTGGAGAAGGGTAGTTCCTTTGGAACGACCTAAAATATTTTGAAAATTAGGCTCAATCTTTTTTATAAAAGTCTCATATTTTTAATGAAATAATAAATGGTGTGGTCTAATTCTGCAACTTTTCCAAAATCTCAGGCAAAAAATTTCATAATTATTTTTACAGATGTTTGCAGATTCATTTCTGTGCAGATGCTTTTTTGTATTCAGTGTACATTGTTATGAATACCTTATAGTGGGGAGGGTTCTAATACATCAAGGCAAATGTGGAGTGAAGACTTTATTAACATTATCAATGAAAATGCCAGATGAAACTAAATGTCATTCTTTGAGAAGCAGAGTTTCACTGATTTGGGTCTGGTAAGTTTTCTGGACCTATTAATAGATGTTGAAAGTATATTTAAAAAATCAATTAGGCCCTACAAAAAAATGTTTTTCAGAAAATATATTAAACTAGAAAATTACCCAATGATACATTATGAACAAATTGTGCATTATTAGGAATATGTGTGCTATATGCACTAAAATATTCGTGTATAGATGGTTTAAAAGAAACATTCAAGTGAGACATTTTCCACAGTGAAACTACACAAATTGTAAAAGCAATACAAATTGAAATAAAATATATTTATGTAAAGTATAGTAGCTCAATTTTGAGCTGTGAAAATGAACTTTTAAACTGCTAAAGTAAGTTATGTATACAGACCAAAAAAATTACACAAGAGATAAAGGCCTACACATGTTACATGAATGGATACTGCTAGGTAATGAAATAACACTGACTGAAAGTTCAAATGTAACACATATGGTTATTCATTATTCTTTTAACTCAACAATAAAAGAACAGATAGTCATTCACATAATCCAAACTCCGAATGAACGCTTAATCTATTTAAATAAAAAATTGTTAAAAATATGACAATTGTGGATGTATTATATGTGGTACTATTCATTTATTTAAAAAAATAGTTTTTTCATGAATCCCGACATATGAGCAAAAAAGTCTCCAGAATGTGGGAAAAACTTGTCAAAAATACAAATAATTTACATACCTACATTAAGAAACCATGTCCCTGGCCATTAAAAATATGAAGTGGTTTATAACAGAAAAATATTGTAAGTTAAATAATTATTTACAACATTAACTCCATCAGCATCATGTTTTAAAAAAATGGTATACTTTCCTCAAAGATTGTTTGCTAGACAACACTGATTGGTCCACTCTGCGGACTGTCTCCTAGGCAATTCTAAAACATCAACTATTATTTTCATGTTTGCAAGTTTTTTTTGTGTAGAACAAAATTGCTAATGAACAACTATAATTAAATTTTAGAGCTAGTTCTAACATTTTAACAAAGTAAATATTTTATTAACAAATGTCCTCATAAAATGCGTCCACACCATGGACAAAGTTTAAGCTTCCCATGAAAACCTCTAGAGTGCACTATTAGCCACCAGGATGTGTGAAGAAAATGTGAAAGAAGCCATCTTGATTTTCATTACAATTAGTTAACTGAGATGCTGTTATTTTGTCTTGCTAAACAAGTTTTTGCCTGTGGTATAAAGATTTGGCTATCTCATCTGCCCACTCAGTGGTCACGATTATAAGTAAAATCAATTTTTACAATGTAATAATATGGCAGAGCATAATTATGTGGTATAATTTAAGACAGACGTCGGCATTCACCTAACGTCAATGCCTAGCTTACTAATAAACAAAACTAGGCATTTTATCATTTCCGTGGACATGAGTGTCCATGGTGTGGACACTTTCAAACTAATTTTGTTTTAAGAGGAAAGTTTGTTCAGCTTATTAAGGGATACAGATTTTAGATTTTATTAAATTCTCAGACTAACAGTTTTAAGCTTAGTTGCATTTTGTTTTACAGAAATGCATTTAAAGAGGAAAGATTCAAAAGAACCCCCAAAGTGCCAGAAGAAAAGAAACCTTAAGCCAAACAGAAAAATTGAAAGAGCAGAAAGACTAAGTATGAAGAAATCTAGAGAAAATGCGTTAAAAGATCGTGGGTGGCTAGAAGTATTAGCTACAGAAAGGGAAAGCTATCACAAGAGGAAGCAGGTTGTTGGTGAAATGTCGGAACAAATAAAACTATTTGTAAGAAAAAAAAATGAAAAATGCAAAAAAGAAAGCAGCAAGAAATTTTTAAACCAATGTCTTTGAGATTTCATTCTTGAGTTGTCTAACAAAGAAACTCCAATTATCACAAGAGAACTGAGTAGTTCTCCTAGTGTATCGGAGAGAGGAAAAGAGCAAAAAAGAACTGTGCAAGGCTGCATGAATAATAGAAAATTAAAAGAAGAAAAGAAAGCAATATCACAGCAACTATAGAAAAATACAAGGAATGATTAAAATGGCTGAGAGATGTGCAGAGTAATTCTACTTTTTTGGAGACACCCAGGAAAAAAGTGAAACAATTACTCGTAGAAAAAGACCACAAGGAAATTTAAAACAAAAAGTTGTTTTTGGTGATGTCATTAATGAGTAAATAAAAGTAAGCTATAAAGCAGAAACGTCAAAAAAGAAACTAAAGGCATCATGAAAGTTTTGAATGGAAAAATATTATGGAAATGCAAATAATAGAAAGATATTGGATTAGTTACGTCAAAAAAAATTGGAAGAGTACATACCTATCTAGAGTTCTCCAAGTAAATAAGGAAATATAAGAGGTCGTAAAATTCAGCTAGCCATTTAAAAATTGTAAAAATTTAATGAAACAAGCAGGATGTGTGCAGGAAAGAAAGATACAATCGCTCAATGAAGGGAAAAGTGCAGAAACATGGCACTGGTAGTAAGTAAAATATATTCCTCCAGGGTGATTAAGGAACAAACTACAGATGAGGTTGTGTAAAGATAGAAACATACAACCGGAATTCAGTTTATGTTCACAAATACATATTGTTACTTTTGTTACTAAATGTTCAGCTCCAGCAGTTAGGAAATTTTTTTGATGTCTACTCCAACAGTGAACTACAAGAAGACTTAGCTCATCCCCTTAACAAAAATGGCCACTCTTTATTGCAACTAGCAACAGACAGTTTTGTCCAATTTCAAGGGCTGCTTTTCAATCTACAGTCCACTTTGATGAACTAGCAATATAAAAATGTGTAATGGTTGAATTTGAGAGACCTCTTTATCCTGGAGAGGTAACAAGAATACATCATGATCACATAGAAGGTAATGTTATGCATTCTTCTCCTAGTGGTGTATTTTTTTGGCCTCAGAAACTTGACCAAATTTCATATTTTTAGTGACGCGAAGGCTATTAAAATTCCACCTATTCCAACTCGTTCAGAAAGCAGAAAAATTAAATATTATATTTTTCCAAGGTATCAAAAAATACTTTTTCCTGAAGTATAACAGTGTGTTCATTTTTCTTGTTTTATTTATTTATTTTAAATATTCCAGACTGCATTGTACAAAGTAGGTCTATTTTAAGTTGAATTAGATATATTTTTGCTACTGGTAGTAATTGTTAATTTAATTAATTTCAAGGGATTTTAATTATTTTTCTTTTGTTGAATTTTTTTGAGACTGAATGTACGTAAATACTTGTTTTTGCTTTACAGATGTGGATAAGTTATAAAAATGTCCATTCCGTGGACATATCACTTTTGAAAATAATGTAATTAAAAAAAGCTAACTAGATGGCTCCTATAGTGAACTGCATTAGTATTTGTCCACAGAGAATTAGAAAATTTTTTTTGGATGTTAGATTAAAAATTTTTTATTTGACCAAACTAGACCTTCTTTTCTACACCTTAGATTGGCAATGACCCGTTTGAATATGTTCCATGCAAAATTGAGCTACAAAATAGCACAAAACATGTTGAAGCAGAAGAAGATAGGAAATTTTCAAGGTATCAGAAAAGTCTGCGGTAGGTTTCCGAATAGCAGTTTTGCAAAGACTTGGCCAGCAAGAGGTGGCTTGGCAGTGTACGAGTAGGAAGGGACTATGTGCATTTGACAGGCCAGGAAAAAAGGATGTTTGGGGGGATCTGTTAGGCAGGGTAGTATTTTTCAGGGAGGATAGGAATAGTAACCAAAACAGAGGCAGGGAATGGAAAGGCTTAGAATTCAAATATATAGGAGAAATTTTCACCACTGAAGCAGATGTTGAAGGTCTGGGTACTTGAAAGAAGAACAAAGGCAATCAGTGTGAGGGTTGCATTAAGTTAATGGTGGTTGATTGTAGAAGCTTATACAAGTTATAGTTTCTGAGGAATGGTCAAAGGATATGGGGTGGATGTAGTTGTAGCAATGGAGATATGGCTCAAGAACTAAGTGATAGTTATTGAATGCCATCAAGATTAATTTTCAGTGTATAGAAGACTGGAATGTGAAAGGAGGTAGGATAGTGATGTGCTTTAAAAGGCTTGGTGGGGTCTGTGAAATGGGTGTGATGTTGATATAATAGGAAGGGATAAAGAGTTACATTGCTAGCAGTGTAGAGTGTATTAGGTCAGGGGTGGCAGGCAATAGAGGTGGTCAAGGGAAGGATTGCTCAATTGAGGGACAAGCAGTGGACAGGACTTGTAGGAACCTAAACATGCCAGATGTGGAGTGGTTAGAGGGAGCTGAGGGTATGTGTAACATGATGCAGAGAATAGCATCACAATTAGTTTCAGAGGGTTTGTTCAGGCAGTAGAAATACCCACAAAAAGTAGTGAAGTTGTAGGGGCAATGCTGGATGTGGTGGTTGGTTAGGCCTGAGGATGTCATAATTGGTTCAGTAGTCTTGGAGGGCATCAGTTATAACGATATTCTGGTGGTAGATATAGGGATTGGAAGGCTGAGGATAGAGGATCCTAGGGTTAGAGTAATGTGGCAGTATAGGAGGGGAAACAAGAAGGGGGTATAAATTTTCTAGCGGGATAGGTATGAGCAGTGGGCCAAGGTAGAAAGTGTAGATTAATTGTGGAATAATTTTGAAGGAATAGTAGTGAGTATGTTGGAGAAATTCGTCCCAAATAAAATAAAGAAGGCTGGGGGTGATCATCTGTCTTGTCGACAGGAAATGAAAGGATGAAGAGAAAGCATAGACTAATGCATACGTGGTGGAAGAACACAGGATCATATAGTACTAGAGATTGTATGAAACAGATGGTGTGAGAACTAGGAAAGCTGATTAAGCGGGCAGAGATTGAATACCTGGGCAACATGATAGAGTAAGGGAAAGGAATGAAAGAAGTTGTGTGTGTTTATTAGGAAGGTTAAGGGAGATGAGGGTGGTATCCCAGTTTTGAATAATAAGGGAGGTTTAGGTGCAACAGCTGACAAGTAAAAAGCTGCTTTTCTGCAAATCCAGTACTTGTCAGTATTTGAGTTATACAGAAAGCTCCGGATAAGGGAGGAGATAGCCAAGGTCATAGTGGGATTGAAGAGTAGCAATCCAGTGGGTCCAGATGGTATAAGGAATGGAGTCTTAATGTTTGGTGGGAAAGAGGTGTGTAGATATCGTGAAGTGTTGTTAGAAGATCTTTAGATCAAAACAAGTTGTCACAGGGCAGGAAGGAGGTGCTGATTGTTTTGGTTCACAAACAAGCGGAGAAAAGGAAAAATCGTGGCTGTTAAAGGCCTGAGAGTCTCGTAGTGGGTACAGGAAGGTGCTGGAGTATGTGGCAGAGATTATGAATGACAAGAACTGACTGCAGGAGTATCAACATTATTTTAGGGCAGGTTACTCACGTGAGATACAACTGGCTGGACTGATGGAGGATTGTGTAGGCAGTAGATGAGGGGAAGCAGGTGGATAGCTGCATTATAGACTTCGAGAAGGCTTTTGATAAGATACCCCACAGGATTTTGGTACAAAAAGTGGATGTGCTGCTGGGACGAGTGGGTTGTGAATTGAATAGGGGAGTTCTTAGGAGGAGGAGCAAGCCCAGGGAGGGGAGTGTAAAAGTGGGCGAGTCCTTATCGGAGAAAGGTGGGTTTAAATCAGGGGTTTCACATGGTAGTGTGTTAGACCTCTTGTTGTCCACCATTATGGTTAGTGACTTGGAGATTGTTTTTCATTACGTCCGCAAGGTCTTCTTTCAATACATTGCTGTACAAATATATTGAACAAGTCAAATTACAGTAGCAAAAGGAGGCGGTTTGCAGAAGATTGTGTGCTGTTTGAAGAGGTGGGTGTGGAGAATAACTTGCAGGAGGACCTGAAACAAATGAGATGAACAGAAAGGAATAAAATTAATGTTGATGTATGAAAAATAAAGATTGTAAGGCTCACTAGAAAGAAGGGAAGGTATGAAATCACTTACAAATTACAAGGGCAGAAGATAGAAGCTTCAGAGTTTAAGTACCTGGGGGGTGGTGACTCGCTGATTTAGGTGAATTTAAGTGCAGACGGTATCAAAGGGAAGAAGGGTTTTGGGAGTGCTGGGTAGGGTCTTAAAGGAGTTTAGTGGGGATTTGAAGGTTAATGCTTCAGGTCCAACTTA